>JAUMJL010001284.1:0-609983 GCA_033558185.1 Dromococcyx pavoninus | reverse complement strand
CCCCGCACCGCCTCCGCAGCGCAGAGCCCGCCCCGCAGCGCCCTGGCACCCGGCAGCACTGCCCCCCAGACCCAGCATCCCTCCCGGGCATCCCCCGCCTCGCCCTCAGCGTCCTCTCCTTGCACCTCCCTCACCCCCGGTGTGCCCCCCGCACCCGGCATCCCCCCTTTGCACCCCAACCTCCAACATCCCCCATACGCACCCAGAGTTCCCTCCCCCCTCAGACCCCCGCACCCGGCATCCCCCCCCTTGCACCCCCCCCCTTGAACCTGGCCCTCTTCCAGCCACACAATCAGTATCCCTCCCCCCCCGCACCCAGCAGCCCCGCACCCGGCACCTTCCCCCCCCGCACCCGGCAGCGCCCCCCCAAGACCCAGCATCCCTCCCTTGCATCCCCCTCCCAGCATCCTTCCCTTTGCACCCTGACCCCCAGCACCCCTACCTTGAACCCGGCATCCCCCTCCCCTGCCCCCAGCATCCCCCCAGCACCCTCCTCCCATACCAAGCATCTCCCTGCCGCATCCAGCATCCCCTCCTTGCACCCAGCATCCTCCCTCCCCCCAGCCCCCAGCATCCTTCCCCTTGCACCCAGCACACCCACCCTCTGTATCTCCCTCCTTGCACCCAGCGTTCCCCTTCACACACCCAGCATCCACTCTCTTGCACCCAGCATCCCCACCCTGTGCCCCTCAGGGTTCAGCTCTGCACCTCCAGGTTTATTTTGCCAGCATCATGGGAAAGAGCTGCCCCCCCACCTATGGGGCTGTAGGAAACTTGCTCCTCCATCCACCCCCTATCTACCCCCCAGGGCTGCAGCACCTGCCTGGGGGAGAGGCCCTACCTGGGACATCGGGGAGGGGTCCCCATGCTGTGTCAGCCTTATTTTGCAGCCAAATATCCCCCCCCTCCTCAGTGCAGGGGATGCAGCCACATCATGACGCCCCCTTGATATGATGGACATGGTGGAGGCTGCAAATCTGGGGGACAAAGGCTGCGTGCTCCCCCAGCACCCCAGCACTGCTGCTGGAGGGTGGGGTGGCTTTCCAAGACTGGCCAAAGGGGATCTGAGGGTTTCTGTGCTGCCCCCTCCAAAACTGGTCAGGAAACGATGGGGTGAAGAGGGAAAAATGGGAAAGGAGGTGGGAAATGGGGTGATGCCAGCTCAGAGCCTGGACCAATGGCACAAGAGCTCCAGAAAGGCCCTGCCACAGGTATAGTTTATCCGTGGTTTCAATATAGGATGTGGGAAAACATGATTGAGAGCAGCCCTTGGGGTGCTGGTGGGTGAGAAGCTCGACATGAGCCAGCAATGTGCACCCACAGAACAGAAGGCCAACTGTGTCCTGTGGGACCAGCAGGGGAGGGAAGGGATTCTGCCCCTCTGCTCAGCTCTGGTGAGATCCCATCTGGAGCCCTGTGTCCAGTTCTGGAATCAACAACAAAAGAAGGAAATGGAACTGTTTGAACAGGTCCAGAGGAAGCCATGGAGATGATTCGAGGGCTGGAGCATCTCTGCTATAAGGACAGACTGAGAGAGTTGGGGTTGTTCAGCCTGGAGAAGGCTCTGGGGGAGATTTAGAGAAGCCTCCCAGTAGTGAAAAGGGCTCCAGGAAAGCTGGGGAGGGGCTTTTTCCAAGGGCCTGGAGTGACAGGATGAGAGGGAATGGTTTTAAATTGGAAGGGGGGAAGATCTAGGTGAGATATTAGAAAGAAATTCTTCATGATGAGGATGGGGAGGTCCTGGCCCAGGTTGCCCAGGGAAGCTGTGGCTGCCCCATCCCTGGAGGTGTTCAAGGCCAGGTTGCATGAGGCTTTGAGCCCCGTGATCCAGTGGGAGGTGTCCCTGCCCGTGGCAGGGGGTTGGAACTGGATGGGCTTTGAGGTCCCTTCCAGCCCAACCCATTCTATATTCTATGTTCTCTGACCAATGCTCATCCCATCCCTCATCAGCGAGGAAGGACAGGGGGTGCGTGGGGACACAGGACAGCAGAGGCGAGCCTGGAGGGACAGCGTGGTGACGAGGGCCTGCGCTCTGGCCACGCCGCGTGGGTTCCCAGCAGCCCCAGGGCAGGCAGACACGAGTCTCTTTGCTTTAAAACCTCTTCAAGACTGCCTTAAAAATAAGCTGGAGCCGAGTCTGTCAGCGCCGCCGGACTCTGCCAAGCAGTGGCTATAAATACCAGCAGGCTATTTAAGAGCAAGGTATTTGTACTGCTCTCCCATCGCCCTCTCAGTCTTCCCAGTGAGGCCCAGCATCCTACGGCAAAAACACAGCCCCTGTCTGCTGGGGTCCATGCCATGCACCCCCTCTCTGCCCACAGGGATACTTGGTTCCCTGCCAGCCAGGTGGTTCTCTTGCATCCATCACATCTGGGGTCAAAAAGTAGAGGGTGACACTTGTTTTGTTACTTACCTTAAAGATTCTGTGGTTCTATAAGGTCTGGAGAACATCTTATGGGCAGGGGCTGAGGGATCTGGGGTTGTTCAGCCTGGAGAAGAGGAGGCTGAGGGGAGACCTCATCACTCTCTACAGTTCCCTGAAAGGAGGTTTTTCTGAGGTGGGTGCTGGTCTCCTCAACCAAGTAGCAAGTGATAGGAGGAGAGAAAATGCCCTCAGGTCTCACCAGGGGAGGTTCAGATTTGATATCAGAATATATTTCTTCACTGACAGAGTTGTGAAGCCCTGGCAGAGGCTGCCCAGGGCAGTGGTGGAGTCTCCATCACTGGAGGGCTACAAAAAAACGTGGTGCTTCAGGACATGGTCTAGTAGGCACCGTAGTGTTGATGGTTGGACTTGATGAACTTGGAAGTCTTTTCCATCTTTAAAAATTCTATGAATCATTTGAGAAATCAACAACCAAACCCTGACCATCCCAGGCTGTGTGGGCAAAGGTCGGGCAGCAGGTTGGGAGTGAAGGCCTTGGAGGCAGGGAGAGAAGCATCCTGCAGATGGGGGGTGGAGAAAGGGGTGCTTACAAGAACGATGCTTTGGCATTGCCATCTGGGCTCAGCCCCATCCAATATGGGGAGACCACATCCTGATGTCCAGGAGCGTGCTGGCTTTGGGGGTGATGGGGCTGGAGGCTGCCTCCTGGCCAAAAGCATTTGCTGGGGGGCGAAACTGAACTTTGGGGGTGGAAAAATTCTTAAAAGTGAGGGTAGGGAGGCCCTGGCACAGGTTGCCCACGGAAGTTGTGGCTGCCTCCTCCCTAGAAGCGTCCAAGACCAGGTTGGATGGGGTCTTGAGCAGCCTGGTCTGGTGGGAGGTGTCCCTGCCCATAGCAGGGGGTTGGAACTGGATGGGCTTTGAGGTCCCTTCCAACCCAAACCATTCTATGATCTTATGAAAACACCTCGGGACTCAGGGAGTGTGGGCTGTTTGCCACAGGTCTTGGACTGTTGGGCACCACCAGGAACCTTTCCTTCCTCAACCAGGAGCTCCAGGACCCCTGCTCCACCAGCACAGCTGAGCCACAGCAAGTGTGGGGCCTAGTGGATGTGAGATGTCACACACAGGTAAGGGAAGGGGAGCAGCATTTCCTCACCTCCTTTCCACCACAGGGCTAGGAAGGAACAACAAGGTGGACTGGGAGAGGTGGTGGCTGATCCACTCACTCCCTGCTGTGCTGCTTTGGTCCAAGTGATGCCTGTGCCCATTCCCACTGCCATCCCCATGTCCTGCATCCCATGCCTGTGTCCTGTGCCCGTGCCTTGTACCACTGTGTGCAAACACACCCCGTGCCCATGCTGGCGCTCGTGCCCATGCCTGTGTCCATTCCCACACCCCATGCTGCTGCCAGTGCCCACGCCATGCCAGTGCCCATGCCTGTGCCATGCTGATGCTGTGCCTGTGCCCATCCCCATGCCCCATGCCACTACCAGTTCCTAAACCATGCTGGTGTCCATCCCCGTGCCATACTTGTGCCTATTGCCATGCCAGTGCCCATCCCCATCCCATGCCTGTGCCCATTCCCATGCTTGTACCTGTCCCCATCCCATCCCAGTGCCCATCCCATCCCAGTGCCCATCCCTATTCCATGCTGGTGCCCATCCCCATCCCATGCCAGTGCCTGTTCCCATGCTGGTGCCCATCCCCATCCCATCCCATGCCGTGCCCGGGCAGCCAGATACCGCACCCTCCACAGGCTGCACCGGGCTGGCCCCAGCTCCATGCCAAGCCCTGGCTGTCTCCGACCAGTTATCCCAGTCCCGACCAGCAGAGGGGAATGGTGATCCACAGCAGCCACCCTCCTCCACCCGTGCCCCCTGCACGCCCCGAGGATGCGGTGCCCTGGCCCTGCTGCTCCCGTGGCCCTGCAGAGAGGTGCTGGCATATGGGATGGGTGCCCACCCATAGGGGGTGACCCTCCCGAGCACACCCCGACCCCTGTGCCACTGCCACAGCCCCATGGGGCTGACTGGTGGCTTTTGGCAGGGTCCTGACTCCCAACCAAGGCCAGTTCTGGAATCCCCAACATAAGAAGGACATGAAACTCTTGGAGTCAGTCCAGAGGAGGCCACGGAGATGATCCGAGGGCTGGAGCACCTCTGCTGTGAGGACAGGCTGAGAGAGTTGGGGTTGTTCAGCCTGGAGAAGGGAAGGCTCTGGGGAGACCTTAAAGCATCCTCCCAGTACTGAAAGGGGCTCCAGGAAAGCTGGGAAGGGGCTTTTTCCAAGGGCCTGGAGTGACAGGATGAGGGGAAATGGCTTTAAATTGGAAGGGGGAAGATTTAGATTGGACATTAGGGAGAAATTCTTCACAATGAGGGTCTGGAGACCCCAGCACAGGTTGCCCAGGAAAGTGGTGGAACACCTCTCATCCCTGGAGGTGTTCAAGGCCAGGTTGGATGGGGCTTTGATTCCCCTGATCCAGTGGGAGGTGTCCCTGCCCATGGCAGGGGGGTTGGAACTGGATGGGCTTTGAGGTCCCTTCCAACCCAACCCATTCTGTGATTCTCTGTGTGGAGGCTCCATGTCCTGGCTGCAGCTGGAGCTGGAGGTTATTGATCCTGCCCTGATTCAGCAAAAGCCGGGGTTGTGGCAGGCCTGATTCAGCACTGCTTAATCACCTCGTTATCTCAGAGCGCTGCTCCCGCACAGCAAATCCCGCTGGAGTCAGTGGGACTGAGGGTGCAACAACTCGTGGAGCCCATCCCAGGAGCCAGGGGCACGGCAGCTGCAGCTCTGTGCACCAGGCAGAGCTGTTTTCAGCTTTATCAGCACGAGGAGGTTTTACTGCTGCAATTATACAGCTGTTAATTGCACCAAGACGGGTTCCCAAGGAGGGGAGCAGCCACCAGCCCTCAGGCAGGAGGATATTTTCACACCTTTGTTTTCTGGGGGCTTTTCCCTCTTGCCCAACCTTGGCTTGCTCAGACCCTGCACCGCAGCGGAGTCCCTGGACAAGGACAAAGGCTTGTTCACCTCCAAGACGGTAGAGGTGACCCTGAGTGGGTTTGTGTGTGGTTGTCCCTCTGTGGATGGTGACCTAAGCCTGGCTGCCTGTGCCACCAGAGAAATGTGTGCAGCCACATTTGTAAAGGACACCCTGAAACCTCCTGTCTGAGAGCACCTCCAAGTTCTTCCCCCAAAGAGATTGGGTTTCCTGGTTGACCTGGCTGTGGTGGAAACAGATCCTCGACCTTGGGTCAATGAGAGTGAAAGGAAAACTCCACTGACTGCTCCTCATGCTACAGAAATAAATACTTCCTGGGCTGAAAGCTTTATCCTGCAATGTAAATGCAAACTCTTCGCTATGAGGGTTGGGAGGCCTTGGCACAGGTTGCCCAGGGAAGTTGTGGCTGCCCCCGCCCTGGAGGTGTTGAATGGGGCTTGGAGCAGCCTGATCTGCTGGGAGGTGTCGCTGCCTGTGGCAGGGAGGTGGAACTGGATGGGCTTTGAGATCCCTCCCAACCCAAATCATTCTGTGATTCTATGATTCTGTGATTCTATGATTCTATGTAGTCCTGTGTTCAGTGGTGGCAGCAACTCAGCAGGTCCTACAGGCAGCGGATGATGGGCATCAGCCTGTTCTGGGTGCTTTGCAGGTGCATCAACCACCTTTGCTGTCGAGAGGTCAGACTTTACACTGTTGGTAATGACTGCATGGAAAATCCAAGGGGAGCAAGGCAGGGATGAACCTCCCTGTGGGCACCAAATCCAGGGAGACCAGCTGAGGGGGTGGGTGGGGCAGAGAGCTGAGCACACAGCCCAGGCAGGCTTGGTTTGGCTGATGTTAGCATAAAAAATATCCCAAATAACCAACTTTTAAAATGCTCCCTTGGGGACATGGATTGGGGCATCAGGATTGTCCAGGAGACGTGCCCTGGGAGGATGAAGGAGAGCTTTGGAGCACTTTGCTCATCATGATGGACTTCTGCACCAGCCTCAGGCACATGCTTTGAGGGTTTTGCTGATTCAGGGACTATCTCAGATCGCTCCCACCATCACCGTGGCCCCAGGCAGCTGCCTGAAACCATCAGTGCATTTATTCTCCTAGACTTTATTCAGAGGGAAATCCTTCATTTCGAAGCTGGGATAATTCAGGCAGCTCCAGGCAGACGAGCATTATTTCCATCTGTTTAGTGAGATGTAATTAGCTGGGATGATTAGACTTGATCATGGTGTCATTTCTTAAAACACCATCCCTGCACAGTCTCTAATGGGAGGAACATCTGCACTGGCTCTGCTTGCAGCCCCTGCACATGGGGTGGACACGGGGCCAGGCTTGATAAACCCATTTAAGCATTATCTGTGGTGCAGGAGGTGCTGTGGTTGGTTTCCTTCTGCCCAGGGCTACCAAGGGTTCCTGAACCCAGTGGGGCTCAGCTCCAGCCTTGCAGTAGCATCACCTGGAGCCTTTGCAGAGGGGTGTGGGGAAGGAGAGCACGGCTGATGTCTGAGCTGGTGGACAAGTGCTGTTGCCCATTTCTGAGTGAGCCTCCCTTGCACACAGGAGTTGCAAAAGAGGCTGAATTTAAAGAGGATGGGACCAGGAGGGGAGACAGGGGAGCAGTGGGGGGCAGTGTCTGCACCCCTTGCTTGGTCACAGCAGGGTGGGTCTCAGCGCTTGAGCTGACCCAGACTGGGCTTTGTCTCTGGCAGTGGGAGAGGAAGGACAAAGCATCTCCATCCCTGACCCCATCCTCCTCAGGCACACAGTGAGGTAGCGGGAGAGGAAGGACAAACCATCCTCATCCCTCTCCCCATCCTCCTTTGGCACCCAGTGAGCTGGTGGAGAGGAAGGACAAACAATCCTCAGCCTTGTTCCCATTCTCCTTGGGCACCCAGTGAGGCTGTGGGACCACGTTGGGGACAATCTCTGCACATGGCCCTGTGGGAATACGTCGAGAAGCACTCAGTGTGATGACACTGATGAGCTTTGAGTTTCCAAACACCTCCTGTCATGACAAAACCCATCAGATAACTCCTTTACTTTCCCCTTCCCAAGCTTCAGCAGCTCAGCCTGTCTCTTCCACCACGTTGCATCACGGCACGGTGCTGACTAATGGTGCTGGGATGTTGTGCTCATCTTCAGGTGGTTTTTCAAGCCCCAGAAACAGCCTCTGTGTCTGCATTACAGCCTCCAGTCTCTGTTGACACGCTATTTCTGCGTGCCACAAATACAACCTTCCTGTTTGCAAATCAACAATATCAATGCTTTCTATTTTTTACCTTTTAATTAGGGACTTTTTTCTATTTAAGAAACACATCAGCAGGCAAGAGAGACAGGTAATGAATGGCTCAGCGTGTAGGGCTCCAGGGCTTATATGGGTTGATTTTTCAAAAATAAGGGCTTTATACCACTTACATGGTCTGTTTAGCAGGACTGTGTGGGCACTGCCTAAATCATATTCCATCCATTGCTTCTGTTAAAGGAATGAAGCTTGGTTTCTACTCATGAAGTGATTACCATGGGTAGATATTCACATTTTGGGGTTAATTTGAGAGAGGAGGGATGCATTTTCTGCACCTTTTAAACACCATAACCCCACTAAGGCAGACTTTCAAATGAATTCAGAGCCAGACTCCTCAGGGATCAGCATTGGGGGAAGTGTTTGAAGGCCTCCAGTGGAACAATTTTCTATTGGAAATGAGATTTGACCATAGCTAAATTTCCCACGAGAACCCCGTGATTTCAGCTGCGTTTTGACCAGGCAAACAAACTGCAAACAAACCTGCTGCGAAGGGTGAAGCCTTCTTACAGTGCAAAGCCAAAAAGGTAAATATTTCAATTTTTAAATGATTTTCCCTTTGAAACAGCTTGTAGGGGTAAGAAATGTGTTAGGATGGAAAGGGCTGATGTGTGGGGGTCTCAGCAGGGGGTGATCGCAGCCCCATCCCCCCCCCCCCGGCCACAGCCCAGACCCAGCTGCCCTCTCTCCCATGGATGCTGGAGCAGATGCACGGTGGCATCTGGCTGCCAGCTGATGTCCTGATGTTCTTTGGCATCGTGTTGAGTGTTTGGCTTCTGCAGAGCCCAGCCTGGTGTGGGAGCACCCGCACCCCTCCCTGTCCCAGAGGATGTTTGGTCCCAGGCTGCCAGCACTCTGGCACAGCAAAAAGGAGCCCCTGATTGCCCCTCCATGGGTGTCAGTGCCAGGCAGGTGGTGGGCACTGTTTCTGGGCGAGGCTGGTGACTGCTGGTAGGGAGAGGTGTGAGCAGCTTCCTGTCCCCCTCCCCAGCCCGGCATCCTTGCGGCCAGCTGAGAAGAGCTATTTCAGGCAGGATAAACAGGATGCCTTGCTCCAGGGCTGGCCACCTCCACTCCTCCCTCCCACCACCGGGTAAACAGTCCAGCCCAGGAAAAGACTCCCAGCACAACCTCAGAGCTCTTTCCATGCTGGTTGGCTTGGATCTAGCCAAGAAACCCGGCCATGGTTGAGCCAAGCTTTGTCTTGTCCAGCCAGGGCTCCCAGTGGCCTGCGAGCATCCCGGGAGCGAAGCAATCCCAACGCATGGATCCACCTCAGCAGTGATTTCCCCGAGCCACCCTGCAGCTGGGAACAGCCTGAATTTTCTGGCCACACCGCCACGTCCTCCCCTGTCCTCCTCCTCCTCTTCCTCTCTTGGTCACACCCAGCCGCTTGCTGTGCCCAGGAGTCTGGGAACGATGTAGGAAAAGCCTTTCCTCTGGCCGGATCCTACAAGGATCTTGCGAGGGCTGTTTCCGCCTGTTGCTCTTGGGAGAGGAGTTGCAGCAACAGCAGAGGAAGGAGGAGCCTTTCCACCGCTTCCTCCAGCTCCCCAGCCCTGGCTGCTTCCCTCCTTGGTGGAGCAGCCCGGGCCTGGGAACTCGCTCACCACCCGAGCTGCATCCTATGGATCCAGCCAGGCAATTTTCAGCCCCAGAGATGTGTGTGCTGAGGGGGGTTTGGGGGATTGGTGGAGCATTATGATTCCAATGAGTTTTTTGAGTTCTCCCTTCAGCTCCTCAGCAATGCTGGTTGATCTGGGAGACACCAGTTGATGTGGGAGACACCAGTCGATGTGGGAGACACCAGTCGATGTGGGAGACACCATCCCCCTCCTGGTTTCCCCCACCCTGGAAAAGTGGAGCCAAACATCTCCTGGTCCAAAATCTATGATTTGGAGAGTGTTTGAAGGCAATGTGAGTTTTCCCATCCCATTCTCCCATCCAATGAAAGCTGCCTGGAATCTGGAGAGGGAGATGGGTCCATCGCCTGCCTCCCACTCCCATCCGGCTCCCACGCCACCCTTCATCTTGGCATTGAGAGGAGCTCAAGGTTGCAGCTGACGAGGACCTGGGTGCAGGTAGAAAGGGAGGAGCAGGGTGTTGCAATCGCCCCGTTAAGCAATAGCAGGAGCACAGGAGCCCAGTGCCAAGGTGGGGCTGCCCTGCCCCTTGCCAGCACTGAGGGGGGTCCCTGCCCGGGGGTCCCAGTGATGCTCTCCGGGGATAACACTGGGCTGAGGTGCTTCCTGGAACACCAGGAGAGAGACACTTGGCACAACAACCCTCCTCCAGCCTCCCCCATCCTCCCAGGGAGCCAATTACTAATTGCGGGAGGGGAGAGGGGGCTGGTCGGGGTCCCAGTGATGCTATCTAGGGATAACGTTGGGCTGAGGTGCTTCTCGGGAGGGGGGATACCCGGGACAACCACCCTCCTTCAGCCTCCCCAGAGAGCAAATTAGAGCTGCTGATTACAACGGGGGGTGTGGGTGGGGGGTTGTGTCCCTGAGCCGGGGGTCCGAGTGATGCTGTCCAGGGATAACGCTGAGCTGAGGCGCTTCCTGGGACCCCGGGAGGGGTGATACCCGGCACAACCACCCTCCTTCAGCCTCCCCCATCCCCCAGCGAGCAAATTACTAATTAGAAGGAGGAGGGCGGTGCGGGAGGAGTGGCCGGGGAGGCCGGCGAGGCTGGGGCTGCCGTGGGGCGCCGCGCTGCCTGACCGCCCCGGGCGCTGCCTTCCTCCTCCTCCTCCTTCTCCTCCTCCTCCTTCTCCTCCTCCTCCCGCCGCTCCTCCTGCCGCCGCCCGGCTCCGCTCGCCATGGGAGATGTGGTCTCCACGCACCTGGACGAGGGTCGCCGCCAGCACATCGCGGGTGAGCTCCCTCCTCTTCCCATATCCCATCCCTCTCCCCTCATCCCCATCCCCATCCCCTTCCCCCGTCCCCTCATCCCCTCATCCCTTTCCCCAACTCCATCCCCTCATCCCCTCCCCATTCCTTCATCCCTTCATCCCTCTCTCCAGCCCGAGTTGGGGGACACACCCCATGGTCCCAGAATCCCCCCACTTGCTTTTCCCCTCTCTCCAGGACTTTAAACTCCTTCTATTTACTTCTTCCCACCACGATGCACTTTCCCTGTGTTTTTCACTTTCCCCTTGGCTGGGCACAGCCTGGGGGGGGGGGCCAAGGGGGGGCACCCGAGGTGCCTGTCTGCCTCCCAAATGAAAGGCTGGGTTGTGCCGGGGGTGTTTGTGTTGGCTCCGGCGGTGGGGAAGCAGCGTGTTCATGGGCTGAGCTTCCCCGGGCTGGGGAAAGGGAAGGGGGGAGAGCTGGGCTTCAGAGAGATGCTGGCAAGCCGGCTCCTGTGCCGGGAAACCACTGTCAACACCGGCTGTGCTGGGGCTGAGCCGGCAGATGAACTTCCTCCACTTTAGCAGTGCTGGAGGATCATAGAATCATGGAATGGTTTGGGTTGGAAAGGACCTCAAAGCCCATCCAGTTCCAACACCCCTGCCATGGGCAGGGACACCTCCCACTGGATCAGGGGGCTCAAAGCCCCATCCAACCTGGCCTTGAACACCTCCAGGGATGGGGCAGCCACAGCTTTCCTGGGCAACCTGGGCCAGGGCCTCCCCACCCTCATCATGAAGTATTTCTTCCTAATGTCTAATCTAAATCTTTCCCCTTCCAATTTAAAGCCATTAAATCCCTAGAAAAGCCCCCTCACAAGGGCTCAACGGTGGGAAGAGGACTGGCTGCACTCCTGGGATACCCTAGATCAGGTTTGGCGTAGACTGGACTCTGTGGTCCCTTCACCACCGCTGTGGGACGGGGAATGGTGATCTCACCTGGAGTCCTGTGTCCAGTTCTGGAATCCCCAAAGTAAGAAGGAGATGGAACTCTTGGAACAAGTCCAGAGGAGGCCAGAAAGACCATCAGAGGCCTTGAGCATCTCTGCTATGAGGACAGGCTGAGAGAGTTGGGGATGTTCAGCCTGGAGAAGAGAAGGCTCCAGGGGGGAGACTTAGAGCAGCCTCCCAGTACTGAAAGGGGCTCCAGGAAAGCTGGGGAGGGGCTTTTCACAAGGGCCTGCAGTGACAGGACAAGGAGCAATAGCTTTATATTGGGAGGGGGCAGATTTAGACTAGACATTAGGAAGAAGTTCTTCACGATAAGGGTAGTGAGACACTGGCCCAGGTTGCCCAGAGCAGTGGTGGCTGCCCCATCCCTGGAGGTGTTCAAGGCCAGGTTGGATGGACTCTTGAGCCCCCTGATCCAGTGGGAGGTGTCCCTGCCCGTGGCAGGGGTTTAGAACTGGGTGGGCTTTGAGATCCCTTCCAACCCAAACCATTCCATCATTCCCTGATTCTATGAATGTGGCTATTGAAGCCCAGCTGTCGCGGGGTGACTGCCCGGCAGCGCCTCTGCCCCCAGCACGGGATGTCTGGTCAGTGCTGCCTGGAATCGCTGAACGTGGGATTTTGCCTTCTGTACAGGCAGTGTTTTGTGTGAAGCGATGGCTGGAGGTTGACAACAGGGCAGCAGGGCTGCTAATTGGTGCCTGCGGTGACTTACTTGACCCCCATAAGTGGGGTCACCCCTCTGTCGGGGCGCTGTTCCCCCCCTGAGCTGTCTTGCGTCACTTGTGATGCCGACGCTTCGCTCCCTGGGGCTCCAAGCAGGCAGGACCTGACCTCTGAGCCCTTTCGTGCTCTGGCTTTGATTTCAGCTTCCAGGGCTGAACAAACCTCCTCTCTGCCAGCATAAGCAACCCCCCCCCCCCGCAAAGCTGCACCTCGTGGGGTGGCACGGAGGAGCGCGGCTTCGTGCTGGACCTTACGGGGAGCTCCAGGGCTTGGGGAGCACCAGGATTTCAAAGGTGGCTCTGTGCTATCTTTGCTCCACCATGGGAGCAGCTCTGAAGTCCTTATTCCTCAGGGGCTTTGGGGAAAAAGTTGCTGTGGGTCCAGCAGTGATGGAGCAGCGTGGTAGAGCTGCGGTACCGATGCATGGACTCGATGTCTCATGGCATCTGATGCCTGGCAGGCCCTGCTGTCCTGGGCTGCCTGGCAGGAATGCTTACGTGGTATGTGGCTCAGCAGAACGCCAGCAGGTTTGTGAGCTTTGAAGGAGAGCTTGGAACGCGCCGTGGGGTTTTCATGTTGCGTGGCTGATCCATGAGGCTGCACCAGCTCGGGTCTGCGCGCTCCTGCTCGTGTTCTGGTGCAAAGCACGTCCCGAATCTCCCTTTAATTTACTGCTTCTTTATACAGAGATAGCTCCCTGGCCAAGCCCTGTGATCTTAATCCTGAAGAATAACAAGGAAAAGCCTGGCTGGATTTTTTATGCAGGAATCTGTCTCCGGCTGGGCCAGAAATTCGGTGTTTGCAAGGCCAGGCTGGATGGTTTTGCACCCTGGGAGGGACCGAGCTGTCACGCTGGGGGGGTTCAGCCCATGCTCAGTGGGGTCAAAGGCTGCAGATGAGTTTTCACGGGGAAAACAGAATTCCCGTGAAATAGGATTGTGGAGATGAGGTTTGTACGTGTCATGATGCAGTTTTGGGATGGGTTTCTGATGTTTTGGAATGAGTACTGGGGACCTGCACCCGTACTGGGACACCTCCCTGGGAGAGATTGGAGCCCACTGGGATCACTGAGCACCTCTTCGCTTTCCGCCCAGGCTCCTGGCTGGATGTAAAGCTCCAGAGCTGGGAGGGGCTGTAACCCAACAGGCAAGGCACGACTTGCTGTCAGGCATGCAAAGCACTGCAGAGGGGGGCAAACACCGGGATCTCCTGCCTAGCTCAGCCTGTTCTCCTCTGCCAGCACCCGGGGAGGGATCCATCCCCTCTCCAAACAATTTTTCCCAGTTGTCCTCCCACCTTTGGGAAGTTTGGAGATGCCCAGGCTGGTGCGACCCCATCAGCAGGGATGGAATTTCTCCGGGTTTGGCAGTGCTCCCCGTGGCTTCAACCCCCTTTACACCAGTAAAACTGCGCTGAGATGGTGAGAACCTGGGCCAGATCCTTCCTCCCTGCTAGGAGTGGAGCTCTGAGCGCTGCACGTGGATCAGAGGCAGGAGGGAGGTGGTGAAAAGCTGTTCCCCCCCTGGCGTCGGGATGTCTGCCATCAAAGCTGTGCTGTGAAGGTCCCCATGCCCTGTCCCAGCCCATGCAGCGGTGGCTGTGGTGAGGTTGATGCCAACATCTCCCAGAGGTCACGAGCCACACGTGTGTGACTTGTGTGTTGGTGGTGGCTTAGGACCAGGGTCTTTCCTCCTGCTGGTGGGGCTGGAATGCTGTCCTGCTGCTGGATCAGCATCCTTGCCAGCACCGAGGATGCCTCGCTACACCGGGGCCGACAGGGCAGCCTGGTGGGGTGGGATTTGCACCAGGGTGGCTTTTGGGCAGCTCCTGCCTCCCTTTCTCCAGGCTCTCTACAGCCACAAGTGGGCCTGGAGAGCTGGGATGATGAGGCAGCTGATAAGTGCTTCCTTCTGCCACCCTGCATGGGACACGATCCTGGCTTGAGTCATCCAGCTTGTTTATCATCACCCTTTGGCTTCCCTCCTCCTCCTTCTCCTCTTCCTCCCAAATGTGGGTTAGGAGTTGCTCCCAAACTGCTCTGTGGGCTGGAGCAGGACCTGGCTCTTTCTCCTTGTGAAAGAAGGAAAAGTCACTGTGTGCCTTGGGTTTTTCCAGTGTCACCTCCTGCCCAGGTGCCCTCAGCAAGTGATTGGGTGAAGATCTTCCCTTGTGCTGGAATAACCCCTTCCAGGTGCATCCCAGCCCTGTGAACATCTTCTCCAGGGGGGTGATGGGGCTGGTGGTCCCGAGCATCCAGCAGGTGGGAGAGCCCAGAGCTGCTTGCAGGTGCCTCTGCAGCTGGAGGGATGGAGAGGTGGGCAGCAGCACAGGGAGGGTCCTCATCAGTTCACACCTTGTTCTGGCATCTCCAGCCTGTTAATTGCTGAATAAACCAGCTGTTAGTTTGGGATGGGACTTCCTACAGACACCAGCCCACACAATGGTGGCAGAGGTGACACCGAGCCTCACCCCTGGTGCTGGACCCACAGCTTTTCCAATCTAATGAGCGTTGTTGGGCATTGGTGGCTGTGTATCCCAGATGCCACCAAGGAACATCCTCCTGCTGGGAAGGTGGATGCTGATGAGATGGGCTGTGAGGTCGGGTCTGGAGGTGCCTGGCAAACACTGGAAGTCTCCTGGCTGTGGGGTGCCGTGGTGAGGGGAGGTTGCCAGCAGTGGGAAAAGGTTTCCCGTGGCTTCCTTAAGCATGACACTCATTTCCTAGGCTTGGCCACGGATCTGCTCCAGCCTAGGGAGGCTGTGGCTGCTGGCCATGGGTGCTGGGCTTGGTCTTGAGGATGGAACTTTCACCCTGCCCTGGGGCGGGGGGAGCAATGCAGGGAGGCTCGGAGGGATCGGCGCTGCCATGTGGAGTGGTTTCTCGTAACAAAGTGTGTGTCTTCTTTCAACGTGAAATAAATAACTCCCCTGGCATGTCAGGGCTCCGTGCCAGCGGGAAGGGCTGGTTCTGGCAAGCCAGGGCTTACCTGCAGCCATCGTGTCAGGGCACGGGGCTCGCTCAGTGCCAGCGTGTTGGGGCAGGGGACATCGCTGGCAGTGGGGCCTCTGATGCTGGTGGCCTTCCCGTGGGTGCTGGAGGTGGGAGACCTCCCAGCCCTGCCTGTGCTCAGCGCTGGGGCAGAGCCTGCCTTCTCTTCCCAGGGAGACTTCTCCTGCCTTCCCCACCAAGGGCTTATCCTTGCCTTGAGTAAGCTGGGGCTTGCATGGAGGGCATCCTTGCTCTGCCTGGGAGCAGGAGGACTGGGGACACAAGGAGTGGAGTTGGCATCGCAGCTGAGAGCTCTCCTTGGGTCAGCCCAGGGAGAGAAAAGCACCTGGCAGATCAGGACCCCCCTGACGTTGCAGTATCAGACACCCATTGCCTGGGATAGTGCGAGGGAAGCACAGCCAAGAGCTGGGATTTCTCAAGCCTTTGCATCCCTCCTGCCCCCAAATTGCTGCAGAGGCTGGCTCTGAGCCCAGGGAGGCTCGGTGCCTCTTGGCACACCCCTGTCAGCTCTATCCCACCCTGCTGGGGACCAACAGGCTCCTCTGCCCGAGCCCCACGGCAGGTTGCAACAAGCTGATGGTGCTCACCCGTGGCTCTATCGCAGGTTGGGCCCCACGCTGGGAACAGCAGAGGTGCCACGTGGGCATGGGGACAGTCACCAAAACAGCCACTGAAAGAGCCCAGAGTTAGGCATGTCCATGGAGATGCGATGGGTGGTGGGTCCATGGACAGACCTTGCAGTCAGGAGCATTGTCCCAGCCCATGGGGAAGGAGCAGCATCGGACCCACCCGTCCCGTTTCCGTCTCTCTTACAGCATCCTGCAACCAGGCTTTATTTCACAACCCAGCCAAGAGCTGCCCTGCCCTTTCTCCCAGTGAGCAGGGAGATGGGGGGAAGCTGGAAAGCTGTCTGCTGGCAGGATGGGGCTCTTGCCTCTCACACCAGGAGGACCCTGGGCTGTGCATCTTGGAGCTTTTTGACAGGCAGGAGGGCTGGAGGGATCCAGGGATGTTTATCCATGGGAGCTTCCTGCAGTGAGGTTTGAAGGCTGGAAAGCACCAGCTCTCCAGCACCCACTTTTCCTCTGCGAGACCCAGGTCTGGTCCCACCGCCCAGTTTGCAGAAGGTGTCACCTTAGGTGTCACTGCCCTTAGGGTGAAGGCCCTGGAGCGGGGTCTGTGAGATCCCCAAGCAGCAGTTGTGCCCCCTCCCTAGCCCCCAGCCTTGCTCTGTGCCTGGCTGTTCCCACACCAGCTCTGTGGAGAACCTGGTACCGGGGGGCCAGGAGGGGAGGAAGGGGCCGAGCAGGGCTGCTCTCTGCAAGCAGGCTTCCTCCCAGCCTGCCCAGATCACAGGGGGAGGAAGGAGTAAAACTCCACCTTTTCCCCCTTTTCAAAGGGAAAGGGCAGCAGCCTTTGCTGCAGGTCCTGGCTCTCGTTCGTAGAGAGTGGTATCACACCTCCTCCACTCTGGGAATCCCAGGGTGGAATCAGATAATCATAGAATAATGGAATGGTTTGGGTCAGAAGGGACCTTAAAGCCCATCCAATTCCATCCCTCCCTGCCATGGGCAGGGACATCTTCCACTAGACCAAGCAATGTCCCCATGCAGCAGATGTGGATGGGAAGCTCTGCCTTGGGGCTGGCAGAGGACCTGGGGCAGGACCTCCTTCCCCTCCTGCTTTGTTGGTGGCTCCTGGGGCACAGGACACTTGTCCTGGCTTCCTCTCTCCCTCTGCCAGCTCTGCTCAGTGCTAGGTGTGATGCTCCTTAGGGGCTTTCCCTGCATGTAGGGGTGTGCTCCAAAGCTGGGATGACCTCAGTGTCGCTGCGTGGGGCAGAAGGGCAGGGCTGCCAGCTCCCAGGCACCCAAAGCAATGGTGGCTCAGCCATGGGAAGCATCCTGAGCCCCTTCCTCTGATCCCAGCACATGCAGGGCACCACCTGAGACTAGGCTTTGGGAACATCCCTGCCTTGGGAACATCCCTGCCTTGGGAACATCCCTGCTTTGCTTTGCCCTGCCTGGCTTTGCCCTGCCTGCTGCTGCCCACCCTCCCGTAACAAGTTAAGATGCCAGTGGTGCTCTGTGCTGCCAGGCACTGGCTGCCAGCCCCTCGAGGCAGGTGCCCACCAGCCTGGAGTGTCCAAGGTGCTTCTGGAACATCCTCAACCGTGGGAAACACTGAGCCAATGACCACCCTTGGCCAGGTCATCACCCTCCATGGGGAAGAGGGAGCAGGCGTAGGGGGCACAGTGTGGGACGGGCACTGTGGGGCTCGTGGAGACCCTCTTTTCTGCCTCAGGCTCACGGAGGAGCTGGGCACAGGAACCTCCCTTGCAGCAGGGACTGTGGCAGAGCCCAGAACAGGCTCCGGGTTGTTTTGTTCAAATACCTCTTGGGTTGTTTTTTTTTTTTTGATGTACATAAAAGTCTTTGTTTGGTCTCCTTCCGTGGTGCTGGATTGGGTTTCCCGCTGGCATCAGCCACCTTGGCAGAGGGAAAGTGTGCCAGGTTCAGCTTCTTTCACTGGGGTTGGGCACGGGGGAGGGTGGCTGCTTGTCCCCTGCCAAGCACAGAAGTGTTTCCCAGAGCAAGGACCACCCACCCTCTGCTGTCCCTGGCACCCTGAGCTTGAGAGACCCTGCAGATGTTTGATCTGACCCCTTTGCCTTGAGGACCCTCCTGGTCCTGCAGGTCCAGGGTGGCACAGGGCTGCGTGTGGGTGCCCAGTGGGCTCTGCTGCAGGTGCAGCACCAGTCTGTGACCCAGCATTGACTCAGCCACGGTGGGGTTGCGCCACGCCGGAGCGGATGAAATGCTGCTGGACTGGTGCTGGTGGATGAGCAGGGCCTTATCTGGGGAGGGGTGATGCTGGGTCCCTCCCTGCTGTGGGGCAGCACCCACCGTGGGGTGAGCACCAAAGGATTGATGGCTCTTTTCCAGCCTAGCCAGGCACTGGTGGGATCCTGGAGCACAAGGCACAAGTGGGGTGATGTGACTGCTGCCAGGATGAGGGGGTCCAGGTCTGGGGATGGTACCCAACTTGAGCCAAGCTGCTCCAAAGGGATGTTTCATCTCCCCACAGCCACCTCCCTACCTGTAGGACATATCCTGCCTGTCCTGTGAGTGCAGTCATCTCTCCTGATGGCCTCAAACCTGGTTCTTGTGCCTGCTGGGCAGGTGGCACTTTGAGCTGGGGTGCCCCAAGGCACCTCTTTGGAACATCACCCCTGAAGTCAAGGCTGCCCAAAGGGGAAGAGGGTCTTGCCTGGATCAGGCAGGGTTGGGTGGACAGGAGGAGTTCTCCTCCTGCCCCCATCCCTCCGAGGCTGTTTGGGTAGGGACTTTCAGGGCAGATATCTCGTGCTGGGCTCAGCCCAGCCCCAACCAGCTTCTCCAGAGATGTTCAAAGGCCCCGAACACTGTTTGTTGCTCACATGCACATTCCTTGCACGCAGCTCCACAGCAGCCTCGTTCCCAGGGAGCAGCAGGAGACTGGCATCCCTGCTGCGGGAAAGCACCCGCCGGCACGTAGCTGGGCCCTGAGCCCTTGCCCATTGGGCTGGATGTGACCCTGAGCCGCAGGAGCGGGGCTGGTGCAGGGGGGGGGGCTAAATTCAGCTTTATGGGTGGGGTCGGGGACGATGAGCAGCGGGTGAAGCTGTCAGGTTTTTTCTACTCTTCCGAGGTTGAGGAGCTGCTGTTGAATGTTCTGCTTCGTTTTGGGCCCCTGTGGATTTCGTGGGCTGCTTTAGATCGTCCCGCGGCCGCGCCGGGCACGGCTCTGCCAGGGCAGGTTTGTTTGCTCTGGGCTGGGAGGGGAGCAGCGTTGTGCAAGCGCCACAGCTGAGCACGGTGTGGGGGAGACGCGCTGGGTGGAACAGAACCCCCCCAGAGCATCCCTTGGGACACCCCTGGAGACACGGGGTGCTGCCAGCAGTCGGGATGAGGGATGCCGCTGGGTGCTGGTGGAGGGATGCACCTTGCAGGCGGCGAAGCGGGGCGCCTCGTCCCCGATGGGTGCCCCAGCCCTGAGCTGGCACTACGGGCGCTTCTGACTCATCCAGAGGCAAAGCCCTGCTTGGCAAAGGCAGGGCGAGAGAGGACCAACCGGTTCAGGCCTGGGCCCATCTGGTTTCTCCTCTGAGGCTCCGCCGCCTCATCCCTTCCTGCTGCTCAGCCCCCGTCCTGCCCAGCCTTCCCCGCAAAGGCGTGAGTCAGAGGGCAGCTGGCCCAGGAGCTGCACAAGGCTGAGGGGGTGGCAGGATGCGTCCCCTTTCGACCCAGACCGTGCCTCTGAGCTGATTTATAGCGGAAAATATTCCTGATGGCTTTTGAAGTAGAGCTGGAGTCAGGTCTCCGATCCCAGTCCCGCTGGGTCTCCTGGTGCTGATCGTGCCCTGGGTGCAGGCGGCAGTGGAATGCACGGAGAGCCCGGGCAGGCACTGGGAGCAGCCTCCACGCCTGGTTTGTTCCAGATAAGCTCAGCCTAAATCCCAGTAGCACCCTGGAGCAGAAATGCCATGGGCTGGGTTTGGGTGGGTTTGTGTGAAGGATGTGGTGGAGGGAGGTAACGGGGGAGACTGTCCCCGGTCTTTGTTCTTCCCCCCCAGTATGTTTTTCTCCTGTTTCAGTCTTTCCTGGTTAATATCAGAGGGGAAAACAGGAAGCACGACTAGGGCAGCCCCTGGGTTTTGCTGTTATCAGCAACAAACCCTCCTTCAGCCCCTTTTCTGGGTGCCCAACTCCCCCCAAGCCCCAGCATCACCCTGGGAGCCTGCGCTGCAAACTCCCTGGGGGGGGGGGGATGCTCAGGGGGTGCTCAGCCCGTCTGAGTCAGGCCCATATGAAGGAGCTTGTGTTTCTGGGTGGAAATGAACTCATTCAAATTCCCGAAACTCTAAACTGCCAGCTGGGGTTTAACCCTTTGGGTGCACCCATTGCTGCTGTGGGATGCTTGCCCAGCTCCGTGCAGGGAGATGGAGCTGCTCTCGGTTCTTCACAGTTCCCTGTTGGCAGTGGCACCTCTTGCACCACCCCTTCTGCTGGTTGTCACGACATAGCTGATGCTCAGCCTGCTCAGAGCCATCGTGTGCTGTCACCCTGCCTTTCCTAAGATCTCCTTAGGGCTGAGCCAGCGCTGAGCCGGGCTCAACGGAGCTCTGTGCCTGGAGGGGACAACGTCTGTCCACGGGCCGTCCCCAGCTCGGCAGCTGCAGGTGGTGCTCAGGGCTCGTAGGGTGCTGCTGGTTTGAGGCCTGGCTCAGCACCCGGTCCCTGGTGTGCTGGGCAGTGCATCCATGGCAGGCTGTGCATCCTTTCCATGGCATCCCATGCACCCTACCCATGCTGTGCACCCCATCCATGCTGTGCACCCTGTCCTTGCCATGCTGTTCACCTTATCCTCAGTGTGCTGTGCACCCCAACCCTGCTGTGCACCCCAACCCTGCTGTGCACCCCATCCACACTGTGCACCCTAGCCTTGCCATGCAGAGCACCCCATCCATGCTGTGCACCGTTTTTACCATGCTGTGCACCCCACCCATGCTGTGCACCCTGTTCTCACCATGCTGTGCACCCCATCCACGCTGTGCACACTATCCTTACCATGTTGAGCACCCCATCCATGCTGTGCACCCCACCCATGCTGTGCACCCTGTTCTCACCATGCTGTGCACCCCATCCACGCTGTGCACCCTATCCTTACCATACTGAGCACCCCACCCACGCTGTACACCCTGTTCTCACCATGCTGAGCACCCCATCCACGCTGTGCACCCTAGCCTTGCCATGCAGAGTACCCCATACATGCTGTGCACCCTGTTCTCCCCATGCTGAGCACCCCATCCCTAGTGGGCCCTGCACCCTCGTCGGGGGATGCCCAGACACACCGCCTGCGTAATTCCAGGACTGAGGGCACATGAGGGCAGCAAAGTGGCAGTGAGCAACACCCCCCTCCCCCAAGTGCATTTAGACCAGACAGTGGTGCAGGATTGCTGGAGGTATGACCCAAGCACCTTTCACCTGGCCAGTGGCATCAGCCTCCCTGTGGTGGCCATGTCCTTGGTTTCCCTTGCTGGAGGAGCCTCCCAGAATAACCAGAGCAGCCTGAGAACGGGATGCACCAGGCGGGGGGGCAGCACAGGAAAGCTGATGCTTGGGTGACTTTTGGGCTACCCAACTTGCTTGCTGGGCATGGGAACTGCTGGCTGTCCCCAACGTGCCAGGGACATCTGGGGATACCATGGGGATGTCCCAGGGAGCAGTGCCCCACTACCTTGTACCCATCCCACCACCTGTGCCCAGGAGCTGGTGGCTGGGTCAGGAGGGGCTCTTTTGGTTTTGGTGCATTCATCTGGGTGGAATTCTGGCCTCCCAGAGGTGTGAGCTGGCTGGGCTGGTGGCACCGTGTGGGTGTCTCTGTCAGTGCCACGGGTTCTGTGCCTGCTGGGAGCCTGCACTCCCCCCCCAGCAACACTCCCCCCAGCAACACGCCCCCGCTCGCTAATCATTTACTGGCTAAATTAGTGATTAACTCCTTCTCTGGCAGCCTTGGCAAGCCTGGTCAGGCCAGCACATGCTGCCAGCAGGATGTCCTATGGACCATTGTCACCACAGCATAGGCTGTCACCACCATGGCACAGAGAGACCTTCACTGGGGTAGGGACACCCTGCAAAGGAATGGTCTGCTTTGGAAGGGACCTTAAAGTCCATCCAGTTCCACCCCCCTGCCATGGGCAAGGACACCTCCCACTGGATCAGGGGGCTCAAAGCCCCATCCAACCTGGCCTTGAACACCTCCAGGGATGGGGCAGCCACCACTTCTCTGAGCAACCTGGGTCGGGGCCTCCCCACCCTCACAGGAAACTTTTCTTCCTAAGATCTCCTCTCAATCTCATCTCTTTCAGCTGAAACCCATTCCCACTCATCCTATCCCTGCATTCCCTGATCAAGAGCCCCTCCCCGGCTTTCCTGGAGCCCCTTTCAGTCCCAGGAGGCTACTCTAAGGTCTCTCTGGAGCTTTCCCTTCTCCAGGCTGAACAACCCCAACTCTCTCAGCCTGTCCTCATAGCAGAGGGGCTCCAGCCCTCGGATCATCTTCATGGCCTTCTCTGGACCTGCTCTACCAGTTCCAAACCTTCTTATGTTGGGGATTCCAGAACCAGACACAGGACTCCAGGTGGGGGTCTCAAGAGAGGAGCAGAGGGGCAGAACCCCCTCCCTCTCCCTGCTGCCCACGCTGCTGGGGATGCAGCCCAGGACAGGAGTGGCTTTCTGGGCATGGTGACGTGCTCCCTCTCCTCTGTTGTTCTGCAGACACATCCCCATTGCTGAGCCAGCAGCCAGGGGACAGGGGACGCCTGTGTGGAGGCAGGAGCTGGGGCTTTCCTGCAGCCCCGCTGAGTCAGGCTGGCGCGGGGGGGGGGCTGGGGGAGAGGAGCCAGGAGAGCTTTCATCAGGAGCATGGGGGCCACGGCTCGGCTGGCCCAGGGCTTCTGCTTCAATGAGCCTTTTTTTTGTCCTATTTTTTTCTTATTTTCTTTCTGGACCAAGGGGAAAATTCCCTGTCTCCGGTGAGGCACCCCTGCGGCATCCCACAAGGGCTTAGGCACCCCAATCCCAGCTGCTGCTCCTGCTCCCACTCATCCCACACAAATCCAAGGAGCCTCCCAGGGGGGGTCTCCTGGCGATGATTGGGATTTCAAAGGCACCCACACGCCCCCCCCCCCCCCCCCAAATGTATTGAAGTGGAATCATAGAATGGTTTGAGTTGGAAGGGACCTTAAAAGTCATCCAGTTCCAGCTCCCCTGCCATGGGCAGGGACACCTCTCACTGGATCAGGGGGCTCAAAGCCCCATCCAACCTGGCCTTGAACACCTCCAGGGATGGGGCAGCCACAGCTTCTCTGGGCAACCTGTGCCAGGGCCTCCCCACCCTTACTGTGAGGAATTTCTTCCTGATGTCTGATCTAAATCTCCCCCCTTCCAGTTTAAAGCCATTCGGTAGCAGCAGAAGGATGAGGGGGGCTCTGGAGGGTGTGTCTGGTGTGAGGGAGGTGGGGCTGTGGGCTTGCACAGCGGGCTGTGGGCTGAGGGGGGACTGCAGGGGGGTGTTCCTGCTCGGATTTGTCAGACAGTGACCTCCAGCCTCCCAGGAGGGGGGGGGGGGAAATGCATGGGTGAGCGTGGGTGTGTGTGCAAGTTTGTGTGCATAGGTGTGCATGTGTGTGTGCAGAGGTGTGCATACATTTGTGCATATTTGCACATGTTTGTGTGCATAGGTGTGCATATCTGTGTGCAGGTATGAGGATAGGGGGGTGTGTGTGCCTAGGTGTGCATGTTTGTGTGCATAAGTGTGCATAGGTGTGCATATATGTGTATCTGTGTGCAGGTATGAGGATGGGGGGTATGTGTGTGCATAGGTGTGCATATATGTGTATCTGTGTGCAGGTATGAGGATGGGGGGGTGTGCCTAGGTGTGCATATTTATGTTGTGTGCATAGGTGTGCATATTTATGTATCTGTGTACAGGTATGTGGATAGGTGTGCATGTGTGTGCATAGGTGTGCATGTGTGTGCATAAGTGTGCATGTGTGTGTGCATATTTGTGTATGTTTTTGTGTGTGCATAGGTGTGCATGTTTGTGTATCTGTATGCAGGTATGTGGATAGGTGTGCATGTGGGTGCATATTTATGTGCATGTGTGTGCACAGGTGTACATGTGTGCATAGGTGTGTGCATAAGTGTGCAGGTATGTGCATATGTGTACATAGGTGTGAATATTTATGTGCATGTGTGTGCATATTTATGTATGTGTGCAGGTATGTGGATAGGTGTGCATGTGTGTGCGTGTCTGCCTAGGTGTGCATAGGTGTGCATGTTTGTGCATATTTGTACATGTTTGTGCATAGGTGTGCATGTGTGTGCATATTTGTGTATTTGTGTACAGGTATGTGGATATGTGTGTGTGTGGGTGCATATTTATGTGCATAAGTGTGTGCATAGGTGTGCATATTTATGTATCTGTGTGCAGGTATGTGGATAGGTGTGCATGTTTGTACACAGGTGTGCATGTCTGTGTGCATGTCTGCTTAGGTGTACATGTGTGTGCATAGGTGTACATGTTTGTGCATAGGTGTGTATGTGTGTGCACAGATGTGCATGTTTGTGTGCAGGTGTGTGCATAGGTGTGCAGGTGTGTGTGTATCTGTGTGCAGGTGTGTGCACAGGTGTGCAGGTGTGTGCACAGGTGTGCAGGTGTGTGCAGGTATGTGCAGAGGTGTGCAGTTGTGTGCACAGGTGTGTAGGTGTGTGCAGGTATGTGCACAGGTGTGCAGGTGTGTGTATCTGTGTGCAGGTGTGTGCACAGGTGTGCAGGTGTGTGCACAGGTGTGTGCACGGGTGTGCAGGTGTGTGCGTGCTGCTTTGGCCACGGGCAGCTCAGCCACAGAGCACCCGGTGCCCGCTGTCCCTGCCCTGTGGGGTGCCTTTGGGTGAGCCCCATCCCCTGGGTGCACCTGGGGTGCTCCTGCCCAGGGCTGGGTCTTCCAAGGGACCACGAGTGTGGTGACCATGCCCTGGGGACCAGCCAGGAGCATCCCCCGAGGCGCCCTTGCCCGAGGCTGTTTTGGGTGCAGAAAAGCTGCACACCCTCCCCTACCTTTCCCCCTTGAGCTTTAACCCTTTGGTGCCCATCCAAGATCCTGCCACATCAGGAAAAGGGAAAGGACATAGAATGATGGAATGGTTTGGGTTGGAAGGGACCTTACATATCACCCAGTTCCACTCCCTCCTGCCTCAGCTTGGGTATTTTTGAAGGGACACCTTGGATGCTCATCCAAAGGGTGGCTTTGCTGAGCATCCCTGGCAACACCTGCCCACTGCTGTGCAGGTCAGCCCAGTGCTGGGGGACCTGAGGTGGTCTCCATCCCCTGGGCTGAGCCCTGTCCCTGTTTCTGCCAGTCTCTGTCCCACCTGGGACGTGCTGTGATGCTGCAGCAGCCCTGATCCTGGAGATACCTCCACAGGTCGTGGATGCATCCTCTCCTCCTCCATCCTTGGTGAGCAAGAAGGGCACTGCTGCTGGGTGGGGGCCAAGCAAACGGTGCAGCAAAACCTGTGCAGGCTCTGCCCTCCTTCGCTGCCAGATCTGCTGACTCTGCTGGCCACGGCCTGGGCTATTTAAAGCATCACTCTCATTTCCACATGATTTCGAGGGTAATGAGGAAAGTGAGCTCTGGCCACACACTCTCTGCCAGCCAGGGGCTGCCAGGATGGGGATTGTGGAGCCCTGGACTCCTCTCCGCAGCGAAGTGACCCCCAGGCAGCAAATGCAGGCAGCTGCAGGGAGGATACAGTCAAGCTGCTCTCTGGGTGATAAGGTCTCCTCTCTGGGTGATAAGGTCTCTGGGCTGAATTGGAGCTCATGGCTCGTTTTTTCCCCCCTTGGCTTTGCTCTAAGAGGTGCCAGAGCCAGGGTTGGCCCTGAGTATATGGAAGGTCAGGAAAAGAGCTGGTTTCTGCCTTGGTATGTGCGTGTGTGGGGCTGCTGATGGTGCTGGAGAGGCTTCCAAGGGCAGGATGCAGCCAGTTCAGGCTTGGGCAGTTTGCCACAGCTTTTGGATTCCTTCTGAGGGTGAGATCCACCTCCTGCCCTGGTTCAAAGGGACTGAGCACTGGACCAGGGCTGCTGTGGCCGGGTTGTGACCTCTCTGTGTGTGAGGGCTGCACGTGGCTTTGGGGCTGGAACCTGCATTGCTGGTGGCACCGGCTGCTCTGCTGCTGTTCCCTCCCTGGCCACTCTGTGCCAGGTGCTGGTGCTGCTTTGGGATCAGTGATGGCTGCGTTGGCACAAAGGGTTGGAGGAGAGGGCAGGAGTGAGAGCAGAAGCCACATGGCTGGCAGTGTGGGTGGTCTCTGTTGTGTAGTGTGAGGGGGGTGCTCTTGGTAGCCCCCAGTACTGCTGGGAGGTTTTGTTCAGCCTGGTGAAGGAGCCAGTGGGTGGTTTAGCCAGTTCCCACGTGGGACACGTGAACCTTGTGCAGGATGTGGGAGTGTCAAGGCACCCACCAGCTTCTTCAGCGTGGGCTTCCCATCCTCTGCTCTCTAGAAGAGCCCAGCAGTACTACCACTAGTGGTCCAGGTCTTGCTGAACCCAGTGTCACCTTGTGTCACCACCTCCTCCTCATCATCCCCCCCGTGGGTCCCTGCCACCCTCTCACTTCCCCAGGGCTGAGCGTGGTGGCCGATGGGGCAGCACCCACGGGTGCTGGGGAGCACCCACGGAGCCCCACCATCCTCGCTGCACCCTGGAGGGGGCAGATTTGGTCACCTTAGATATCTGACTGCAAATCTTCGATTTCATTGTCTGCAAATAACTGACTTTTGCTTTTCCATTTACTTAAAACCTCCTAATTGGTCGTTAATCAGGGAAGAATGAGTGACTAAGCCGTCTCGCCTGCCTGGGGACCAAAGGCTCTTTTTTTCCCATGAACTGAAAGGAAATGAAACCTCAAAATGTCCTTTTGAATCTCAGCTGTCAGCGGCTCAACCCAGAGCCCTGGCCAAAATCCTGCTGTCGTGTAGCTGGGAGTTGTGACAGAGCTGCAGACGACTGCGAGCTCTTTCTTTTCCAGGAGAAAATGCCAAAAATCGGGGGTGAGGAATTTCTCTGCTGGGAGGAGCAGGCGTCTCGTTCTTTGCAGCTTCAATTTAAAGGGGTTTTCAGCCCTGATGTGGCAAGATGCTGGCTCGCTGGTGTTTGCTGCAGTGCCAGCATCCCCCTGGGGATGGGTTTATCTGCCACCCAACCGCCATCCTCACGGCATTTTCCGCATCCCACTGGGATTTGCAGCACCCTGGAGCGAGCTGCTCCTTTGTACCGGCTTGGCTGCTCTCCTCCTGCTGGAGATGTTGGCTCCTGCTGGAGATCTTGGCTCCTGCTGGAGATTTTGGCTCTTGTCGAGCTGTGCTGGGGCTGGCACGAGGGGCTGTTTTGTCTGGGTTCATGCCCCCAGCATCTTGCTGGCTCCTGCACCAGGGATGCGGAGCCGGCATCATTTCCCCCATGCACCCAGTGCCCTGGCAGAGGCTGAGCCCTTGGAAATAGTTGGAGGCAACTCAAATTCTTTCCTTTTCAGAGTCTCTGGGACAAAGTTGAGAGTGAAATTCAAAGTAGAGACCTGGTGTAGTAAATGCAACTCTGGGGAAGTTGTCTCCGTGGACTTGTGATGCTTTGGGATGTGGGGTTTGGTGCAGGAGCCCCATGTGGGGTCCAGAGCTTGGGTGAGGAGTTGTGTGGGGCAAAGTGTATGTGGAGAGGGTGCTGTGTGGGGCAGGGTGCTGTGTGGGGCAGGGTGTCTGTGGGGGAAGGTGCTCCATGGGGCAGGGTTTGCCCTATGGGGCAGGTTACTGCATGGGACAGAGTATACGTGGAGAGGATAATCCATGGGGCAGGGGTTGCTCCATGGGGCAGGATGCTGTGTGGGGCAGATTGTACCTGGGAGAAGGTGCTCCACACCTTCAGAGCCTGGGGTCACCCATCCCCTCCACAGGGTGGCC
The DNA here is from genome assembly GCA_033558185.1 of Dromococcyx pavoninus. Lineage (NCBI taxonomy): Eukaryota > Metazoa > Chordata > Aves > Cuculiformes > Neomorphidae > Dromococcyx > Dromococcyx pavoninus. The sequence continues at coordinate 582,127 of JAUMJL010001284.1, read as the reverse complement.
CTTATGGGGGCACAGTGGGGTCCCGTGGGTGTGCAGGAGGTGAAGGACCCCCCAGTATCAGCCGAGATGCAGAAGGCACGGGAAGCCATCAGTGTTGCCGGAATCAGCTTCATGTCAGGAATTTCCTGCTGGGGAGAGGAATCCATGGCATTAATGTGAAAGGCCAAAAAAAGATCATCTTGACCCCAAATTAGTCCCTGAGCAGAATGGGGAGAGCAGAAGGAGGTGGGCTTGGCTGTAGCCCCACGCCAAAGCTTGCTCTGGTTGGCAGGAGGTGTTGGGGGTGAGGAGAGTGGGGGGAAGGTGTCCGAGAGGAATGCCTGGGACAAGCTGGGGAAGGGGCTGGAGGACAAATCCTGTGAGGAGAGGCTGAGGGAACTGGGATTGTTTAGCTTGGAGAAGAGGAGGCTGAGGGGGGACCTCATCACTGTCTACAGCTGTCTGAAAGGAGGTTGGAGCAAGGTGGGTCTCTTCTCCCAAGTGACAGGTGATGGGATGAGAGGAAATGGCCTCAAGTTGCACCAGGGGAGGGTCAGATTAGACATCAGGAAACACTTTTTCACTGGAAGGGTTCTCAGGCCCTGGCAGAGGCTGCCCAGGGAGGGGATTGAGTCGCCATCCCTGGAGGTGTTTAAAAGATGGGCAGATGAGGTGCTCAGGGATGTGGTTTAGTAGTGGACAGGTAGGGTTGGACTCTATGATCTCAAAGGTCTTTTCCAAGCCATTCTATGTTCCTATGATTCTAAGGAGACCTCAAATGCAGTCCTTGCCTGACTCTGTCCTGCCCTCTCCTTGCAGAGAAGACGGGGCAGGTGCTGGGGGCGTTCAGCCGGTGCTACCGGGAGCAGTACGGCGTGGCGCTCTTCAACAGCATCCGCTACGAGATCGAGGGCAATGGGGGGCCACAGGCCCAGCTGCTCCACCGCAAGGTAAGAGCCAATGGGGAGCTCCATCCCTGTGCCCAGTGAGTGTGGATCGATGTCCTCCCCAAAGCCTGGCCACGTCCCCCCTCTCTGCTCCCTCCTGCCGGGGTGGGATGTGGCCTCATGGTACTGGTTCAGCCCATCCCCGTGGCGTTGTGCACCACGTGCAGCACTTGGAGCTCCCTGGGACAGTTTTGTTTGGAGCACACCCAGCAGCAGGGGCAAGGCTGGTGTTGGGCTGCAGCCCCTGTGGATGTCTGAGCTGGGTGACAGAGCTGGCAGGAGTTCTGGGACACTCTTGTGCCCACTGAACCCTGAGCAGGGCATGCTGGGCTGTTGTCCTTCTATTTCCTGGGTGCAAGCAATGCTCCAGGGCTGGAAAACCTCTGGCAGACGTCCCCGACCCAACAGAAGAAGAGGAGATAGCTCCAAGTCTGATCTCCAGCAGCCACCTTCCTCCTGCTTGGTGAAAGGACTCCAAGCATCCCCTCACGAGGCCTGTTGCCTGCGGCTCTGGCACCCAGGGGTGAATTCTGCCCTCTCCTCCTCCCTCCAAAAGGCAGAGCTGGCAGACAGGGCTTGGGGTTCCTCCTTGGCTGGGTTGGTGGAGCTGCTGTCCCGAGGGTGCTTCTTGAAAGCAGAAGGAGATGTGATTGCACAGGCTTCTACTTTTGTCTGGGGCTCGAAGGGGTGATGCTTTAGGAATCTAGAGATTGCCTCCACGAGATCACGCTCCAGCCCTGGGTGCTCACAGCAGCCATCCTGGCCAGCTCACAGAGGTGACACCTTGCCCATGCACCTGGACGTGCCCCATCTCCTCTGGGAGCTGCCTGGACACCAGGTGTGTTGGGCAGAATAAAGGTGTGGAGGTTCCTGGGCAGGAGCCGGGTGCCTGGCGTCCTCACCGAAGCGTCCCTTGGGTTCCTTGCAATTTGGCAGATGCCATCAGCTCCCCCGGGGGTCCCTCCCTCTCTGCCAAGCTTGGTTGCTTTATTACAAAGCTCCAGCAAGCAGCCCAGGAATGTCTGAGGAGCGGTGGCCAGGCCTGGAGGTCAGGGACACCGTGCAAGGCTTTTAAAACTGCAGTGTGTAACCAGGACATTCCTCTTGTGCAATGCCCTGTCTGCTGCCTGTCCTCTGCTGGACTCAGGGGATGGCCCAGGGTTCCAAACACTGCAGGGATTTGGGGGGGACTTTGGCCTGGAGCTGGGAAGAGCATCTCCTCCAGCTGGGCTTTGTGCTCCCTGAAGATGCCAAAACAAGTTGTGGATCTCAGAAGATGCAGGACAGCATCCTCAGTCCTCGGGCAGGTCCAGCTGGGATCTGGGGTTTGGGGTTTTGCATTTTGTTTATTTCATACCTTATTTTTGCCATCTTTGTGGGGTTGTGGTGCTCAGAGGTGATACTGGGTGCTGGTGATCCCCCTGGGCAGAGGGCACAGTGAGGTTGGGGTCTGAACCGTGACTCAGTTGCCTGAGATGCCAGCAAGAAGTGACAGGCGTGGGAATAAGGGATAAATGACCCAGCAATGTGTGCCCACAGCCCAGAAGGGCAACCCTGTCCTGGGCTGCATCCAAAGTGTGGGCAGCAGGGCAAGGGGGGGATTCTGCCCCTCTGCTCCACTTGTGAGACCCCACCTGGAATTCTGTGTCCAGTTCTGGAATTGGCAACATAAGAAGGAGATGGAACAGATGGAAAGGGTCCAGAGGACGACACAGAGATGATTCGAGGGATGGAGCCCCTCTGCTATGAGGACAGGCTGAGAGAGTTGGGGTTGTTCAGCCTGGAGAAGAGAAGGCTCTGGGGAGACCTTAGAGCAGCCTCCCAGTACTGAAAGGGGCTCCAGGAAAGCTGGGGAGGGGCTCTTGATCAGGGAGTGCAGGGATAGGATGAGGGGGAATGGCTTTAAATTGGAAGGGTTAGATGAGACATTAGGAAGAAATTCTTCACGATGAGGGTGGGGAGGCCCTGGCCCAGGTTGCCCGGAGAAGCTGTGGCTGCCCCATCCCTGGAGGTGTTGAAGGCCAGGTTGGATGGGGCTTTGAGCCCCCTGATCCAGTGGGAGGTGTCCCTGCCCATGGCAGGGGGTTTGGAACTGCTTGGGCTTTCAAGTCCCTTCCAACCCAACCCATTCCATGATTCTGTGTGCCTTTGGTGTCTCCAGCAGCCCAGGTGTCCCCAGCCAGCGATGGGGACAGTGCACATTGTGACCTTGGTCCAACATCCTCACGTGCCCCTGAAAACGAGTCCCTGAGCATCCCCTCTTCTCGTAACACCCCCTCCTGCCTCTCCCAGCTGAGCCCCAAAGCTGACATATCCAGACTCAGTCTCGCTCCCCATCATTCCCTGTCCCCATGGCAGGGATTCCACGCTGCCCCCTCCACCCACGCTCCCTTGTCCCCTCCCTGCCCAGCCCAGCAATTTGGCTCATACCTGCCTGTCCCAAATATTTGTTGGGGTTGGGTGGCGCCACCTCGGTGCCTCCCCTGGTGAGGAGGGTGCATGTCTGCACCGTGGAGCTGGAGCTCTGGGCTGCTGGTGGCTGTGAGCAGCCATTCCCCATCCAAGAGTCATCTGGGCCCTCATCAGGGCTTGGTCTGGGTTTTATTTCATTAGAATCAGGGAATGGTTTGGGTCGGAAGGGAACTCAAAGCCCATCCAGTTCCACCCCCCTGCCATGGGCAGGGACACCTCCCACTGGATCAGGGGGCTCAAAGCCCCATCCAACCTGGCCTTGAACACCTCCAGGGACAGAGCAGCCACCACTGCTCTGGGCAACCTGGGCCAGGGCCTCCCCACCCTCATTGTGAAGGATTTCTTCCTGATGTCCAATCAAAATCTTCCCCTTTCCAGTTTAAAGACATTTGCAGCCACTCTGGGTGTCCTCATCTGTCTCAGGCCGAGGTTTTGAAGCTGGATGGGCTGATTCCCCTTGGATGAGCCACTCCAGTGAGATGCTGATGGGCACTTCCAAATCTGGCACCACCTTTCTTTCCCCATCCCTGCTGGTGGCCCTGGAGTTCGGACTCTCATCCCTCCCACTGTCTCCCAGCCCTGCAGGGCTTGCTTTGTGCTTTCTTCTCGCCCTTCCAAGGGCTTTGGAAAGCAGTGAGGAGCAGCGAGGTGCTGTCAGGTGCTGAGCCAAGCTGCTCCCAGACATCCCTATCCATGGGGATGTGGGGTCGAGGAGTGGTGGGGGGCTTAGGGAAGGCGTTGGAATTCCTGTGAACCAGGAGGTGGACAGAGCAGGGAGAGGAAAGGGAGATGTCCTGATGCTGGGTGGGTGGTGGGACCCAAGCCATGGCTGGTTCCTCCTGCTGGCCCCCGTGGTGGATGGTGGGTGGTCGTGGCAGGAGAGGCGGCTGCCGCACGCTCCCGCCCTCACGAGAGCTCTCGGCTCTTGTTTATGTTCCTGGGATCATAAAAATTCTTGGGATGAATTCTTGGCTTGCTCAGCCAACGCTGTGTTTGCGACGGCCAAAAAGCTGCCGGCGCGCGGGCCAAAAGGCTCAGGAGAGCCAGTGAGGGGCTGCTGGGCTTCTGGGGACCTCGGGGACACGGGATGTCCTCAGCCTGTTCCTGATGCTGGTCCTGCCTGACGTCCAGAGCGTTTAAGGATCAGCTGGTGCTGGGTTCTTCAGGGTGACTTCTTGGTTCTCGTCTTCCCCGTCCCATCTGGAAACGGTGCAAAGGTTCCTGCCATCTGCAGCTTGCCCCTGGCAGGACCTTCTGGTGATGGCCACCACTAAGCAGCACCATGCACGCTTCTGCCTGCTCCAAGCTGGGAAAGTTGAAGTTGGAAAGATCTTCTGGAGGGCTCTTCTCCAACCTGTCACTCGACCATGTGAGCTCAAGTCGCTCAGCTGAGCTTGGCTTATCTCCCAGGAAGGAGATGCCGTGAGTGGAGGTGCGACCACCATGGTGAACCTCCACATATGACTTTTCTACTATGTGAGCAGCCCCTCTGAGGTTTTCTAGGGCTGTCCATGTGGTAGCCCTCGAGGCTGTCACCCAGATGCACCTCTCCAGGCACCAAAATTTGCGATGCTATCGGAAATAATCCAGTGGTGGATTATTATTGGGTGGCAGAAAACCCCACCCAAACCACCATGAACTGAGCTCCCTGTGCCAGGAAGTGGCTGTGGGATGGAGGGATACCCAGCTGCCCACCACGTCTCCTCCCTGCAGGTCCCACTGGAAGACCATGTCATCTACTCAGGCAACCTCTTCCAGTACATCGAGGAGAACAAGAAGTGGAGGAACCGCTTCTGCGTTGTCCCGCACAACTATGGCTTGGTCCTCTACGAGAACAAACTGGTGAGGGGCATCACCCTTTGGCCCATCGCTGGTGGGCACAGCCTCAAAGGGGGGCAACCCCCTCGCTGCAGTGGCATGGCCGTGCTTCCCATCACCCACGACTGTCTCTTTCTGCTCAGGCCTACGAGCGGGATCTGTCACCCCGTGTCCTCATCAACAGCGCTGGCTACAAGATCCTCACCTCTGTGGACCAGTACTTGGAGCTGGTGAACAGCAGCCTGCCTGGTGAGTGGTCCTGGCGGCTGTGGGGTGAGGAAGGAGGCTTGGGGTCCTCTGTGGACCCTTCTGGAAGGGGTGGTTTTGGAGTGTATAGCATCCCCGAGGACCTTCTTGAAGAGATGGTTTTGGAGTATGGCATCCCCAAAGACCTTCTGGAAGAGATGGTCTTGGGGTGTGGCATCCCAAGGACCTTCTGGAAGGAGTGGTGTTGGGGTGTATAGCATCCTTGAGGATCTTCTGGAAGGGGTGGTTTTGGGGTGAAGCATCCTTGAGGATCTTCTGGAAGGGCTCATTTTGGGGTGTGGGGTTGTAGGGAAGGAGAACAGCTCCATTCCTCCTGTGGGGTGTAGTGTGCATTGTGTGGCATCTGCTGCTCAGGTCCTGCCACAGCCACCAGGGGAGGAAGGTGAATGTGAGAGATGCCCCAAGCTTCTCCTGCCTCCCTTTCCCACGGAGCTCTGGGTGAAGGCAGCAGCTCCTGCTCTTCCATCCAGACTCCCAGGAGGACCAGCCATCACCCCACTCACCATCCTCCTGCCCTGGGTCCCTAAAGGTCAGGGCAGCCCTCAGGGAGCTGGGCAGGAGCTGCTGAAAGAGCTGGTGCAGGACAGTGAGCCCTTTGTTGGCTCAGGGCATGGACACCAGCAGCAGGATCAGAGCAGCAGCTCTGGAGAAGGTTTCACACAGGAAAAAATGATGTTTTTAAACATTTTTCAATCAATTTTAACTTCTGATTTCCTTTTTTTTGGAAGAATGAGGCTATTTTTGCACTTTGCCTCATGTTTTTGGTAGAACTCAGAGCACTGGGAAGGAGCTGAGGGAGACGACCATCCCCAACCCTACAGCAACTCCACCGCTGTCTTGCCCCATCCTCTCCTCTAAACATCCTCTCCCCCCCTGCAGGTGTGACGCCCAAATCGGGGCACTCCCCCATCTTGAAGTGCCCCACGGATTTCCCCCTCATCCTGTGGCACCCCTATGCCAGGCACTATTACTTCTGCGTGATGACGGGCAAGGAGCAGGAGAAGTGGAGGGCGGTTTTCCAGGACTGCGTACGGCACTGCAACAACGGTGAGCGGTGCTTGAGGGACACGGGGGGGGGGTCCTGGGGGGGGGGGCAGCAGCCTCTTCCCACTCCAAAGAGGGTGTTGGGGACCCTGAGATGCTTGAGTTGGGGTTGAGGCCGAAAGAGATGATTTGGAGGTCAAGAGGAGGAGTTGGCTGGGAGTTCTTGAGCGTTGGCCAGCAAGGGAGGGAGGGGATTCTGCCCCTCTGCTCTGCTCTGGTGAGAACCCACCTGGAGTCCTCTGTCCAGTTCTGGAATTCCCAACATAAGAAAGACATGGAACTGTTGGAGTGAGTCCAGAGAAGGCCACGGAGATGATCAGGAGGCTGGGGAACCTCTGCTGTGAGGACAGGCTGAGAGAGTTGGGATTGTTCAGCCTGGAGAAGAGAAAGCATCAGGGACACCTTAGAGCAGCCTCCCAGTACTGAAAGGGGCTCCAGGAAAGCTGGGGAGGGACTTTTTCCAAGGGCCTGGAGTGACAGGATGAGGAGAAATGGCTTTAAAGTGGAAAGGGGTTGAGATGAGATCTTGATCTTAGGGGAGAAATGTTTTGCTGTGAGGGTGGGGAGGCCCTGGCCCAGGTTGCCTGGAGAGGTCGTGGCTGCCCCATCCCTGGAGGTGTTCAAGGCCAGGTTGGATGGGGCTTTGAGCCCCCTGATCCAGTGGGAGGTGGGTGGAAATGGGTGGGTTTTGAGGTCCCTTCCAACCCAACCCATTCCATGATCGTTGAGTATCTCATGCTCTCTCTGAGCGAGGGTGGGGAGCAGGAGGGATCCCCGTGGGGCACCCCTGTGCCTGGCTCCATCCTGCTGTCCATAAGGAATACGATGCCCACACCAGGGCAGACAGCATTCGCTCTTTTCCATAGAATCACTGTCCAGGAGTGAAAAAAAACCCTAAAAAAATAAGTGATATCGCTCTTTGCCTGCTAAAAGCCCTGATTTTGAGAAGGTTTCAGCGCTGGCACCTCCTTCCCCAGGAAATTTCTCACCATCCAAGGCACTGCCAGGACCTGGGTCTCAGCCCAGGAGCGAACAGGCCACAGCTGAGCAGGAAAATCATGTTTTCCTGCCAGAGCATTGCTGATGTGGGAGGCAGGTCCTGCCTCGGAGCCCTGCACCCCCTGTCCTCGCCCAGCTGGGCCTGGGCGGTGCTGGTGTGGAGGACACTGGGGTTTGGAGCTCTGATGGCTTTAATTGCCAAATATTTTCTACCTCAGGGTGGAAAACAGGTATCAGGGCATCTCTTGAACCAGGCTCCATGCTGGCTCCTGCAAATGCTGTCTGCCCTGGTGTGGGCCCCTCCACCATTCCTGCTGCCAGCCAGGGCTTGTGCCAGTCAATCCTCTCCTCCCTCTCCTCTTCCTCAGCACGGGATGAAGAACCCTGCCTGGGGTGGGTGGTGGCCCAGGGGCTGCTCTGTTCCTGCAGCCTGGGTTTCCCTGTGGGATGGTTCTTCCCTCCAGTGCTCTGTTTCTGCCCCTCTCTTCTCTTGCTCTGGGATACTGTTTCAAATCCCATGAAAGCTCTTTTGTTGCCGTGGAACAAGTTATTTCCACACACCCCCCCTAAATTAGAGGCTCTGTTTCTGCCTGCAGTCGTGATTAGTGTGGGAATTTTCACCTCCCTTTTTCAGTCTGTATTTTTATAACACAAGGTCTTCTATAAGGCCCAGGGACATCATTCCTCACACAAGAGGTACCCAGCCTGGTTTCTCCAGAGCCTGGGCACCCTTGGCTGCTCCAGGAATGTCCCTTGCCCCGTGTTGGTGACAGGCAAGGCTGGAGCAGTGCCCACCCTTTGCTCTTGCCCTTTATTTTGGGCAGCCTGCCCTGTTCTGCTGGGTTTTGACCAAGCTGTCCCAGAGCAGGAGGTGATGCTGAGCTGTAGGGGAGCCATGGATGGAGAAGCACCCACCCCTGAAAGCTCAGCCCTGCCTTGGCTCCTGCTCACACCAAGCGCTGAGAAAGGGTCAGACGTCACTTTCTCAGCATTTTCTTCCCTTGTATAATTAAGCTGCCCCTTAGGAAAAGCTGCTTAGGCTTGGAGTTAAATGTAATCATCTTAGAAAAATCTGTGTGTGGTGGAAAAGAGCCACTCATTAGGCTGGAACCTCCTGGGAAGGGAGAAATCACCCCTGGCTGCATCTCCTCAGGACGCCGGCTCGCTGGGCGGTCCAGGGATGTGCCACGACCTTCTGCTGTCGTCACTGCAGGGATGCTCTCTGGGACCCTCCAAGCAGAGTGGTTCTGCTTTGAGACCCTGCACCACGAGGCCTCCCTGGGTCTGGTCCCATCCTGTCTCCCCTCCTGCGCGGGCTCCAGGCGTGGGGACAGGGGTCAGGGTGCCAGGGGTGTTGGCTCCCGGGTGTGTTTCTTTCTGGCTGACAGGCACCTCCACAGCTTGAGCCTGGAGAGGCTGGGACAAGGCAGGGACATGTGTGGGACGTGTGCCAGCTGGCTCCTGGGCTGTCCTGTCCACTCCCCGTCTTGTAGAATCATAGAATCACTTGGACAAGGCCTTTGAGATCATTGAGTCCAGCTGTACCTGTCCACTACTAAACCACATCCCTGAGCACCTCATCTCCTCATCTTTTAAACATCTCCAGGGGTGGGAACTCCACCACCTCCCTGGGCAGCCTCTGCCAGGGCCTGAGAACCCTTTCTGTGGAGAAATTTTTCCTGGTGTCTAATCTGACCCTCCCCTGGTGCAACTTGAGGCCATTTCCTCTCATCCCATCACCTGTCACTTGGGAGAAGAGCCCAGCACCCACCTGGATACAACCTCCTTTCAGGCAGTTGTAGACAGTGATGAGGTCTCCCCTCAGCCTCCTCTTCTTCAGGCTAAACAACCCCAGTTCCCTCAACTTCTCCTCATAGGCCTTGTTCTCCAGCCCCTTCCCCAGCTCCATTCCCTTCTCTGGATGTGCTCCAGCCCCTCAATGTCCTTCTTGGAGTGAGGGGCTCAAAACTGAACCCAGGATTCGAGGTGAGACCTCACCAGTGTCAAGTCCAGGGGCACAGTCACTGCACTGGTCCTGCTGGCCTCACTGTTTCTGACCAAGATACCTTCTCCTTCTCCTCCTCTCCATGGGACATGGACCCAGCCCCCTTCTGTGGGTTCCTCCATTCCCCAGCTTCCCCAGCTGCCCCATCCTGCTGTGCTGGTGGACTTGCCAGATCCCATACAGCACTGGGGGGCACTGAGCCTCCCATCCTGGTGATCCCCTGCTTTTTCATCAACTCTTGCTGAGCCCCCAGGTCCCCACATACCCTTGGGGATCACTGAGCCCCCCATCCTGCTGAGCCCTTGCTCCTGGACCGAGTCCCTGTGTCCCCATCACCATCAGGGCTTGCTGACCCCTGCGTCTGCTGTGCCATCAGGGGTTCCTTAGCCCCTGGGTCCCCACACCGTGTGGGGTTGCTGAGCACCCCCCTGGCTGCCTCCCTTCCCTCTTTCGGGCTCCGGGTTGGATCAGCCTGTGGACAGAGTGGGATCCACATCCAGCCAGGGTCTGAGAGGCTGCTGCCCCCACCCAGTCAGAAACTGGGGCTTGTGATGGGCTCCCCCAGTCCTGGTGACAGCCCTTGGCTCCTTGTGTGGGTGTGAGGGTGTGGGGGACCTGCTGTGAAGGTTGCTGGAGAGGCTCCTGGGTGTCTCCTTGCCCTTTGTCCAGCTCTGGGTGGAATCAACCTGTGGTCAGGGTGAGAACTCTGCCCAGCCAGGGTCAGGGATACTGCTGTCTCCACCCAGTCAGAAATGGGGGCTTGGGGTGGGCTCCCCCCATTCTGGTGACACCACTGGTCTCCTTGTGTGGATCTGAGGGTGTGGGGTACACAGGGGGAACCTGCTCACTTGTCCTCCTCATCCCCTCCCCAGGCATCTCTGAGGACTCCAAAGTGGAGGCTCCAGCCTTCACGGATGCCATCCGCATGTACCGCCAGTCCAGGGAGCAGTACGGCACCTGGGACATGCTGTGCGGCACCGAGACCCAGGTGAGGACCTGACCCCGCGCCCTGGGGCAGGGCTTGGTGGGCTCAGCAGGGTCTCCAAAGCCTCTTGCCTTTGCAGGTCCTGAGCAACCTGGTGATGGAGGAGCTGCTCCCTGAGCTGAGGAACACCATCGGCCCCAGGCTGAAGGGAAAGGCTCAGGAGCGCCAGCGCACCTGGATCCAGGTGAGCGACTGACGGAGGGGGGATGACCGGATCGACTGCTGGATCCGTGGGCTGAGACCAATAGGATGAGGTTCAACAAGGCCAAGTGCCACATCCTGCACTTGGGACACAACAACCCCAGCAGTGTTCCAGGCTTGGGGAAGAGTGGCTGGAGAGCTGCCTGGGGGAGAAGGACCTGGGGGTGTTGGTTGGCAGCAGCTGAACATGAGCCAGCAGTGGCCCAGGTGGCCACGAAGGCCAGTGGCACCTTGGGCTGTGTCAGACACAGCGTGGGCAGCAGGACCAGGGCAGGGACTGGGCCCCTGTACTGAGCACTGGTGAGGCCACACCTCGAGTACTGGGGTCAGTTCTGGGCCCTTCAGTACAAGAAAGACCTTGAGCAGTTGGAGAGCTTCCAGAGAAGGGAAGGAAGCTGGGGAAGGGGCTGGAGAACAAGACCTACGAGGAGCAGCTGAGGGACCTGGGATTGTTCATCCCGGAGAAGAGGAGGCTGAGGGGAGACCTCATCACTGTCTACAACTGGTGAGGTGGGTACTGGGCTCTTCTCCCAAGTGACAGGTGATGGGATGAGAGGAAATGGCCTCAAGTTGCCCCAGGGAAGGGTCAGGTTAAACATCAGGAAAAATTTCTTCTCTGAAAGGGTTCTCAGGCCCTGGCAGGGGCTGCCCAGGGGGGTGGTTGAGTCCCCACCCCACCCCTGGAGATGTTTAAAAGATGGGGAGATGAGGTGCTCAGGGATGTGGTTTAACAGTGGGCAGGTACAGTTGGACTCTGCTCTCAAAGGCCTTTTCCCACCAGGCCATTCTCTGTTTCTCTGACAGTGTCCCCTGCCCCTCTGTCTCTGCTCCTGGGGCACGCAGTGCTGTCTCCTTTCCCTGGGGGCCTGCTGCCTGCTCCCTTTCCTGCCTGTCGCAGTCCCCTCTCCTGGCCCCTGCTGAAGAAGCTGTCCTTGTTCTCCACTGCAGCTTTTTCAAGCTCCCTGAGAGCAGCCCTGCCCAGCTCTGCCGCATCCCTGGGGCGAGGGAAGCAGACGGGAGGAAGCCCAGCCCCAGCGAAGCCCGTCCTGGCTATATTTAGTGAAGCATTTTTAGAGCAGCGCAGGCTAAATCCAGCCCAAAGCCTTGCGAAAGACCAAGGGCTCTTCAGAAGTGCCTTGGTAAAACATTAAAAGCTGATAGATAATTGCCAGCAGACTCACAATGGGCTCCTGGAGCAGCCTAAAAACACACAAACAGGGCTTTTTTTCAGTAGCTGAGCTGGGAAGCCCAAGGGAGGGGCGGGAGGATGGCTCTGCCTCCTGCTGGATCTGGAGTCAGAGAGTCAGGGAATGGATTGGGTTGGCTTGGAAGGGATCTTAAAGCCCATCCAGTTCCACCCCCCTGCCACTGGCAGGGACACCTGCCACTGGATCAGGGGGCTCAAAGCAGCAGGACAGGATCCCCTCCCTCTCCCTGCTGCTCACGCTGCTGGGGATGCAGCTCAGGATACAGTTGTCCTTCTGGGCTGCAAAAGCACGTTCTCAGCTCACGTTGAGCTTCTCATTGATCAGATGATCTGATTTTGGCTGCAAATGAGTGTGAAGCCCCAGCGAGCAGCTCCGTCCTGCTCATGAGGTTCACTCTGGAGACCCCAGACAGGGCACAGCTTTCAAATGGGACCAGGGGCTCTCCTGTGTGGACTTCCAGCATCCCCAAACATGCAGCATCCCTAGACCTACCTAGGGCACATTGGTTGCTGAATACAACACCCAGCTTTGTGCCCCTTGGTCACCAATTCAGAGCAGCATCTGCACCGTGGGTGCTTCATCTCACCCAGGTGGAAGGTTCCTGCTGTGGAAAATCTACTGCCAGGCTGCAAGGAGGGGTCCAGTCAGGGCATGGGCAAAGGCTCTGCAGATGCTGGAGGTGATGGTTAGGAGGGTTAGCAGGAGGTGTGGGGAGAAGCTGACCACCCCATCTCTACCTTTCCAGATCTCAGATGCTGTCTACAGGATGGTCTATGAGCAGACCAAGGCCCAGTACGATGCAGTGACGGCCAAGTGTGAACAGGAGCGGCCCCAGATGGAGAGCACCATCCGCACGGACATGGACCAGATCATCACTTCAAAGGAGCACTTGGCCAGCAAGATCCGAGGTACAGCCCTGAGGGGAGACCTGGGAACGTGGATTTGTGCAGCTGTGTCCATCACCACCTCCTGCTGTGGTATCACCACTGTTTCACCAAGCTGTGGTTGTTCCTGGGGTGCAGTGTGACTGGGACCAGCATGGCCTGGGGAGATGCCAGCAGCCACATGGCCAGGGTGCATGTCCTGACTGGCATTGTCCCACGAGGTGGGGGACGAGGTGGGGGACAAGATGGGCAGTGACCACCCCAATCAAGGCAGTGTGAGAGGAATGGGTTCAGTACAGACTGAGAGCTCCTTGCAAGAACCACTTGCATTGCCCTCCAAGTCTGGGAGAAGTCTCCTTCAAGGGTTTGTGGAGAGGGACAGGTCCTTCTCCCTGGGGTGGGTTTATGGCCTGATGTGCAGAGCTGGAAGGGCAGAGGAGGAGCCTCATCATGCTTGTTCCTGCTCTCTACCCAGCGTTCGTGCTCCCCAAAGCAGAGGTCTGTGTCCGTAATCACGTCCAGCCCTACATCTCCTCCATCCTGGAGGCCCTGATGACCCCCACAAGCCAGGGCTTTGCCGAGGTGCGGGAGGTGTTCTTCAAGGAGGTGACAGACATGAACATGAACATTGTCAATGAGGGTGGCCTGGAGAAGCTGGTGGAGGTGAGATCTGGTGATGCTTTTGGCTGACCATCGGGCTTGAGGGTGGTAGGGCCATTCCTGCTGGTGTCCCTTGTGCTGATGGCACTGGAGGGCCCTGGATTGAGAAAATATGTGGGGCTGAAGCCCGTGTGGTGGTGCAGACTGCTGTGCCTGGTGTGGGGTGGCATGTCCCAGCCCCAGGAGCACGGAGAGGCTGTCCTGCCCTGCTGAGCTTGCCTTTGTCCTCAGTACATGGAGAAGCTTTCCCACCTGGCCTTCCACCCAGTCAAGATGCAGTCGTGCTATGAGAAGATGGACCAGCTGAAACTGGAGGGCCTGCAGCAGCGATTTGATGTCTCCAGCACATCTGTCTTCAAGCAGAGGGCCCAGATCCACATGAGACAGGTGGGATGGGGACAAGGGTCCTCCTGTGTCCCCCCTGGGGTTGAACACAGGGGGTTGGGAAGCAGAGGCTGGTGCAGCCCAGGTGGAGATTTGGCCAGGACATCTCCTGTCTCAGGAACTTTCATGTCCAGCTAAGGTTGTGTGGTGGATCCATCCATCCCCTTTGGTGCAGGTCTTCCTTCAATCAATAAGCTCTGCCTTGCACACTACCAGGATTAGTGAAAGCCACAGCAGGGCCCTGATCCAAAGACAGAAGGGAGAGCCACGGGTCATGGAATCACTGGAAATCACTGGAAAAGACCTCTAAGATCATCAAGGGAGGGAGCTTGGGGTGGGAAGCAGCGTGGAGCACCCTTCCAGAATGGACTCAGCATCCAGGCTTGGGCATCACGGCACAGTTGCCCCTTTGCCACCGAGCCCATTGGCACCAGCAAGACCAGGAGCCCAGTTTGGGGGGTCTCATCCAGCCAAACCTGGATTGGGGTGGAGAAGGGGCTGTGTGAGCAAACGGGCTTTGGGCACCTGCCTCCCCCAGCAGCTCCATCCTCAGGGTGGATGCCAGCGTGAAGGTTCATCTTGGTGTGGCCCTAAAAGAGCCTCCTGGCCACCCCCATGGTGGGTCCCTTTGGGTGCCCCTCGCCCTGTGCTGACCTCCCACCTCTCCTCTCAGCAAATGGACGATGCTGTGTACACGTTCGAGACGCTGCTCCACCAGGAGCTGGGGAAGCTGCAGGGCAAAGACGACCTGTGCAAGTCCATCCAGCGCATCCTGGAGAGGGTGCTCAAGGTGAGGGGTGATGGGTGGGAGACCTTCAGTAGCCTTATTCCAAGGGCTGAGAGCCTGGGCAAGAGAACAGGGGTGATCATACCCACTTTAGCAAAGGTCTTCTGGGGAAATACTGCTTTATATTGAGATCATCGTTGTGAGGGTGTCCTGTCTGGAATCCCTGGTATAAGAAGGATGTGGAACTGTTGGAACGGGTCCAGAGGTCTCCTATGGATGATCCGAGGGCTGGAGCACCTCTGCTGTGAGAACAGGCTGAGAGAGTTGGGGTTGTTCAGCCTGGAGTAGAGAAGGCTCTGGGGAGACCTCAGAGCAGCCTCCCAGTACTGAAAGTGGCTCCAGGAAACCTGGGGAGGGGCTTTTTCCAAGGGCCTGGAGAGACAGGATGAGGGGAAATGGCTTTAAATTGGAAGGGGGAGGATTTAGATGAGATCTTAAGAAGTATTTCTTCACTCTGAGGGTGGGGAGGACGTGGTCCAGGTTGCCCAGGGAAGCTGTGGCTGCCCCATCCCTGGAGGTGTTCAAGGCCAGGTTGGATGGGGCTTTGATCCCCCTGATCCAGTGGGAGGTGTCCCTGCCCATGGCAGGGGGTGGAGCTGGATGGGCTTTAAGATTCCTTCCAACCCAAGCCATTCCCTGATTCTGTGTGGGGCAGGGGAGTAGGAAATGACCTGGAGGAGCCAGGTCCCTTATGACCACACACATCTCTGTAAAAGCCACTTGGGGTTCAGAGTGGCCCAAAACCCTGCAAACAGCGATGGAGGAACTGTCTCCATCCTGGGCTCAGGCACCTTGGGAATTGATTGGGGAGAAGGATGTGAGGAGCAGAAGAATCTGCTGCTGCCCATGCAAATAGGTTGGGGGAACCAAACCATGAGCAGAGGAGCTCCCAAGCTGCAGCTCTTATTGAGCCAGGGCTGCCTCTTGCTGTCCCTGCAGAAATACGACTACGACAGCAGCACCGTGCGGAAGAAGTTCTTCAGGGAGGCCCTGCTGCAGATCACCATCCCCTTCCTGCTGAAAAAGCTGGCTCCAACATGCAAGGGGGTAAGAGGCCAAAGTTTGGGAGTGGGAGGGAAGGACCCAC
This sequence comes from Dromococcyx pavoninus, assembly GCA_033558185.1. Lineage (NCBI taxonomy): Eukaryota > Metazoa > Chordata > Aves > Cuculiformes > Neomorphidae > Dromococcyx > Dromococcyx pavoninus. The sequence continues at coordinate 566,400 of JAUMJL010001284.1, read as the reverse complement.
CTCCTCTGCAAAGGGGCTGGAGCATCCCTACCTCCCGTCCCCCCTTGTTGAACGACCTCTTCTCCTGTGGCAGGAGTTGGCCAAGTTTCAGGAGCTGATCTTTGAGGACTTTGCCAGCTTCATCCTGGTGGAGAACACTTACGAGGAGGTCGTGCTGCAGTCAGTGATGAAAGACATCATGCAAGGTAGGGCTCTGCAGCACTGGGGAGCCTGGACGTGCTCAGCCTGGGGGAATTCACCACCTTAGGGCCAGGGATGGGTGCTGGCAGGGTGAGGATAAGCTGAGCCTGGGCTCAGCAGCACCTGGAGGGCACATAAAGGGTGCTGGAGACCATAGGAGGAGGGAGTGATCCAAGCAGGGTGCTGGGGGCTGTACAAGGAGGGGTGACCTTGTGCTGGGGTCCTGTATGAGGAAGGGGTGACCCTGCTCAGTGACTTGGAGAACAAATCCTATGAGGAGAGGCTGAGGGGCCTGGGGTTGTTTGGCCTGGAGAAAAAGAGAGCGAGGGGAGACCTCATCACTGTCTACAACTGCCTGAAAGGAGGTTGTAGCGAGGTGGATGTTGGTTTTTTCAACCAAGTGCCAGGTGATGGGATGAGAGGAAATGGCCTGAAGTTGCCCCAGGGGAAGGTCAGGTTGGACATCAGGAAAAATTTCTTAACCAAAAGGCTTTTCAGGCCCTGGCAGAGGCTGCCCAGGGAGGGGGTTGAGTCCCCATCCCTGGAGCTGTTTAAAAGGTGGGGAGATGAGGTGCTCAGGGCTGGTTTAGCAGTGGACAGGTAGGGTTGGACTTGATGATCTCACAGATCTTTTCCAACCAAGCTATTCTGTGATCCTATGACCCTGTGTAGGATGCTGGGGGCTGTGTGAGGAGGGGGTGCAAAAAGCTGAGGGCTGTTTCCAGAACAGCCTCCCACTGCCAGGGGTGGGTGGGACACCCCTCTTTCCAGCTCCAGACCTCTCCCTACATCAGGCAGGGGCTCGGAGAGGTGTTTTGAACCCGGTGGGTGCTTCCCTGTGCCCCCAAATCCATCTGACGTCCCTCTCGGTGTCCCCAGCTGTGAAGGAGGCGGCCGTACAGCGCAAACACAACCTGTACCGGGACAGCATGGTGATGCACAACAGCGATCCCAACCTGCACCTCCTGGGCGAGGGTGTCCCCATCGAGTGGGGTGAGGAGTACAGTGGGCAGCCCGAGGCCGAGCCGCCCGCCGACAAGCGCCGCAGAGCCAAGCAGGTGGTGTCGGTCATCCAAGACGACGAGGGGGTCCTGCCCTACGAGGTGGGCACCGAGGGATTGCTGCAGCCCGGCTCCCCGGAGCCACGGGAGCCAGAGGAACCGGAGCCTGGGGCACCACCGAGCTCCCCGGATGGGGTGGAGATGATCCGGGAGGAGTTGGAGAAGGAGAGCATTGCCGTGGAGGCGGGGGAGCGGCTGACGAACGGTACCGGTGCCGCACGGCAGAGCGGAGCCACCGAGGAGGTGGTGGTGGTGGTGGCAGGGTCTGTCCCGGGTGATGTCCCCACCCAAGGTCCAGCCAGCAAGGGTCCTGCACCAGCATCACCTGCACCCCGAGCCGAGGTACCTGCAAAGGCTGGTGTGCACCACACCACGCCGGCGTCACCCGTGCCTGGAGCTGATGTCCCATCAGGGGCTGGCGTGTCCCACACCTCACCAGCATCACCTGCACCCAGGGCTGATGTCCCATCAGGGGCTGGCGGGTCCCACACCTCACCAGCATCACCTGCACCCAGGGCTGATGTTCCATCAGGCACCAGCGTGCAACACGCCGCACCCTCACCTGCCCCCAGAGCCGATGTCCCATCAAGGGCCAGCGTGCAAGAGGCTGCACCACCATCACCTGCCCCCAGAGCCGATGTCCCCTCAGGGGCTGGGATGCCTCAAGCCACGCCAGCATCACCTGTGCCCGAAGCTGACATCCCATCAGAGACCAGGGTACCCTGTGCAACACCAGCATCACCCACACCTGGAGCTGATGTCCCATCACCATCTTCTGGGGCACCTTGCCACCAGCCCAGTGACAAGGAGACAGGCGAGGAGGTGGCTCTACCAGGCAGTGAGTGCAGCCCCCCGCAACCCACGGGGCCGACAGAGAGCGGTGAGGGGGTGCAGACCGAGTTCTAGCCCCAAGCCCCCCCCACCATGGACTGGCCCTGGTGACACTGGGGGTTGGGGGAATAGGACCTGCTGTGCTGCCAGATGGGAGGGGTTGGGGAACACCAAGACCTTATTGCCTTGCCTGGGTTGAGGGAGGGGGGTCCCAGCTGCTGCACAGGGCTGGCCACAGTCTACTGGTGTTACTGGGTTGGACTAGGGGAGGCCCCCAGCTCGGCACGGGACCCCCCCTGCACTCTGCTCTCTCCTTCTGCCTTAGTTCCTTCTTTTCTACTGAAGAGATGTGCACACCCCCACCCAGCACAAGTGCCTGGGGTGGGGGCACTAACCCTGCTATGGATGGGGGTGTGGGATGCTCCCACGTCCTGGCCACTCCCTGTTCCACCCTGGAGGGGGTTCCTGGGAGCTTTGCCCGCTGCTGTCCCACCCAGCCGGCTCTGGGAGTGGGGAGAATGATGGAAAACCTGATGGTGGCCATGGGCATCGCAGGGATACGGCAACGCGGGGTGCCTTGGACTGCGGCCAGTGGGGCAAGAGCCGGGGCTGCTGTGGGCTCGGAGCACCCAGGCTGGGCTCACAGCACCCAGACTGGACTTAGAGCATCCAATCTGGGCTCAGAGCATCCAGGCTGGGCTCACAGTACTCAGTGCCTACCCCCAGCCACCCTCACCCCAGGGTCTTCTAACAGCTATTTAAGTTCAGAGTAAAGACTTCAAGAGGGCAAGGTAGCATTCAGACATCTCCAGCTTTCCCTGGCAGGACTGGGCTGCCTCCAGGCTCAGACTCCTTGTGCCCAGCTCTTGCCCTCCAGAGCTCCCCTGCACCATGCCAGGATGATTTCTCCAGCTCTCAGGCTTTGCAGGTTTTGGTACCTGAGGTGATGGTCGAGCTGGTACCTTCATAATTTGGTGGCAGCCCTGCCCACAGTGAAGCTAAAAGCCCCTGAGCTGGCAGGGGTGGCAGAACTCGTGAGTGTGGGAGCCATGTGTGTGCATGCACGGAGCAGGGCCCAGCACCCCAACACTCACCTGTATTTTAGGTGCCACCATTTCTGCCTCTGAAGGGGGGTGCCCAGCCTAAAGCACTTGGGGAGACCCCCCTCCCCAAAGTGCCTTGCTTTGGGAACTTAAAACTTGTCTCCTCCAGGATATTTTATTAAGAAAGTTATACAAATGTTTTAAAATATGCTTATAATAATTAATAAAATGGAAAAGCTTTATTTAAAGCCAGAGGTGACTGTCCTTATTCCTGATCTGCTCCCCTGGGGCTGTGGTCGAAGCTGGGTATTGGGGATCCCCTCTGTCCCTTGGGGGTGTCACATCCCGAGGTCTCAGCAGCGACACAAGCCAGGAGCCCGGTGACTGAGATGATTTTATTAAAAGGCGTGTCCCGAGGAAGCAGCAAGAGGCACCCAGAGCAGCAGCTTCCCCTCGGCACGGCCACGCTGACGGCTCTGGGGCTGCTCCAACCCCATCCCTGAAGCACTGCACAGAAGGGGGGAGGGTGGGGAGGGGGCCAGCAGGACCCCCATTACCCCCAGAAGGCACTGTGTGAAGAGAGGTTGGTGCAGGGCAGCTCTGGGCAGGGGTGCCTGTCCCCAACACGTCCCCTGCCCCAGCAGGTCACTGGATCATTCCTGTTCCAGCCAGGATGAAGTCCCTCCATAAAGTGATGGGGAGCAGAAAATGCCCAGCACCCCCCACCACCATCCCCTGGTCAAAGCTCCCTGAGAGCTGGGGGACGGCCACCAGCTGAGCAGGGTGACAGTGGCAGCACGCTGGCCATGAGGCTCCCCTTGCCAGCACTGAGGGTCCCTGCAGAGCAGACCCCTGGGTGCTGCATCCCTCACAGCACGGGGACAAGGACAGACCCAGCAGAAGTGACAGCAGCGATATCAAAGTAGCAGGAGGTGTGGAGCACGTTGCCCACCACCCCGGGAGGGCCGCCTAGCCCCGGCCGAGCAGGGGGTACACCACAAAATAGCCCAAGGTGGAGCCCACGATGGCCCCGAGGAAGATCCAGGCGTTGTAGGACATGACAGCCAGCATCACCATGTAACCCAGCACCACCTGCACCACGTGGAACAGCGTCTGCCCAACGTGGTACCGAAACCACCTGTGGGAGAAGAAGGGAAACCCATCCGTGAGGGGCTGGGGCATCCGGCATCTCCTCCCATCCCAGCATCCCGTAGTGACCAGAGACGGGTTTGGGGAGAAGGGAGAGGGATGGGGGCTGCAAACAGCAGTGCAGGGGGAAATCCTGCTCTGAAGGAACTGGGAGGGTATCATTAAGGGGTTGGCAGTAAGAGCAGCCTCACGTGTGGTCTGGGATTAAACACAAGAGGGAAAACCCAGGGCTTGGCTCTGATGGATTGTGCTGGGAAGGAACTTGGGTCAGCCTTGCTGGGGTACCCGAGCATCCCTGAACCACGAGGACCCTCCTGCACCCACAGTGGCTCCTGCGGGACTGGGAGCAGACAACAGCAGAAAAGACACCTTGGATAGTGTGGGGTGGGAATCCCCCCAGGGCCACCTCCCGAGGCCGTGCGCACACCCTTTCCCAGGAGCCTCATCCCAGCCCTTCTCCCCTCCTGCCCTGGCCCAGGAGCCACCCCCGAGTCCCCAACTCCCCCCGGCCAAGGGGGTCCCTGCGGTACCTGCCCTGCGTGGGCCCCGTGTCCCCCTCCTCCGGCTCGGCCAGCGACTCCTGGCTGAGGCTGCGGGGCAGGGCCAGCAGCGCCCGCCGCAGCAGCACCGCCTTGCCCATCTTCACGGCTTCGTAAAGCACCGAGAGCAGCAGCACCACCAGCACCGAGAGCACCATCCCTGCACACAAACACCCTCTGCTGCCCGGCGCCGCGCACCCACGGACAGGCGCTGGGGCCGAGAGGGGCACCCGGCACCGAGCGCTCGGGCACACGCACCGGCTGAGGCGGGACCGGGGAGAGTGGCTCGGGGCAACAGCTCTGGGAAGCACTGGGAAAGGGTTTATTTAGCTCAAGTCCCCCTGGAATATCCCCCCTAAAATCTCCCCTAAAATATATAAATATAAATATAAATATAAATATAAATATAAATATAAATATAAATATAAATATAAATATAAATGTAAATGTAAATGTAAAAGTAAATATAAATGTAAATGTAAATGTAAATATAAATATAAATGTATACATAGACATTGCACAAAATATATAATCATATTAATATATAAATACTAATATTTAACATAAATAGTAGGTAATGTAATGATAAATATACTATATAAAATATTATATGATATAACTTAATATAAGATGTTATATGATATGGTATGATATTATATGATATGATGTGATGTGATATGATATGATATGATATGATATGATATGATATGATGTGATATGATATGATGTGATATGATATGATGTGATGTGATATGATATGATGTGATATGATATAACGTAGTATTTTATAATGGGATATGATACAACATAATATGATGGAATGGAATGGGGAATAGAATGGAGTGGAATAATATAATATAATATAATATAATATAACATAACATAACATAACATAACATAACATAACATAACATAACATAACATAACATAACATAATATAATATAATATAATATAATGTAATATAATGTAATATAATATAATGTAATATAATATAATGTAATATAATATAATATCATACCATACCACATGATATCATATCATATCATACCACACCACATCATATCATTCCATATCAATCCATATCATATCATATCATATCATATCATACCATATCACATCATACCATATCATATCATACCATAACATATCATACCATATCATATCATACCATATCATACCCTCCCCACAATGCTCCCAGGTAATAACTTTCAGGGAGGGTTGCTCTGCAAAAAATAAGCATCTTTGCATCAACTGCACTAAAATGTGAGGGTTAAAATAGGATGCTGGGACAATAACTTTAAAAAAGTTTAAATAAAATGGGAAGCTGAGCCATCACTGAGTGACCTGGGGAGAGGGGGTGTTGGGGATCAAACCCTGTGTGGGGCATCACCAGGGCACGGCACTGCTTATCAGGGTGGGAGAGGGTCAGATGGAACTGGGCAGCACCCTCCAAGGTCTGGGGCTCTGCCCTGCACCCCCCTGCAGCAATGCTGGGTGAGGGCCCTGCTCTCCCCTCTCCCCCCCCCTCCCAACCCATCGCTATCGCTGCTCCTGCCAGAAATGCAAAGCCATCGCTGTTTGTCTGTCCCACAACCTTGTCCCTGGGGGATGGATGGACAGACAGACAGGTGTCTTGGAGCCAGGCTGGGGCTCGCAGCCTACCTGTGGGGCTGTGGACGCTCCAGAAGTCAAAGAGCAGCACTGCTGTGTCCGAGAAATAGAAGGACATCTGGAAGAGAGACCAAGGAAAGGGCAGCACTAGGAACCAGCTCGGGGTGATGGAGCAGCCAAGGGCTGGGTCACCTGCACCTTCAGCAGGTCCCTGCACCCACCACCCCGAAGGGCCGAGCCCTGATGCCCAGCTGGGGTTTTACCAAATGGTGCAACTTTTTTTCCCCCTGATTCATGAAACGGGAAGAGGAACTTGCACCAAAAATCACAGTCATGGTGACCAGGCTTAACTCTTCCCTTGACTTCTAGCAGGAGAATTTTCACCTCTAAGAGTAGCTCCTGTGTGTGTCTGGGCTGGGGAGAAAAAGCCACTTCACCCCTGCAGTAAAGAGAGATCAGCTCAGGACTTCATTAACCCGGATTTGAGAAGGGAAGGTCGATGGGAGTCAGCTGGAGGTTGGTGGACAAGGTCCACAGCCAGAAGCGAAGCTGGCTGGTGGTCAGAGCCCAGCCACCCTTCGCTTTCTTCTGCCTCCCAAGCGTTTCTCTTGCAACACCAGGACAGGGCAAAGCACTCAGAGCCAGAAGCAGCTCCTCCAGGGATGCCTCCTGTCCATCTGTCTGACCTGGGACTGCAGGACCTACAAAGCCATCAACCCCTCTTCTTTATCACCCTGAAACAGGAGGAGCAAGTATTGCTCTTCTCTACTGAACTGATGCCACACCAATTCTTGCTCATTTTGCCACAAAAATTGAAATTCAGGATTTTTTTTCTTATTCTCCTCTCCATAAATCTCTCCAGGCAGCACCTGAAGGGTTTGTTTCCACTCTTCTGCCCCACCAGCCTGGCTCTGGCCGCACGCACCCACCGTTACTGACACCACCAGATGCGGCCGAGGGGCAAGCTTTGGCCAGAAATACCATCCAATCCCCGGGTGTCCACACAGACAGGCTCTAATTACACCCTCCAATTACACCCTCACCAAAGCCCATTAACATGCATAATTGGCTCACGTATTTAAGCTTCCTTTGGCAACAGATGCACAATAATTAGTCTTGAAATGAAGCTATTTCTCCTTTGCAGGCTTCACCTACAAGTTTGTAAGGAGGAGGTAACAATATTTTAAGGACCAGGGAAGAGACTGGCAGAAGATTCCCCTCACTGCACCAAGTCTCCCAGTTTGGGGTGAAACCATGTGCCTTTGGGTATGGCCATGAGGCTAAAAGGATGCTCCTTGGACCAACAGCCCCTTGTTCATCTCCCCAATATCCCCAGTGATGCTATGGTGGGATTTCTCTGGAGGCAACATCCTGCTGGGCGAGCCGTGGTTTGCAAAGGTCCTAAACATCTCTGCACTCTTTGCAAGAGGGGAATTACTCTGTGATGCAACAGGGCCAAGGATGTTGGCTGGAGGACCACGGTCCTGTCCTCACCCACCCGCCCACACAGCAGTGATTCAGCAGGTGTCAGGGAAAAGCTGTGCCCAACTCCTCCTCTGCACCTTCCAGGTGTTCCAACACACAAACAAAGCTGCTGAAAAACACCCTGTGCTGTGTCTGCTCGTGGGCACCACATGGGTGTTTAATGGTTTAATCTCCTGCAGTTTTGGGGTTACTCTTTGGTGTCGAGTGCCTATGCAGAGCATCCCAACCTGCTGCTCTGGTCCAACTGGGACATCCAGTCCCACCCGTTGGGATTGATCCTTGAAGCACACCGACCCCTGATTTGCAAAACAGCACAGCAAGAAGGATGCTGGCCCAGTCAGCCCAGCCAGCCCCGTGCTGGGGACACGCTGGCTTTGGGAGGTGTCCCCACGCTGGGGTGCTCCTTGGAGCCAGCGTGAACCACCCTCTGGATCTCACAGGGATGCTGCAAAGCAAACTGGGGGGACTCCAGGCTTAAACATCACATCTCAGCTCAGAACATGAAGCAAACCTTCTCCAGGTGATGGTTTAAGGTCTCTGGTATGAGTTGAGCTCCTGCTGTGGGTACCTGGTGTGAGCCTGCACCTGGCACAGCCCGACCATGGGAGATCGGGATCATCCCTGGGGTGGGGATGCAGCCACACTGAGGTGCGAGGAGCAGACAGACAGACAGACAGCACAGCCTGTGCACAGCTCGCTGGAGCCACTGGGCAGGCACAGCCCCAGCCAAGGCACGAGGAGAAGCACGGGGAGAAACGGGAACCAGGGCCAAAGAGGAACTGGAGCAAATGGGAATCGGGGCGAAGAGGGGCAAACAGGGAACTGGGGTGAATGGGAACTGGGGAGAACGGGGATTAGGGGCAAACAGAGAATCAGTACGAATGGAAACCAGAGCAGATGGGAACTGGGGTAAAGACAGACCAGGTGAACATCAGACTGGGGCAAATGGGGAACAGGCAAAAGGGGAACAGGGGCAAACAGAGAAGGAGGGTGAATGGGGAATAGGGGCAAACAGGGAACCAGTACAAATGGAAACTGGGGTAAACAGGGATCGGGGCGAATGGGGACCGAAATGAACAGGAACCAGAGTGAATGGCAAATTGGGGCAAATGGGGAACCAGTGTGAACGGGAACCAGGGTGAACGTCAAGCTGGGGCAAATAGGGAACTGGTGCAAACAGCAAACTGGGGCAAATGGGAATTAGGGTGAATAGAAAACTGGGGCAAATGGGAACTGGGGCGAACGGGAACCAGGGCAAAAGGGGAACAAGGGCAAACGGAACCGGGCTCAACAGAGAATAGGGGTAAACAGGGAACCGGTATGAACAGGGATCGAGGAAAACTGGGGCAAATGGAGACCGGGACAGAAGCAGAACAGGGGTAACAGGAAAAAGGGGCAAATGGGAAACGGGGCGAAGCTCTGGCAGGAGGTGGTGAGGGTGAACTACGATGCTGCAGCCTTTAAACAGCGCTGGTCCCGAGGGAGCTGCGGGGTTTCAGGGGCGCTTTATGGGCTGCTCCCAGCCCCAAATTGCGGGACCATACCCAGGGCTCGCACCCGTCCCAGGATCGGCTCAGCTCGGCTCGGCTCGGCTCAGCCGTGCCAGGCTCAGCTCAGCTCACCTGCATGGTGCCTGTCCCCGTGCAGCTCGGTGCCGTCCCGGTGCGGCGCAGCTCAGCTCAGCTCGGCTCGGCTCGGCTCGGCTCGGCTCGGCTCAGCCGGCCCCGTCCCGCCCCATCCCGTCGCTTCTCGGTGACGCGGCCGCGGGGCTCCCCGGGAGCTGTAGTGCGGAGGGCGGGTCCTGTTCCCCCCATCCTCCGCATCCCCAGCCCGCACCGCCCCGGCTCAGCCCAGCGCCGGGGCTCAGCATCTCTGGGGAAAGAGGGGCCCCAGCATCCCTGGGGGAAGAGGGGTTTGACCCCACCCCGGGTGCGGAGGGACCCCAGCATCCCTGGGAAAAGAGGAGCCCCAGCATCCCTGGGGGAAGAGAGGGCGCAGAAAACCACCCGTGTCCTGGGCTGCATCCCCAGCAGGGAGAGGGAGGGGATCCTGCCCCTCTGCTCCTCTCCAGAGACCCCACCTGGAGCCCTGTGTCCAGTTCTGAAATTCCCAAAATAAGGAGGATGTGGAACTGTTGGAGCGAGTCCAGAGGAAGCCACAAAAACGATCCCGGGGCTGGAGCACCTCTGCTATGAGGACAGGCTGAGAGAGTTGGGGTTGTTCAGCCTGGAGAAGAGAAGGCTCCGGGGAGACCTTAGGGCAGCTTCCCAGGACTGAAAGGGGCTCCAGGAAAGCTGGGGAGGGGCTCTTGGTCAGGGAGTGCAGGGGGAGGACGAGGAGGAACGTTTTTCAGCTGAAAGAGGGGAGATTGAGAGGAGATGACGTAGAATTGGAGTTATTAGTTGGGTATTGGAGTTATTCACAGTGCATTTGCTGCTTGAATTAACAAAAAAAAACCCCACCCCTGTGCTACTTCTCTTTAAAGTCTTTCCTCAAAAGTTTCTATCAAAGACAGACACAGAATTTGGTTTTGGCAGCTGAAGCTCCTCTGGGTCATGGCCAACAGGGCTGGTGGGTGAGGTGTGGACTGTGGTGCTGCTTTCCTCCTCTGCAAAACCAGAATGGAAAATGCTGCCAAAATGAGTGATTTGTGCAAAAAAAACCCACCAAATCTGCCCTGAAAGAAATGCTATATTTGCTGTCACTTAATGGTGTGCTCTGCCTCACTCCCAGGGATCTAACATGTGCCTTAAGTTGGAATTTTACTTTCCCTTTGCAAGCTGCTGCAGGGGGTCTCTTACTGGGAACCCGCACCCATGGTATGTGCCCAGCGCTGGGCACTGCCTGACCCCCTCTGCCTGCTCCCTGGCCACAAATTGCTCCTCTTTGCCTTTTCCCTCCCTGGCAGGGACTGGGATTCCAGCTGCACCCATGACAATGCACCTGCATGTCCCCACAGGTGGCTGCAGGTAAGGGGACTGTGCTGGGGGGTTCTCGCAGGTGTGGGTGCAGCTCCATGGGGAGGAAAAACCCCTGGGCAGGGTCAGGACTGGCATCACACACTTGCAGGGCAGAGCTGGGGGTGGTTTTAAAGAGGGGTGCCCTGCATGACAACACCAGAGTACAAAACACATTTCAAGGTACTCAGATCCTGCCTGGAGGAGGCATTGGCTGAGCACTGGCCCTTGCCCCCTTGGCCAGTAGGGCTGGTGGCACATACAAGGCACAGGAGGGGTGGCTACTGCGCCCCACAAAAGATGCTACACCACAGATTGAGCACTGTAGCTTGTGCACACCATGATCTGGCATTGCTTAAACACCTCCCTAGGGACTGTGAGCCCCAAAAAGCTTCACCTGCTGCTCTCCTTGGCCCTCAGTGCGGGTCCAGCCCGGCTGCTGCACTGCTCTTCGGGCACCAGCATCAATGCCCAACCTGGGCATGACACAGCTACTCTGGGCACATGCACTGCAGGGTAAGGTGGGCAAGCTCTGCGTGAGAGCCTGGGCCGTGCAGGGTGCTGAGACAACCAGCAGTGCAGCACAAAGCCAGCAAAGATTCAGGGCTTTGGGTTGTGCACCAGAGAAATGGGGATGCTGGGAATAGAGCTATGGCTCAGGTGCCACAGCTACTCTGCCCTCAGGACTCACCTGTACCTGCCTGGGGCCAAGCAGCCCAGTGAGAGCAGGTAAGGGGCAAGGGAAACACTGCTGAGAAAAACAAAAATAGAGGGCTAAACAGCAGTGCTGCAGCATGAGAACTTAAATTTCAGCCCTGCCTGACCACAGCGATGCTGCCTTGTAGCATGGTCTTGCTCTACCACCCAGCTCCACACCACTAAAGCCCCCCCTAAATTCACAGACCCAAACCAGAGCCAAGACTTGCAAGATTTTGCTTTCTTCACCCCTTTTCAGTCGCTTCTGCCCCGCTGGGCTGGAGCTGCTGGGGTTGCAGGTGCTGAGGGCAGCAGCCTGCAGTCACGGAGAGCCTGGCTAGGACTCTCCAGTGCTGCTTCTCAGCCTGGTCATGTGGAAAAGGAGCTCCAAGGATTTGTGCACTTGGCTGAGGCAAAGCCAAACTCCTTTTCTCCCCCTTCTCCCAGCTGGCAGTATTTTGCCTGCTGTTTTTTTTCTTTAGCAGACAGTTCCCAGCGCTTATAATTACAGAATCCTCCCCCAGTTGGTCATTAAATTAGCACTTTCTTGTGTATATACATATATAATATATATAATTTATAGAGAAGTGACTTTTGTAAACAATATTCTTCTACTCCAGAAGGAAGTGTAGTCCGTGGCATAATGCAGCTACAGACATGGATCTCAAAAAGAGGACTGACCGCTCCAGGGAGCGAGTGGGAGCCCGCTGCCACCCCCAGCCTCCACACACGTCCCCAGTGGGAAAGGTCTTGGGTGGGGAGGGAACCAACTGGCTCGGTTTGGGTGTCACCGGTTTCAGCTGAAGCAAACTGGTCCGACTGTGAAACCAAACTGGTGCGAGGTGTCGCCGTTGTGAAAGACAGCCAGGTCCCGCAGGGGCAGCAGGAAGAGCTCCTCTGTGGTGAACTGGAAGATGGTGTCGGTGACGGAGGACTCGTTGTCCAGCTGAAATGAGCACCAGGGGCAGCTGAGCAGCACCAAAACCTTCAGCTCCTGGGCCTGAAGGACCCTCTCGGAGCACCCGCTGTCCCCTTCCCTGCTCCGGGTGCTCCTTGATCCGCCCAGTAGCGGTGCAGACATGGCCAGGTCTCCAACCCCAACCCTTCACAGCTTCTCCAGGGAGGGCCCACCCCATCCCTTGCCACATTCCAGCTGGTTCCTCAAAACCAAGCAGCTCCTCAAGCCTGGGGAGAGGGTGCTTTGCATCCCCATCCTCGGGGCCCACCCATCCCTTTCCACATTCCAACTGGTTCCCCAAGACCAAGCAGCTCCTCCAGCCAGAGGAGAGAATGCTCTTCATCCCCATCCCACCACGTGAAGCCTCATCCCCCAGGTCTATCCCAAACCCTCAGGATGCAAACACGTGCTGAGGGGCTCTGCAAACATCAGGGACCTCTTCCAGGCAGAGAGAAGGTTCTGGCCACGGCCAGGCTTACCACGCAGCCTTGCAGACTGGCGACATAGCTCTGCTCCTGGGAGTCGGCCAGGAAGCGGATTTCCTTCTCCAGCTGGGGCTGGCCCTGCTCAGGGGCTGGTCTGCAGGAGTAGGAGACCTTCTGGGTGGCCAGGTGGCTGTGCAGGCGCAGGAAGCGGAGCTGCACCGCGCTGGCCCCCGCGTATTCCAGCTGCAGAGACAACCAGAGAGAAACCCGGGTAGGGGGAGCTGCTTGGAGAGGTCCACGCTCCCCCTGCCCTAAAATCAGATGGATTCAGCTGGCTGCTAAAGCACTCCTTTGGGTTTTCTTGCAGAAGGTGTCCCACCCCACTGTGCACAGCCAGTAGGACCCCATGCACAGGCACTGCCCCACCACAGAGGGACAGGCGCTAGGAGACCCCAAACCCTGTGAGATGGGCTTTGTGTCCCCTTGGCTCTCCCAACCAGACACTCACCAGGAAGCCCCCAGGCAGGGTGCTGAACCACTCGAAGGTGTGCTTGGAGGTGTAGGCCCTCAGCCAAGCCTTGATGGGGACCTGTGGGCAGTGAGGACCTTGTGATGCTGACTCTGCTGGGGATGGTGGCAGCGCCAGGACAAGGACCAGCTGGAGCAGCCCATGCATGTGACCTGTCCCTGCAGCCTGGGCACACACCATGACCATTATCCTCACCCCAGACTGCTCCAGCAACTCCCTGCGATGGTAGAGATCACCACGGCAAGGGACTGGCCACACTGGCCCTTCCCAGTTGCACCAACCCACGTCCTCACCCACCCCGAGGTGGCTGCCCCACAAAAGTCACCCCATACCTGGTTGTGGACAGGGGCTATGCAGGTCTCACCCCCTGCTGTAAAGTTGCAGAAAGCCACCAGTGCATCCTGGGGGCTGCCCTGGTTGGGGTCGATGTAGTATTGCCCTGGAGGGAGGCAGAGAGGAGCTTCCTGGCACCTGCTTTTTGGCACGTGAGGATGCCACACGGTGCCATCCCAGCTCAAGCTCATGGACATCCCTGGCTGCCACCTCCATCCTCCTGGATTGCTTATAATTACATTCCATTGCTTCAGGGATGCCCGTGAAACCCAGCTGAGCTCATCCCCCAAGTCTTCATCCCCTCTCAATTGCAAAGAGGAGCCTGTCCCACCACGTTGGTCCCGAAACCCACGTGGGGGGACCCCATGTGCACCCCAGTACCATCGGGCAGGCTGGGATGAGCCAGCATCAGCTCCTTGCAGGTGGCTGCTGGGTTGGTTTTGGTGCCGTTGGGATGCCCGATGAGGGTTTGCAGCTCCTGGCTCAGGGTGCCCAGCAGAGCCCAGATCATGGTGTAATTGAGGTGGTTGGAGGGATAAATGAGGTGCTGGAAGAAAAAGGGGGGGGACATAACCACGCTGACATTATCCCTCCTCTCTTATTTTGGCCAGGAGCATCACCAGGTGCTCAGAGAGGGGATGGAACACACAGGGGACAAGGAAAAGCGTGGTGAGAGGGGGATTAACTGTATCTGCTTGCTGTTCGTGCAAAGATCTTCTTCCTTGTGCACAGAGGAATGATGGAATGGTTTGGGTTGGAAGGGACCTCAAAGCCCATCCAGATCCACCCCCGTGCCATGGGCAGGGACACCTCTCACTGCATCACAGTGATCAAGACCCCATCCAATCTGGCCTTGAACACCTCCAGGGATGGGGCAGCTCTCAGGGCAACCTGGGTCAGGGCCTCCCCACCCTCATTGTGAAGAATTTCTTCCTAATATTTAATCTAAATCTTCCCTCCTTCCAATATAAAGCTGTTGACTGGAAGGGGGAAGATCCTCCCTGAGGACCTGAGCAGCAGTGGGACACGAGACAGCATCACTGTCCCAAGGTGGCACCCATTGGGGCGGGGATGGAAGCCCCTCATCCCCCCCAGCATCACCTCTCCAATGCACTCACCTGCAGCTCCTTCCCAGACAGCATCAGCGCGGGGCCACGGGGTCCAGGGGGGCCGGTGAGACCCTGGGTGACAATGACCATGCTGGTGGTGCTGGCTGTGCCCACGAGCCCCCTGCCACGCTCACAGCTCCTCCAACAGCACCAGCAGCCCCATGGCATGGTGTGGTGGGACCTCACTGCCAAATTTGAGGGGAAACGGACCCAAATTTTGGCACGAGAGGTGTCAGCAGCTTCCCTTACCGGCAGGCCTGGTGTGCCCCTGGGTCCTGGCAGCCCCGGGAAACCTTTCAGTCCCTGCCAGAGGTCAAGGTGGAGGTGGTGATGCTACTGAGCCAAGCTGCACCCCAGGGTGCCCCATGGGATCCACCCTGCACCCTGGGGAGAGGGCAGGAGGAGAGGCTGCCCCGTGGCAGGGCTCAGCCAGGCTCCAGGTGCTCCTCTTTACTTACTTTGGGTCCAGACAAGCCCTGGAAGAGAAGGACAAGGCCCAGGTAAGAGGCTGGCAGCAGGGATCAAAGCCCCATCCGAGCGTAACCCTCACGAGACCAAGAGCAAATCCCAAACCTGCCAGGAGGGTGAAGGACTCACCGGGGTCCCGGGGAAGCCAGGGTGTCCCCGTGGGCCTGGGGGGCCAATGCTACCCTGAAAAGACACCAGACGAGGTCAGGGTGCTGCACAGGGCATCCCCCAGCCTTACGTCCCCCTACATCCCAGACCCTTCCCCAGGTGGATTTTTCACAGAAAAATGAGGAATTCACCCCAAATACCCATCTTGTTTCTTCCCACCCTCTGCACCCTGCCCTTACCTGCTGTCCCTTGGGTCCTGGCCTCCCAGGGACACCACAGGGTCCCAGCTTGCCCTAGGAGATGGGTCAGGGTGTCACACAGGGTGACGAGGTTCCAGGGAGAGGGCAGAAAGGAGCAAACCCCTTCACGCACCTTGAAGCCATCGTCCCCTTGTGGGCCCACGTCGCCCATGCTGCCCTTGTCACCCTAGGAGAGGCAGGGAGAGCTTTGGTGGCAAAGAGGAGGGTAGAACCCTCTGCCTCAAGACACCCATTTGGGGCTCCACCCAGAGGGTGGGCCTGGAGAACCCTGCTCTAGTTACTCTGCTTATGATTTTCATCAGGTGAGCAAAGGAGGGTTTGCCTGCTGCCTCACCCTGGTGGGAGATGCCTGCTGGGGACATTTCCCAAAGCCAAACACCTACTGGGCTCCAGCAAATGGCTGGAAATGGGAAATTCCTGGTCATGGCTGGCTGAAAAAAACCCCACATCCTTTTGATTGAACTGCACCCACGCTGCTAGGGAAGGAGGAGGTGGGGTAGAGTTTCTGCCTCCCCTGCTCAGCTGCAAAGGCAAAACTGGAAGTCTTTTATTATGGAATCACAGAAAGGTTTTTGTTGGAAAAGACCTTTAAGACCATGAAGTCCAACCATTGATCCAGCCCTGCTGAGTCCAACACCAGACCACGTCCCCAGACATCTACTCATCTTTTAAATACCTCTAGAGAGGGTGATTCAACCACCTCCCTGGGCAGCCTCTTCCAGTGCTTGACAACCCTTTCAGTAAAGAAATTCCCCTTAATATCCAACCTAAATCTTCCCTGGTGCATCTTGAAGCCATTTCCCTTTGTGCTATCACTGGCTACCTGGGAGAAGACACCAACCCCTACCTCGCTCCTTTAGGTTGTTGTAGAGAGCAATAAGATCTAGGCTATAATATCATCCAAGAAATCTTTGGGAGTTCCAAGCAAACACCTCAATTAAAGAAAGACAATTCCTTGTGTGCTGAAACCTGGTGAAGCAGGGGGAGAAACCCCAGCAGAGCAGCTGCACACAGAACCCCCCTCCACCTGCTCCCCCAGCCTCTGGCCTCGCTGAGGGCCCTGGTCTTCTGCCATGGCTCATTTAGCTCATAATAAATTTAAAGCTGTATTTATGAGTAGGGTTTCATTTTCCTGAAGGCTGTGAGCAACCACCCGCCACCAGGGACCGTTTGTCACTCTTATTTACAGCCTCGTGGCTGATGGATGGGACCATGGGGATGTGCTTGGCTTCTCTGGCCAAGGTTGGACCCATCAGCTCATAAGTAATGGCTCAGAGGAGACACGTGCCCGTGCTGTGCCAGCATTGATGCTGAGAGCAGAGGATTAATAGACTGTGTAGGCTGCTGCCTGCAACTCCAGGAGGATGGAGAGGCTGAAAAAGGGGCCTGGGGTTGGAGGAAGTCTAAAGGTCCCATCTCCCAACACCTTCGGGCGTGGTGTTGAGCCCCTGAAGAAAGATGCTGCAGCAATAAGGATTCAGGAAGAAGAAATAAGTGATGGCATCTAGAAAATTAAATGCTAGCTGTGCCCAGAGTCCCTGCTGGGCCCAGGGCTTGTCACCTACCTTGTGTCCTTTTGGTCCAGGGTCTCCTTTCATGCCCTTCAGCCCTGGGATGCCCTAAGAGAGAAATGATGTGGTACTGCATCACCCTGTGGCTGAGCTGCTCCCGTCAGCTCCCTGGAAAGAAGGCACCTCGCCCCAATCCAGGTTGCCACAAGGATTCTGAGAATTCCAGGCAGTTTTGGGAAGTTTGAGGCATTTCTCATCCAATCTTTGATGTTTGCTTTTGAGAGGATCCAGTTCAGGTCCCTCAGCTGGTTACAGAGCATCCTGGCGTTGTTTTGTGACGTTTCAGGCAGAGATTTGTATTTTAAATAGTGAAAAAAAGCAGTTCCCATTAATTAAAACACATTGGGAATTATATGATTTGTCTGGCTGCACCCACACCACTGGGATGGTGATTTGGGAGGAGAAGACAAGATGAGGTGGATGAAACACCTAGAAACTTCACTCATTTTAAATGGGGCTCTGCTTCAGTTGTCTGCAGAGCTGGTTGCACAGTGCTACCCACGGGGCCAAATGGGGAGCACCAGCACCCCAAAACCTCCCAGCTAATACTCACATAGTGTCCCTGGGGACCCTGAGGTCCTTCTGGCCCCTCATCACCTGGGTAGCCCTGAAACACAAATGCAAGAGACCTGGTGGGCACAGAGGTGCAGCACGAGAGCAAGGCAGAAGGGATGCCCTGGTGCCTCTTGCAGGGAGAGCAGCCCAAGGTGGGTGGAGATGTGGGAGACCCTCCTTGGGCTGGAAGAGACCTGGGGGACAGAGCCCTCCAGCCACACAATGCCTCTGTATTGAAACATCCCTTTCTAAGCCAGGGGCTTGGGCAGGTGGGATCACCCCTCAGCTTGGGATCACCTGAGCATCTGGTGGGGTGAAGCCAACCTACCTTGGGTCCCTGAGGACCTCTTGGGGGCCGGTGGCCCACCTTGCCTCGCTTGCCCTAGGAACAACAGATGAAAGGTTGATGAGCAATTCACATCATTAAAGGCACAAAGCCAGCAGCCCCACAACCCCCTCGCTCCTCTTCCCAGGGATGCTGAGCCCCCAGAAACCAGGACCCTTCTGCAAGACCCTGAGCCCCCCACCACCCTCCATGGGGACAATGGTGCCATTTACCCGTCTGCCAGCTTCACCAGGGACCCCTTCTTCCCCTTCACGCCCGACATCACCCTGGGGAAGAAGAGATGGGAGATGTGTGTCCTGAACCAGGACTGGGGAAAAGGAGCTGCTGCCTCCATGGAGATGGGGACAGAGCTCACCAGGCATTTTGGGATGGACACCAAGGCCACGGTGCAGAGGTGGCCAAAAAGGAGAGGTCCCCTGTCCCCTCCCACACCCCAAGGGATTTTGAAGCACCTGTGCCAGGTTGGAGGCAGCTCTGCGTGGCTGGGAGGGCTGAGCTGGGGAGACCTGCCAGCCCCTCACCCAAAAAGCCAGCCCAAGGTCATCCAAGGACTCTGTTTGCCAGGCACTGCTTGCCTTTCCAGCAGGGAGAAACAGATCCCCTCGAGGCAATTCCCTGCTGGTTTCTCTCCACAGATCACAACAGTGTTGACCAGCTGAGGCTCAACCCCCCCATGCCCAGAGGTCCCCCTCCTGTGCCATCTACAGAGCAGGATTTCAGAGGTACCTTTTCTCCTTTGCGACCTTTCTGCCCTTTTGGACCAGCCTGTCCTGGAGACCCCTAAAATCCCAAAGGAGAAGGAAATGCCTCCATAAGGATGCTGAGCCAGGGGTGTCCTCTCTGGCCTCCTCCTCGCTCTCACCACAGCGTGCACAGGAGGATGCTCTAAGAAGTCTCTATTTGGGATTTTCCCCTCTTTCTGGAGCAGGGTTGGCAGAGCAGGGCCGTGGGGGTGTTTCAGCAGGAGCAGGAGGTGATGCCCACATGGGATCCCAGCACCCTCTGCCTGCACCCAGAACACCAGGATGGTCCCACCCCACTCCTCACCATTTGCCCTGGTTTTCCTGGCTCGCCTGGCTGCCCTTTAGCACCCGCCAGGCCCTGGGAAGGAAAATAAGAGTCAACCCAGCTCTGAAAAATAAGCTCCAGGGTCATTCACCCAAATCTTGGGTGGCTGGACCTGTGCAGATGGGCACAGCAGAGGAGCCTGCTCACCTCAGTGCCACTCAGCCCCGTAGCTCCAGCTTCTCCTGGTGGCCCAAGAGGTCCCTGCATTCATTTGGGAACAAAACAGGAGGCTGGCATCAGCTTGGGGTCACTAGGGGAAGGCAGGAGATGCCTTGTCCCAGGATCTGGACTGGGTTCTTCCCCCCCCAGGTATCTCCAGGGTTGGGACTGGGATGTCCCCCAGGCAGAGAGAGGAGTTACCTGCCGGCCTGGCTCTCCCTGGGCGCCCACCACTCCTCTGGCTCCTTCGTGCCCAGTGTAGCCCCGGAGCCCGGGGATGCCCGCGGGTCCCTGGGCACCCGCTGCGCCCTGCGGTGCACACAGAGGGGGGCAGCTGCTCACGGCCCAGCCGAGCAACCACCCCTTGAGGGGCCTCAGCTACACCAAGTGATGGCCACAGAGTTCACTCTGCATTCCAGCCCCTCAAAGCAGTCGCCAGCGTTAAGGACGTGTCTCACCCAGACAAAGCAACGGCACCACATGGGAAAACTGGGATGCAAACTGGATTTGTCCTGCAGCTGAGAGCAGGGCATGGATAAAACCCCTGGATTTCTGCACATAGAATTATAGAATGGTTGGGGTTGCAAGGGATCTTAAAGCCCATCCAGTTCCAACCCCCTGCCATGGGCAGGGACACCTCCCACTGGGTCTTTGAGACCCATCCAACCTGGCCTTGAACACCTCCACGGATGGGGCAGCCACAGCTTCCCTGGGCAACCTGGGCCATGTCCTCCCCACCCTCAGAGTGAAGAAATACTTCTTAAGATCTCATCTAAATCCTCCCCCTTCCAATTTAAAGCCATTTCCCCTCATCTTGACTCTCCAGGCCCTTGGAAAAAGCCCCTCCCCAGCTTTCCTGGAGCCCCTTTCAGTCCTGGGAGGCTGCTCTAAGGTCTCCCCAGAGCCTTTTCTTCCCAGGCTGAACAACCCCATCTCTCTCAGCCTGTCCTTGGATGGGAGGTGCTCCAGGCCTTTGATAATCTTCATAGCCCTCCTCTGGATCTTTGTAGCCCTCCTCTGGAAAGGAGGACATGTCAGCACTGTGACCATAAAAAGCACCTTGGGGCAGCACAGCTGCTCCTCAGCACAGAGTGGTTCCTGGGAGCCCTCTGACCTTACAGACACTCACAAATTCACCCTGCAAAAGCAGAAGGCGAAGCCAAAAGCTTTGGACCTGTGTCAAGCAGACTCTGAGAGAGGAGCATCGATTGCACAACAGCCATGGTACCTTTGCATGGTTTTTAAGAGCTCTATTAAAATGCTTTTAAGGAGATTTGGCTCCAGGGAAACCAAGGAAACGATGACTCAGTTACAAAGCCATTGCAGGGCAGGACCCGTGAGACGTGGCCTGGCTCTGGGGCTGGCAGAGCTTGCTTTGTGGCCATCCCAGGGTGAGATGCAGCCCCAGCCCCAGGCTCTGCTGCCCCATCTCAAGATGCCACCAAACCTCTTTCCCAGGGAAGTCTGCCAGGGCAGGGCCAGAACTCACCGCCCGACCGCGCTTGCCGCTGTCTCCCTTGACTCCATCGTCTCCAGCGAGTCCCTGCAGGGACATTGGGGATTTGGAATAAGCTCAGGTCCTCTGCAGGTGTGTCAGGCATCATCTTCTCCCTCACAGCACGTTCAGCCAGACAAACACATGACCAGGCAGCACCCGGGCACTGTGTGAGGACAGCCACGGTGTGATAGCAGGGAGCAGCTCTTCCCCAGAGCATCTCTGGGTGCTGGAATGGCCTAATTTTGGGGGTGGGGGCATTCAAGTACCTGCTGGGAGGCAGTGCCTTAAAAAACCCCTCCTCAGTCCTGAGCACCCTGACCTGGGCAGTTTAAGGGGCAGTAAATCCCTTGAGCTTTGGTTTGTGTCAGAAATGGTGGAGCACTGGGAAAGCCTTTGAGAGCTCCTGGCTCTACAAGATCCCAGACATCAGTACCTCTAATCCAGCAGCACCAGTGGGTCCATCCATGCCTCGTGGCCCTGGTTCTCCCTGGGGAGGAAGGGGAAACAGCTCTGTCCCTGGCAAACCCCTTCCTTGCCTTGTTGACTTTGAATCTTGGGCAACAAGACAGGGAAGAGCCCATAGCAGGTCCTCTGACCCATCACAACCAGCCCCACCACAACCCCCATCAGCCAGAGGCAGAAAGCAGAGCTTGGAAAAGGACCAGAAAAAGGCATTTCATCCAAAAATGAGGGGTGGAAGCCATCACCCTGCCATACCTTCACTCCCTCGAGACCGTCGAGCCCAGGAGGACCTCGGAGACCTGTCCCACCCTGCACAAGCAAAGACCCCCATTGATTCAACCCTGCCCAGTGCTCCCAGTAACAGGCACATCCTCTCACCCCCACACCAGGTCTGTGACCAGCTGAAATTGGAGCAGGGGTATGAGCTGACTTACAAACCATCCTCTGGCTCCGGCGGGTCCTGCAGCTCCTGTGACACCAACCTGGCCCTGGGACAGAGTGGGAGATGTGCTCAGCAGGTTCCCAGCTTGGACAAGGGAGGAGGAGGCTGGAGTTTGGCTGGAGGCAGCATTAACCAGGCTTGTAGGAGACAGAAGAGGGACCCTGGTGGCCCTACCAACATTTAATTCCTCTCTTTTTCTCTTTTTGATTAACACAAAGCCTGTCACAGTGGTGTGTTTGGTGGCAATTTTTACACCCCTATCATAGTATTGTGTTGGGTATTGGGTTTGGAGCCACACATTTTTAGTATTGTTTGTGGATGCATATTTTTCTGGTGAAATTAAGCAAGGTGAGAATATATTAGCAATAAATTGTTTTGTGATCACAGACCTTCAGTGTTATTTTTCCTCCTCCCACAGAGGGAATTAATGAACTTTCCTCTTCCCTTATGGGATGAGACAGGGCTGCTCAGCAAGTCCAAACTGTCCCTTTGTGCCCAAGGTTTCCCACTGGTGGAGGCACCCAGCACCCCACAGCCAGCCTGCAGGGATGCTGGGAGCCCAGTGGGCTGAGATATCCCTCTCTCTACTTGCCAGCAAACCTTCTTGGCCCTTCTCTCCTTTATGGCCTTTTCCTCCTGCTTTCCCCGTAGCAGCTCCCAGGCCGGGTGCTCCAGGAGGGCCCCTGGGGCCAGCATCACCCTGCTCAGGGATGGAAACGGAAGAGTCACCGCAGAGAGGAAAAAGGAATAGCAATTAAATGAGCTTCTGCATGGATATGATGTGTTTCACCCTGTTGCTGGGTGCTGCACACAGAAATTTACCCTAGGGTGCTCAGGAGAGGTCTGAGCCCTGCATCTCCAGAGGTCCTCAGCCATGGGGACACCCCTGTCCTGCTTCTGCCCCCACCATGGCAAACGGAGCAGCGGAGGCTGGGCAGGTTAAGGGTGTCCCCAAGGTGCTGCATGGAAGCACAGAGCTAAGGGCACTCCTCACCTTCTGTCCCTGCGGTCCTGGCTCACCTGGGTCTCCAGCATCACCAGCATCACCCTGCCCAGAGCAGAAATATTGGCATCAGATGCAGCTGCTGCTCCTCAGCCCCATCCCACAGTGGGCTGAGAGCTGAGCTCTGACTTCCATGGGCTTCCTCCACCCTCCTCTGGCCAGGATTTTGGTGCTGGGTAAGAGACAGTCCTGCAGCTTTGCCTGCACCAGGAGGTCACCACCAGCCAGGATCCACAAGGACAAAGTGCTGAGAACAGCTGAGCAACATCTCACCCAGCAAAGGGGACCCTAAAAGCATCAGCCCCCTCCTTCCACAGGGGCACCTCAGCCTGTCTGTGGCAAAGCTGTAGCACCTATCCAGAGCACAGCTTTGCCATCCCTATCCCACCCCCTGGCAGAGGATGCCATGGTGTCAGCACACTTACCTCCTTTCCTTGCTCCCCAGGCCTCCCTGGTGGCCCCTCTGGCCCTTCGTCCCCTGGCTCCCCAGGGTCCCCTCTGATGCCCGGAGCTCCACAGGTTCCTGTCTCTCCCTGGACAGGATGAAGACGACCAGGATTATTCTTGGCTGTCTTTTCCAGCTGCCCATGGCTCTGCCCTCCACCATGCCTCACCACAGAGAGTCTCTTGTACCAGGTATCCAAGCTCTGAGGGGACCTGGACTCTCCTACTATGCCCACCACCCCAAATCCCCAGGCACGAGAGTGCTGGGGAGGAACCTCAAACAGCCCCACGTGGATTTAGGTGCCTCCTGCCCCTGCCCAGCAGTACCACCCCCAGCACCCAGTGGGAACCCACCTGCTCTCCTTTGGGTCCTGGCTGCCCCTCTGCTCCTGGTGGTCCTGGTGGTCCCTGGGGAGCGAAGGCACAGCTCGGTTACCCCGCGCTGCACAAAGTCTTTGGCTGAGCTAACGCAGACCCAGCTTTAACCTTCTGGTTGAGTTGGGGAGCAGCAGCCTCCTTCCTCCCTGCATTTCCCATCCCCAGAGAAGGCACACAGGCTGGAACAACCCCAGTGAGGGGAGGACAGGGTCACCCAGCTGAGGTACCTGCTCGCCATCCAGCCCGCTGACACCGGCTTCCCCGGGACCTCCCGTGTCACCCTGCCAGAGGACAGACAGACATTAGGACAGGCAGCTATGGTGATCCTCCCTCAGGTCCTCTGCACACCCCTCTGCCCTGGTCTCCAAGGCTCTTCCCTCTCTCTCCACCCATGAAAATCCCCATCCCACTGGGCAAAGCCCACGGCAAACCCAGGAGGAGCGCTGGCATAGCCTAGGGGAGAAACCCCCTCCCAGGGCAGCTCCAGCCTTGCTTTCTCTGTCCTTACCTTCTCTCCTCTCATCCCTGAAGGCCCTTCAGGTCCCTTTGGACCTTCCTGCCCCTGAAAACAAACAGGTCATATCAGCACGAAGGCACTGGAGTAACTCAGGAGGCCTTTGCAACTCCGGAGCATAAATGGCAGGAGGACCCATCACACCACCTCCCCACGGGCAGAGAAACCCCTTGCAGCTTCTTAAGTCCCTTGCACTGCGTTCCCCATTCCTTCTCCTCGTGCTTATGGAAGGTCCCTTAAAAGTGCTGCACCAGCAAAATTGCTGCAGCGGGTCCAGAGAGCGAATGGCTGAGGCAGGGCTTGTGTTGTGCATCAATCGAAGGAGCCACATCTGCACTCACCAGGTACCCGGGTGGGCCAGCAGCACCAGCTGCTCCAGGAGCCCCCTTTTCTCCTGCCAAGCCAGGCTTCCCGGGGACACCGTCCATCCCCTGCATTCCAGGAACCCCCTGCAAGGCCAAAAGGCTCCTTAGACACTCCAAAGTGCAGCCTGGGGTGCAGCTCCAGGGGGGGCAATGCCAGTGGGAGCCCTGTGCCTGCAGTGTTCAGGCCACCAGGGGGTCTGCAAGGTACCACCCGTGCCTGGGGGGTCCCAGTGCCTCATCACTGCAGGAGCAGGATGCCCATACCTGGCTTATCACCATCCAGCTACACATGCAGGGTTTGGGTCCTTCTCTGCCCCACAACCAGCCCAGGGATGAAGCTGCCTCGAAAGTGGGCACTTTTCTTTCATCAGAAAGGGAACAGAGCTGGGGAAGGGTTTGGAGCACAAGTCCTGTGAGGAGCAGCTGAGGGACCTGGGGCTGATTAGTCTGGAGAAGAGGAGGCTGAGGGGAGACCTCACGACTGTCTACAGCTGCCCAGAAGGAGGTTGTAGTGAGGTGGGTGCTGGGCTCTTCTCCCAAGTGAGAGGTGACAAGACAAGGAGAAATGGCCTCAAGTTGCATGGGGGAAGGTTTAGATCAGATATTAGGAAAAAATTCTTCATGAAAAGGGTTGTCAAGCACTGGCAGAGGCTGCCCAGGGAATGGTGGAGTCACTGGAGGGATTTAAAAGATATGTTGATGGGGTGCTTAGGGACGTGGTTTAGTGGTGGCCTTGGCAGTGCGAGGTTAAAGGTTGGACTCAATGACCTGAAAGGCTTTTTCCAACCTAAATGACTCTATGTTCCTAAGATTCTATCCCATTGGACACCACCCAGCTTCAGTCTACAGAGCATTTCTGCAGGCTACAGCTCTCCCACTTACAGGCAGCCCTGGAAGCCCTCGAGGACCTGGGTCTCCAGCTCTGCCCTGAAACAAGAAGGATGCTCAGCAGTGTGGTCATGGCACAGGGGACCCCGAGCAGGATGAGGCTTCACTCAGACAATCCCCACAGGCCTGGGCCATCTCAGTGGTGTCCATGGAGCATCAGGACAAATCCCAGCCAGCAATGAGTGGGACCAGGGTCCTGCCTGCTCCCACAAAGGGCACCAGGATGCCACGCTGCATATTGGAGAGTGCTGGTCTATGAGAAGCCTGACGTGAGCAGCCAATGTGCGTTTGCAGCCCAGAGACCAACCGTGTCCTGGGCTGCATCCAAAGGAGTGGGTCAGGGAGGGGATTCTGCCCCTCTGCCCCTCTGGTGAGACCCCACCTGGAGCCCTGTGTCCAATTCTGGAATCTCCAACATAAAAAGAGATTAAACTGTTGGAATGGGTCCAGAGGGAGCCACAAAGATGACCCAAGGGCTGGAGCACCTCTGCTATGAGGACAGGCTGAGAGAGTTGGGGTTGTTCAGCCTGGAGAAGAGACCTCATAGCAGCCTCCCAGTACTGAAAGGGGCCCCAGGTAAGCTGAGGAGGGGCTTTTTACACAGGCCTGGACTGATAGGATGAGGGGGAATAGATTTAAATTGGAAGGAGGAAGACTGAGATGAGATATTGGGAAGAAATTCTTCATGATGAGTGTAGCCGTGGCCCTGGTTGCCCAGGGAAGCTGTGGCTGCCCCATCTCCGTCCCTGGAGGTGTTCAAGGCCAGGCTGGATGAGGCTTTGAGCCCCTTTATCCAGTGGGAGGTGTCCCTGCCCATGGAGGGGTGTTGGAACTGGATGGGCTTTGAGGTCCCTCCAACCCAAACCATTCCATGATCCTAACTGCAGTGGAGGGAGCAGAACAAGCCACAGAGGAAGCCCTACCTGGGAGCCAGGAGCACCTCGTGGTCCAGGGGGACCTGGCAGGGCCTGGAGGAAGAGAAGGCCATCAGAGCCCCACACCACAGCCCCGACTGCTCCCTTCTCCCCAGTTCAGCCCCTTGATCTTGGTGGCAAACGTTTCCATTTCCCATACCCATTCTGGCAGGAGTGACTCGCTCAGTGCTTTGGGGAGGTGCTGAAGGTGCCCAGGGCAGCAGCAAACAGCACTCACCTTGGGACCAGCTTTCCCTGGAAATCCTGGTGGGCCTCGGGCTCCCATTTCCCCCTGTTGGGAGATAAGAGAGATTTCCTTTCTACCATGTGTTTTAATACATAACCTCTTAAAGAATAAAACCCCTGCACCCAGCATATTATGCTGCTGGTTCACCCAGCGTGGGAGCCAGTTCTGGCCATCTTCCTCCCACTGCTCCTGCAACCTGATGACCATCACCACCCAAACCCATCCATTGGGATCAACAGCCCAGCCCAAAAGTGTTTCTGAAGCCTGGATTCCCACCCTGGATTCCCCTCCCTGCAGTGCTGGATGTCCCAGCCTCACCTTGTCTCCCCTGCGCCCCGGTCTCCCGCGGTCACCGGCAGGTCCTGGGTAGCCCTGGGGAGAACACGGGGTTAGGAGGCAGCTGGGGCTGCCTGGCATCTCTGGGATTTGGGGAGAAGGTGGCTGCTGAGGCTGAGCTTCTGCCTGGGGAAAGGCAGGACCCCGGGCATGGGTCACAAGTCCCTGGCTGGTGGCACAGCGAGCCTTTGCCTCCACCCGGCTGCTGCCCACGAGGGCAGGGCCATCACTTACATAGGTGCCAACAGGTCCTTGCAGCCCCTCCGAGCCAGGCTTCCCAGGCAGCCCCTGCCAAGCAAGAGAAGGGAATTCATGAACTTTCAGTCCCAGCATCACAGAATCATGGAATGGTTTGGGTTGGAAGAGATCTCAAAGCCCATCCAGTTCCACCCCCCTGCCATGGGCAGGGACACCTCCCACTGGATCAGGGGGCTCAAAGCCCCATCCAGCTTGCCTGGAATACCTCCAGGGATGGGGCAGCCACCACTGCTCTGGGAAACCTGGGCCAGGGCCTCCCCACCCTCATTGTGAAGAATTTCTTCCTAATATCTCATCTAGATCTTCCCCCTTCCAGTTTAAAGCCATTCCCCCTCATCCTATCATTCCAGGATCCCATCAGCCTCCCCATGGCAGCCAAGAGCCTCTCAGGGCTGTTCATCACCATCACTGCTCCAACCCCCCCCCCCCCCCCCCCCCCCCAATCATGCTCATGGGCCCCCCAGGCCCCAGCTCTCACCTTTGGGCCCGGGGAACCTGGGTCTCCATCAGGTCCCGGTTTTCCCAGAGCACCCTTCGGAAATATTTGGGGAGGAGACGTCAGTTAAAAGGCTGAAATGAGACAACCCCTCCAGAGCCACCACTGCTGCCTCTGTGCTCAGGAACAGGCTTCACCTGGTCCAAACCTGGTCACTGGGGACAAACTGCCACCGTGGCCCATCCTGGGGGCTCCTGCACACCAGCACCTCATGGCTGGCTCTCTGCAGGGTTGTCACCAGGGAAGGTGAACTGGGTCAACATCAAGCCCAGCTGAGAGCAGGGGCTCAGGGAGGTTCAAATGCTTTGAACCCCTCCCAGGACCACACTGCTGGTCAGCCACCCAGGTGGGAAAGGTTTCAGGTCTCCACTGGCTTGGGAAACTGCAAAATCCCTTGGACAAGCTTATTCCCTGCAGAAATTATTCTGCTCTTCCCTAGCCCCAGCTATTTCTGATACTGAGGCTTTTTTATGCTTTCTAATGAGAAACAATTCAGGTCCTACAAACGCCCTGATCTCCTGCTGGTTCCCCAAGGAAGGACAATCCCATATCCCCCATCAGTAGCACCAGCCCTGCTGACTTCCCACCTAAGAAAATGCAGAGTTCATGCAGAAGGAAGGGGTTTCCTTACTGTCGAGCCAGGAGGTCCCGTGTTCCCTTGGCCCCCCTGCAAGCCAGCAAAACCCTGGAGGAAAGGGCACAAGATGAGAGATGGAGGGACAGCAGGAGTAGGAGGGATGGAGAGGCAGTGTGTGGTCAGAGACCAACACAAATAAGAGCCCTGAGGCCAAGCAGAGGCGAATGGCTCAGCCTGTCGAGGGCTTTCCACTTCAAACCAGCTGTTGGGGTTCTCCTTGCTGAAGCCAAGTGGCTGTGTTTGTATCCACACACACAACACCCACTCGTGCATCGAGGCAGCCAACAGCAAACCTGGGGGTGCTTCCCTTTGACCCAGAGCTGGACAGGTTTTGTATTTTTCGTTTGTGTTTCAGAGCAAAGATAAACAAATATTCGAAATCCTACAGAAAGGAAAGCTCAGGTCTTGCTGATGGGTCTGATGTGGAGAGCAGAGCCAGGGATGAGAAATCATTCTGCAATAACCAGTTCTTGAATGTGCTGCCCATTCCCTCTTCTTCATCACCTCAGCAGGTCCACGCCCGCAGCCACACTCTGACTGGTCTTGTTCCACCATGGCCAATCACATCCATCCCACCCCAAGGTCACGCTTTTGAGGCACAACCCAAAGGGAAAGAGCCAAGCAGAAGGCAGGAAGGACAGCAATCAGCTCTACTCACCTTTGGTCCTCTCTTGCCTGGGCTGCCCACAGGCCCTGGGGGTCCCTGCAAGACAAGATAAGAGATGATCATAGAATAGTTTGGGTTGGAAGGGACCTTAAAGCCCTCCCAGTTCCACCCCCGTGCCATGAGCAGGAACATCTTCCACTGGATCAGGTCCCATCAAAGCCCCATCCAACCCAGTCTCATGAGGATGGGGAAGCCCAGGCAACCTCTCCCAGTCCCAGTGTGCCAGCTGATGCACACAGGATCACTGATGTGCAGAGCCAGGCTGTCCCCAGCTGTCCCTCTGGAGACAGCCTGGCTCTCCACATCACAGCAAGGTCCAACATGACGTCCAGGTCTTGACCCACATGGCCATGGGGATGGTGAAGGAGTTCCACCACCACTGGTCTCATCTCCCCTTCTCAATACAACCCACAGCCCCAGCCCTCACCCAAGGCCAAGTACAGAGTGTAGGATGGGAACCTGTGTACCAGGCTTTCCTTCTGCGCCTTCTGCTCCCGGGACGCCCCGCGAGCCCTGGAAGGAGAGTCTTGTCTTAGGAAAGGAGAACCTGGCAGCAGGGGGGGGGGGGGGGGGCTTCATCAAGGGCTCATCCAGCTCCAGAGCCTCCTTCTAGTATTAAAACTGGTGGTGTGGTCCCCAGGCTGCTCAGCTGGTCTGTATTGAGCCCTGGGTTCATTAGAGCACAGCTCTTTCCCCCCCCCCCCAGCTCCTCCCTGCTCCATCCCTTTGGATGCAAACGCTGGGAAATAACAGGAGTGTGGGAGGAAACTCGTTCCCACCATGAACACCTCAACCATGGGTTTTTTCCCCCTGTCTTGCCCCAGCTATTTATTCTTGGATTCTTCACCAAACACGACTCAGAATAACAGAATTTTCTTAAAGAGGTGTTATTTCCTGAATATTCTGTGCTCGGGGTAAGAGGGAAGTTGTTGTGTTGGGCAGGTGGTTTGTCAAAACACTTCATGCAATGTGCAAAAGCCTGAGCTGCTCATCCCCAACTTATCCTGTGCAAATTCCCAAGCAGAGCCTGACCCTATGGTCCAGCAGCATCCCGGGATGAAGGTCCCTGAGAGCTGGCTGCCCTGTCCCAGCACTGATGGCACCACACAGGGACGTGGGGCATCTGCTACTTACGGGCAGCCCAGGGACTCCAACCAGCCCACGCTGACCCACACGACCCTGGAAAACAGGAAGAGTTAAGAAAAGCATTCTCCTACCAGCAATAAAGCTGCAGATTTGGAGGCAAAGCTGGTGCCCAAAGACTCCAAGGCACATCTCAAGCCCCCAAATGAGGTGTCTCCAGGGTTGTTCCAATCTCCCATGGCCAAAGATGCTCCAAGACTCAGCTACAAGTACCAGCACCCTACTAGTTACCCGGGCTCCCCGTGGTCCTGGAGCTCCCTTTGGGCCATCAAGTCCTCGGCCTCCCTAAAATTCACCAAAAAGGGAAAGAGTCACTTCAGGTCACCCCACCATCACCCATCCCAGTGAGCACTGAGGGAACTCATCCAGCCACCGCCACCAGCAAATCCGTGCGTGGCTGTAGCGAGTGTGGAGATGCCATGGATCGAGGGGGGGGAGAAGAGGGGACATCACGATGCTGTTCCCTGGGTGCTGGAGGTCACTGGGAAGGGTGGTTGCATCCATGCCCTCTGCATGAGGATGAGGGCAGCCCCTGGGCACAATCACCAGCACTGACCTTGGGTCCCTGGCTGCTGTTCAGCCCTGTTGGGCCGATCTGACCTTCTTCCCCCTGCCAGGAGAGAGGAGAAGAGTTGGCCAGAGAAAATGCAGCTTCTGATGCTCTGCCTGCTCCTCCAGCCACCGTCCCCCCACCTCGTGGAGGGGCAAAATGCAGGGAGCATGGCCAGAGGTGACATGAGATAAATGGCATCGTGACCTGGGGCACCAGCTGAGCTTCAGGGTGGGGATCTCCCCTGTCCCCCACAACTGCAAAACTGATCAGAGAAAAAAGAGCTCAGTGGGTTCAGTGTTGGCCCAAAGAAGAACAGTTGAATATTTTTCTTCCTGCTGACCAGACTAAAGGCAGTTCAAAGGACTGATATGCTGAGGTAAACCCCTGGCAGGGCAGGCACAGACCAGATCTTGGCTCTAGGCTGATGCCACGTGATGGCAGCTCTGCTTGGCCAGGTGGAAAAGGCAGGGAGATGAGTCGTGCTGCATCTCCATCTCTTGGAGAGGTGGGAGGATTCATTTCTCATGCTGAGGAGTGAATGTGAGAGCAGAGCCATCACATGCAGGGTGATGCTGCAGACCAGGAGGGTGGGAGGTGGGTGGGAAGATATAATCCCCCCTCCTTCTCCCTCTCCTGAGAAACCACTAGAGATAAGCAGTCAGCCTGGTTCAGTTCCTAGGTAGAAATATTGATCTGCAGCTGGGTTTGTCCACCCTGACAGCTCAGTCTGAGCACTCACTGCAGAGAAATGTGCTCTGAAAATTGAGCCTTTCGGTCCCTTGAGCACTGCCATGCTCAGCTCCTGGGAGCTGGGGAGGGCAGGGCTGGGCAGTAAAGCTGGTGAGAAGCAGGGCAGTCAGCTGGGCAACTGCAACCCTCTGGAGCTGCCAGCACAGGCTCTAGGAGCCAGAGAGCCTGGCAGGAGTCAGAGATGAGCATCAGGTCAGGCCTGTGCTCTCAGAATACCTGCGAAAGGTGCTGACATGGAGTAGGGACTCAGCAGGAACCCTGGCAGAGGCAGCTGGGCAGGGCTGCCCTTGGAGCTGCTGGAAATGCCCTGCTGAAAGCTGCTCTCTTCTCTCATCACTGAACCCACCAGCTAGTTGGTGGAACAGCCAGGGGGTCTGGAGCAGCTGGGAGAAGGCTCTGTTGGTGCTGAGGGCACCTGCAGCCCTGAGGATGAAGGCTTCGAGCAATGCAGGGGGAGATGCTGTTAGAGAGCTCCTCATCCTGCACCAGCTCCCATCACCCCATGAGCATGGAAATACCAGTAGAGCTGTCAGGTTGGGCTTTTGGCAGTGCCTTCAGCCCACAGGGGAGGAAGAGGCAGCACAAGGTGGCAGAGGTGCCCGGGATGCTGAAGGGGAGCTGGGATGAGGCAGCAGGAGAGATGGAGCCTGCAAACCTGCAGTGCCCGTGCCAGCAGCCGTGCATCCAGTGGCTCTTGGGCAGGCACCAGGGCACGCTGCCCATCACCTGGGCTCAGGAGAAGGCAGGAGTGTTCACACCGGGCATGGCTGGCTCAGCACGGTTTGCTGTCCCCTCCCCGTGCCACCCACCTCACAACACGATGCTGGGCGCACGCACACCCCACCCCATGGCACCCCAGAGCAGCCACAGCACTTACCTCTGGGCCCCTGGGCCCTGCTGCTCCTCGGGGGCCAGGAAAGCCCTGCAAGCCAGCCTGGCCCCGAATCCCCAGGGGGCCTTTAGCTCCTTCTGCTCCACGTGGACCCTTGGAGGAGCAAGAGACAGTGTGTTGAGGGCCATGAAGATGATCCGAGGGCTGGAGCTCCTGTACTATGAGGACAGGCTGAGAGAGTTGGGGTTGGTCAGCCTGGAGAAGAGAAGGCTCCAGGGAGACCTTAGAGCAGCCTCCCAGGACTGAAAGGGGCTCCAGGAAAGCTGGGGAGGGGCTCTGGATCGGGGAGTGCAGGGATAAGATGAGGGGGAATGGTTTTCAGCTGAAAGAGGGGAGATTGAGATGAGATCTTGGGGAGAAATGTCTTGCTGTGGCCAAGGTTGCCCAGAGCAGTGGTGGCTGCCCCATCCCTGGAGGTGTTCAAGGCCAGGTTGGATGGCACTCTGAGCCCCCTGATCCAGTGGGAGGTGTCCCTGCCCATGGCAGGGGGTTGGAACTGGATGGGCTTTGAGGGCCCTTCCAACCCAAACCATTCCATGATTCTATGTTACAGCAGGGCTTGCAAACAGGAGGGGCAGTCGGTGCCTGGGGCTCCCCAACCCGTGGGTAGGAATCCCCCTCTCTCCCAGAGCCCAATCACTTGCCCTGGCTCTCTGCACACCCAGCCTTTGGCATGGGACCCACTTTGGGCAAACACCCCATGACTCTCCTCTGAGAGCATCCCTGGGGCACCAACACCTGGGCAATATGATATTTATAAACAGACAAAGCAAGATGGAGCAGGGAAGGATGGACGAGGGGCGGCGGCGTGGTGGGATCAAGCATAGCCTGAGCTACCTGACCCCTGAAAACAAATGCCCCCAGGTCCCTGGAAATCCACAGAAACCCATCCACCAGCTGGAAAACGGCACATTGGAACAGCAGAAGAGAAAGCAGATTGAAGAATCCCCCAGCCAGCCTGGGTGTGTGGTACCTTGTCTCCTTTGGCTCCCAGGTCTCCCTTGGCTCCACCTGGACCTTGACAGCCCTGCAAGAGCAGCAGAAAGGGAGGCTGCACTCAGGAAACCACGTTATGCCACTCCTTGCAGCCAAAGCATGCTTTGGCACCAAAGAAAGTTAATTTTGCCCATTTTCAACCAAGGCTTTTCTCCCAGTGGATCTGGGAGCAGGTACGTGCTGGATCTGCTCCCTGTGGCTGGGGGGTTCTAGAGGTTCTGGGTCCATTCACACCAAACCATCAGCATCCCCAGCATGTCCTGATGTCAGTACAATGATGAGCACCTTGTCCTCATCACTGTGTTCCTTAACACACACTCCCACTTCCCGCGTGCCTTCCCAAAGCAGGTGATATCTCAGGACACACTGTTGTGTCTGAGAGCTGTTCTTACTACCACAAGTCAAGCCCAAGTGTGGCTCTGCCTTCCCAAACGACTGAATTTGCCACCTATTCAACCCTCAAGTCCAAAACATGGGCAAAGAACACAAAGGTGGTGCTTTGGGCTGCTCTCCCGTGGCTCTCCAGCACCCCAAGCCAGATGTAGCCTGGGTGTCATCACTCACCTGCTCTCCGTGGGTGCCTTTTGAACCTGGCAGGCCAATAAACCCCTTCAGAGGGAGACACAAAATGCAAGTTAAAAAAAACCCCACAGATGAAAATATTGCATGAACTCCAGGGGGGGTGAGAACCCTCCCAGGCTACAGGAAGATGCTGATAAATGGGAGACGCCACTTTAACCCTACAGAGTTGCTGATGGCGATGCCGTGGGACGATCTGCCCTCCAACAGGGGACCAGGGGATGCAAGGAGCTCTCCCAAGGCTGCCCCCATCCACCCAGAAGCCCCCATCATGAGAACAAAGTCCTTTTTAGCCTCCAAAATGCACCACTCCCATCCCCACCCTGCATCCCTCCTCCCTTTTGCAAACACTGCTTTTGAGCTCCGACTCCGTGAGTCGAGCTCAGTGGGCACAGCGTGGGGTGAGGCAGGGGCCAGGCCACCTGCCCTGGCTTCTTTATCCTTTGCAAAGGGAAGCTCAGCACCCAAAATGCTTGGGGAAAGGGGTGCATTAATTGTGCACCAGGGCTGGGGCAGCTCTGCAGATAAATCCATACAGAAAGATAATGAAAGTCCTTGCAAGCAGCAGAGTCAGAGGAGCTTTGGAGTTTGGAGATGAAGAGCGTGGCCATAGGGATCATCTCCACCAGCCCTTGGACCCCAAATGCCATGGGAAGCTGGGGGTGGTGGGGGGTGCAGGGTGTTTCTCCGTGGTGCTTTGGGGGGATGAGAGCACCTCACACCCAGCCACCCGCTCCCCCAAGGACTTACCCCAGGGCCTTGCTGTCCCAGCTGTCCCCTCAGCCCAGGAGCACCTTCTGCACCCTGCAAGAGGGGTGCTGGCATCAGCCCATGTGGCGCTGAGCAGAGAGCGCCCAGTCCCACCGTGTCCCCTCCCTGGGGCTTCCAGGGCCCTCCAGGCTTCATTTGTGAGCTCTGCAAGTGCTTCTCCCCTCTTCCCTCTGAAAGCAGGGGGAGGGATGCCTCACCCCACCTCTCAAGTCGAGGGGAAGCCCAGGTTTCCTCCCCAAAGTCAAATCAAGCCATCAAGAAGTCCTTACGGTGTCTCCTTTGGGACCAGCAGATCCCTCCATCCCAACAGGACCCTGGGGAAAAGCAAAAGCAGAGGGAGGTTTGGGAGAAGAAAGATGCTGCTCACTGTCCTGCTCTGCAGGCAAGACCCCAGCCCAAAGGAACCCTGCCCAACCCTTCAGGAGCTGCCTCTCACACCCTGAGGACCACTGTCCCATCAGCCCACCCTTCCCATCCTGCCAAGAGCAGGGACGTGGACCTTCCCACAAACCCACCTGCTCCTGGATGAGCACAAAACCCCCACGGGGTCAAGGACTTCATATCCATTTACAAAGCACATGGAGACAAGTCCCAGCAGCCCCTTCCTTGCTCTGCAAGCACACGGAGGGGACCCACACCTTGGAGCTGTGGTGGGCTCGGAGCCAGGACAGCACTCACTCACCTGTGTGCCCCTGGGGCCGGGGGGGCCACGTCTCCCCTGCAAGCCCTGTGGTCCCTGCAAAGCAGCCTGGGATGAGGAGCTGCTGTTAGAATCAAATCCCTGCACACATCGTGCAAAGCCTGAGGAGCTCCAGGGCTCCCAGGTGGGCAGGATGAGGACATCATGGTACAGAAGGGATTTCTACTCCCGTTTCAACCTCTTGGCAGATTTTGGGGTGGGTTAAGATCCCAAGCTCAGCTGGAGGGGACCTCTCCAGTCTGGGTGACCCTCGGGATGCCCTCCCTCCCCAGCACCTCCACCAGCTGTCCCTGGACACCCCATCACTGAGGTTTGCTCACCCCTTAGTGTAGTTGCATACCTTGGGGCCCCGGGGGCCAGGCAAGCCAGGAGGGCCCATTTCTCCCTGCAAAGAGAGCAGGGAAGGGATAGGGTGAGCAAAGGGGCTGGAAAATCCCAAATAATGAAGAGGGAAAACTGGGTAAGACCCACCTGAGAGCCATTGACACCTTGGCATCCGATGGATCCTGGCTGGCCTGGCTCTCCCTGCAATGTAAGAGTGTTCTCAGCCCTGTGGCCACTTGCACCAAGGAGATGGAGACAGGATGGGGCCCCCCAGGCATCTCCCAGGGTAGCAGAGGCACCCCCAGACTGGGAGCTTTACTGGTGTGCACGAGTTTTAACTCCCTCCTGGGAGGCTGCATTTTAAGCATCCCTGTTTTTTTTGGTGTAAATCAGCATGGTTTCACTTTGAACTGAAAAACTGTGACTTACCATGGGGCCAGCAGGGCCCGGGGGTCCCACTGAGCCACCTTCTCCCTGAAGCAACAGAGAAAGGATGCTTTTTTCCTCTCTTTTTAGTCTTTGCATCCCAAATTCCCTTTTAATCACCTTTGTGATGTTCCTTCAAACAACAAACCCTTTGCTCCTTGACTCCCTTTATATGGGAAGGTGCTTCCACCCACCACCACACCATTTCAATTTTCCTATTAAGTCCTTTTCAAACCCTTCCCAGGCTGAGATGCTTCCCAAAAGAGGTGGCAGCAGCAAAGCTATTGGCATGCTGAGAGCAGCGTGGAAAAACCCAGGTACTGTCAGCCTGGGAATCATCTCAGGTGAAGGTGGTCACCAAAAATAAACCAAGATGCAATGTGATCTGCAAAGGCTCCTTTATCTTTGCATCCCAGATCGTTCCCCTGGCTGGCAATGAATGTCCACGTGGGAGATGCTGGAGGTAAGAGGAGGCTCCTGCCCCTGATGTGCAGAGGGACAACGTGCCTGGTTGCCCTGAGGCAATATTCCCATTCACAAGAGCCACCTCCAGGACACAGACATCAATGCAAAAATGCAAAAGGATGATGAAGATGCAGTTTAGGTCCAGCTTTCAGAAGAAAAACAA
Source organism: Dromococcyx pavoninus (assembly GCA_033558185.1). Lineage (NCBI taxonomy): Eukaryota > Metazoa > Chordata > Aves > Cuculiformes > Neomorphidae > Dromococcyx > Dromococcyx pavoninus. The sequence continues at coordinate 529,647 of JAUMJL010001284.1, read as the reverse complement.
TAAGGATTTGGTAAGAGTGGACCACAAAGTGGTGGCAGTGACTGCAAACCCGAGCTCTCCCTCCTTGGACCCACCAGAAGGGGAAGGTTGCTCCTCGAGAGGGCTGGTGACACAGAGAAAGCAGAACCACTCACCTCTGGCCCCACAGGGCCCTGGAAGCCCATCACACCCTTCAGACCTGAGACCCCCTGGGAGAGAAGCCGGGAACAGGGTGTCAGCAAGGTGCCCACCCTGAGGCAGCAGCTGCCTTTGTCCCATCCCTTGCAAGAGGGTCAAAGAGGACACTGAGACCCCAGGGCTCTGCCAAAAGCCAGGAGAATGTGGGCTGGAGCTGGGGCCACCACAGGAAAGCAAAGGGGAGGGGATGGAGGGAGGGAGCAACCACAGGACACCCTGGGCTTCCTCCTTAACTCACGTGAGGCCCAGCAGGACCTGGCAGGCCGTTTTCTCCTTTCACTCCCTGGAAAAGCCAAGAGCAGCCTGAGTGATGGAGGACACTGTGAGCTGGGGCTGGGGGACTGAGGCAGGGAGGGAGCAACCCCCTGCCTGACCCGGGCTGGGCTGCAAAGATCAAGGACAGACAGCCTCACCTTAGCTCCCTTCTCTCCTTTCTCCCCAGCTGGTCCAGGGTCACCCACGAAGCCCTGAAATAGGAGCAACAAGGACACGTGAGCCCCAGCTGGAGCCTCGGGAGCTAAAACGTGGCTGCTGTTCCTCAAAGGACCATCAGTGCTGTGCAGGAGCGATGGGGACCCTCAAACTTGTGCTAAATGAGGTGGCTCCAGAAGAAAAGCCTGGCTGCTTGTCCCCCCAACAATACCACCCCACTGGGGCGACCCCAGCCCAGTGCCCCAAATTAGTGTTGCACCATGGCATGCACAATAGTGACAGGGAGATATCCTGGTGCCAGCTGGGACCCCATGGCAGCGCTGCACCGGGTGCCAGGGCCGTGCCCATCGCCCGTGAGGACGCCTCAGGGTCTTGAGCTGCACACAGCAGCAGTGGGGAGGGGAAAGAAAAGCTTCATGGGCTTGTGTGAGTCATAGAATCATGGAATGGGTTGGGTTGGAAGGGAGCTTAAAGCCCATTCAATCCCCCCCCCCGCCATGGGCAGGGACACCTCCCACTGGATCAGGGGGCTCAAAGCCCCATCCAACCTGGCCTTGAACACCTCCAGGGATGGGGCAGCCACCACTGCTCTGGGCAACCTGTGCCAGGGCCTCCCCACCCTCACTGTGAAGAATTTCTTCCTGATGTCTGAACTGAATCTTCCCCCAATTCCAATTCCATGTGAATATTGCAAAGTTTCACTTGTCTATAGTTGCTGAGTGCCCAAGCCCAGAGGTCAAGCCCAAGGGGAAGAGATTCTCCATCTGGATGGTGGGATGATGCTCACGGGCAAGAGATGGGCCAGAAGAGATATGTGATGAATCACATGGCATTGCTGCTTCAGAAAGAAGAAATTCTGTTTCAAACCCTCCTGTCTGATCAGACCTCGGAGGAGCTCAGTGCTGAGATCTCTTGGGCACCTTTTGGCTTAAAAAGATTGTGGGGGCAGAAACAAAAAGTGTCAGAAATCACTGGTATTCACTTTTTTAAGGACAGTTTCCAAACCCCTGGAGTCCACTGGAGAGGATCTGGGGCAGCTCAGAGCACTGGAGGCTGAGTGGGCACAGCGTGAGGGTGGCTGCCAGGCAGGATGCCAGGTGGCTGGAAGGTGGCAACAGGACATCCCATGCCATACTGCAACACCAGGCTGGCTCCTGCACACCCACGGGCTTGGGGAGATGTACCAGTGAAACCAGTAATGAAAAGTTCTTACTGGCTGGCATTACCCCATGCAGCGCTTCCAGGCTGGGGACAGAGTGGCTGGAGAGCAGTCAGGTGGAAAGGGACCTGGGGGTGCTGACTGACAGGATGCTAAACATGAGCCAGCAGTGTGCCCAGGTGGCCAAGAAGGCCAATGGCATCCTGGCCTGTATCAGGAATAGTGTGGCCAGCAGGACGAGGGAAGTGATCCTTCCCCTGTACTCGGCGTTGGTGAGGCCACACCTGGAGTATTGTGTTCAGTTCTGGGCCCCTCAGTTCAAGAAAGATATTGAGGAGCTGGAGAGGGTCCAGAGAAGAGCAACAAAACTGGTGAAGGGACTTGAGCACAAGTCCTATGAAGAGAGGCTGAGGGAGCTGGGGTTGTTTAGCCTGGAAGAGGCTCGGGGTGACCTCATCGCTCTCTACAACTATCTGAAAGGAGGTTGTAGACAGGTGGGGTCGGTCTCTTCTCCCAGGCAAGCAGTAACAGAACAAGAGGGCACGAGCTTAGACTCTGCCAGGGAAGGTTTAGGCTGGATATCAGGAAAAAGTTCTTCCCAGAACGAGTAATCAGGCACTGGAATGGCCCAGAGAGGGGGTGGATTCACCATCCCTGGAGGATTTTAAAATAAGATTGGATGTGGCACTCAGTGCAATGATCTAGTAATCATGATAGTGTTGGATTAAGGGTTGGACTTGATGATCTTGGAGGTCTCTTCCAACCCAGATAATTCTATGATTCTATGATTAAGTGTACCTGCTGGGACCAGGGGTTGGCACTGGATCATGCCCACCCAGGGCAGAGCGAGCAGGAGCCAACTTACCTCTTCTCCCTTCTCACCAGCCAGCCCCCGGTCACCCTGGAAACCCTGCAGCCCCTGGAGAGAGGGAGGAAAGAGCAGAATGGGTGCTGAGTGGTCCCACCTCCCCACTGCACCAGCAGCTGCTGCCTTCTTCTGCCCACAGCCACCCCAGTGCAGACTCCCACCCCAAACCTCTCAGTTACGGTCCAGTCCCTGTCACCATCCTCCAAAAGCTCCCTGAGAAAACTTCCAGCCCAGGTGTGTTGCCCGTATTCCCCAGGGATTGCTGCCAGGGGGCTGGAAGGGGGCTGGAACTGTCACACCACCAGCTTCATAGCTTGAAAGCTATCCAGACAGCCCATAATCCCCCCATTTCTTCCCCCCCCTCATTATTTTCTCCTGTAAAAGCAATCAGGAGGTTCAGATGCAGAAGAGCCGCCCAGCCCTAGTGCTCAGGTCCACCCTGGTGTGGGATCTGCAGCACCTGGGTTACCCCAGCTGCACCTTAAGGCACACTTGTGCTGTTGGACAGCCCTTTTTATACCCAGACATGTGAACCTCGAGGCACCAATCCAGGACTGCCTGGGTTTGTAGGCTTAGGAGGATTATTTTAGTTAAAGGAGGCAAGAGAACACGGAGAGCAGCAGGAGAAGGAGCCCCTTGTCTCCTGCCCTGGGCTTGAGGCTGCAGCTTGCCCACCCCGATGCTTGCCATGCCACGGCCCTGCCTGCTTGCCCACAGCTCACCTGCTCTCCTGGCAGCCCCCACAGCCCAGGTTTGCCATCCAGGCCAGGGAAGCCATCTGAGCCAGGGTAACCCACACGTCCTGGCAAGCCCTGGAGCCCGGGTTCACCCTGGGAAGAAAAAAAGCCAAGCACAGGTAATTAAAGAAGCCACATCGTTATGAAACCAATAAAGTAAATGCTGGGCTGTGCCTCCTGCTTCTGCAGCACCCCCTGCTAAACACCAAGAGGCTCATAAGGAGATGGGGAGGGTGGGCAGGGGGAGAAGCTTCATCTATCCAGGTGCTGCAAACGTTGGCCGCGTGGATCTGCCCATGGTCTCCGACCAAAGCTGTGGGAGAGTTGCAACCAGTAGAGCAAGAAACAAAGCAGAAGGCAGGGAAGAAGCAATGCATTAGGAGAAGGTCAAAGGAAAGCCTTCTGGGGCTTCTTGACTCTGGGGCTTACTCTCAAAGTCATTTCTGATGCTTTCCAACACGCAAAGCCTGAGGAGCTCCTCTGGGTTGGGCATCACCAGGTAAACCTTAGGGGCAGCTTTTCTTACCCCTTAGCAGACTGACAATTCAGAATTAAGGCAAGATGAAGAGCTGTCTGGAACAAAGAGAAGACATTTCCCTTCAAATCCCTTTGATTGCTTGGATCTCTCAAAAATTTTGGAACATTTGGTCAAGTGCAAAAACTGGACTTCATTTTAGTTTGAAGGAAGGGCAGGAAGACTCTGTTACTTCTTAAGTGAAGAATCCGATTGCAAAACCATAAAAGCTTGTTTGGAAGAGGTTTGCTTTTCCATCTCCCTCCTCCAAGGGGTTCACCATTGCCCAACCAGCCACACACATCCCTCATGTTCATTATGGCCATGTAGGCATGGGGCACCCAGCCCAAAAGCCACAATTTTTGCCCCATTCCACTTTTAATCCCAACTTCAGGGAATATTTATCATTATGTGCAGTTTTGCAAGGAAGAGACCTGGGCTGTGATGCTCTCCTGGCTGGGCCCTGAGGCAGGTGAGCCCGAGCAGGTGGGCCAAATGTGAAACAGACCATCAGCAAACCCAACCCAACACGTGCCAGGGGCTGATGCAGGTGGATCAAATCCCTCCTCCTCTTCCTCATCCCTGCTGGCATCTGATCAGCCTCTCCCAGGCAGTGAGAGGAGACCTGCTGGAGCCTGAACCAACGTCAAAGACCTCTTGGGCCAAAATATGAACTTAACAAAAACCACCCCAGACTGGTCAAGAGCTGAGTCTGAAGAGGAGTTGAGTTTCCCTGTTGGAAACCTGCCACACAAAGCCTTTGGCAGAGGGCAGGAGAGCAAGGAGCCAGGGCTGTAGCTGTGACACAGCCCCCAAACTGAAGACATCAGGCTTGCAGCTGGACTGTGATGGGTGGAAAACATCTGCTCCTCTCCATTTCTATGCTAATCCCCCCCAAACCACTGACTCTGCTCAGAGATCCTGTTTGTGTGGAGGCAGAGAATAACTTTGGCACCTCTTGGTTAAGCTACGCCAACAGAATCCAGTGTTTACACTCAAGTGGCTTCACACAGTCAGTGACGCCTTCCAGATGTTGGCAGCTGGTAAAATGCTATCCCAGGGGTGCATCCCTGCTGCAAGGGAGTGGGAATGGGGGTGACAGGACTCCTGGCAGCAGGATGTGTGATGGAGAGCAGACACACAGCACCTGATGGCATAGCTGTGTTTCTTGCCCAAAATACTGACTCTGACTTTTGCCATGAGCTTTTGGGACTCAAAGGTTCAACACAACTGCCAGGAACCAGCCTGTCCAAATCTTCCTTCAGCATTGATCCACGTGAGCCCTACCTGCCCGTGGCTCTTCTTCTCAAGCCAGAGGAAAAGTCATCCCAGTTTTGGAGAGGAAGATACAATGACAAAGAAGATGGCAGGAGGAAAGAAAGGTCATTGCTGAGAAGGAGCCAAGGGGACCACAGTGCTGTGGTTCAGGTCACTGGGGAGATGTTATGGAGGGTGGGAGACACTGGAGGGCTGAAGATGATTGCTCCAGTAGAGGAGTGAATGGGGAGGTGAGGAGCAGCAGGCACGGGCACTGCAGTCCCTTTGGAGCAGCTCAGCAGCAACCAGGATAGAGGAGCAAGAGGAAAAGGGTGCTGGGAGACACCTGCACATCTCCTCTGTTGAGAGGGACAAGATTTGGCATGCACCAGCTCTTCCCACAAGGGCTGGGTAGCAGCAAGTATGGGTGGGAGAGCAGGTGGAAAGTTCTAGCGATGCCCCCTTTCACCCACGGGGCACCCAGAGCCCACGGGCAGCTGCGCTCGCTCTGTGCCAGAGGGAGGCAGCTGGGTCCCCTGAGGGCACACGGCACGGGCAGAGCTCACACAGCCCTTCCCAGAGCCACAGGGAAGGAGGCAGGTGGTTTCCAGAAGGTGATAAAGGATGGGGTACTTTGGGGACAACCACATCAGCTCGTGTCCACCTGCGTGGGAGGGCAGTGGGTGACACATGGCAGGGTTCAGCACCCAAAGGGACAGTGCTGAGCTGTCTTTGAGCCTATGTACCTGTGAAACAAGGTGAGAGAAGCTGCAACATAGACCCAGTCAGGGGAATGAGCCCACCTTGGAGAGCCATCCCTGCCAGTCACAGCAAGGGCACTGGAGAGATAACCAGGGCATCACCTCCCAAGGTCCTTCATTCCCTTGCACAGTTCCCAAACCAACAGCAAACCTGGTTCCCCATCACCCAGCACTCCAGGGTCTGATCCAAGAAGAGCAAGGTCTCCCAGGTTCCCCAGGACAGCCCTGAGGGCTCACCCAACCTCTCTGAACTGGGCTTTCCCTGCAGAGAAGCCCCCCCACTACCCCACCCCGGGGCACCCCCCCCCAGCACCCCCACTCACCGTGTAGCCCCGCTGGCCTTTCTCACCCGGCTCCCCTGGATCTCCACAGGGTCCCTGCTCACAAACAGGGATCGAGTCAGCAAAGTGTCCCCCTGTCCCACCACCCAGTGCTGAGAGCAAGAGCCCTGAGGAGGCTGTGGAGAGGACAATGAGCACTATAGGGAGGTGGCTTTGGGAAGGGCAGAGCAGGTTTCTCCTCCCTTGACACCCCCACCACCCTGTCCACCTTGGCAGGGTTTGCAACCAGGGCAGGTTTGGAGGCTGTGATAGGTCCAGTTCCCCGTTACTTTGGTGCCCAATGGGAGGTCAGGATGGGGAGTTTTGCCTTTGTTTCTTTTGCCTCATGGTTCACAGAGGCCAGCCCAGAGGGGGAAGCATCACCCAGCAATCCCAGGGGTGTGGGAATGGGGCTGCAGACCCATCAGCACGGGGATGGCCTCGCATAAATACTGCACCAGTTGTTCTCTGGGTTGGTTTGTGCTCTGGAAAGGATCCACGGGGTCCCTTATCCAAAGACAGGGGCAGGAACTCGATGCCCTGGGGAAACTTGGCCAACACTGTTCAGCTGACAGAGACAGAGGGGCAGAGTCTGCCAATGAAACCCAGGGTGTTGGGTATCGAACTTCACCTGGGTTTCGGTGGGAAGCAGACAAGGCTTCTTTGAAACTCAATCCCAAGGTCCTTAATTACAGAATGCCCAAAGCCACTGGGCAGCAGATACTTTTCAGCAGCCCAGGACTCTACAAGTGGCTGGGGATGTCAACTCCAAGGTGGAGCAGCCCAGCTGAGGTGGCAGAGTGTCCAAGGATCACCCAGCCACAGCTGGTCTTACTTACAGGTGCCCCTGTTCTCCCTGGATGTCCTGGGGGCCCCGGGGCTCCGGGTTTTCTCTGGATTAAAAAGAGAAACATTGGTAAACCAGATCTCACTGACAAAGTGCTTGGAGAGAGGAAAATCCAGCTGAGCAAGCCGAGGGAAAACCAAACCACAGAAAGTTACTCCACAGTGATACTCACCGGCCAGCCCGCGTGCAGAAGCTGGAAAAATGATGATTGCTGAAAGGAGAAGGGGGAAAAAAATCAAAATGTCCAAATGAAAAAAATCCCAAATCCCTTTTTGCTGGCTTCAAAGCCTTTTTGTGTTGCTTGGGAAGACACAGCAGTGAACCAGTTAATTCGTTTTCCTTTGTGTAAATGAGTCACAGGAGAAAGCATAATTTGAGGAAAATGTGTAGAAGGTAAGGAACTACTGGTCTTGTTAGCAAATTAAGATGGAGAACCCACTTATTCTGAAGTCTGGGGAAATCAGGGCCTCCATGGATGCCCCAGCAGCATGTATTGCATGTGGAGAGGTCAGAAATGCATCATTGATGAAATGTGGTTTTGATGAACCACCATATTTAGCCCAGGTTGGACTAAACCCAGCTTTTTTTGATGCTGGAGTTTGCCCCAGGTGGACACCTCATCCCAGTTGAGGAGATGCCTGGGCAGTCATGGCTGGCAGGCTTTCTCCCTGTTGATCCTAGCAGCCAACTCTTTCGTGCACCTCCAAATTTTAGAATAGCAGGTGGCCACAAAGAGGCCACCCAAAAGCCAGAGGATGGGCTAATCCCAACGTAGGCACAGGTAATCCCATTGTATTTCAAAACCAGTATGAAAGTCCTAAAAATTCACAGCACAGCCTCCTCCCTGCGTGCTTCCAAGCAAGGTTTCCCAAGTTTTGGGAGATGACTAGGAAACAAACCCAGTGTTTTGCTCCAACTACCAGCCCTCGTCCCAGCAGTGTGAACCACAGATCCTCAGGAGGCAAACCCCACCTTTCCTCCTCCTTCTCCTTCCTGCAGCGAGACCAGACACATGGTCCAGGCAGCTCTGCCAAACCCTGGCTGTCATCAAAGGCTGAGAAAAACCCCTCCTTGTTCCTCAACCCAGTCCAAAGCAGCTGGAGGGGCAGGATTCCCACGTGCTCCCCCACTTCAGCCTTGGGGGCACTGGGAAGTCCCCTCCTGTCCCCCCTTTCCAAAGATTCATCCTCCAATACCAGAGGAGAGAGAAGGGAAAAAGCCAAGGAACTCAATATGGAAAATAAACACAGACCTATCAATAGATGGAAATATTCCTAATAACAAGCAGGGCTCTGGGGTGCAGATGATGGATGGATGGATGGATGGATGGATGGATGGATGGATGCATTTAATTGGCACTAATGCCACACCAGCTTCCTTTCAAGCTGATCCCAAATTGATTGCCATGAACAAATGGGCACAGTCCTTGCCAGCCTGCATGGCTCTCTTATCCAGCCAGATCTAATTTCCCTCAAAAGCTGCTCAGAAAAACTTTTGGGGGGGTGGAGCACAGCCAACACTTTTGTCTTGTCTCGGGAATCGGTGAACTCAGGCTCACTCGGGACAGGATATTATTTCATTAGGCTTCAAAACAAAATCCAGCATTTTAAAAGGAGGGGGGAAAAAAATCCCACAGGAGACATGAACTCTTATTTCAGAGCACCAGAAGCCAAGGAGAGGGGAGAGAAATTAATTGCCTTCTGCAATTTCAGCAGGAAAGAGCTGGCTCTGGGCAGCAGGGAGCGGTGTGGTGGAAACAGGGATCATAGCAAAGGAGGGGATGGAGATGGGGAGTGAACACCTTATGGATCTGACCTCCTGTAAAGCTCCAGCCTGAGAGTTGGGGCAGAGAAAAGCCTTCAGGAGCTGGTGATGCCCTGCAGCACGGTCTGGGCTGCCCTCCCCAGCCCAACCCACAGCCATAAAGCCGTGCAGACACGGAGCTGTGATAGCTGCCAGCCTTGCAGTAGCAGGCAAACCCTAAAGGTTGCCTACTTGTTCCATGAAGCAATATTTTCTTTTATTTTCTCTTGCCCTAAGGTTACCAAACTTCATTTCCATGGTCTGACCTCTTGCTTTTAAAGATTGGGAGAGGTAAAAAGAAAGGTGTCCAGTGCTGCAAGTTAAGCTCCCTTAGAACTGCAGGAGCTCCAGTTCTCTTTGAGTTCTGGGACTCCACCATAACCAAAGCCAACACTGTCAGCCCAAGACAGCAGCAGTTCCTGCCCCTCGAGTTATGCTGAGACAACTTCATGGCATGAGCAGAAACACAGGACAAGGGGCTTGGGGCAGCATCACCTTAGAATGGTTTTGCTCCTTCCCATGAACAACAAAGGCTTGTTTCACCGGGAAGGAGCAGGAGGGACTCCTGAGCATCCCAAACCCCATAACTGTTCTGGGGCAGTCACTGCTGATTTGCATTACATCCCCTGGCGTGAAAGGCGGCTCCTCCGCTTTGTGCTTCTAAAAGCTGAGCCCACAACAAACCTCAGCAGCCCAAGATGCATCCTCTGCATCCCACTTGGTTCACAAAAGCAGGGCTGCCCCAAGCCCCAGAATTTCTCCAGTGAGCCGTGGGGGGGCTGCAGAGGCAGACAGCCCTCAGCATCCCCGCAGCAGCCAGCGCTCGGGTTTTCACCCCTGTCCTATCTCAACAAAGATTAGCAAAGCCCAGCCCACGGCTTTGCTCTCCCGTTTCCTGCTGCCAAGCCAAGCCCCGCTGCCGGGGCTCACACGGCCACGGACACAATAGCCCAGCGGGGCTTTCGGGTGCCCCTCATCATCCTCGCCAGGCACTGCCTTCCCCTCGAGATCGGCACAGCGCCCAAAGCAGGGGGACAAATGCCAGCAGGAAAACTCCCGGGAACACTCGTGCTTCAGCTCCCCAAACGTAGAGAAGACCATCTGCTCCCTCCCGTGTTCCCAAAGGCTGTGCACCGAAGGTGGAGGTACACCACAGCACCCACAATCTACGGCAACATCCACAGGCGTGACCGTTTCTGCCTGCAGAAGAACAAAGAACGTTTCTGCCTGCAGAAGAACAAAGCCTGAGGTCCCTTTTTAAAATACAGGCAGGAAAAATAATGCCATTCTGGCTGAGTGTGTAGAGCAAGGAGCATCAGCAGCCCTGGGAAGGGCTGCAACCCTGCCCTGACAACTGGAATTGATTATGCAGATGTCTAACGATTGCCCTTGTGTAGGCATAGAGAGTCTCCCTGATACTGCAGGGTTCTTCCAGATAAAGCTTTCAGCTCCCACCCCTGTTTACTCTGGTCCTGCGCTTTGTGCCTGGATGGGTCTGGACAGCATTGATAACAACACAGCTTCTGCTCTAGAGCAGCAGGACAAGAGAACACTGAGGTCCACCAGGTCAACTAAATTATCTCCCAATGATCAGCTTTCCTGATCTCCCCAGGAGGAATCTGATCTCCTCTAAGGCAAGTATTTATCTCTACAGCTTCTTTGACTCAATCCAAAACAAAACTGCAAGGTGCAGGTCTGGCCCAAGCCGGGTTGGTCAACCCAAGCTGAGAGCCAGACTGGCACAGGGCCGCTCTTCACCTTGTACCCTTCCTTGGGATGTGCTGTGCTGGCAGAGGTCCTGATCACTGAATTACTTTGCCAGCATTAAAGGCATTTGCCCTGGAGGGTGCCTCTTCGCGACTGAATGAGTTGAAGATGTCAAATGTCCCACCCAAAGGGTTTAGAGAACTGGAGCATTGAGCCTGGCCTCTCCCCAGCCCGTTACTCTGCCCATTGCACCAGCTTGCCTTGCAAGCTGCTCTGCCTGGTGACTGCTTCAAGCAGCTCCTATTGTCTGGGCAGGCTGCAGTCCCATGAGAGGGACATTACAGATGAATAACACAGGGAGCATCCCTGCTCCAGGGACCTCCAGCCCCAGGTCAGCAAAGGCCCTAAGGCAGCTGGAATCCCAGTACCATCAGATATTGCCCTGCCCATCAGTTATTGCCCTACCCATCATCTATTGCCCTGCCCAGCAGGGCTTGAGAGAGAGTTTGAAATTAGCATTGATCCCAACAGTCACCATGTGGAAGCTGGACAGGGCCAGCTGGGTTGTTGCAGCGATCGCTCGCATGGTCCGTGGTGTTTTGCACCACCTCTGCAGCAGCTGAAGGAATCCTGGTTCCCCACAGGTCCCATCCCTGCTCCTGCGCTCCCCGAAGCACCAAGGGCTGGGTCAGAAAATCTCACATCTCAGCAAGAAGCCTGATGGGCACCAGCATCGTGAGCCAGAGCCAAAGCCACAGCTGGGTCACAGCAGGAAACTGGGTTATGACGGAAAACAGGAGCAATGCTTCGTCACCAGCAATGGAGAACAGGAGAGGGGCTGCTTTTTGCATGACTTGGATCTCCTCTGTCCTCTTTCCTACAGAGGTAGGACATGAACCACCCTTGGGAGGTCATGGGGACTCAAGATTTCATAGTTACAAGGGAAAAGAGGGCTGGCTGTGTCATCAACAGCTGTGACCAGGGCACAAACTGACTGCATTCCACCCAAGGCCTGCAGAGATGCCCCCAGAGTGAAGCATCTCTCTCCTTGGCATCCTCCCTCCAGCCCCACCTGCCTACCCCACCTCTGTCCTCCCACCCAGTGGATTAGGACTCTCAGACCATCACAAAACCTTTCTCCCAGCTCTCATCCCAGCAGAGCTCAAGGGTGCCTGCACGGGAGCTGGTGGGGAGGTGCAAGGGGAGCTCTCTGAGTGCTCACCCACCGTGGCTGTGACTCACCATGAAGGTCTGCCAGTCCTCCCTGGAGTTCCTCCAGAGGACGATGGTGGGAACACCAGGGATGCCCACAGGGCCCGGGTCACCTGGGCGGCCCATCCTCCCCACGGCTCCAGGGTGCCCCTAGGAAGACAAGGGCAGCTCCTTGAAACCAAATGGGTATTTTTAAGAGTCAGCCCAGGCTCTGACTCAAATCAGCATCTGAGCAAAGCCTGGGTCTAGACACATTCATCATTCCTGGGTTCAAACCAGCTCTTAAGATCTAAAACCTCTGAGAACAGGAAAGTAAAAGGAATGAGCTTCCTACACACCTGCTTGTGCCCAAACCTATCTAAATGCCACAGGCATTGAAGGTGATGCACACAGAAGTTGCACGGCTTGTGGGGCAATGAGTTTGCCCCCCTACAGCTTGGGAAAGGTGGAAAAGGCCATGCAAAGATATTTAGGAGAACATTTGCTGCTTTACTGATGGGAAAACTGAGGCACCACCCTTCATCCAGAAGCATCTCCCTGCTCTGACTCAGATGAAAGACAGCAGCTTGTCCAGACAGTCAGCTCAGTCCCGAGCCTGGGCTTAAAATATCCTGTAAAAATAGTCCTTTCCTCTTCCAAATGCACATAAAGGGCCCCCAGGCTGCAGCTTCAGAAGGTCACACTGCCCTCTTGATGAAAAACACCCAAACCATCTGTGGCCTTTGCTCCAGAGCCTACACCCCATCACCTACACCCCTACACCTTCCCACGTCCTCCTGGATACTCACTTTGTCTCCTTTGGGTCCCACCAATCCACGTCTCCCAGGACAGCCCTGAAAGGCAAAGGAGGGGGGTTGTGTCACCTCAAAGGGGGATCTCCCCAACCAAGGGAGGTCCCATGGTGGCTGGGTGACCGGTGCCATGGCCAGGACCATCCCAGCCTCGGGGAAGCAGAATGGAAACGGCCGATTCAGCGCAAACCAGCAGCACCAACTCTCAACGAAACACCCCGTTTCCCATGGGCAAGGAGGAAGGTGCCCCCTGTTTTATGCTGCTCTCTTCCCATTCTCCCACCCTGGCATCAGAAAGCAGCTCTGCTCAGCCAGCTGAGCTGCACAATCCTGCAGCACCCAGCAGAGACACATCCCAGCCCAGATGGCTGGGGAGCAGGAGCACCTTTCCTGACACCTGGTGAGGAAAGGCAGTCTGTTAGGAAAACAACCAAATCCCATAAAGCTGGGTGACAGCCACACAGTCAAACAGCAGCTTGGAATAGGATCCAAAACCTGCAGCTTCAAACTTGTGTGAGATCTGGTCGAGCCCATCTCTAGTCAAAAGTGCACGTTTTGGGCCAGTGACCCCACTTCAGGGCTTATCGACCGCAGCACCCGTCCAAACCCACAGTCAGATGGGAGAACTTGGCTTTTCTTGGTGAAAGAAATGTACCTGGAAGATGTCAGCAGAGCCTGACAAGACTCTGCAGCACAGCACCCACCTGCATGTCTGCTGAGGAGCTCTGGCTCCCATGGCTTCAACCAGAGCTGCTGGCTTTGTCCTTGCAAATAGCCTTGTCTGGGACAGGCAGCAAGTCTGGGAACCCACTCTGAACCACCCCAACCTGCTCTGAATCACCCCAACCCATGCTAAACTACCCCTGCCCATTCTGAACAACCCCATCCCACGCTGAACTACCCCAACCCATGCTGAATTACCCCACCTCAGCACAGACACAGCTGCACCCCCACAACCAGCCCCACCTCGGTGCCTTTTGCCAACGGGATGTGTAAAAAAGCGAAGCTGCACGTCCAGAAGCAGCTTTGGCACTGAGGGATGTTTCACCAAGGGGAGTTTCCTCACCTAAAGAGCCCAGATCTGAAGGCCACAGGGCTCGATGGCTCAGCTCCCCTTACCCAGGGGCTGGGGGCTGTGCCGCCCCCAGCTTGGTTCATGTAACACACGTGTTCTTGCCAAGCAGCACAGGCAGCAGCAGGGATGCTGGCAACTCTGGGGACGTTCTGACAGCTGGGAACCCCCATCAAACACTGTCTATGAAAGCCAAGGAGCTTTGGAATATTGGCAACACAATAAAATCCCTGCAAGGAGCATTAGCAGCATCATAAAATTCAGCAGATTTTATAGCAAGAAACAATTTCCACCTCTCACAATGTGTTTTCTTTTTTACCCACCGATCTGCAATGCTTTTACAGCAGAGAATGACTGGGGTAGGAACCCAGGGCACGTGGTCTGCAGGGTCTGCAGTCCATAAATGCCCTGAGGGGCATTAGGGCACGGTCAGGACTGGGCAGGATGATCAATAAACCTCCCTCCTCACATCCTGACTGGAACAACTACTTAAAGAGCTTTGCCAAAGGCATAAAACTCTCTGAGGGTGGCAAACCAGGTGTACAGGAACCCACACCAAGAGAGGGGTCCCATCATGTGGTGGGATAGGGTTGGAGGTCTGTCCCTGCTCCCTGCCTGTCAGAAAGGAGGAGAAAAACCCCACAAGTGAAAAAGTTGATGCTAAACCCCCGTTATTTCCAAACCATTCCTCTCAGAGCAAGGGATGTCACTGCCAGACAACCTCCCTCCCTTGATCCCAGGTCCTGTTTGGCAAGGCTGCCCAAGGTGACACAGTAAGAGGGCAACTCACAACCCCAGCACGTATCCCCACCACCAAAAACAGAGGTAAGGCAATTCCCATTCCCTAAGGAAGCCCCCCAATTTCCTTCTAAATGAAGTTTTCCAAGGAAAGGGCACCAAATCTTTGGTTTCCCTTCCACAAGACACATTTAAAGGCCCCCCAAGTCTACCACACCTTTGCCACCATCACCACGAGCGTGGGGTTTGGCAGCAGCAAGGCATGTGGGTATGAATTCCGGGTGCCCAGGCTGGGCAGCAGCCCCAAAACAGGCTTTGTGTCCCCCAATGCCCCATAGTTTAGGGCAACTAAAGGGGTTGGGTGGGATGGAGACCCGAGGAGGCAGGAGGACCTTCGGGGACCAGCAGTGAGGGCAAAGTCGGCCCTCCCTCAGCCCTGGGGAGCAGGAAGAAAACATCAGGAAAGGCTGCCAGGCTCAGCACATAAATCTAGGTGAAATAACAACTCTAACCATGCATGGCACGTGCCACTGCAGAGCTTCAACCCTACACCTGCTTGTGCCAGCACCTCAAACCCGACTCCTAACGCCGGGATGGAGCTCTTTGTAGTCATTTTTCCACCCAGGTTGCTCACAACCAACATAAAACCCACCTCAATACTTTCTACAAGTGGGAAAAGCAACTCCCTCCTGGCTGGGTCCCCTCCTCACGCTGCCTCCCCTCCTGCTGGCTGACAGCAGGGCTGTCAAACACCGTGACGTTTCCTCCACTCCCGGGATTCTTTTCATCCTTCAGCATCTGTTCCTCCTGCTATTTTCTTCTGTTTTTTGCTGGCAATAGCTGTGGTAGCAAGGAGGTGGCTCGAGGGGGAAGCTAGCAGTCCTAAATATAACTGGTACCCTATGAAGCCTGGCTCATCAATGACAAATTTAGTGCCAGGTCCCTCAAACAGAGCTGTAAAAGCTGCCATGTGAGGAGATCTGCCCTGGAGCATCCAGACAAGCCCGAGGGCAGCCCCAAGCTCAGGGCATCCCAGACAGCTTTCTGGAGGGTGTCTGCCCAATAGGAGGAGGAGAAGTCCGTGGTGACTCCTGGCAGTGGCACTGAGCAAAAGAAATGCAGTCTTCTGGAGGAATTAAGAACATTTAACCAAGTCAGGGAAATCATTTTGGCAGAAGAAATAAACACGGGAAAACATATAAAAAGATTTTTTTCAGCTACTTCCTTACAAAATCTGTTGACTTCTCTAGAGATTTATCTGTGATAAGTTCATAGAATCACAGAACATTTTGGGTTGGAAGGGACCTTAAAGCCCATCCACTCCCACCCCCCTGCCATGGGCAGGGACACCTCCCACTGGATCAGGGGGCTCAAAGCCCCATCCAACCTGGCCTTGAACACCTCCAGGGATGGGGCAGCCACCACTGCTCTGGGAAACCTGTGCCAGGGCCTCCCCACCCTCACAGCAAAATATTTCTCCCTAAGATCTCATCTCAATCTCCCGTCTTTCAACTTAAAACTGTTCCAACTCGTCCAGTCCCTACACACCCTGATCGAGAGCCCCTCTCCAGCTTTCCTGGAGACCCTTACCAAGTTCCCTCATTAAACTTCCCTTTTTCCATCCCACTACAATGGATGAATAATCTGAAAAACAGTCAAAACATTGTATTTCAAGACAAATTCAATGCTCTGCTCTGAACCACCACAGGCTTTGGGGTGTTGCCCTGATAAAGAAGCAAAGGACAGCGATGCCAGCAGGACTGAAGACTGATGTCTGGATTTTGCTGTGGGGACAGAGGCTGGAGGAACAGGCTGGCCCCACTCTGAGCCCCTCAGCTTGCCTCTGGGCAGGACCAGGGTGAAATGAAAGCTGAAAACGTGGTAAATGACTTGAGACCATCTCTATGACAGCAGAGATAAGGGAATCATCTCCTCTCTAGTTGCCAGGTTTTTCAGGGACATCAAAAAACCTTCTTGCAGGCCTGCCTGGTGCACAAACACATGAACAGAGGAGGTTTCCCTGCCCAGTTTCCCACTCTAAGGTGCCAACACCACAGCTCAGCAGCCTGTGCCCACCACCACCCATCCCTTCTCCCCAGCAGCCATCGCCTCCCCCACTCACCGGCAGCCCTGGCGGTCCCGGCAGCCCCGGAGGTCCCATCTTCACATGACCCTGCTGCCCACGGGCCACCGGCAAGATGGGGTGTCCCAGGTGGGCAGTGCCATCCCTGAGCCCTGGAACAGCAGGGCCGGTTCTTACTGGAGGATCCTCTGGGACATCTGCTGCCGACCCCATTCCCACAGGACCTTTGGGCACGTTTCCTTCGGGGGCAGCTGCCTGAGGTGCTGACGGGGAGACCTTGGTGAAGGTGGCAGGCGTGTCCAGGTCAGCGATGACAGCGCCAGGTTTGCTGGGCAAGAGCCGCCACCGCGTGCCCGCATCGCCCGTCAGCTTCTCCGTGGTGACGTTCTCCTCCCAGGGGCCGGAGGTGTCCTCCTTCTTGGCTGCTCTGTGCGTTTTGGTGGAGGGTCCTGAGTCGATAAAAAGCACCATCAGGTACCCAGACATCATGGCAACACCCAGAAGAAACTGAGGAAACCATAACTATGGACTCACTGGACCTACCAGCGACCCCTGGGCTGCTCCTGCTGAGCCCTGGCCGGCCAGGGCCGGTGATTTTGTTGTAGGTGGAATTCAACAGCTCAAAGCCTTCCTCCTCAATAGAAAGGCTGCCCTCCTCCTCCTCAGAGGACAGGGTATCAGTACCAGAGAGTGAAGCCAAGGCGCTCCCATCAGGCTGGAGGTTGAGAGTCTCCTGTGCATCGTCCCAAGTCCAGGATGGCCTCAGGGTCAAATCTGGATCAGTGAGTCTGGAGTCCTGAAAAGGAAGAAGGAAAATGAAAACACAACTTTTCACTTTTTCTCACTCTCCCTGCTCAACACATTTTGTGCTTCTTAACTTCCCACAAGTGTGAGCACCACCAGGGGACACGAGGTCACCCAGGGCTTGTGAGCTCCAAGCAGGAGCTCCAGAGAAGCTCTCACTGGTGACAGGCAGGTGAATTCAACACCTACAAAACAGAACTCACCCTCCACAAGGGACAAAACCCGGTTCAACCCAGCTCTCAGCATCTACCACACTAACACAAACCTCCTTCTCACAGTCACAGAATCACACAATGTCCTGAGCTGGAAGGGACCCACAAGCATCATTGAGTCCAACTCCTGTCCCTGCACAGGACAATCTCCACATTCACACCACGGGGCTGAGGGCATTGGCCAAATGCTTCTGGAATATTGTCAGGCTGTGACTGCTTCCCTGGGGAGCTGTTCCAGTGTTCCACCACCCTCTGGGGGAAGAATTTTCTCCTAACCTCCAACCCTCCCTTGGTACATCTTCCTGCCATTCCCTTGGGTCCTGTTATTGGTCACTAGGGAGAAGAGCTCAGCTCCTGCTCCTCCTCCTCCCCTTCTGAGGAAGCTGCAGAGCACAATGAGGTCTCCCTCAGTCTCCTTTTCTCAAGCTGAACAGAGCAAGTGACTTCAGCTGCTCCTCACATGGCTTCCCCTCTAAACTCTTCACCAACCCCATTCTCTCCTCTGGACACTCTCCAGTAGCTTTAGATCTTTTTTATCCTGTGGCTTCTTCCCTCTGCAATGACCCCCCATGCCCACAATTGTCTGTGCTGGAGGGGCATCCAGAGAAGAGCCCACAGCTCAATGACAGAAATCCAAGCTTTAGAGCAATTACTAAACCAATTAAAGCAAATGCATAGAGTTTATCCAGGGACCAATCTGCTCCTTCACCTTCTGATTTTGCTGCTTTTGTGTATTCTGCTCCTGGTGGCCTTGGGGGAACGGTACAGGAGGTTGCAGCCCCACCACACATCTCCCCCCCAGCCAAACAGCTGCAATAGTGCTCCTGGTGAACCTCTGAGGGTTGGAAAGGGAAGGCAGACACAAACCCAGGTGGAGCCTCCTGGATGCTTGTGGAAAATTAATTTAAAGCAGTGACTTGCAAGAGACTCACTCTCTCTTCAGCTGCCACCTAAATGGTCCCTGCAGGATAGTGCAGGTCACAATGGCTCTTCCAGCCCTGAAACCCCCAGCAGGACCCAGGTACCACCCATGGGTGGAGGAATACAGCAACACTGATAGAAATATCTACACTCAAGATGAAAGCACTGGATATGAGAAAAGAGTTAAACCTTAGAGACTTCACCTGCATCTGAAACATGCATTGATTTTACCTCCAGCATAAGTGCTGACACTGGGCTTGCACTGAGCCACACGCACACAGACCCAGGGTTGGGTTGGGTGTGAAGGACCTTCCCCTCTCCTGGAACACCTGGCAGCACTTCCACCAGCCCTGGATTGCCCACCCCCTCGCGCTCAGAGCCTGTTCCACACACCCATCGAGCTCCATGGGGCACAGACAGCCTGGTGCACGGCACCAAGGAGAGCTGGTGGGACCTCAGCCGTGGCTCCTTGGTGCCGGTGCCTCGCAGCTGATGAAGAGATCGTCTGCGAGAAGTCACTAGAGGGAGATGCAGGCCCACACTTGCCTTGCGGGGCTGCAGAAGGGGAGAAGTACGAGGAGATATGGAGCATCCTTCCCATCATCCTTCCTGTCCTGTCTTCTTTTGATTGAAGCCATTGCTTGGCTCTGATTCCGTGCAGCACCACGGAGCCAAGATTCACGCTCACCTGGGAGCTCCAACTTGGATGTGCAGGAAGAGCAAGTAGAAAAAGAACAACCTCACTGCCAGAACTGGTGATCCTGCAGGTAAGGACCTACCCTAAGGGTGGGTCAGAGGAGATGGCTCCAGCCAAGCCACACTTCTGGAGGACACTGGGAGGCAGAAAAGCTCCAAAGACAGCAGGAGCTGCTGAAGCTTTTGATCTGCTGCTGGACACCAAACCACCAGATCAGAGATTTCCAAACTCACCCCATTCCAAGTCAAAATTTTCATTTTTCAATTTTAACATGTCAAGTTTGAAGAGTTTCTTTTAAAAACAGCTGAAATGCTTTGTTCTCAATTCTGAAAACCTTTCTGTGGGCATCCCATCTTTGTTTATTATATATAATTTTTTATAATTTACTTTGACTCCAAGCTTTCACGCACAAGCGATTTTATAAGCTAAAACCCATCTCAAAACAGAAAAAAAGTGTGTGTTTATGGGTTTTTTTAGATACCAAAATGAAATATAGAATTGAATCGAATAGAATAGAATATTTCAGTTGGAAGTGAGCTGCAACGACCATCTGGTTGAGCTGCCTGACCACTTTAGGACTGACCAAAAGTTAGAGCTTGTTGTTGATGACATTGTCCAACTGCCTCTTAAACAGTAGCAGGTTTGGGGCATTGACCACCTCTCCAGGGAGCCTGTTCCAAGGTTTGGCCACCCCCTCAGTACAGAAATGCTTCCTAATTTCTAAACCTCCCTGGTGCAGCTTTGAACAATTCCCGCACTTCCTGTCACTGGATCCCAGAGATCAGCATCTCCCTCTCCACCTCCCTTCCTCAGGGAGCTGGAAGAGAGCAGCAAGGCCTCCCCTCAGCCTCCTTTTCTCCAAAGCAGACCAACCCAAAGTCCTCAACTCTTCCTCACAGGACATTCTTTCCTACTCCGTCATCCACTTTGTTGCCCTCCTTTGGACACACTCAAGCACCTTCACATCCTTCTTAAATTGTGAGGCTTGGAACCACATTCAGTGCTCAAGGTGAGGCTGCACCAACACTGAACAGAGTGGGAAAATCACCTCTTTAGAGATGAAAAATGGGAAAGACTGGAGGTGACCAGCCAGCCCCTCCTTCCCCAGAGAGCTCAAATGAGGACCCATGGTCCTGTCTTGCAGCCTGGGAAGCATCAGATTGCAACTGAAGGGTAAAATGAATAAAACTGGAGAGAAGGGAGAAGATAGAAAAGGAAAAGGTGTCCCTAATTCTGAAAGGGAATTTTAGGAAGCTCTTGAGGCCACATCCTGCAACTCCTTGTCTTGTTGCCTCATTGTCAAACAAAACTGCTTGTGGAGAGGAGCAGCCCCTGTGCCCCAGGGATGTGAGCTTGTGACCCACAGCTGTGCTCACCAAGGGAGAAGCAAAGACCTCCAGAGAAGGGAGAAACATGGGAGGACACAGATCCCAACCACCTCACCCTCTGCCACAGCCAAATCCCCAAAGAGAAATTCTCCCTGGAGGTGTTCAAGGCCAGGTTGGATGGGGCTTTGAGCCCCCTGATCCAGTGGGAGGTGTCCCTGCCCATGATAGGGGAATTGGAACTGGATGGGCTGTGAGGTCCCTTCCAATGCAAACCATTCCATGATTCTACGATCTCCAGCCAGCTTTAGCAATGGGTTGCTCTTGGGTTTCCCCTTGGGTCCCACCCAGCCTGCAGTGGAGCCACAGGAGCTCATGAGCATCACAGCCCTGAAGAGCAAATGAAGATAAAGACTGCTTTTCCCAAGCAGAACCCAGTGTCCAGGTAAAATTCAAGGAGGTCAAGGAAAGTAAGAAGCAAAAGCTCTGCATGAAGTCATCAGAACAGAACACCTGAAGGGGATGGGCTGCAGTGAAGATGTTTTCATCAAGAGAAACGCTAATATGTGCAGCAAAGGAGCCTGCAGAGTTTGGAACAAATGAAAATGCGCTGTCAATTAAATCACAGTGGTTTCGCTGCCTTCGAGGTGGAGGGAAATCAGGCTTAAAATTGTGAGAGGAGGGAAGCAGCCGGTGTTGCTCATCTGAGGCATGGGCAGGCTGGACCTGGAGCATCACGGCAAGCTGTTGAGTGTGGCCAGTTGCCACATCCCTGCCCTCACCCAAGCGTCCTGGCCAGCCTGTGGAAGGTGCTGGTGGCACTCGGTCTGAGGAAGCGCTTGCAAACTGGGCAAAACTCACCAGGTGAGCACATTCTGCACTGCATTAGAATTGCACTGAAGGGGTCTTTTTGGGTGCTAGAGTAGTTTTCAGGCAGATCTGGAGCTGGGGACTGCTGGGAACAAGACCTCAGGGCAGGACAAGTCCTTTCCCTGCCACCTTGGATCAACATCAGCTGATCAGAAACTCCATCCGGTACGCGGCACCGTTCCAGCAGCAGGTCCTGTGGTTTAGCTTAAGCCATTCAATATTAGAAAAAGCTAGAAAATAACCAAGGAAAGGACATTCCTCCCCTCCATTAACATCCCCACAGCCTGGAGACCAAACCAGCACAGCTCCCATTGGCCAAGTTCTTATAGACTCATAGAATTGTTAAGGTTGGAAAAGACTTCCAAGATCATCCAGTTCAACCGTCAACACAACACCAACTACACCACATCCTGAAGCACCACATCTACACATTTTTTGAACTCCTCCAGGGATGGGAACTCCACCACTGCCCTGGGCAGCCTCTGCCAGGGCTTCACCACTCTGTCAGTAAAGAGATTGCTCCCAATACCCAATCTAAACCTCCTCTGGCACAACTTGAAGCCATTTCCTCTCGTCCTATCACCTGTTACTTGGTTGAAGGGGTCAACACTCACTTTCCCACAGCTTCCTTTCAGGGAGGTGCAGAGAGTGATAAGGCCTCCCCTCAGCCTCCTCCTTCTCCAGACTAAAGAGCCCCAGGTCCCTCCACTGCTCCTCATTAAACCTGTCCTTCAAACCCTTCACCAGCCTCATTGCCCTTCTCGTCTAACCTCAGAGCTGCTGGAGTAGGGGTTGAAGCCATCCATGCAACACATGGGGAAGGTGAGAACAGAGCTGCCAGGCATCAGCTTTACCCTCCTGTGAGGTTGGATTTGCAGTTCCATAGTGCAGCACGAGCCCTTAGCAGGACAAGGTTGGATCCTTTGGTCCTTTCCCATCACGAGCCCTTAGGAGGATGAGGTTGGATCCTTTGGTCCTTTCCCATCAGGCACATTATTGTGCCTTCCCTCTCCTTATGTTTGAGTCCAAGGCAAAGCAGGGCTGTGGAACTGGACCTGAGGAAAGGTTTCTCCCTCTGTCTCTGTTCTGTAGCCCCTTCACACACAACAGAGTAATTTCTTTTGTTCTTCTTTGCCGCACAGCACAAGTGATGTCAGGAAAAGGGGGCCCCGAGGAATTAATGACAGTTTGTATTAAAAGCAGACACTGCTCACCCAGGCCAGGCCCTCCATAGCCACACATCAGCAGAGATCATCCCACCCCCTTCCCCTCCAACATTCATCAGCTCCCTGAATTAAATTAGTCTTCCCAAATGTATCAGAACCAACAGATTCAATTACATCAGGGTAAAACCCTTCGGAGGCTCCTTCAGTATAAGCCAGATTTTAAATCCAGTTAAGAGCCTCCCTGTCATTAGCTTTAACTAACATGGTTTGTGGTCCTGTTTCCATTTAAGCTGGTGGTGGTCAGTAAGTGTCTGTGTTACAGCTCTTAAAACAGCACACTTCTTTTTTTTTCCCCAAGCTAATACCATTTAAAACCCCCCCTTAGTTTATTTTACAAAATCCTTTTGGGCAAGAAATCAAGTAGAGAGCAGCAGACAAACCTTTCTGGCTAAAACTCAACTCCATCTTTTGTACATCTTAAAAAAGGTTCAGCTGTTCATTATGAGCAACCACATTCCCTGCAAGGTCACCTTCCCATAGGGGGTGTGAGAGCAGCCAAAGGGGAACCGAAGGGACCTCCAGGCAGCTGGTTCACCTCTGCCCAGCCTCGTTCTGTGGGGCTGATTTCTCACCCAATCCCAGCAAGGAGCACCTCGGGAAAGGAACCTGGAGACTCTGCAGACCCAGAGGTGAGATGCCCTCAACTGTACCCACAAATCCCTCAGCACAAAGCTCACACTTGGCCATAGACACCACTGCTGTCCACCTTTTTTCTCCTGTGGCTTGTCCAGGAGTTGCTCTGGGTAGTCTAAGATGCTAATTGCTCCAATTAATGTGCTATAATTAGCAGCCACTAGCTGGCTGCCACCCTAATCAATGCAGACCACAGCCTGCATCATTTGATAGCAAACCATGGCAAAACTGGTGGCAGGTCCGTGCCACACACTCCAACATCTGCCCAGCAAACCTATTTAGGCCCTCCAACAGCTGGGAGTCAGGAGAGGAGCATCTGCAACAGGAAAGGGGCTGAAAACTCATCTCAGGGGGGTGCAGGGGGAGTTCATTTACATCCCCCATCCTCCTTCTGGCACAAACGAAGCCTTGGAGGTGAGGGCCAGGCATCAGATGTTCCTCCACAAGCCTCTCCCAGCAGCCATGCATGGTAATTAACCCCCCTGCAATCCCTGCTGCATGATCCAATTTTAGGCTTGGCACACAGTAAATCCAACAAGAAACTAGAGCTGGGGGGGGGCCAGGGATTTGGCCTATTGGTAAATTCCAATTAAAATAGTTTTAAAAATTGACTCATTCCTGGTTACTTCAGGTTTTGCCATTTCTAGTGCTGTTTTGCAGTGGGGTTATGAAGGACCTGTTCAACCACCCTCGAAGGAAGTTTCTTGGCTTTTTATTTTGTAACCAAACTTTTCAACAGGACATTAAGTAAAGAGCTTTTCAATCTGGAAGTGGAAGTGTTTCATTCAAGACTGAACAAAATCCAGCACTGACCCCAAGTCGCTGTGACTTGGGTACCAACATCTGCTGCAAGCTCCTGTCTCCTACAGCACCCAGTTCAAAGATGCAGGAAACACCACAACAGGCAGTTTCTCCTTTCATTTAATTAAGCATCAACATCTTTTTTGGGGAAAGAATAAGGGCCTTTCACTTCCCAGCTCCATCCTGGAGACCATGGGCAATACCATCACCTCCCAGCTCAAACCCTCAGTCTGGGTAAACAGCTCCAGCTGAGCCAAGTGGGTGCCCACCAAGACCTGAGTTTGCATGAGACCCCTTGGTTTTCTGACAGCCCTGCTCTCACCTGGAGTTTCCTTCTAGCCAAGGCCTTTGCTAATAATTAACAGTGAGATAAGGAAATAAAAGCACCCAACAGAGCCATAAAAGGGAAGATCTGAGCACTAAATCAAAAGTGTGTACTGGCCCAGGGAGCTGGGGAAGGTATAGATGGCAGGAACAGCTCGAGGCTTTCCCACCACAGCAATTCACCAGTTTCACAAAGGAGAAACATGTTCAAGGCACGAGCTGCTGCAGCAAGAGAAAAACCTTGCTGGATGACCTTGTATTCCCTGCTCACACGCAGAGGTCGCACGCAGAGCCAGCTGCACTCATCCAACCTCTAAAACAAGAATCAAGATACAATATTCAGGCATTTACTGCACAAGGGGCATCTCCAGGTGAGCAGTCACCTGCCCAGGTCCCCAGGCCCCACCAGCCAGGAGGTCCTGGTAGGTTTTTCAGGACATCTTCTCATCTGCAGCACTGGTTGCTGCCATGGAGACTGGGCTCGGGTTTCCATGGGCTGCCTCGTGAATGCCTGTAGCAAGAGAACTCTTGAACTCAACGGGCTGTTACACAGGAGCCTTTTATTTTTGCTGTTAAGCTTCTAAAAAAGAGAAGCCACCTGATGTTCTCATGTACCTTGAAGTCCCAGGCAGAGGCTGCAACAGTTACATCAAAGCCATTAAAATGACAGAGGCATTGCTCACCCCAGGAAAGCAGGGGGGAGGTTTTTAAGCACCCTCCCTTCACCCCATCACCAGTAGCACAACTGTTCCCCTGGAGATGCTGGCAGGTGCTTGTAAACTCTTGCCTGAAGGTATGATGAAATTGGGTCCCTGACATCCCCTGCCATCCCACAAGCCAGGCCCCCACCCCAGATTTATCTGGCTGGAAGGAGGGATTGCTGGAGATTTGGAGCCCTCATCCACACAGATGCTCATGAGCATCACCATGATCCTCCCCACCTGGCCAGGACCACAGTGCTCAGCACCACAGAGGGGCCCTCTTGTGGGCAAGATCTCCTGCAGGGTCTGAGGAGCCCCTTTGGAGAGAACCTCAACAGCCCTGTTCCTCATTTATAGGACCAGACAAGCTCTTAGAGGGGGACAAATGTCAGCAGAGATACGTAACCACCTGGGTGGCTGTCACTGTGGGACAGCAGCTCCCTCGAGGAGAGGAAGGCAAATATCTGTTCTCTGTGCAGCAATCACCAGAGGGGTAAAAACCACAGCCAGTTCTTTATGAGTTGAAATAAGATTATTTTTTTTCTTCCACAAATTAAATTGTGAAGTAGTGTGGGTTTGATTTTACATTTCTGTTGCTTTTGGGGAGTTTTCTCATTAAAAACAGTCTTGAAATATAGCTTGGGGAGGGGGGGAAAATAAAATCAAAGTACTTCAGCTTTCCAATATGACCTGTATTTCTTTCACCAACCAATGATTCTGTCAGTGTTGACCCAAGTGCTAATTTCCTCAAAACACATTTTTCAACCAATAAAACCACAGTATTGAAAAGTTTCAGCTAAAAACACTTGTAAGAGAACTTGGTGCCCCACTCTGTATCTTAAAGAGGGCAATCAACCTTTCTACTCCATGGACATCATGACATTGGGTGATTGAGCCCGTGAGCATCATTAGCCAGAAGCCATTGGACAGGCAGAAGACAAAGGGAGGCCTGGCTTGAAAAGATCCTGAAGACCCTTTCTCATAATCACAATTTACAAAGCCATTTCTTCAAAAGAAGTTCACCTGTGCATAAGGCATCCTTAGCAGATGTTATAGGAGCCTTCCAGTACTGAAAGGGGTTATAAGAAAGCCAGGGAGGGGAACTTCACAGGGGAGTGCAGGGATAGGATGAGGGGGAATGGTTTTCAGCTGGAAGAGGGGAGATTGAGATGAGATCTTAGGAAGAAATGTTTTGCTGTGAGGGTGAGGAGGCCCTGGCCCAGGTTGCCCAGAGCAGTGGTGGCTACCCCATCCCTGGAGGTGTTCAAGGCCAGGTTGGATGGGGCTTTGAGCCCCCTGATGCAGTGGGAGGTGTCCCTGCCCATGGCAGGGGGTGGAACTGGATGGGCTTTGATGTTCCTTTCTCACCCAAACCATTCCCTGATTCTATGGAATCAGGTGAGGAAGAGAATGGGGGGAAGCCACGACTTACAATCCGGGTTCTCTCTCCACTTTGCTAAAACACCAGGTTTCAATGTTATTTTTCCAGCCACCCAGATGTTATGAAGCACAAGCTGCAAGGCTGTGTGGGGGAAGGAGCTGAAGTGTTCAGGTATTCAACAGGTGAAGCCAGTGTAGAACAAATCCATAGGACACACCAGGCAGACTCCCAGCAGGAAGCCAGGGTCCAGTCCTGGCAGCCTGTGCTAACACAGCAGTGAATTCCTGCACACAAACAGCTTTTAATTCAATTTCTATGTCTGGCATGGGAAAGGTCTATGCTGGAAGCTCTCATCTGGTGAGCTCAGGGGAAACAGGTCTCTAAAAGCTAAAAGTTACTGGTCTCTTAGGCAAAAGTAATCACAACTAAATTATATTGGTTCTGGGTAAACAGAAGAAAAAGCCAAAATCAATAGCATACGTGTTTGCTGCTTTGAATAGGCCAAATATAGAGAAGAACCAGCTGAGAAAAACAAACTGGGAACTGCTGGAAAAAGCTTAGGAGTTGTCTAAAAGCATGAGGGCTGAGGAAGAAGGCATGAGGGTTTGAGACCCCCAGAAATGAGATATGGGAAGTGGGGAATGAGCACAAATTGAAAGCAGCCACTAAGGATGATAAAACAGAAGGAAAAGGGAATTAGGATGTGGTAAGCAATGCAGAGTCTATGATTTGTAGAAAATTGACTTGGACAAGGAAAATAAAGACAGGAAAAATGCCTGACCCTGCCTTGCCATGTGGCAGCACCGGGTCCCCATCGTGGGTCCCCTCTGAACCACCAGCACCAGAGTGCAAAGACTGAGCTGGAACAGCCACTTCTGTGCACATTAGGGCAAAGCCAGAAGACAAAACCAGCTAAAAATGAACTACTTTCCAGAAGCACTAAAGAGGAGAGGGTTTCTCTACCCCATCCTGATAATCCACCTAAAAAGTGCTGAAATCACAGGCTCTCCTGAACATGAACACAGATATTTCAGTTTGGCTCGGGAAGCTGGGGAAGCTCCAGGGGACTGGGAAAAGGCTTTATGTTGTGCCAATATGCAAGAAAACAAAAGGCAAACAGGAGGCCTTAAGTAATTACAGACCTCTTCCCCATTGCTGAACCCAAGCAAAATAACAGAGCAACTGATATGGAGCTCATTAATAAAGAAACCACAGATAATGTAATTAATGCCATGGTTTTGAAAGGGGTTGCTGTGTAGCTGACTTGGTATCTTGCCTGAGGAGATTAAGAGTGTTTTGTTGACGAAGATAACAGCGTTGATGTAATGATCTTAGGCTTCTGTAGGGCTTTTCAGATACCATGATCCAAAACCTCAGCTGGCTTCCTGAATGGCAAACAGGTTCAAAACCAGTTTGGAAAGCATCTGTCTATGGGAGCCCAGACACCCACTGTAATGTGCTGCCCTACTTGTCAGCCAGGGAAAATGTATTTCAGAGCTCAGTGTCTGCTCTCAGGAAATATATTTTTGTTAAGAGAAGCCTCTTCTATCCAACAGACAAAGGTCCAATATGATTTACAAGCTGAAGATCAGAGAGAGGCAATTTTGAACAATTCCTTCCAGTACATTCTAGTATCAAGTACCTGGAAGAGGCTCAGTCATGGGACAGCTGGAAATCAAGGCTGAACTCCTTGCTAAGCAAGCTGCATGGATTTAAAAGAGGAATGATTGCCAGGAAATCCTGTGGGTCGTGTTCAGCAGTAGATCAGGTCAGAAATAATTGAGCCCGGGGAAAAGAAATCTCTCCTGGTGCTCAACATCCTCCCTCTGCTCCACACCAGCCCTCGCTTCGTAGAATTGGTTGGTTGGAAAGGACCTTTGAGATTGAGTCCAACCCTACCTGTCCACTACTAAACCAGATCCCTGAGTACCTCATCTACCCATCCTTTAAACCCCTCCAGGGGTGGGGACTCCACCACCTCCCTGGGCAGCCTCTGCCAGGGCCTGAGAACCCTTTTGGTGAAGAAATGTTTCCTGATGTCTAATCTGGACCTCCCCTGGGGCAACTTGAGGGCATTTCTTATTGTCCCATTTTCTGTCACTTGAGAGAAGAGACCAGCACCCACCTTGCTACAACAGTATCACAGTATCCTAAGGTTGGAAAGGACCTCTGAGATCATCAAGTCCAACCTATAACCCAACACCAACACTAACACCAACCATCATCTAAACCATGGCACTCAGTGCCTCATCCACTCTCCCCTTAAACACCTCCAGGGTCGGCGACTCCACCACCTCCCTGGGCAGCTCATTCCAATGGCCAATCACCCTTTCAGTGAAGAACTTTTTCCTAACATCAAGCCTAAACTTTCCCTGATGAAGGTTGAGTCCATGCCATCTGGTTCTGCCACTGGTCACCTGAGAGAAGAGACCAACCCCTGGATGGACTGAGACCAAGCGCTTTATGGAATCACAGAATGGTTTGGGTTGGAAGGGACCTCAAAGCCCATCCAGTTCCACCCCCCTGCCATGGGCAGGGACACCTCCCACTGGATCAGGGGGCTCAAAGCCCCATCCAACCTGGCCTTGAACCCCTCCAGGGATGGGGCAGCCACAGCTTCTCTGGGAAGTCTGGGCCAGGGCCTCCCCACCCATGTGAAGAATTTCTTCCTGATGTCTCATCTAAATCTTCCCCCTTCCAATTTAAAGCTGTTCCACCTCATCCTATCACTTCATAGCTCTGTAAAAAGCCCCTCCCCAGCTTCCCTGGAGCCCCTTTCAGTCCTGGGAGGCTGCTCTAAGGTCTCCCCAGGGCTTTCTCTTCTCCAGGCTGAACAACCCCAACTCTCTCAGCAGGAGCCACCAGTAGTTTCAAAATTGAATGAGACTGAACAACACCAATTTTATTCAATACTAAATCTAAGGATGGAAGAGTAGCCGTGCCATGAACAGACCAAGCATTTTCTTAGAGCTTTCAGAGTGTTTTTAAATCAAGAAGAAATCTTGGAAGTGGTTTGAGCTGTCCAGATATATAAACCTGAGAAATTTTGCCTCTCTGGATATCCACAGGATTTAAGCTTTAACTTTCAGTTGAATGGCTTTAGGCTGCCAGATTAAATTGCTTTGGGAAAAGCCATTCATTTTAGTAATCAATTCCATCCTCTTACTCACTTCTAGTACAGACAGACAAAGAGTAGACAAAAGAGGTAGAAGTGGCTCAAGACCATTTGTGTATAAAAGATTGCTCATAAATTACAGTCTACTCCTCAAAAAACCATCATCACAGAAAGATTGGACTGAAATTCAGGTATAATTCAAGGTGCCAGTAACAAACAGCTCCTCTATTGCCTTCACCTCCTTACATCTTCCTCCATCATCACTCTACCCCGCCATAATTATTTACCTCTAATTAGCAATTAAGGAATTCAGCAGTATACTAATTTAGTTCTAAAAGAACAACAACACAGAAAGTGTTACTACAAAGTAGAGCTTTGGATCCTCCCAGCAGCAGAGCTGATCTGCTCTTCATTATTTTCAAGCCGTAATGCGTTCGCAGAGCATTTTTTTCTTTCAGTAAATCCAAACATCAAAGATCCTGAGGCATCTCTGCTCCTGATTAAGTGCTTGAAAAATAAATTAGTCCTGAACCCAGAATATTGTTAGTCTTCCCCTGTAGATCTATGAATTTCACCACTTTTATAGTTACAGCCACAACTCACCAATTCACATCAGTCATTGGGAGCTGCTGCCAGCGAAGCCAGTTGGCAAATAAAAATTGGATGGGGGAGAACATCCTAAACAGGATCCAACAGGACTGATTGCAGGGAGGCAGAAACCACCTTTAAGGCATGGTCAGGAAGAGCGATTTTGCCATCTCAGCTCATTATCATCATCACAAACCTAACCCATGATCACCCTCCTCAGCAAACAGCAGTCCCTGCGAGTCTGCAGTGTGTGGGTGGTGATTAAACCATGCAGCAGAAAGCATGAACCCAGCTGCAAAGGACCCCTTGGCCATACATGAAGCATAGTTTGGATGAAGGAGTCAATAAGGTGTAGCCAGATGGCTGCAGCCAGGCATGAGAACACATTCCTTCCCCAAATGGTTGATGGCAATGCCCGAGGGGGAGAGGGGAAATCAGAAAAGACTCCGTTCTCCTCAGTCTCACGCACACGAACATCTCCATTTACACTTGCTGGAAGGTTTCCCCTCAGGATGTCTCTTTGCATTAACTCAAACAACAGACTTGGGCTGGAAATCCCAATAAAGCAGAAAGCAAAAGGATTGCAGCCTGACTCACTTAAAGCAATCACTCAACTACCCTGACATATGCGGAGGAGCTGGAGACAATGCTGTGAGAGCAGCTCCGAGGAGGAAGCAACAGCCCCCAGCCTCAGGCAAAGCCACAGCCCCATCCTAAAGATCACCAGTGGGACTTGGGAGCAGCCACCCCTCTCCCACAGCCACACTCCTCAAGGAGCCATGCCAAGGAAGTTTGATGCCTTGCAACCCCCAGAATCCCAACCACCTGCTCGCACTGCAGAGCTTCAGCCCGTCCCACCTCCTCAACGATGGAGAGGAGCAGCAGCCACTCTTTCCCAGGCAGTCATCACATCCCACGCGTGGGCAGAAGCATCAGTCATCCAGCCCCCTGCTTTTTCCTGTTCCATGCAGAGACCTGCCACCCAGATAACCTCATCCTTTCCTTCCCTCCAGCTGCAAATCCAGCTGCAGATCCATAGACACCTCCGTGGATGCCTTCACCAAGCCACCCCTTTTGGCCTCCACCAGCTCTGAGACATCTCAAGTTACATTAAACCCATCAAAGAGATATTGCAATAAAGAAAATCATAGCTTGGAACCTTGCCTGGGTATTTTGGCTTTTTATCTGATTGCTCATTAGACCAACTGATTTCCCCAGGAGACATTAAGGTGATGAGACCTGGAAGAGGGACATGGAAAGGGATGTTCCCTGTACATGCCTCCTGCAGCAATGCAATAGAGTCTTACCTGAGCAGAGGAGTCCTGGATTTCATTGGTTTCTTTTGGTACCTGAACAGTCAGAGAGAGAAAGAGGAAGAATATCACTGCCCAAGGACCTGCACTGGCTTCAGCCTGTTCTTATTGTTGGCTCCAGGGTTGGGGACAACACATGCATGCAGGGAATGCACACCAGGAACCATTCATTCATAACAACATGAAGGAACACATTTCAATTAAACTCTTGAGTCTTTGGGTGGGTTTTATGGTTGCTTTTGTTTTGGTTTTGCAGCTAATTAGCCCAAAGGAGGGCCAGCAAGGGATGGGAACTGGTGTGATGTGAGGCAGAATTAGTCCATGGGTTCCCACTTGCAATCAGCTTACTGGTGCTTAAAATAAAACCTCCTCACTGCTTGGTAAACCACTGGAGCCATTCAAGCAAGTGCCTACAGAGCACAGGATAATACAGCCCCATTCCTGGAGGGGTTCAAGGCCAGGTTGGATAAGTCTTGGAGCCCCCTGATCCAGTGGGAGGTGTCCCTGCCCATGGCAGGGGGTTGGAACTGGATGGGCTTTGAGGTCCCTTCCAACCCAAACCATTCCATGATTCTATGATAATATGAATATTAGGAGCAGGTAAGAGGAGCCCATCACCTTGCAGGCTCAGAGGACACATCTTGCAGCTTTTAAATCAGAGATGTGTCCTTACTTCTCAGCTCTAGGCAGTGACTGCAGCTTATCTCAGAGCTACAGCAAGTACCTAAGGGCTGTCGACATGAGAAATTCCAGATATCATTTAGGGGATGACTATGGGTTATATTTGCTGGGAACTCAGACACACCAACCTCCCTTAGAGCAGGCAGACAACCTGACCTGCTCTTCCCTCCCCTGCATTACACACTTGGCCTTCTCTGCACTCACTCCCTGGCAAACCCAGCTCCTAATTCATCCCTCAGGACCAGGGCTTTTCCTCAAATCCTCCTCTTAAAATAATACAGATGGGAATTGCTGCAGCCCATCCCGGGGAACGGAGCAACCATTGCAGTGCTGCTCCAGGGCCAGGAGCCCCCACTGGGTGTGGGCACTGGGTGGGACACACAGGAGAGGTTTGTGCCAAATAGTGACAGTAGGCAATGGCCTCTCCAGCAAGGCTTTCCCAGGCAGCTGCAAAGCCCTTCTAGACACTTGACCTCAAGAGATGAGGTGTCTCCCTGGGCCAACTCCAGCTCCTGAGGAAAACCTGGATGCTTCGTATGACTTTGGGGATTTTATACGTGATCTGGGCTTTTTGGTGCAGATATTTCTTGAAAAATTGCTGTAATAAGAGTTAAAACCAAAGTTAAATCCACAGAACTTCCATTTTCCAGCAATGCTGACAAAACAGAGGAGTTGGCCTTTGAAAGAATGATGCACCAAAGGGTGCAAGGAAGCAATCTTGCTGGGAGCAAGCAAGAATTTCAAAGCACACTTCCTCAACACAGCTTTCCACCTCCTCCCAGAAGCCAAACTCCAGCTGCAGCATTGCTCAACAGCTACACAGGACTTCCCTGTGTTAAACACATTAGTGCAAACACTCATCCGGACCCCCAGGCTATCCTAGACTCAGAAACTCTCCCCCCAACTCATTCTTCCTTTGCACCAAACCCATCTATGGCTTGAAGGGAGGGTTTGGATGATGAAAGAACCCCCACCCCTTGTGCTGGCCATCATCACCTCCTCGCATCTCAACTCTGGAGATAAAACCACTTCCAGGCTGCATTAATGCCCTGGATTGGTCCTTCCCTTTAAATTGTGTTACATCAAATAGAAGCCTGGGCCAGCAACCCCCACATTTGTCAACTGCCCTCAGCCACACCTCTGGCCAGGCTGGTGGAAGCTCCCACGGGGAACTGAAGTGGTTGAGGTTGAAGGAGTGTGTGCACTTTGGGTTGTAGCCTCGGCAGTGCTCGCTGGCTGCTGCTGGGTCTCCCATCACGAAGGTCAGTTGCTGGAGAGCACCCTGGGCAGGAAGGGACACAGAAACCATAGTTTACCCACATGATTCCTCCAGAGGAGAGAGAACGTTTTGGGGAGGGGAGATCTCCAGCTTCTCATAGGCAGGGGCTTCTTTACAGGATGGTTTAGACAATCAATATTCACTTCCCATCTTCAAGAGCTGGATGCAAAGATCCTGAGAGTAAAGGCTAAAAGCCAGCAAAGTTCAGGCTATTCTTGAGTTAAATAATAGTGAGGATGCAAGAGGTGCTAAGCACACTTCAGAATCAGGCCCTTCCTATTCACCCCCAAGGGAGAATCCTGCCCTGGCCCAGCCTGAGCAGCACCCAGTGCAGGGGCGGTGCTGAAAGGGACCCTCCAACCAGCTGAGAACTGTGTTCCTGCACGGAGTGAAGGTTGGCAACTCCATTGGCACCTCCCTGCACACCCTACAGCTCTGAGGAAGGCAGTGAAGGCTGCTCAGCTGGGCACTGTGCAGCAGCAGGGACCTGCTCTCACGCTGCAAAGACCCTCTTAAAAACAAATGTACATGAGGAGAGAAAGAGAAAATGTTCTGCAGAGGAGAGGATTTACAAAAAAGAAAAGAACAAGCCATGATATTGAACTCCCAGCACAGACCACCAGACAGAGGAGGGAGATAGATATAGAGATGCCTGTTTGTCTACAGAAGGCAAGTCATCAGCCTCCAAGGTTTTGCACTTGTCAGAAGCAAAATAGATTCAAAAAGGGCTTCCCTGCCTTACTAGGCTGCCTTCACATTTCCTCCATTGAGCTCAGGGTGACTGAAATAAATAGTTAACAGCACCACTGATGCTTGAGCAGCTTTTCTGCACGACATGACTATGCAGAGGGAACATCTGAGCCAGCTCCATCCACCTGGTGGTCCTCTGCTGCCTCCCTGCAGCAGCAAATGCAGAGAGGAGCATATTTAAGCTACCAGCTGACCTCTTAGAATTGTTAAGGTTGGAAAAGACCTCTAAGATGATCAGGTCCAACCATCAACACGATACCAACATGCCTACTGGACCATGTCCTGAGGTGTCACACCAAAGTTGAACTCTTCCTCCCCAGGGTTGGAGGTTCAGCTGTGCAGCCCACTATAAGCCAGGGACAAGGAGAGAGCTACCCTACAGAAATGGAGAAGAGCTTCAGACTGATGACCCAGACCAGGGACTAGTCTCAGAAACTCCACCTGGACTTTTTCTATAAGGGCTAGAGCTGTTGATGATCTCAGTTTTTGTGTTTGAGGTTGACCATCAGATATATATCAACACAAAGCCTGACAGCCTTTCAATTTATCAGGCATTTTAACAAGGTCATCTACTTTGCCTCACTGGGAATCCTTTGCTTGTAAAGCCCTCAAAGTAGGGACTTTATCATCAACATAGGCATGGGACGAGTTCCCCAACCAGATGCTTTGCATGCTGACTGCATTCATGGCCTCTGAACATGGCACAAGTCATGGCCATCACGAGAGGTTGAGTCTAAAGCTAACCTAGAGGTGTCTCCTGCTGATCTGCCTGTTGGCATGTGGGCTGCCCTCACCCAGAACAAGCCTTTTGCACAATTCAAAGCCTTTGCAAACCTCACCCTCCCCTCATCACAATAATTGGTGAGTTTTAGGAAGAAAAGGCAATGGATTCCTTCAGAGGGAGGTGCCACCTCGCTTGACACAGCTAGAGCAGGCCTTGCCTTCAGACACAGCCCTGCGGGGTCCGCCCAGCTCTCACCTTGAAGGGGATCTCAAAGGACTCGATGAGGCCTCCGATGATGATCAGCCCCTCAGTGTTCACTCCCATCCCGAAGTAGTTGGACCAGCTCACTCTGTCCACCAGCCGACAGTCCACGTGCAACTCCAGCCTCTCCAAGGAGATGCTGAGAGCAACTTGGTGCCAGCGCCCGTCGCCGAGAAAGGAAACTGGGAACCTGCGTGCCCCAGAGAGGGGAGGGAAGAGGCACAGCATGAAACTTAGGTCCCACACCTTATGCAGGACTAAGCTTAACCCTTACCAGCTCTCGGGGTCCCTCATGTATCCATCCTTAGTGCAGATGCTATGGGGAGTACAAGAGAAATCAAGTCTACCTTGTTGTCACAAGCACCAACATTCCCCTTCCAGCACAGGAATGTTATTTCTATCCAAAGGGTCTGGGCACGTCTACAAAGAGCTGAGTGTCTGGTATTTGTGTCTCTCCCCACTTGATTTATCCCAGTTGTTTGAACCTTTTTTCTTTTCCTTTGATTGGTTTTCCAGATCTTTGAGTGGAATTAGGCAGTGACTACCTGTGCAGGTCACACCACCAGCTCTGAGGGACCAACACCCAGGTACGGGGGGGACATTGCGTTGATTCAGCTCAGGTGGGATCAGAGCAGCACTGCTCAAAGCCCATAGTAAGAAACCATAAACCTGGCCTTGGGAGTAGAAAAGGAAGCATGAAAAGGCAGAGGAAAAAAGTGCCTGAGCTGGAACTTACTCGTAGTGTCTCCTCCTTGTGGTGACAAAGACCAAGGCATATGGGTTAATCCTGATTTGGAAGAGCACGTGGCTCCGATGGCTGAGGATGGTCACGAGGCTGGTGTCCTCCTTCAGCGAGTACCTGAGCTTCATCAGCACACTGAGCTCATCTGCAAACCTGGCACAAAGAAGCAGCCACTGAATCACCATGAACTGTCCTCTTTGGCCAAGAAGAGAAGTCACAGTAGGAATGAACTCAATGAGGACAAAAACTACAAAGCCAAGAGCAAAGAGTCATGCAGGTTGTAAGGTCAGTTATTCAAAGAGGAGCAGCCAGGCCAGAATTAGCATTGCCCATGTAACCTCAGTGCATCCCTCAGGTGCAACCTCAGCACAACCTTATGTGGCTGTGGATGATTTTCCATGAGACTCCTTGCCCTGCCCATTGCAGGGTGGTTACCCTGGTACAAGAAGCTCTTCAATGCTGCTTTCCCTCACCATAACCAGTGTCCACAGCAAGTTACAGAACCTTATCATGTACAACAAAGATCTAACCCTGGTCTATGTCTCCACAGACCTTGGCATCAAGAAACTGATTGATATGGCTGTGCTTTCTTGCTCTCTCCAATTATGTGCTGGAGCAGAGAGGTCTTCCCCATGGGAACATCAAGAAAACACATTCCTGGAGATGGTCAATCAAGCACATTGTGTACTCCCTGCATGGGGCCAAAAATTACAGAAGAAAGGGAAGAAGCCTGAGCTTGTAAGAGCACAGAGAGGATGTGTTCTCTTGGTGTCATCATGCAATAGGGACTTAAAGTAACCCCTCCAACCAACAAACGTGCATAGGATGATTTGGAGCCCCACCACCCCAGCCCCACTCCCTGAGGGCCACCCACCTGTCCCCAAACGCCTCCCTCGTGGGGAGGTTGAGGGTAGAGTACTGCCCGATCTCCACGACGCTGCAGTTGGCTTCATCGTAGCTGAAGGAGATATTGCTGAGGTCCCGTGCACGAGAAGTAATTTTGTCCAGCAAATTCACTTCATCTGCATTGGGGGAGAAGAAAGATGTTCAGTAGCTGAGATACCTTCACTGCAGGGCTCTGCTTGCTTTGTTCTTCTGATTAGGTGACAGAACCCCCCCCCCCCAGGAAGCATGGAATGCAATTTGAAAAAATTAAAATAATCCACAAATTCAACCAATGGTGACATTTTTGAAACATACTTTTGTGTTTTGTGTTACATGTGTTCTGTGTTTCAAGCCCTGTGGCCCTAAGACACGAAGGGCCACTGCTACCCCAGCAGTGGTGGTACCTTGGTAACCATACAGCGGAGATGCTCAAGTCTGTAAAGCAGAACCTGGGACACAAATGTTCTAAAACACAAGTCCTGGATCAGCTGAGTACAGAAAATTCCACTCTGTCATTTCCCAAGCTTCCTTGTTGATGTTTGCCCAATGTCAATAAAGACTTGGACAAAGGAGTGGGATGAAGTTACCATGTCCCTCACCGAAGGTGGGTGTCCTGACCAGACCACAGGGGCGCTCCCCTCTGTCCAAAGCAGGGTTTCTATTGCTATGACAAGGTCAGGAGCTCCCCTGGGAGCCAAAAATCCTGCAATAACCCTTTCCCAGCAGGTGAAAGGCCAACTTGCAGAACTGTGCAGTGAACGTGCACGATGGTTTGAACTGGGTGAGAGCCCCTGCTCTGGGCTATTTGACAGCCCCATCACTTCAGTCCCATGAGGAGTTTTTGACCCCCTTGGTGAACACAGACATTCCCTTTCCAAGTTTGTTCTTGAAGAATCATTCAACTACAGAAATACCTAAACAAAAATTTGTTTAAAATCACAAAGTTTGTTGTTCCCCTCCTTTACCAAAAAAAACCCCTGCAGACATCTGGCTCTACCCAGACACATTCCTTCTACCTCCAAGACATCTACAACCAGGTCCCTCCTTTCTCATCATCCCTTCACACTGCTGGGGAATATGGAATTAACTCTGCCACCTACAAGGGGAGAGGAAAAGGGACAGATCCAGGGCAGCACCCCATGGGCCCAGCCTTGCAGGAGAGGTCTGGGTCACTCTGGACCCACAGCCCCTTTACTGGGAGGGGCTGGACAATCCCACTTGATGACTTGTCAATGGGAGCCCTGCCAGTACTATCTGCACTAGCATCTGCCATCACTTGGGAGGCATCCAGCTGCTGTATTCACTCTAATTCCCATCATCAATGAGGTGCAAGATTTATTTGAGGGCAGATGAACAACTTGGAATGTGCTGCAGCCTGACAGGAGATCTACACACTGTATAGATCTGCTGCTCTGGAGAACAAGTCATTTAGGAGGAAAACCACTTTGGTCCAGTTCAGATGTTAATGTAGCAGTCCTACCACCATCTCCCCAGAAGATTTTGCAAGGGAAGGAGCCCTGTGCTGAGGAGGGAATGAGGTCCTACAGGAGACACAGCTATTTGTGGTGACTTGGAATTTCACCTGGTACTTCCCCAGCTCCCTGCATGGTCACAGTTCTGCTCTGCACTTGGGGTGGTCCCACCTTGAGCACTGGGGGCAGTTTTGGGTGCCACAGGATAAAAAGGACATCAAACTACTGGAGAGTGTCCAGAGGAGGGCACGAGGCTGGTGAAGGGTCTGGAGGGGAAGTCATATGAGGAGCAGCTGAGGTCACTTCATCTGTTCAGCCTGGAGGAGACTGAGAGGGGATCTCAGAGCTGTTCACTGCCTTCTCACAAGGGAGGGAGGGGACACAGGGCTGAGCTCTGCTCTCTGGGGACCTATGATAGGACCCGAGGGAATGGCAGGAAGATGTGCCAGGGGAGGGTTAGACTGGATATCAGGAAGAGGTTCTTCCCCCAGCGGGTGGTGGAGCCCTGGAACAGCTCCCCAGGGAAGCAGTCCCAGCACCCACTCTGCCAGCATTCCAGAAGCATTTGGACAATGCCCTCAGTCACACGGGGTGAGTGTTGGGAGTGTCCTATGTAAGGATAGGGGTTGGGCTCGATGACCCTTTTGGGTCCCTTCCAGCTCAGGTAACCCTATGGTTCTATGATTCTAAGATTCATTCCCAGGCAATTCTCAGCTCAACAACATGAACATGCAACAGCCTTTGGCAGCAGGAACATTATGAAAATGGTACCAAGCCCAACAGGGTGCAGGGCTGAGCCTCTGGAGACTGGAACAGCCCTAAACCCTGGAACAGCACAGAGCTGGCAGCGTTTATCAGTGCTGCAAGTGATGTGCATGCACAGAATGGGGAATTAATCTGAGACCAAACACAGCTGACTGAGGGGAAAGAATATCAGGAATGTTTGTCTTTTCTCATTCCCAAGCAGTTCTGGGAGGTGATTTCCCAGCTGCTCACACCAAGGGATGTGCCAAGACCTGCATGTTCCATCTCCAAGGCTGCAGCTCTCACCACCCATCAGCTTT
This sequence comes from Dromococcyx pavoninus, assembly GCA_033558185.1. Classification (NCBI taxonomy): domain Eukaryota; kingdom Metazoa; phylum Chordata; class Aves; order Cuculiformes; family Neomorphidae; genus Dromococcyx; species Dromococcyx pavoninus. The sequence goes on along the minus strand of JAUMJL010001284.1, from coordinate 490,400 downwards.
GCTGGTGATTACAGGGTCAAGTGTGAATTCAGTGGGTTCCATCGAGGGAAGGACCTTCCTACAGAAGCTGCAGCTGGAGACTTGGTACTAGAAACAAGGTGCTTACAGGGAAGCTTTCCTAGGCAGGGTGTGGCTTTAACACACACTTTAGGCATGTGTTGAAAGGTAAAACCATGGTCCATGACAACACATGCATCGAGGGTTAAAGTTAAGCATGGTGCTTCCTAAATAAGGTAGCAGAGTCCTCTCCTTGTGGAACTGGAGGCAGCTGGAGGGCCATCACAGGGGAAGGTCTCAACAGCCAGGGTTTGTATTTGCCTCTGGACCCTTTGCCAACCACAAGAGAAGAATTTGGCACAAAATAGAATTAGGATTAAATTAATGAGAACTCTTCATGCCCAGGCAAAGGGAAGAGGTAGGAAGCAGAGGCCATCCTAGCTGAGAAGTGGCTCTCCACAGCGTGGAGCACCAGCAGCCAAGGGAGAGCCCATCCATCCCACTGTATGCCCAGAGCAAGCTCAGCTCTGACAGAGGGGCTACACACTGCTGCAGCCTCTCCTGTGGGTCATTAGAGCCTGAACATCACAGGAAGCCTTCAGTCACGTTCCCACCCCTAGGAACACCTCTCTGTAGGTCTGCATGCACACTGGGAGAGGCAAAGCGAGCGCTGATCGCAGCCCCTGCACAGTGCAGGCAGCTCAGAGGGTGATGCCAAACCTCTACGGGAGACAACCAAGGATGGCTGAATGACAACAGGTCATTTTAAACCCCAGAGAGGGTCAGCACTTAAACTCTGGCACAGTTACACCCTGGGCAGATCAGCCACTGCACCCACCACCCTCCTCTCCCTGACTTCCCCCATAAGCCACATTGACACATCCCTCACACAGAGTTGGGGAAGCTGGAAAACAGATGCCCTTCTCCCACTTAACCAGTTCCAGACTGCAGCTCTTCCACATGCACTACCTTATCTTCCCACTCCCTGTTTTCCAGAAGCCATTTTCCACGTATTTTAGCCACATCTGGTTGGTTTCTGTGCCACTGGGGCCTCAGAAATGCCTGCAGCAGAAACCCCTGCTGCAAAGCAGAGCATCAGATGGGACCAATCTACTACAGAAACTGTGAAGAGCATCTTGCTGAGGGACCTAAAGCTCATAGCACCACACTCTCCTCATAGGGCAGAAGCTGGTGGATAATGAGGTCAATATGACACTGGATTTAGTGCTCAACCAGCCTCAACACCAAAGCTTTTGCTTGCAGCTTCTCTCCAGGATAAACCAAGGGTCAAGCCTCCATCCTGACACCAATGCATTTCTGGTTGTTCCAAGAACAGCGCAGATTCACTTTAAATTTCAAAGGGTTTATTTTCTCTCTTTGCCTTATCCTCCAGGAGCAGCCGTGCTGCTTCTCAAGGACACGGATTACCTGGGGAAACAATTCTCAGCTGCAGGGTCTGAGTCACCAGCTACCAGAGATCAGGGTCACAGCCTTCCTGGGAGCAGATTAATCCCAGGCAGGCGGATGCCAAGGATGCAGCAAGTGCAGTCGCTGCAGCAGCCAGAGCCAGGCACTGGAGAAACTGAACATCTGATACAGTAATTCCATGTTTCCTTTACAAAAGCAATATTTCCTCCTGAGGTTTCAGCTTTTCTGAGGCTCAGGTGTCTTATCTTCACAGGCATTAACCCCACTTGTCTTGCTTCACAGTCAGGCTTCCCCATCTCCTCCTTCCAGTGGCCACCAGTGAGCAACCCTGCTCACCAATGCTCTTTCTACCTACTGAGCAAGCTTCACCATCAGCGTGTTCCCACCAGGACCCCAGAGGCAGCTGCTGCCAAATTCCACTCAACTTGGGCTCCTAAAGCAGTGCAGGAATCTTCCCAGGCAGCCCAGGGACCAACACCATCCAGTGGAGCCAGAGCTAGGAGCACAGCAAGCCAAGCTGAAGTTAACCAGTGATCATCAGGGTGCCAAGCATGCTTTGGGATAAATGCTTCCCAGGATGGGGAGCACAGCAGCCACAACAAAGGGGGACACCTGTAAAAGCTATTAGAGACACAGCATGGAGCTGTGGAATCACACCCCATGAACCCATTGTGGTGCTTAGTGTGGTGTCAGGAGGTTTCTGCCTCCAACAGCCCAGAAACCATCCTAAGAGAAACAGCCAGACTGACCTTGTGTTTTAGGGCAGATGTCCCAGCAATCCTAAGCTCAAGGAGAAAACCAGCACAGCCTTGCAAATCTCAGCAAGAGACAATGTGTTCCCCAACTACCAGCAGCATGATCTTGACCATCATTACCTCCACTGCCCTGGTCAGAGGACATTAATGAACTTTAAGAGATGGTTATTTAAAAAACTCTGACTTCTCCTGGGAGATGAAGCCAGAAGCTGGTCTGGAAACAAGGCTGCAGTAGGGGTACAGGGCCCATCCAAGAGACAGAGACAAACATAGGACAGAAGATACTAAGGAGAAAAAGGAGACAAAGTCCACTTGCATGGTCCATCTGGGATGCAAAGCCAGAGGCATGGCCAGAGATGAACACCCCATCCCACACCTCAGAGAAGAGCTGAGTGCACAGGACTCATCTTAAATGGGGCTCCTGGGCTGAGGGTGTGGTTGGAGGTCCCAGGTGAGGCTGGTCAGGGCCATTGGGGCTCATTAGTGCTCTCAGAGCCTTGACAAGTTTCACTAATTCTCCTTCCCCACCTCACTCCTGGGGCTGCATCCCAGAAATAGGTGTCCCTTGAGGTGGCACCTCAGGTTGTAGAGACAGAAAAGTGACCACCTGTGCTTTTCTCTGCACACACATGAAGGTTACACAGAGGTTTGTGTTATTCCCCAAAGGAGGGAAATGAGGGAAAAGGAAATTATATTAAACAATGGAAAACATAATTGGAGCCCTGGCAGAGCTCGTAGCGGGGTCTGTCAGACTGAGTCACTTCCTCTGGACGTGGCACCAGCTGGTTGGGACCTGAAATAACTGGGCTGGATAAGCCCTGGTGCCAACCCTGGAGGGCAGCCCTGGTCCTTGCTGCCTGGGGAATGGAGCATATGACCTAAGGGGTCTTTTCTCTCTCTAATTTCTGGGTGACTCATGGAAATGTCCTGCTAAAAGTCTGTTCAGGATCACAGGACAAGCGCTTCAGCTGTGTTTTCAAACTCTGAATTAGAAGGGCTTGTACATCACAGCTAGAATTTAATACTAAAGGCTCTCTGCATTAAATGATGGAAAAAGAGCCCTTGATATGTGGGTAAGGGTTTCCTGGCACCTCACTCTGCTGACACCACCACATTAGCACAGGCAGGGTCCATAATCAAGCGTTCAAAGCAAGCTGGTCCTCCCAAAACACCGATGCTCCCCCACTCCCCTCTCAATGCTCACTTTACACCAGCCTTTGCCTCTTGAAAACTGTTCTTGGAGGTTGGAGGTTGTGCCTGACCTTCTCTAGACCAAGGGGATTTGAGATAGCAGCTTCATGTTTGTTTGGACTTGCCTGATGACCCTGTACATTGGGTAGACAAGGTTAAGGACACCTCAGTAGTGTTGTGTTTGCAGAACACCAACCCTCCAGGAGCTCTTCCTGCTTCTCTTTCCACCCCAGCTTTGCTTGTAACATAAATAAGGACCACAGCAGCCATCCGTGTCACCTGCTGTGCCACCTTCACCTCCTGCTGTTCCCATTTCCCTTGCCACCTCATATTTTCTTTTTAAGGGCAACACCACAAGCCACACGAGATGAGGGTTATGCAACAGGATTTCAACCTTCGTCTCCCTGCTCTGGAGAGCAGAGATAATTTGGGTTTTGACGCAGTGACTGGAAGTTGAAGGAGGCAGAGCCAAAACAGGAAGAAAAAGAAAAAATAAGCACATTTCTCATGGAGAACATTGTACCTATTAGTGGAAGAGTGAATGCAACCACCCACCCACAGAGAGAACAGAAAATTTCAGGGAAGGGAAACCTTTCTGGAAGAAAGAGCTTGCCGTACGCATTGTTTAGGCAGGAAAAATTGGAGCAGAGGCTTCTTTTCGAGCTCATTACACGGATCTGCAGGCGTGCTGCTGCTCCTTTGTATGGGCCCAGCACGGGGGGCTCTGCTGGGCTGGGGCTGGGGCTTCTGGGGACAAAGCCTGCGGAGAAGGAAGGGCTGCTGGAAGTCAGGGATGACCCCAAAGAAGCATACGCTGGCTGTAAGGAAAAGTAGGCCAAGTGGCAGAAAGAAGAGAGCTTGTGAAAGAGCTTTTGGGAGAGGACTCAAGGGGAGCAGAAGAGAAAAGAGTTCAAGTTAAACCCACAATGAGGATGACAAACCCAGAGTGGCAGCAGGAGCCAGACAGAGGGCTTGGTGGGCATTGCAACCTTCTGCTTTACCATCCTCATTGGGTCTTCTCCTTGCAAATCCCAACTGCTTGAGCCACGAGAGAGCATGAAAATCTCATCTCCCTAACTAAGAGAGTGTGTTTTCTGCCTTTGTGGGGATAGGGAAAGGTTTTGCAAACACAGAGCAGATCAATATCCTGGCAGCTGAGAAATGAGAGTCCAAAGACCCTTTTGAAGGAGGTACTGGCAAGGGCTTGGAGGAAAGCTCACAAGACCATCTGCTCTGCAGAATTGAGTGGCCTCCCTTGGTGGTTTGGGGTTGTTTGTTATTTTATAAGAAAACAAAAAGGAATCCATGTAAACTTCCCAGAGAGATCCTACAGAGCTACTCAACAATCTCCTTCCTGGGCAACCAAGAGAGTTAACCTTCAGCCAAAGCTCTGAGTCTCTAGGAAAACACTCAAAGGTCCTGCACTTCACCCCAACCTTGCACACCCCTCAATCCCAGGCCACATGCACACCCTGGTGAGTCTCCTGTCCCCCACTCTCCATGTACCCTCCCCAGTTCACAGGTTCATAGAACTACAGAATGGTTTGGGGTGGAGGGGACCTTAAAGCCCATCCCATCCAGTTTCAATCCCCTGCCATGGGCAGGGACACCTCCCACTGGATCAGGGGGCTCAAAGCCCCATCCAACCTGGCCTTCAACACCTCCAGGGATGGGGCAGCCACAGCTTCTCTGGGCAATCTGGGCCAGGGCCTCCCCACCCTCATCATGAAGAATTTCTTCCTAAAGTCTAATTCTAAATCTCCCTCCATTCACTTTAAAGCCATTGCTCCTCATCCCATCACTCTGTCTGCTTGTAAAAAGCCCCTCCACAGTTTTCCTGGAGCCCCTGGGAGGCTGCTCTAGGGTCTCTCCAGAGCCTTCTCTTCTCCAGGCTGAACAACCCCAACTCTCTCAGCCTGTCCTCACAGCAGAGGGGCTCCAGCCCTCGGATCATTTCTCTGCTCTTTGCATGTGTGTCGTGTCCCCTCCTGGAGCACTGACAGCAAGTGCCATTGGGCTGAGCTCAAAACCTCCTTTTACTTGAGTTAAATATTTTAGAAATGACATTTTATCTCTATGCAGGGCTTCACAGATTTAGCTAGAGGGGTGTTTTAAAATGAATTTCATTTAAACCTGTACAAATCCCCACACAGCCACTCTTCAATCTGTTCAAGTCTGCCTCACAGCAATTAAACTTAATTACTGAATTACAGTGAATCAGCATAAACCAGCTTTGAATTGGTCTACAATGCCTATACAGAAGATTCTGTGGGATTAATTTGAAAACAACTGAAAACATACCAGTAAAACTTGGGTGACACTGAGTGGGGACAAGTCCCAACAACATTGGTCCTCACTGTCACTTGTAAAGAAGCTGCTTTGTTGCTCCATTGTCAAAATAAATTAATAGCAAATTCTACAAACTGTCCCACTCCAGGGGCTTCTTTCCAGCACCAGCTTTCCTGAGAGCCTCCTTCTCTGTTGTTTTGTTTTATAGGGTTGAAAAACACACACGTAAATACACACAAAGCCACTGGAGAAAAGCAATGAAAGGGTGAAGAGACAAAGATGATCATGAAAACCTCCTCTGGGTGGAATGGTCAGCACCAAGTAGGCAGCTCACAGCACAGCCAGAGTCTGTACCCCCTGATTTGCACCATCCTCTCGTGCTGATGGAGAGCACACTCACAGACTGTGCACATCCCAACAGATCCCACGGCCAAGGCTTGGCTGCATTTGACAGACTTCAGTGTCAGGATGGCAAGGAGAACCCTCCAGCCCCCATGCTTGGCTCCAACTGCAGGAGAGGAGAGAAAAAGGACAGGAAGAGAGTGAATCTTTCCTGCTGCTTCCTCCCAGCTCCCTGCAGTGCAAGGATTTGCTGAGCCAAAGGCACTGCCCGTGTCAGCAGCCGCTGGCAGAGGCTTGAGCTCAAGTCTCTCCTGTGCCAGGGAGCACTGGAGGATACTTCTGCTCAGCTCGTTGGGCTGCCCAAGAGGGCAATGAAGCTGGTGGAGAACAAACCTTATGAGGAGCAGCTGAGGGTCTTGGGGCTGTTTAGTTTGGAGAAGAGGAGGCTGAGGGGAGACCTCATCGCTCTCTGCAGCGCCTGGAAAGGAGGTTGTGGTGAGGTGGGTGCTGGGCTCTTCTCCCAAGTAACAAGTGAAAGGACGAGAGGAAATGGCCTCAAGGTGCCCCAGGGGAGGTTTAGACTGGATAGTAGGAAAAATTTCTTTACTGAAAGAGTTGTGAAGCATTGGCCCAGGCTGCCCAGGGCAGTGGTGGAGACTCCATCCCTGGAGGGGTTCAGAGAATGGGTAGATGTGGTACTTTGGGACGTGGTTTAGCAGACACAGGGGTGTTGGGCTGACAGTTGGACTGGATGAGTTTAGAGGTCTCTTCCAACTTCAGTGAATCTATGATTCTATGATTCCTGGGCACACACCACTTTCATTCTCTCTCTTTTGAGGTTTAGTGAAGTCCTTATCTCCCCCTAATGCAGAAAGGGATGCATTTGTGAAATCTCAGCAACCCATTGTGGAGGAAGGAAAGCTGCAGGAGGGCAGCATGCAAGCAGCCCCTCTGCAGGCTACGTTTTTGGAGCAGTAATAGGAAGGGAAGGAGGTGGAAGGGTCTGGTTAACCTCTTAACTCCCCTTTCTTCACCAAATGGCAGGAGGATTAGCAAAATCTACATCAGAAGATACAAAACTGAAATGAAGATGTAGAGGTGAGTAAGGCAGAAAGATTTCTTACAAAAGGAGATGCAATTTCAGAGTTTTGGAATGAAGCAGCAGTTTGATGGGAAATATCTACTTTTGAAATACCTCAGTCCCTTTCTTCTCCGTTACCAGTTGATCATCACAAATATTTCTCCAGCTTAACCTCCCATTGCCTTAGAAGAGTTATTTCAAAGCCTGGCAGAGGCTCAGGCCAAGCCACTACTTCAACACTGGTGAATGTCTTGAGTAACAAGGGGAATGGTCAGGTTAGCCCTATCTCTTGCTGCTGACCAACACATCTGAGAGAGATTACATCCTGAGGAAGCAAAAATAAATATGTCCAGGGAGCCCATCCTGGAAACTCCTCTCATTTTGGCAGATAAGGGTTTGGTGCACCCCAAAACTAAAGCCTTCCTCCAAACTCTCCTACCCCTGCTCCTTCCTCTAGAGCTGAGCTGGTTCAGTTGGTTTAGTCTAACATTAAGTTTAAACTGTACATCACCTGAGGCTGAAAAACTGCAGATTAAACCTGCTGTCACTGGTGATGTGCGAGGCAAGCCAGAGCGAAGGCGATACGCCCAGATCTTAGTCACTGATGAAAGGTAACCAGAAAGAGTCTGATCACGTGCCAGCAGCCACCTCTCACACTACACAAAAAGGCTCAGGATCTCTGCGACTCCTGGTTTCCAATTTACAATCAAAGTATCAAAAAACTTCAGGAATAGTAAAGCAGTGAAAGGTTCTTTGTGCCTTCAGAACCAGGAGACCTTATGTTCAAACACTGGAGCTGCCCTGTTGGGTCAAACAATGGCACCCACAAGTGGTAGTGGGAGCAACTGGAGGGAACAGCAAAGCTGCCCAGAAGGCATAAAGAGAAGTCTCCTGCTGAGAGAGTTGGGGTTGTTCAGCCTGGAGAAGAGAAGGCCCTGGGGAGACCTTAAAGAAGCCTTTCAGTACTGAAAGGGGCTCCAGGAAAGCTGGGGAGGGATTTTCACAAGGGCCTGGAGTGACAGGAGGAGGGGAAATGGCTTTAAACTGGAAAGGGGAAGATTAGATTAGACATTAGGAAGAAATTCTTCACAATGAGGGAAGGGACATTAAAGCTTATTCAGTTCCAACCCTCTGCCATGGGCAGGGACACCTCCCACTGGATCAGGGGGCTCAAAGCCCCATCCAACCTGGCCTTGAACACCTCCAGGGATGGGGCAGCCACCACTGCTCTGGGAAACCTGGGCCAGGGTCTCCCCACCCTCACAGCAAAACATTTCTCCCTAAGATCTCCTCTCAATCTCCCCTCTTTCAGCTGAAAACTTTTCCACCTTGTCCTATCCTTGCACTCCCTGATCAAGAGCCCCTCCCCAGCTTTCCTGTAGGCCCCAAATGAAGCTGAGATAACATTGGGAAGCACCATGAGAATATAGATGTTGATAACAGTAGAAAGTTCATGTGCATGTCCTAGCCAAAGGGTAGGATCAGAGAATTAGCTTGCCCTGGAAGCTCTTGCCTTTCTTACCCTGTGCCCATCTTCTTTTCTCCCTCAAGACCTTGTGTGCCAAGCAAGGATCTCTTATATCACAATTAAAGCAATAAGTGCAGGTTTTAGCCCCAGCAACCCCCCATTCAGTCCTTGCACTGACCAAGGTGATTGCTGTTTTCCTCATTGGAGGCAAAAAATTCAGAGTCAGTTTCCCTAACTTGGCTGATTTTCACCTCTCAGACTCTGCTGTCAGCAGACCCAAGAGTCAGGGGTCTTCAGCAGAGCTAGAGAGGTGAAGGCAGAAATGCAACCTCCCTACAAGCCAGAGATATCCAGAAAGCATCTTCCAAAGCTTTTACCTTCCGTGTGCTCGCAGGGTCTTTGCAGAGCTGCCTGCTCTGCTCCCAACATCAAGCCCTGGCATTCACCACCCTCTCCCTCTGCTGGGTCTCAGTATATTCATGTCAAACTGCTTTATCAGCCTCCCTACAGTGGCCCAAGGGAGTAACTGGCTGGGGAAGGCGAGGGAGTCAGATGTCTTAATTGGCCAAGCTTGATAAGAGCTGATGATTTCATCCAGGGAGAAATCATCTAATGCAACTGTAAAGGGCATTTCCTTGCTGGCTTAGGAAATACCTTGTTATCACATCCCTGCAAGTGGAGCTGGAGAGTGGGCAACCAACATATCTAGAACTTACTGTGCCCCTGGCCCCGTGCCCTCCAGCCCCATCACATCTTTACACACGCACAGAGCTGGCAAATTCACACTCATCTGGTTTGACTCATACAAATTCACAAATTCAGGGGTGACAAGAGGTTGGAGAAGCAACCTGCAGAGGTTTTGCAAGAAACTCCTTTGCAGCAAGCACAAGACTCTGGTGTTTGTGATAGTCCCTCATGTTTCAGCCAGAAACCCCTCGGGGCAGGGGGTGCAGGATGCTCATTGGCATCTGGTTTTGCATTTAAAGCTGTGTTCCCAGCGCACCAGTCTGCAGAGCAAACCTTGAAAACATCACCCTGGAGTAATCAATGGTCTGAAAAGCACAGGGTAAACGTGAAAGCTACACCCACAAAGCTGGATGGGCACCAGCACTGTCCATCCCATGGGCCTGGCTTTGGGTTGGCACTCAGGGAAGAGAGCTTGAGGGCAAAAGCCAGGGGACACGCAGGGGACACGGGGCCGGACACAGGGCTGCCAGGGACATGCTCACACGTTGTGCCAAGCACAGCGGGCACAGAGCCAAGGCTCCAGCCATGTCTGGGCTCCTGGTCATGGTCTGCTGCCTGCCAGGCTCCTCCAGCCGCCCGCCTGGCAGCAACGGGACAAGGGGGTGCTTCATGGGAGCTTGCTGGAGACTGGCAGGGAAAGGCCACTCCTGTCTGCTTTTCTCAAAGGCATGAGGACTATTATGGTAGTGAAGTCCTGGCAGAGGCTGCCCAGGGCAGTGGTGGAGTCACCATCCCTGGAGGGGCTGAAATACCACGTAGGTGTGGTGCTTTGGGATGTGGTTTAGTAGGCGTGTTGGAATCGTGTTGTTGGTTGGACTTGATGATCTTAAAGGTCTTTTCCAACCTTAACCATTCTGTGGTTCTATTTCAGGAGACTCCCCATTGCCCAAGCATCTGGCAAACCTCTTACCTCTCTTCAAACCCATCCTAACTCAGGGAAACTCTCAGCCATTCAGCAAGGCCAATTTTCCTCTTTAAAGAATGGTTACAGGTCAGCACATGGTTTACCTTTGCTAAGTTACAGCTACTTCATGCAGCAATTAATCACTTTGGAGATGCTGGAATCCCCTGCATAGCAGCAAGAGTCCCATGCTGAAGGAGAGTTTTGCCATTACATCTTGCTGGTGCCTCCACCAGCTCCTGTTACTCAGTTTATGATTAACGTCCAAACCAAAAGAGGGATCTGGACAGGCTGGATCCATGGGCTGAGACCAACGGGATGAGGTTCAACAACACCAAGTGTTGAGTCCTGCACTTGGGGCACAACAACCCCAGCAGTGTTCCAGGGCAAGAGTGGCTGGAGAGCTGCCTGGAGGAGAAGGACCTGGGGGTGTTGGTTGGCAGCAGCTGAACATGAGCCAGCAGTGGCCCAGGTGGCCACGAAGACCAGTGGCACCTTGGGCTGTGTCAGACACAGCGTGGGCAGCAGGACCAGGGCAGGGACTGTGCCCCTGCACTCAGCACTGGTGAGGCCACACCTCGAGTACTGGGGTCAGTTCTGGGCCCCTCATTCCAAGAAGGACATTGAGGGGCTGGAGAGCATCCAGAGAAGGGAACAGAGCTGGGGAAGGGGCTGGAGAACAAGGCCTGTGTGGAGTGACTGAGGGACCTGGGGTTGTTTAACCTGGAGAAGAGGAGGCTGAAGGGAGACCTCATCACTGTCTACAACTGCCTGAAAGGAGGCTGTGGTGAGGTGGGTGCTGGGCTCTTCTCCCAAGTGACAGGGGATGGGATGAGAGGAAATGGGCTCAAGTTGTGCCAGGGGATGGGTCAGTTTAGACATCAGGAAAAATGTCTTCTCTGAAAAGGCACTTTAGGCACTGGCAGAGGCTGCCCAGGGAGGGGGTGTTTAAAAGGCAGGGAGATGAGTTTCTTAGGGACATGGTTTAGTAAGGGGACAGGTACAGTTGGACTTGATCTCAGAGGTCTTTTCCAACGAGATAATTCTATGATTCTATGAAAATTAATACCAGTCCTCTTAATTAAAGGGAGAGTTTTCCACTGCAGCCAAGGGAAGTGCACGGCTCTTTGCAGAACTCTCTTCCTGCTTCCTTCCCTTTCAGTGCTCAGGCTCTGACCTGGCATTAAAATTCATTTAACAGGGAACGATGTTCTGGAGGTTGTATCTGGTCCCACGCACCATCTGCCTCAGAAGGGTTGCAGAAACTGAGCAGGAATGAGAGAGAAAGAAGCACCAAGAACCTCGTGCACCAGCACAGAGCAGGGCAAGAGCAGCAACCCTGACCTTCCCCTGGTGCTCCCTTCAACCCAGCTCACAGGAATAAAGAGAAAAAATTAAAAATGAGCGTTTCCCAGACTAACAAGCTGACATTTCACAGCCAAAACCACTCTGATTTTTCACCTCAGGCAAAACATGTGCACATTTGTGATTCATTGACACCAATGGCTGCCAATTTCCCTGCACAAACTCTTGAATTGTTGCGGTTTCAACCTTTACTCAACTCCCGAATCTTTCTCCGAGTTCTTTATGCTCAGCATTTCACAGAGCTGCCCAACCTCCCACCTCTCCCTCTTCCACTGGTATTCTTACACCCGAAGGTGGGTGCCTGTGAGCCTTCAAGCTTCAGGGCAAGCTGCTCGATGCCATGAGCTGCTGCTTTCCCAGGCACCAGGGCCACCTTCAGAGCCAGGGATCCTGAGACCCCACGCAAAAAGTTCTTCTCTTTTTCTAAAGCCTCATTTCACCAACTCCTTGTGGATCAGCTTTAGCACATAATGCTTGAGCCACAGCTCAGCAGGCTCCAGGCAAATGAATATAAACCAAGATTTCCTTCAGGTGGAGAGAAGCTGTTGAACCCCAAACTGTGCTGGAGGCACCACATCTTCACCATCCTCCAGGAGGGACTGACCCTCTCAGAGCTCCCTCGGCAGTCTTTCACCCACCGTGGCTCCCACATGTCCCTAAGCATCACATCCACATGTTTTTAAAACCCCTCCAGGGATGGAGATTCCACCCCTTCTCTGGGCAGCCTCTGCCAGTCCTTGACAACCCTTTCTGTAAAGACCCTCCCCTGGCACAACTTGAGGTCATTTCCTCCCTTCCCATCACTTGTTGCTTGGGAGAAGAGTCCAGCACCCACCTCACCACAACCTCCTTTCAGGAGCTGCAGAGTGATGAGGTCTCCCCTCAGCCTCCTTTTCTCCAGACTAGACAGCCCCAGGTCCCTCAGCCACTCCCAGAACCCCTGGGCTCCAGACCCTTCCCCAGCTCCGTTCCCTTCTCTGGACACGCTCAAACCCCTCAATGTCCTTCTCGTAGAGAGGGGCCCAAAACTGAACCCAGTACTTGAGGTGTGGCCTCACCCTGGCTGGGGTGTGGGGGTCCTTGAGGAGCTACAGACAAAGCTTTGCTCTGCTTGACTGCAGAAGGAGTTGCAAAAGCAACACCTCCAGGGCACTGCTTCAAATGAAACAGCAACCACCACCCAGGGATGTCATCAATCTCCTGACTACTGCACTGTGCTTTGAGCAAGCAGCTCTTGTGCTGTCTTTGATATGGCAACTGTTGATGTTACAGACTTCAAAAAAAGACAATTACTCTCCTACACCATTAACTCACTTTCAGGTTAGAGATAAGAAGAAAAATTGACCCATTTATCCAAGCCAAGCAACGTGCACCCCTTTATGCTGTGGCAAACCTCAATGCTCATCACTTTCTTCTTGGCAGTCAACTTTCCTGTACAGGCAGGGGTGCAAAGCAAGAGTAATGGGCCAAGAGCTCATTGTGCCAACCCATGCACAACCCCAACAACCAGAGTGGCCTTTGCAGGCTCCTTACAAGCCAGGCCTTGAGCTGCTTTTAACCCCTGCTCTCTGCAGCAGAGTTTGTACTAAGAAAGAGAGTGAAAAATGAAGAGGAGCAGTTAATAGGGGTGAGTTGGTGCCTGGTTGGCTCAAGCCCTCTCCAGGCTGGGAGGAAAGGGCCAGGACAGTCCCACACATCAGCCAGGCTCTGGCTGTTTTATCAGGTCATTTATCTCAGTTACTTCCAGTCCTATTCTGTTTCCAATCAGCATCCCCTACCCGCTTGGCCTGGGCCCTGTGGGAATTCCAGTAAAAGCCTGAAAAGGAATATAAAACTGAAACAAAAACACATTGAGGAAGATTAAAGCAGGGAAAAGGCAACTGTGGGTTGTGAAAAGGAGCAGGATTCATTTACTTGTGTCTCACTGGGAGGAGCTGAGGCTTGAGCGAAAGAGTTATTCTTGGGCTCAGGGGGACGTGTGAGTGCTGCACGTGTCTCCACAAGACAGAGCACACCTACACGCCAGAGCACGTCTGTCACCACACTGTGAGTCACAGCCACAGGCAGGAAGGAGCCCAGGAGCCTCCTTATCATTTAAGAGTCACACATCTTAATGCAGATTACAATAGGTTACTTGAAAATCAGCTCTGCCATCCTTGCACCTCTTTAAAAACAGCGGTGCGAGGTGAGCTTCTCCGTGCTTCGGAGACGAAGGCTGAAAAGGATTCCCTTGGGACAGTGTCCCCTACCGAGCTGCAGAAGAGAGGAGTTCATAACACACTCTGCAAACTCTTCCTGAAGGGGGAAAAATAAACCCAGCAAATTAAAAGAAAAACCCCACGCCCAAGTTATTTTAATTTGGATCAGGAAGGCATTTGAGGGTGAACGCCCCAACCATCCCCACTCACTGTGCTGTCACTCACACTGCAAAGCATTCTTGGATCACACTAAGCCAGAAGAAATGCTGCAGAGGACATTTAATGTTTTCCAGCATGGAGAGCATCATCTGGACTGAAAATCCAAGACCAGTCCAAGGTAAAAACCATGGAGCCTGTGTAGAGTGAACACAGGGGCCTCAGACCTGCTGTTCTAGATCTGCTTTTGGTAGAGCACACTACTGGCTGACACAGACAAAGACTTAATGCTCCAGCTGCTGGACTCATGAACACCTCTAAACCTCTCTTTAATTGACCTTCCTGAACTCACAGCTACAGAGAAAAACTTGGAAAACCCGACTGCTCATGGTGCAAGCACAGAAAGCTGAATGCAAAGGTGATTTTTATTTATTTGTTTAAAGCCAGGAGTTCATTAACCCACCCAGAAACCATCCAGCCCATCTCCACTCCCAGGAGGAAACCATTGCCCATCCACCACATCCCAGCCCTGATGAAAGCTTCCATCTCCCCACAACACTACAACCAGGTTGGCCTGAGCAGCCCTGCAGTAGTGCCCACGCAACTTTCTTTTCATTCTTGCCCCAAGACCTCCTCTCCAACAGCACCAAACACACTCACACGCCCAGGATGGCCCCAAAGATGCAAGATGTGGGAACTCTCATCCATATTGAACCACCCAAGAGAGAAACACATCACCCTCCCCAGCAGAGGCACATTCAGAGAGTGGTTCTGGGTGAGGAACAGCCCCAGGGAGACCCCTCACCAGGTCCCAGCAATTGCTGAGGCCATGACCCAGCCTCTCCCTGCCCAAAGCACCACTGCCACGCTACAAAGCATAGGGTGCCTTGGCTTCCAGTTTTCCCTTGTCCAGCAGTGGCCATGGGAAGCATCTCTGAAATCTCCTGGCTCTCTGGATGGATGAATCATCACTAACCATTTGTGGAAGAGGTGGGACTTCTTTTCCCCTTCCTCCTGTGTCAGGAGGAGAGGACCACACCATGGCCAGGGGATGAGACATCTATGTATCTTTGTGATAGTCTGAAGCTCAGACCACACAACACCATGGCCAGTGGAGGCATCAGGAAGGGATTAGTGAGAACTAGTTGGCCCCCTCTTTGAAACGGCCCCCAAAAGGAGCTTCTGTTGAGCTCCCTGGCTGGAAGCCAGGAGTACACAGGAACCAAGGGGAGATTTGACTCACTTTTCACAGTCTGGAGTCATTCTGGGTCACTCCTTGCCCTGCGATGGTCAAACCCTTGATAATTTCCAACTCAGCCACCAAACCTTTTCACTGGAGGAAACTTCAGCAATGTGAAAGCAAAAGGGATGTATGGGCCACCTTCCCCTTCTTGGGGATCACCTCTAGAGGCAGAGCCACCACTCCAGGAGCAGGCACCGCTCTGGGGCTATGGAGTAAACGTGTCCCAAAAGGGTGAGAAGGAAAAGGGAGCCTGGAGACAAACTACAACCCGTGTAACATCACTGCAGCTCCACCAACCCCACCAAGCAGCCCGACAGCACATGCCTGCCAGATGCTTCACATTTTGGGGAGGAGGGGAAGAGAGGTTCAGAGGTCAAGGTCACAAGCAATGCCTGACTCTGTTCTTTGTGAAGGGGCCGTGCAGGGGGAGAGGGAACTGAGAGGAAATACCAGCCTGTGTGTGTGTAAAAACCATCCAGGGTGGGATTCACGGTCACATTTGCACATGTTTGGCTCAGGAGAGGCAGGAAGCTGCAAGAAGTGAGGGTCCCTCAGCTGAAATGAAGGGCTGGGGAGGAGGAAGAGCAGCACAACACGTGGTGACATCCTGGGATGCTCATTCCTGCATTGCTTTAATGCCTCCAAGAGAGCTGCAACCGCCCAGTTTGGGATCAGGCTCCTGCTATCGATGTTCCCCGTCACCTCCTTCCCTTCTTTGAGGGAATGAAAAGCTGCATTGGGAGTTGCAATTCCCACATCAAAAAGGCTTGGAGCTCCCTCCTTACTCTGGGATTCCTGGAGTGTGTCAGCCCTGTCTCCCCTTCCCCTTGCCAGTTCGAGTTATCAGTTGCCTCCTTGTACTTGAAGGAGAAAGCTGCAGTCTCTGACGTAACCCCAGACACTTCTTTCAAGGCTCAAGACCAAGTTAAACTAAACCAGACTGCACATATCAGAAATAAGAGCCCAGACATGAAGGAACAGTTTTGGAAAGGCCACTCAAGCCTCTGCAGGAAAACAGTCACCCAGCAGTGATCATCTCCAGGTGGCCCTTTCGATGGCCTGGATCTGGACGGACCTGCTTCGAAAAGGGGCTCCACTCCAGCATCTCCAGAAGTCTCTTCCAACATGAATTATGCTATGAAAATCTCCCACTCCTGGATGTGGGTGACACACCTCCTCTACCCCTCCTGCAGCTGCATGTGGTGTTTAAACAGACTCACAATACCCCAACAGCCATAAAACTTGCTTTCTCACCAGTCCAGCCCTTCCAGAGAGCAGCAGGCAACTACCCCAGTAACACCAGGAGTGCTTCTGGGTCACAGACACACCCTGCCCACCCAGACCCATGACTGCCTTGTATATTTAAGACAGAAAAACATAAAATGTAAATCATTACACCTAAGAACCAAAGATATGAACATCTAAAGCAAGCAAGCCTGGGATAAACAGGCTATAATTTAATTTTGGGTCACTTTTGATCAATCAGCATCTATCAAATTGTACCAGACTGATGACAGAGCATGGGATCTGCTCCTATTCATGCGTTTTCAAACCAATTAAAAAAACCCCACTGTGATCTAGTGTTGTACAATGAATACCCAAAAGGAGATCTCCAGCTTAATTCTTGCTTTAGGATCACCAGCCATGGCTAAATTTGGAAAAACATCTTTCCCTTCACGAAAACCATCTCATTTGGATTTAAATTCCACCCAGCAACTGAAACTCTGCCACAACCCAACCTTGAGGTAGGCCAGCAGTAAATTAAATAATATATACACTAAACATATGGGGTTTTACAGCTAATGTGGGAGGTTAGAATTAAAACCAGCAGAGCTGGGGAAGAAAATCAACAGCACTTTTACTGCAGAAGGTATAGGATTCCCAAAAGTCCACTCATTTGGAGAGGAAAACCATGAGCGAGGTGTTAGAAAATGAACTCATTAATAAGGATACAGAAAACTGCCCACCCTGGGCAGGCACTGGATCTGCTCCTTGGAAAGAGCCACTGAAGGAAGGTTTTGCTCAAAGCAAGTTTAACAGCTTAAAGGCTGCAACAGAGGGAAACCTTGTGGAGCTCCACTGTTGAATGTGGTTTAGCAAGACTTGCCTGCTCTGGACAGGATGACTTTTGCTTCCCACGAGTCACAGGTGCTCAGGGAGACGGGAACTGCTTTGCTCTATCCTCCTTAGGAGCTCCTCAGGAGCTGGGAGAGGGTCAGGGGTGGGCAACCAGCCCAGGACTCATCATCCAGGTTCATCAGCCCAAGGGATCCAGGGAAAGTGCAGACCCACCTGGCAATGTCAGCATCCAATTTACAGCCATGAGAGCTGATTTCAGCCCAGAGGGACCTGATGCCAAGAGCTGGTGCAAACTGTATGGGGACTAGAAAGCACCTGGCCATGGACTACAGCTTGGCAAGATCAAACGCGCACGCATCCTCACGCATTTCCCACTGAGAAATGGAAAGGGCACTTTCTTCCTCCATACCAGCCCCAGGAGCAGGTCTGAGGCAGCTTTGCTTTGTGTCCCTGCAATGCATCCATCCCCACAACACAGCACATCAGTAAAAAGGCTGGGAATCATTGCCAGCTGCCTTTTTTTGCAGCCTATGGAGCCCTGGAGGACTCAGCACGAGCCCTGCAACCTGCCTGAGGCTGAAATCTTGCTTAAACTCTCCTGTGCGAGGAACTCGGGCCCTTTTCTCCTCCCTTATGAGCACAAAACCTTCCAATTATTGACATGAAACAGGAACAAATTGTGCAATTTTTCATTAGCATTGTAGCAGGAGCTCAGGGCTTGGTTGCCTGGGTTTGCTCTGAGGCCCCAGGGCAGAAACAGGACCTTTGCAAACGAAAACGAACCTCTTCATGTGCTGCCAGGAACGAAGGTCCCTACACCAACCACCCTGCTCTGAAGGAAGGCAAGACCCTGCAATCAGCTGATTGCAGCCACTGAGCTCCTGCAAAAGCTCCAGCAGCCACACCACACAGCATCTCAGTGCCGAGGCACTGGCTCTGCTCAAACCTCTGATCCAAATCCATGGGGAAAACAGCCCAGAAGCACCAAGGAGCTGGCTGGACACAGGCACAGAGCTTCCAAGTGGTGCAGCACAACGAGGCCAACCAGCCAAAAAGCTGTTCTTTAAGTCACTCAAATTCTACCTACAGAGTGCACATCCACTGGTTTTCTCTCCTTCTCCCTCTTTCTTTGCAGCTCACTTCAGATTCCACATCCCATGTCCTCTAGTCATGGACCAGGCTGAGGAGGACTGTGTGGCACAATGGAGATCAGCTCCTCCCTCCTCTCATTCCTCTCTACCCAATATTTCAGTTTGCCACCCTCTTAGTTAAAACATTCCAAGTGCTCCAGTAAAGGGAGGTGAGGGGAGAAAAGCACAGGAGTTGTTTGAAATCTGCTCATGCAAAACTCGTGGCCAGAAAGTGAGATCCAACTTCAAACCCCCCTCTGCATCCTTAATGACCTTTTAATAGCTCCCACTACAGAACATCTCCCTCAGCCCTGGTGCATCCCTGCTTGCCAAAACAAAGCCTGGCATTTCCCCATGCAAAACCCAGCTGTTTAATTGATCCATTCAAGGACTTCAGGAATGAATTAATAACGCAACTCTGTCAAACTAAAGGTTTCACTCCTGTGCAGCAGATGCCTTTGTTGGATGGAAACTCATTTAACCTGCCTCTCTAATCCAGCATTTCCCACTCCCAGTGGAAGCTGCTGTTGAAAATGTGGCTTAGAAACAAAGCCTCTGCAGTGGGAAAGCAGAAGAACTCATAATAAAATTTACCTGTATTGCTCTGAAAAGCCATACTTAGCCTGCAGCATGTGCTCATACTCAGTCTTGAGTACCCTTAATCCATAAGACAGAGGCACACAAGTGCCCCCAAACATATCAGGTCTGGGTCCTGGATGGTGCTGTGCACACAGGGTATCCCAATAAATGCTCCTCACCTCCCCCCAACTCCATGGTCTTCAGGCTGGGGGTTGCTTTGAATATCTCTTCTGATCTACGCCTTTGAGGGATGAGTTGTGTCTTCTGAGGGGATCTGCTCCAAACAAGCCCATCGACCCCTGCTTCTCTCCCTTACAATTCAGAGTGCTCTGCTGGAACTGTGATGGCACAAAGCCTGGCACTGCCCTCACAGGGGAAGGGTAAGAGGGAATGGATGAGGATAAGATAGAGCAGGCTGGCGAAACAGGAGCATTTCTTCAAACATCAAGCCTAGCAGGTTTAAAAGAGAAGAGAGGGAAAAAGAGAAGCCAGTGGAACATAATCTACTGCCTGGCTGCATTTTGTCTTGCAAAGAGGTCTCAGCTCAGAGTCATTTCAGAAAGAGAAAAGGCACACAGCTCCCTAGAATCATGCTCTGCTTTAAAGATCATAGACTCAAAGAATGGCTCGGATTAGAAGGAACTGTAAAGCCCGCAGAGTTCCAACACTGCTGGCATAGGCAGAGACACCTTCCACTGGGTCAGGTTGTGCAAAGCCCTGTCCAGTCTGGCCTTGAACACCTCCAGGTTGGATGGAAACCGTGGGCAGAGCACCAGCTACTGCAGGGCCATGGCAAAGCAAATCAGGGAGCCCCAGCCCTGCTCTGGCTCACGGCCATCCAGTCATGCTGCTTCCCTGTTCCGTCCTGACTTCCAAGGTTACCAACCCTTCATTTCCCAGGAATCACCCATCACCAAGGCAGTTGTTGCACACAGGTGTCTGTCCCCTCTCCACCAGAGAGCTCTCTCAAGGAGAGAGTACCCAGCCATCTGCTCCCAGATGCTCTCCCAGTGAGAGCACAGGGCATGTAGCAACCAGACCCTTCCCTACCCAAAATAAAGGCAAGGCTACTGGATTAATTTCTCCCATCAGAACCATCCAGATGAGCTGGTGTGAAAGGTCCTGAGCCCTTCTCTGCACTAAACCATCCTTCCCCAGGCCCCCAGGCTCATTGCTTCCATTGCCAGCTCTGGAGAGCTGGGACTGCTGATAACCATCAGTGCCTCCTCCTCCACACCTGCTTGAGGTAGAGCAGCAGGAGAGCTCATCCCTGCATCTGCCACGGATGAACGTGGGACTCTGAAGTGCTTTTAAAATGTCTCTACAATATATTACCTGCCTGCTTTTCCCATTCTTCCAAATCCAGGTGGAAATACTTTATATTTTATCTAAATGGATTAATTTAGAACACATCCACCTCCTGCAAGAGGGGAAGCATATCTCTGCACAATTGTAGTTGTGAAGTAGTCAGCTTTCAACAAATAAAGCTTCATTACCTTTCTGTAGGCTTTCTCTTTTTCCTTTAGGAAAATGGAAACTGCAATTTGAATGATTTTAAAAGAAGAAAATAATAAATAAATGACCTTTAATCGCATTCTGGTGAAGGCAACAAAAAATCAACTGTTGTCCTCAGGCTAAATCTCTTTGACCTGGTGTAGCAGCTCTTGCCCAGGCAGGGAAAGGGTCTCTCCCTGCTCCTGCCTGTTCACCCCAGCAGTGCTTCGGGGTTAAGACATGAGTGCAGAAACCTCATTTCCTTCAGCTAAAAAGAGAGCAGGTTGTTCACCCCAACCTATCATTGCATCTGAGCATTATTATTGCCTTTTTGTGCTTTGCTCCCTATTTTTAAACAAACCAGGCTGGGTCTGTCCCCTTCCTTCACACGGCGGAGCGAGCGTGGGAGAGCTCAGGGAGAGCTTGAGCACCCTTGGCACTGCCAGCTGCACCCTGGTGCTGCCGTGGGCTCTGCTTCGCTGAGGGCAAAGGGGGAGGTTGGCAAAGGGAAGTGCTTCCTGGTGGCCAAGTGACTCCTTTTCCCCGTGGCCTCTTCACTGTGCAAAGGCTTGATTCAACCCTCAGCCCCTGCCACAGAGCAGTCGGCTGAAAAGCTTTGCTCTCTTGTGGCTGTCAATTAAGCAAAAATGAAAAAGCCCTCTCCAAGACTTGAGCACCCTCCTCCCCTGCCTTTCCCACTCTGCAGACTCGAGAGAGCAATGGAGTGACAAAAATCAGCTTCTGTTTGGAGCACGTCAACCTTGACAGCGCGGTCTCTGTCCCACAATGATGGCAATTAGTGCAGCACAAATTATCCACGTGGAACTCTGCCTGGCTCCCCCATCCTTCCTGGCAGTGGGATTTCTGTGGGGTTAAAGGCCACCTCAGGTCACATCGTGCTGATCCTGGTGCCACTGGGGACAAAGGTGCTCCAGAGTGTCACCATTGGGGCTGGATGGGTAGAAAGGAGGCAGGCAGCAGGATGGAGGGACACAACAGTCCCTTTCCCTGCGGCCACCAGGCTCTCTTTTATCCTCGTGGTTTCCCATGGTGGTTTCCTAGATGGGTTGCAGCAGCTCTGCAGGAAGGAGCAACAGGGTTTTCTCTGAGGTGGAATTCTTTCCCCTAATTTTCCTTCCCTCTCCACCCTACCCATGGTGCCTGCTGGAGAGCAGCGTTTCTGGGAGGGAATGAGGAGACCCAAAGAGATGTGTTGACACTCTTGGAGCAGGGTTGCCTCCAATGCTTCCCTATCCCCACTTGCTCCCAGCAGCCCCAGCGCCCTCTGAGGGATAGGATGAGAGAAATGGCCTCAAGTTGCACCAAGGGAGGTTTAGATTGGATATCAGGAAAAATTTCTTCACTGGCAGAGTAGTGAAGCCCTGGCAGGGGCTGCCCAGGGCAGCAGTGGAGTCTCCATCCCTGGAGGGGTTCAAAAAATGTGTGGATGTGGCACTTAAAACATGGTTTAGTAGGCACAGTTGGGTTGGGCTGGATGAACCTAGAGGTGTTTTCCAGCCTTAATGATTCTTTGATTCCCCCTGGGATGCTGCAGGGGGTGGATGCAGCACGGCCATCCTTGGGTGGCTCCCACACCAGGGTGCTCAGGAGCCTGCCCCCCCCCCCTCCAAATCACCAAATCATAGAACAGCCCAAGTTGGAAGGGACCTCAGAAGATTGCCTGGTCCAACATTTTATGAGTGAGGAAGCCTAGATGAGGTTGTTCCGCACCCTGTCCAACTCCATCTTGAAAACCCCTAGAGATGGAGACCTCACCACACCCCTGAGGAGGTTGTTCCAGGGACTGATTGTTCTTACTATAAAAAAATTCTTTCTCCTATCAGGATGAAACCTGTCCTGATGCAACTTATACCTGTTGCCCTTTGCCTTCTCCATGTGACTCCTTTTGAAGACAGAGCCTCCATACTCTTTGTAGCTGCTCTTTAAGTCCTGGAATACCGTGCTGAGGTCCCCTTAAGCCATCTCCTTCAGTCTTTCCTCACAGAGCAGCTCTCCAGCCCTTCAAAGCCCTTCTCTGCCTCCCTCCCCACTGGGCTGTATCTGAGAAATCCCTGTGCTGATCTGAGGGTGCACAGCACCCCTCATGGCAGCTTGGCCTGCGGGGGCATTGCTGCTCCTTTTTTTTTTTCAACACAGTCAAGTTCTTTGTAAATTAATTCATTATTTGAAAGATGGGAGCGATTAGTGAACAATTTGGCAGAAAATGAAGAAGAGTTGGAAAGGGAGTCTAGCCCCAGACATCAGAGCTAGCTGGAAACATTTTCCCTCACGTCTTTGCAGTGTGTATTGAACACAAAACTTCACTTTCTGCAGTTGCAACGCTGAGATTTTTCTACATAAAATTTTCCCTTAGAAAAATAGAATCAGAGAATCATGGAATAGTTTGGGTTGGAAGAGACCTCAAAGCCCATCCAGTTCCACCCCCTGCCACGGACAGGGACACCTCCCACTGGATCAGAGTGCTCAAAGCCCCATCCAACCTGGCCTTGAACACCTCCAGGGATGGGGCAGCCACCACTGCTCTGGGCAACCTGGCCCAGGGCCTCCCCACCCTCACAGTAAACACACAGCTTTTCCATTGAGAAAACTAAGAATATTTCACTCCAAGCCAGTTCAAACCCAGTAAAACCACTTCCAGCTTGGAGAATTCACTTTTCAACCCAGTTGATGTCAAATTTCACCTCCTCAGAGGGTGTCTTGCCCACTCTACTTTTCCCTCCCCATCCCAGTCGAGCAGGGTGAGTAGGAAAATGTAGGTCCATTAATCCTGGAAACTAATACAGCTCCACAAGGCAATAAAGGTCAATACTGAGCTCCCTCCAAATGAAATGTGATGGTCCATTTCCACAGATTGTTTCACTTGGGAAGAATGTCAGGATTTCTTCTTTTTCTCATCTGCAAGGTCTCAGTGACTGCCTGGCTCTTTTAAAACACCCCTTTTGGGATTTTTGCAAGCAGGCTCTCTCTGCTCTGAGATGAGACAGAGGGTCAGGGGTATTTCAGTGGCTAATCCCAGCCAGGCATCGAGGCAAGGGTGGAAAAGCTGACATTTCTCCCCATGGTCTGGGATATTTTTTATGTTTGCTGGAGTTTGTTGAAGCTCCGTGTCAGGCTGGGGAGGGCTGAGCCTTCCCTGGCCCCATCTACCCTGAAGGGCAAGCTTTGAAATACTGCTGCAACCACTTGTGTAAGGTGCTTTTTGTATTTCCAGTCTGACAGGGTAGCAAAGAGCTGATGTGCATATTTGGTGCTGGTGATGAGAGGGGGAGATGATTCAGTCTCTCTGCTCTGGTGAGACCTCACCTGGAGTCCTGCGTTCAGCTCTGGTGTCCTCAGCACAGGAAGGAGATGGAGCTGTTGGGGAGAGTCCAGAGGAGGCCACTGGGATGATCTGGGGGCTGGAGCACCTCCAGGCTATTCAGCCTGGAGAAGAGAAGGCTCTGGAGAGACCTTAGAGCAGCCTCCCAGTACTGAAAGGGGCTCCAGGAAAGCTGGGGAGGGGCTCTTGAGCAGGTAGGGCAGGGATATGATAAGGGGGAATGATTTTCAGCTGAAAGAGGGGAGATTGAGAGGAGATCTTGGGGAGAAATGTTTTGCTGTGAGGGTGGGAAGGCCCTGGCCCAGGTTGTCCAGGGAAATTCTGGATGCCCCATCCCTGGAGGTGTTCAAGGCCAGGTTGGATGGGGCTTGGAGCCCCCTGATCCAGTGGGAGGTGTCCCTGCCCATGGCAGGGGGGTTGGAATTGGATGGACTCTGAGGTCCCTTCCAACCCAAACCATTCTGTGATCTCATGGAAAGGAAAGGCACTCACATAGCTCTCACAGCTTCTGGCACCACTTTGGGGAGTTCGTGTGGGTGTTTTTTTCCCCAGGGTGGTGTGAATTTGTGTAAGTGCCCACGGCCTTTTTTCCTGCTCTTAGGAGCCCTGTAATTCCCATTTACGTTCACGTGAGACCTCTGCTCGGTGGTGGGGACCCAGCACCCTGATGCAGGAAGCATTCCCACAGAGGAGAGGTCCTTCCTCACACCCTGCAGAGAGAGCCCTGAGCCCACACCCAGCTGGGGCCACAAAGACCAAGCCCCCAGCACCTGGAATCCTCACAACCCACCTGATATCCACCACCTCTCCAAAGGGGCTCCTGAGCTTTCTTTCCCAAACATGCCTCAAGGAAAGCAAAACCCCAGAGGAATGAAAAAGCTTGTACACTGCAGGGATGGGGGAATGGGCTCCTTGCTTTGGAAGCTGAACCTTAACCATTCACAGCTCCTGACAGTGGCACCAGAGCCAGCACCCCTTGCCCACACAGGTTCAACATCAGCCCCTTGGCCTTACAGAGACTACAAGGCTTGTGAGAGCAGAGGGTAATGTCATATATACACATATATAAGTATATACAGCACGTAGTGAACATGCACAGAGAGCTCTGACTGTCTCAGCTGAGGGTGGAATGACATTACATCAGCCCCTGCTGTGCAGCCAGGACCACCTCAACCAGGAGCAGATTGGGGCTGCCCCTGCAAGGAATCAGGAGACTTCTGGAAGCCTGCCTTGAGGAAAGGGGTGGTGACAGCCACCCTCATCTGCCCTCCTTCCCCCTCAGACCCCTCCACCACAACAGAGACAACCCTAGAATAGCCCAGCTTAGTTTAATCTTCGGGTGTTGGGAGCTGGAGCTGCCTGCTGGCACCAGGCTTTGCCTGGGAGAGCAGTGAGGCTTCTGTCAATATTTCAACAAGGGCAGACACTGGTTTAGGTGTAACTGCACACGGCTCAGTTCAAACTGTTTATTTTCCCTCGAGCTCAGTGCATTTATCATCGAGTTCAACTCCCTGGTAAGTTTATACGATCGTAAACCTGCAGCGTGCAGACTATCAATTATCCTTCTCCTCTAGAAAAATCCTCCCCTAAGGAACAGCACTTAACTCACCCTTGAAACCCTTTCCTAGCACACTGGCATTGAAATTGTGATAATTTCCACCTATTACATGCAAAAAATAGAGATACAAGCAGTCCTAGCATCCCCATAGGGCAGGCAGGAGAACCTTATCAACTCTGCACACACTGGGACATGGGCTGCTGAGTACTAGGGACAGCCCAGGACAGGATCCAGACCTGCTGAAAAAGAGTGGGCGCTTAAAAAAAACAACAGGGAGAGAGAGTTTTTAGGAAATGAGGCTCCATATGGTGCATTGCTGGCTGAAAGGTTTAAGATTTTTTATAACTTGGTCTAATCTGGAAGGATTTCTCATGGGGACGCTGCCAAACTTCAAGTCTGTGCTCCAGCTCACAGGAACACAAATACACGCTGAAGATGGGGATCCTGGGAACTGCTGGGCAGCTTGGGCTGAAATTTTTCAGATAATTCAACATGAGACAGACTTATAACAGACTTTTCAACCCAAACAGCTCAAGTTCAGCAAAGTTAAACACCACGGTAAAACCATGATCACAGCAGCTGTCTGGAAAGAGCAGCCCCAGGAGCAGAATCAGCTCTGTGCATGAACACTTCCCCACTCTCCAGTGTCCCTGCACCCCAATGTCCCTCTCCCAACACCACCTCACCCCTAAGTGTCCCTGCACTCCAATGTCCACGTCCCTTCTGGTTTTGCCATAAGTATCGTGTGTCTCCCATCACCTTGGGAAGGTGGAAGCGCTGGGTGCAATGGCAGCACTTGGTGAGGGCAGTGTGAAAACAGCCAGCATATATCACTTCCCAAAACACAGCATCATGTCCTGGGTCAGTGCCTTCTCCTCTGGACATATCAGAAGAAACTGGGGCTACAGCCAATCTGGGGTTCCCAAAGCACCCAAGCAAACGGGCACCCAGTTGGATTGTGTTCAGTGCAAGTGGGGATACAACCGAGTAATGATAATTTATCATCAGGTGCAATTGGGATATTGATTGACAGCAGCTGAACGTGAGCCAGCAGTGGCCCAGGTGACCAAGGAGGCCAATAGCATCCTGGCTTGGATCAGCCTTGGTGTGGCAGCAGGAGCAGGGAAGGGCTCTTCTCCCTGTACTCAACACTGGTGAGGCCGCACCTCGAATCCTGGGTTCAGTTTTGGGCCCCTCCTTACAAGAAAGGGAAGCTGGGGAAGGGTCTGGAGCCCAGGGGTTCTGGGAGCAGCTGAGGGCCCTGGGGTTGTTTAGTCTGGAGAAGAGAAAGCTGAGGGGAGACCTCATCATGCTCTGCAGCTCCTGGAAAGGAGGTTGTAGTGAGGTGGGTACTGGGCTCTACTCCCAAGTAACAAGTGATGGGATGAGAGGAAACGACCTCAAGTTGTGCCAGGGGAGGTTTATCTGGATATTAGGAAAAATTTCTTCATGGAAAGGGTTGTCAAGCACTGGAAGAAGCTGCCCAGGGCAGTGGTGGAGTTACCACCCCCGGAGGGATATAAAACATTGTGTAGATATGGTTTAATGGTGGATTTGGCTGTGTTAGGTTAAGGGTTGGGTTCAATGATCTAAAAGGTCTTTTCCAACCTAAATTATTCTATGACTGCATAATTCCATGAAGGTATTTGTGACATGTGCACTTGTCCAAGGGAAAGCACCCAATTCACAAAGGAATAGGAGGGTTTTAAGGTGGAAGAAGGCCCTTTCATCCAGCAGATATCAGCTGGAACCTGATGCTCAGCAAGCTCAGGCTTCTGATGAAGGGAGTGTTTCTCAGCTGCGAGGGCAATTTCTCACTAAAGCCCTCCTGGGAAAGGGCCAGCTTCACCATGGATCCAAGTCTTCATGCTACTAAGGGACATCTTTTACATCACACAGGAAAAGGGATGGGCACCTTCAGACCAGCTGCAGGAAACACTGCACCAGATCCACCAGGTTTTGATTCTTCTTTTCTGGAGGAGAGCAGAGGAGCCAGAGCCCAGAGGGCCACGAGGGATGGCTGCACAGATTCTCCCTCTTATACGACTCGAGGCAATGACCCCGGTATCTATGGCACTTTAAATGCACAATTTAGGGTCTTGTGAAGGGAAAAAACCAATAATACCATATAATTACCTAATTGAGGACTCCATAGTAACGTGCATGCACTGGAGGGTCAAACAGAGATGACATGAAGGGTCCAAATCTGGTATTTATGGGTTTTTTAAGCAATTTGACTTGCAAACTGGTTAAGATTCCCATCATTTTGTGAGCTCTATATACACACATGCATGAACACAGATATGATCTATATTATACAAAACATATAGAACAGAATCATACGATCATTAAGGTTGGAAGAGACCTCTAAGTTCTGTTTTCTAAGACCTCATCAAGTCCAATCATCAATATAACACCATTGTGCCTGAAAAACCATGTCCTGAAGCACCATGTCCACACATTTTCTGAATCCCTTCAGGGATGCCCTCCCCAGGGCAACATCTTCCAGTGCTTCACCACTCCTTCAGTAAAGAAATTATTCCTAATATCCAATCTGAAATTCCCCTGATGCAACTTGAGGCCATTTCCTCTCATCCCATCACTTGGTGCTTGGGAGAAGAGCCCAGCACCCACCTCACCACAACCTCCTTTCAGGGAGCTGCAGAGAGCCATGAGGTCTCCCCTCAGCCTCCTCTTCTCCAGCTAAACAGCCCCAGGTCTCTCAGAACCCATGGGCTCCAGAACCTTCCCCAACTCTGTTACATTCTCTGGACATGCTTCAGCCTCTCAACGTCTTTCTTGGAGTGAGGGGCCCAAAACTGAACCCAGAATTCAAGGTGTGGCCTCACCAGCACCCAATATAGGGGCACAGTCACTGTACTATATTATATGCTGTCATAAATACATCAATGGTGATGTTTTAGTACTGTTGGTGTATAATTTCCTGTATTTACATGGAGTTAAACGTTTAGTTTACAAAGTCCACGTACACATCCTAAATACAAGCACCCAACAGCATAAGATGCCAGATTGGAGGAGCCTTGCTCCACAAAGCTGTATTGGACATTTTGGAGTACCAGATCTCCAGGAGGATAATTTACTGAAGGACTACTTTCACCAGCCCTCGAGCAAGAAATACCATCTGCAGGAGCCAAGCGTTGTATTTTCAGATGCCACTCATCCCTTAATTAAGCAGATTTTAATTGGGCGACTCCAAGCTTTAATTAATGGTAAATTGTTCGTGCGCATTCATTTATGGGTCACTTTCCCAGACAGGATTTTTCTGGGTTGGTTTGGGGAGTTTCTTTAAAGGGGATGGGCATGTCCAAAGGGAACAGCACTCATGAGGGACAGGAGACCAAGCATCCCTGTTCCTGTGTGCTGGAGTCAATTCCCACCCAGTTCTGGCACCCTCATCCCTCCTGAGGCAATCAGCAAGCATTGCTTTGGCAACAGCTACAAATACCTAATGGTGACAGCCCAGTTTTCCTCCCAGATGGACTCACCTCCTGCTTTTACAACCCAAAGCCCCAGCTGGAGCTTATGAAGCTTATGAACTCATAAACTGGCCTCTCCCAAGCATGAGCCATGCGAACCATTCTTCCAATCAGACACAGCAGAGGGGATGACACCAATCCCAGGACAAGGATGCTGCAGAAATACCAATGGTTTGCTACCCTAACCCAAGGAAAGGGCCAGGAGGCATCAAAAAATCACCTAATCCTGACTGAAATAGACCCTAATTGCTTAATGGATCCATCTGAGAAACAGATCCTGATTTCCTTCCAGCCCTGAGATGCCACTGAGGCTTCACACCGTGCCTCCTGCTCTGCTGCTGCATGGAGCAGAGGGAATGTGCAGTCTCAGTGAGGTCCCATTAGCTTTGAACACCAGTTCCCAGCTCGAGTCATTAGCTGCTCTCTTCTGGCACTCGCTCTCCGCCTCATTTATTCCCCACTTGACTCGGGCTCAGTGTGCAAAGCACCCGGCCATCGGCAGGAGTGCCACGGGTCACTGCTCCAGTTTGCAAAGCCAAGCCTGGCTCCAAGGTCAGGAAGGTCAGCCAAGCTCTGGAGCCGGCTGCTCTCACTCCCCTTTCCTCTCTTTGAGAACATTTATTGCAACTGTGCTACACGGGCCTTCCTTGGAGCAGAAGAGCACCATCAGCAGAGACTGGCTGAAGAACAAGAGCCTCAACCCCAAAGAACTGCCAAAGTCTAAGACACCCAGGTAGCTGAGGGACTGTGCCCCATCCCATGCCAGGATCTACGGTATTTCAGAGCTTCTGAAAACCTGCCCAAGCTCCTGAGCTTTACCAGCCTGGGAGCACCGATCAAAAGGTGAAGCCAAACAGCTGGGTGATGCTCTATCAAACATGCCTCATGGCTGCCCCATGACCTAAGGGAACTGTATAATGAGCAGGAAGCTTCCTGATGCTCTTACAACCCTTCCCTGTTGTGCCTGGGGAAATACTGGGATGTAGGCGCCCTTCTCTGCCTTCTCCCTTCCTGCACACACAACCCAATACCCTCAATGGAGTTATTACCTCCCATATTCCTCGGTCCAACCTCAAACCCTCTGCATCTTAGCCCCACTCCAGCTCTAGTTCCAGCCCCTGGAATGCAATTCCCAGCTCAGTTTCCCAGGCTGTGAGCTACAACCCTTCAGCCTTGTTTCCAAGCCAAAGTTCAAATGGAGTTAAGCTCTACTGAGATAAATCAGTGGTTTCCCTCTCACAACCACATTCTCATCGATGTGTCTGCACTGCAGCCTCTGGAGCACTCAAACATGCATGGGTTTGGGCAGGGGTTTGTGCAGGGGCCAGGAGTACAGGGTCATCACTTCCAACTGGAATGAGTATATGTTAGCACAATGCAAATGCAGCAATATCTTTCTTTGAAACAGTGAGTGCTTCCTTCATAATAAACATCCTTTTTAATAGCCACTCTATCACAGTCTTTGCCATCCCCTGCCCAGCCCATCACTTTCCAATGACAAGTCCCAGTCCCGTGCACCAAACTTTGGAAAACACTTACTGGGAGTTTTCATGACACAAACCAGCCCAACGCCTCGTTTTATAGATTGAGGGTCCTGGGGCTTCTGCCACAGGGAGGGATAGGAATCAGCGTTCCCAGAAGTTTTGTGGAAAGTTTCAGGATGGTTTCTCAGTGATCAGACACAGAGGGGAGAGAGGAGGGACATGAAGACATGCTGCAGTGCCCCAGATAGAAGAATAGCCCCGGCGTGGCACACACAAGCCCATTATATATTATACATCCAAACACAGACCCCGGCAAGCCCAGCTCCTCTGCTCCTGCAGGGAGAAGGACACAGCGCCCTACTCCACCGAGACCTTTAACCACACTGAGACAGACGCAGAGACAGACATCCCCCCCCCCAAAAAAAGAGCCCTTCCCTGCAAGCCCCCCAACCCTGCCTGCCTGGCCCCACGGGGATGCGATGGGGACCTGCGGAACAGTTGCCGCCCCTTAGCGGGGATGCAGGGGAGATGCGATGGGGACCCTGGGGAAAGGTTTCTGCCCCACAGTCCGGATAGGGGAGAGGCAATGGGGGCCCTGAGGAAGGGTTGTTGCCCCAGAATCAGAACGAGGGGGCACTAGGGGTACCCCCCCGACCCCGCGGCTGCTGGGGTGAGGCCGGAGTCGCTGCGATAGTCGCTCCCCGCTCCGGTCCCAGCCCTGAGCTAACAGTGCATCCTAGCGGGGACCGCGGCGCCGAGCATCCCGGGGAGGAAAAGGGCTCCGCGATGCCCCAGCGTGTGCGAGCAGGCAGGGAATGGTGTACGAACCCCTCTTTGCTTCCACCCCGGGTCTCTCCCAGCCTCCCCTCCCCGCCTCCCTCTGCTCCGTACCTGCGTGCAGCCCCGAGCCCGGCTCGGGGGGCTCCAGCCCCGGCAGGCACAGGGGGAGGGCGCAGAGCAGCGCCAGCGCCCCGCAGCGCATCCTGCATCCCGCATCCCACATCCCGCACCCCGCGCCCGGTCCCGCCGCCCCCGCCCCCGCTCCGCCCCGACCCCCGCACCCCGCGGGGGGGAGCACCCCCTGCCCCCGCCCCCTGCCCCACAACCACCTCTGGGAGGGGTAACGCAAGCTCATTGGGGCCCGGCGGTGCAGGGGTTAATGTCTTCCCCCCTCATCTCCTCCCCCCAAATCAGACGCGCTGCTTCGCACCGCCCCCCCACCCTCCCCCAGCGCTGCAGGGCTTGGAGGGGGATCCCCCCTTCCACCCACCCCGTCTTCCACCCCATGTGCAGAACTACACAGGGGAACACACGGACAGACACACGGACACTCAGGCACACCCTTGCACCTCAGCTGGGAGCTGCAGGAGTTACTTACCCTCCCTTCCCCCATGTGCTAATTGTACCTCCACAGGTAAAGGGGACAACTCCCCCCCCCCTCAGATAAAAACTTCTGCCACTGATTTTTGGGATGCTTTGTCTCCAAAGCTGTGTCCCAGCCCACTGCTTGTCCCAATAAGATACCTGACCCTACTCCCACGGTGTAATGGGAACATCACAGCCTCTCACCCTGGCATCTTGGGGTGAATGAGGACCCCAACTCTCCTGTGAGAACTGGGCTGGTCCTCTAGGTTTAAACCCTGCTTTCCTTACCCAGAATCTAGGACAATTCAGCCCTTCTTGGCACTACATGGGTTAAATCCCACCTGGTCCGTGTCCTGCTGGTTCTTCCTGAGCCACACTACCATCACAGCTGGAGGTATTTTCAGACAGATACCCCAAAAGTGAGTCACCAAAAATAGTTTCCCCAGTCATCATCCCACACAGCCCCACAGCACCCTGCACGAGTGCTGCCCCGTGGCAGACCCTGCTAAGCTCTCCAGTATCACCAGTGCCAACGACCTTGCCACCGCGGCCACATCACCTCCCAGGAGTGCTCTGCCCTGTGTGACAGACCCCCGGACACTCACAGAAGCCCTCTGGGGGAGGCTGGCTCACTCCTCCACGTGAGGACAGGCTGAGAGAGTTGGGGTTGTTCAGCTTGGAGAAGGCTCCAGGGAGACCTTGGAGCAGCCTCCCAGTACTGAAAGGGGCTCCAGGGAAGCTGGGGAGGGGCTTTTTACAGAGCTAAGAAGTGATAGGATGAGGTGGAACAGCTTTAAATTGGAAGGGGGAAGACTTACATTAGACATTAGGAAGAAATTCGTCATAATGAGGGTGGGGACACCCTGGCCCAGGTTGCCCAGAGAAGCTGTGGCTGCCCCATCCCTGGAGATGTTCAAGGCCAGGCTGGATGGGGCTTTGAGCCTCTTGATCCAGTGGGAGGTGTCCGTGCAGGGGGTTGGAACTGGATGGTCCTTAAGGTCCCTTCAGACCCAGACCATTTCATGATTCCCAGTCTGTGCTCGTACTCTCTCTGCAGCGATCACCCAGAGACCCAAAACCATGGGAACCTTCAGTGAGGGGCAGCCAGACCTGCCTGTCTCCAGGTCAATTGCCAGGAGGTGCTCAGACACCCAGTGCTGTTACCTAGCTGTAATTTTAATCAGAAAAATGGTGCACCACAGCAGTGGGAAATTAGGCCTTTGTCAGCTCCTCTTTTTAGGATGTGAACCCAGCTGGGTTCAAAAGGTGCTGCACTCACCTCACCCCTCTCTACCTGCATCCAGGTTCTTCCCCTCCCATGCCCTGACTCAGCTCGTCAAGGAATTGAAGAAGTCATTTGCTTTGCTGTGTAGAGGACTTTATTTGTCAAGAACATATGACATGGGTTTATCTTTCCTCTCTCAGGTGTTGCTGACTCCCACTGATTCCCAGGGCTGTGACCTCCTCTCAGCACACCTCTCATCGCATCTCTTGGCTCTGTCCTGCAGCCAATCTCTGCTGCAGGGCACGCAACCACCTCATAGTGCAGAGACCCTGCCCTCCTCTCCTTTCACCGTCCCACTGCAGGAGGAGTTTTTTTAGGGGCATCACCCTCAAAACCAGATCTTTTAAACACTCTCAAATTCATGAAGAGAAATAAATCCTTGCAGAAGGCATTTACTCTGCCGCAGTCCCATCAGCTTATCTCAACGTCATCTTTTTAAACACACCATCATTTTGTTGCATCCAGTAACACAGCCACATACGTTCCCTTCCATGGCCTCCTGTGAGAAAATGGGGTTTTACATCCCTTTGGGTAATTCAGACTTCAGACATGGAGTAGCTGGGCAAGGACCTTTCCTCCTTCTCCTGCTCTGTTTGTGCAGAGAAAAGGATGCCAGAAACAGAGAAATAATAAAAACAGACACAGACAAAGCCCATGCTGGAATATTCTGTTTCAGAGGACTGACAGAAAGTGGAGCTGAGGATAAAATGAATAAACTATAGCTATTGATACTGGGTTTCTTTGAATTAATAGAGCTCTGTTCCATCAGCACGTCTCCTGCTTCCTCTGCAGGTGAAGGGGTTCTGTTCTGCTGTTGCCGTCGGTTCACTCGGCAGTTGGTTTGCTCAGCCCTCCCTTCTCAAACACCCTCAGCAGCTCCTTCTCAAACACCCTCAGCAGCTCCTTCTCAAACACCCTCAGCAGCTCCTTCGTGCTGACTCACCCACCTCAGGACTTCACCCCCATAAATATTTGCACAGCCTTATCAGAGCCACCCTTCTCTGTTGCTGCACCGAGCTCCTTCCAGCTATCACTGTAAATCGGTGCCAGACCTTTCAATGTTTTTGTTGTTGCTCCTTTGCTTTGAATTCTCCCCAATGAACCAATGCATCCACTAACAAGATGCCAAATTCCCAGTATCACCTCACCAGTACCTTACTGGGAGCCTATGGATGTAAAAAACTCATGCACAAAGCAGTGATTTTAAAAAAAACCAAGATATGAAGGAGGTGGAGAAACCTTCAGGAGCTCAGGAGACCTTGTCCTCCATTCTGCACTCACTTCCTGGGTGACCCTGGACAATTTACTCCCCTTGAGGTGGCTCAGTTTACTTTTTCTTTTTTAATCAAATGAAGATGAAAACCCAGCCTCTTTTGCAAAATATGCTCAGGAACAGCATTAAGTTGAGACCCATTATTATGATCGGGAACTTTCTGAAGACAGTGCTTTCCGCAACCCTAAAAATATCAGGAGATCTACTTTGGGCTGATCAAGAGGGATGAATTCCACTGGAATGAGTAATTTATCACCTTGGAGGGCACACAGGAGTCCTGCAGACGTGGCTGGAATGGGGGATCAGCCAGATGCCACTGGGGTTTTGTGCTCCGGGGAGCACAAACAGCCAAATTACCTGCACTGCTGAAATTCAGGTGTATTCAGTGTCTCACCCCAAATTTTCTGCATCCTAGGACAAATATTTCAGGGAATGACCCTCAAAGAGTGGCAAAGGGAAATGAATCAGCCTTTTTCTATATTTCTGCTTCCTTAGAAAGTAGAAAAAGCCTGAAAATGCTACCCCCTAATGGTAAAACAAGGCGTGGGGGTGCTGTATGCAGGAATGCCGATCCCAAGCCTAGATTTTATCCATAGGGCTGTGAGTGGAGATATAGGGAGTGGGAATGCAGTGGTCTCTGCTAGACAGATGTATCCTCGTTGGGAAGAGTCCCTGTGCAAAACCCCTCACAGCAGCTCTGCATGAACAGTGTTACACTGGTCATGAGAACCAGGTGGTGCTGGGGATGGGGTGCAAAAATATTGCTGGTTTGTGGAGTTAAGTGAATTGGAAAGAAAAGCAAACCCAGGTGTTTCAGCTCCTGTGTCTCGGATTCCTTTGAGTCCAGCAGAGGGGCTTCTGCTGGCTCCAGCTCCTTTGTCCCAGGACTCAGGCAGTCCCTGGAGAAGCTGTTGGGTGCATTGCTGCCTTGGTCTCATGGACCGAAGGAATAAAACTGAAATAAGGATTAAGAAAGAATAAAAGAATAAATAAATCAACAAAGGCAGGAAGCCTCCAAAAGGTTTTTAGGATTTGAAAGCACATATGGAATTGTAAACTGGTTTTGGAGCTTCTCTGTGCCACACATCTGAAGGGGAGAGGTTGCTCATCTGGTCCTCCAGGCAGGTTCCAGCTCCCTACATGTCTGCAGGTGAGTCAATGCCACGGGGGGGTCTCCGCTGAACTTGGGATGCACAGAGATTCTCAAGTCTTTTTGAAACCTTCCTGTAGGCTGCTCAGACATATGCAGAAATCTCCATTCCTCCTGTTTGCTTGGGCTATCTCAAAACTAATAAAGACCCTACCCCTCTCCACACTGGTGTCCAGCCCAAGAAACCCAAAGCCTGCACAAACCAGACCATAAGCCAAGAGAAGTTCACTAATAATACACTGTGTGCCCTCAAGCAAAACCGTTTTCTTCCCATGCTACAGCCTGACCTGGTAATCAGGAAGCTAAGGACCTTTTCCCTGCATTTCACACGGTACCTGAATCTCAGGTGGGACCTTGGGTGGCGTCATCACAGAAAGGATGCAAGAAAAGAGAAGAAGAGTTGAACACTAAAAGAGACTACGTGGTCTGGACAGTACTGAAAAACGCAAAACCATGATGCTTCTCCCTTCAGCAAAACTCTCCAGCTACTAATAATTTTTCCCAGTGATCTTCTTTGGAGAGTCACAGAATTGTTTGGTTGGAAAAGACCTGTGAGATCAAGTCCAGCCGTATCTGTCCACTACTAAAGCAGATCCCTGAGCATATCCTTGTCACTGTCAGAAGTGTCACATCAGCAGATGCTGATGGAGATGCACACAGTGGGTTTGTCCCCCTGGTAGCAAAAGACAGCAGTTCTCCAGTTATCCAAAGAAATAAGGAGTCCCTTCCTCACAAACCAACAGCCCTTGGGTTTTCCTTCTGCTCAGAGCAAGCCCTGGGAGCAGGAACCTCAAGGTACACTCAGCAGGTGTTATTAAAGTTCTTTCTACACGTGCTACAGCACTGGGGATGTGGCAGACTGACACCAACCCAACCCCACGTGCTACTGATTCCCATACCTAGCTGAGGTAACACCAAGGGAGTCACCACAAGCACTTTGGCATCTCACAAGCACTTGCTGCCAGTGAGTTTAAGTTTAATAAAGGTTAATGCTAAAGGGAGCCACATGCCCAACATTTTTGCATATCAACAAGAGAAACTGTTAAAAAAAAAACCCAGAAAGGAATCAATCACTAATAGGGCTTTCTAAAAACCTCAAATTAACTGATGCAGATTTGCTGCCTGTTGGACTCCAGAAACTGTCATCTCCATACCGGATCCACACTGCAAAGGCAAATTTGCAAACAGCTCCTTGCTCAGCCCAAGCATCTGTGAGGCCTGTGTGGAAACAACCACAGCAACAGCCAATTTCTTGCATCATCCCAATCCGGGCTAAACTAAATCTGGCTTCCCACTGGATCTCACGGGCTTACCAGGATGGGAAAGCCCAGCTGTGTCCCGTGGATCTCTCTCCTCGCTGCTCTCCCGGGCACTCCGGACACTGCACACACCAGCTTGGAATTGGGAAGGTTAGTTGGTTTTTTTTTTTTGCTAAGTCTTTATTTTAAT
Organism: Dromococcyx pavoninus; assembly: GCA_033558185.1. Classification (NCBI taxonomy): domain Eukaryota; kingdom Metazoa; phylum Chordata; class Aves; order Cuculiformes; family Neomorphidae; genus Dromococcyx; species Dromococcyx pavoninus. The sequence continues at coordinate 453,556 of JAUMJL010001284.1, read as the reverse complement.
TCAAGGACTTTGCTTCATACAAAATGTAATTGTAGAAACAACTGCAGAATTCAAAGTTTGGCTGATAAATATTACTCAGGCAGCAAACTAGGCAATCACAGAACCTTTTTTTTTCCTTGTTTTCCCCCCCCAACACACTTTTGGGTTTTTTTGGGTAAAGTTCCACTTCGTGTTGCATGGTTGGAACTTCGATGCTTTTTAAACACTGTTTTTTTAAATATAAAGTTTTGCAACAAACCCCCAATTTATATCAAATATAATTAAAAATTAACAACTGATGAATACATTGTATCAAAAAAGTACGAAGATAAACATTTTCCATGCACATACTTTTTTTATATATGTATATATGTATATATTTTACATGCAAACATTACTTATTCAAAGTACAGCCACTACGAGACTGGTTCTGGATGCAGAAAACTGATCGGTGCAATTCAAGTTTGGCAACTCACTATGAGGGTTCTTGGAAATATCATTTATGCATCAAAGAGACAGCAGAGAGGCTGTAAAAAAAGGTAGGAAAAGGGTTATGAACAATTGTGGTCAGGCTTGTCTGTCACTGTCATCGGCCCCTACGGGGAGGATTGGACAACTTGAGGGTCTTCTGCATGTTCTGCCTAAGAATTGGAGTGACCCAAGGCCATCGGTTGGCCATGCGCTTCCAGATGGGGTGTGAGTGTGGGGCTGTGTTTTGGGGGTCTAAAATGCTGGAGGAAGGGAAAAGGTGGAGCAGGGAAAAAGAAGAAACTATTCAATCCAGAGAGACATCTTTTTTGCTTTAAAGTGTGGGTACAATGTTTGCATGCACTGTCAGAGAGATTGCGTTTTCCCTCTCCTTTGCTTCCTGGAGTAAAATAGTTCTCATTTTAAAACTTCAAATAAAGTGTTTGTGCCTTTGTATAAGGAAAAAAATCTATAAAACATTTGGTCACAATCATGCTGAAGCCTGAAACAGGAAAATCCAGCAGGTAAAGCTACAGAATGGATGAAGGTCTTTCTGACTGTTGGTGGTTTGGATGTGTTTCCGAACGTGTCGTCTTGTTGCATAGCCCTCCGTTCGCAAATTACAGCCGCCAACCCTTCGCGGGCCTCTGGGTACCGCACTGCCTTTATTCAACGTGCACATAAATACAGAGACAGAGATACAGAAAGGAGTTCTCCTTTAGCAGAATCCAGGGATGAGATTGGCCAGAGGTTATTATTTAGTAAAGGAACAAAAAAAAAAAAACCAACCCACAGAAGGAAACGAAAACAGGTTGAATTTCCTTGACAGAAGAGCTACAGATGAAGAACCACCCTACAGCAGCCTGCTCCCCACCTGAGGGTGAAAGACTTTTGCTGAGAGACCTCCTGAGCGGTTTGGTGGCATCCCATACCCTCCAGCCACCCCAGCAACAAAATTAATCACCAGGGTCCAGCAGGATCTCTACCCACCCTAAGCAATCACCTTGAGAAGTTTCACAGTTCTGGGGCTTGGTAGATCCTCTGAAAAAAATAATCTGTACAACATTCTCTTCTTCACCGTCAGCAATTTTAGTGATGTGCTCATCTGGCACTTCCCACCCTTCCTCCTTTAACCTTTTGTCAGTACATTACATGCCCTGTGCCCCAAATTAGCCCTATGATGGGTCCAATCAGACCCATGGACGCAAGGTCCTGCCCAGGCTTTTCTTTCAGCATTCCCTTCACGCTGGGACATCACATTTGCCCCTTTCCCAGGCCCAAAGTGCACAAAAGAAAGAAATCATCCAACACAAGAGTCATTGCAAGGAACACAGAAATCTCATCCCTGAGAATCGGAGTTAGAGGTTTTGCTTATTATTTTTTTTTTTAACCTTCTCTTAACAGGCAATAAAACCCAAAACCCTCTCCAACTGCACTCAACGCAAATTCTGCACCATGGAACGTGGCCAGAGCTCTCACAGCCCAACTGTGACTTGACATGCAGTGTGAAAGACGCCGCTTCTCCTGCAAGAGCATCCCTGCAGATGCTGTACTTTTCCACCTGCGACTCTCCCGCAGGAACTAAACATTAGTCAATGAGAAAAGGCCGGGTTTGTTTGCTGCCACCACTCCCCTCCCACCAATAAAAACATATTTAGAAAAGAAAAAGAAGGAAACAAAAAAGGCCAACGAAACCCAAACCAACCCTAAAGCATGTTTGCCTTCCCCACTGTAAGCTTCCAACCTGGTACTCAAATACACTGTCCAGTAACGCGACGCGGGGTGTTGCGGGCACCGCGGAACCTCCGAGACGAGCGGTTCCTCCCGGCTCTGCCCTCCCTCCCCTCCCGCCCCTCCCCATGCTCGCCCAAGGTCTGATGCATCGAAGCGAGAGGTTGCATCGTCGCTGTGAAAGATTTCAAAGGTTAGGCACTTAGTAGTGAACAACTGGAGCATTCGGTAGAAACGGTGGGACCTGGAATGACAATTGGACTAATTTTCTACATAAAGAGTATTTTTTTCTTTTTTTCTTTTTTTTTTACTGTACAATTTACAAAAATGCACACAATGAAAAGTTAAAGTTCTATCTAATAGCTTGATATAAAATCAATAACATTTCTTCTTCTCACCCCTATGCTTTTTCCTCATTTTTTCTGTTTTTTTTCTTTAGTTGTTTTTTGCTAAATCAAGCTTATATTGTAAACAAGACGAAACAGTGAGGGCGTGTTGCGGTTGACAGGAGAGAGGGATGGAAAGAAAAGTCTCAGCAGCAAGGAAACAGTCCTTACAAAGTAGCTCTCTTGTGGCTTTATCGTGTGTCAGTGTGAAGGACCCGACGTGGTGAGTAAAATAGAAGAGATCCACACGGCAGCGGTGTCAGAGCAGAGTTCGGTCAGCTCAGGGGGTGAGTGTGTCACTGGCTGCGCCGAAAAGGATTGCTGTGGCTGAACATCAAGTCCCGTTGGACTGTCCTTTGTTCTGGTCTGGGTTTCTCCTCTCCCAGTTTCTTGGGTAGATCTCCTCTTTCTTAGCAGTGAACGAGATAAAACGCGGATGCGCTCGGTATTTGTGTGTGTCCGTTTGCAACTCCCGACTCCCACCCTCACCAGGGGCAGAAAAAATAATATAATAATAAATTAATGAAGAAATAGCTCAACCAAAAAGTGCTCACTCAGTCTGCTTTTTCTGCCAGGGAAGGTGAGGATCGCTCTTCTCTCGGCTTGTCGTGGATTTGGCATCTGGTGCGTGTCTTTGAACGAGACAAGGCAGTAGGGAGGCAGACGAGAGGGGGAGAGAGATGTGCTCCCCCCGCTGCCCTCCGCCTAAGGAGGGAGCCTTCTTCCTCCATTTGTCTAGTGTGAAAAAGACAAAGAAAAGGAAAAAATAAAGAAAACGAGAGAAGAGAGGCTGCAGGAGTGTCTCCAGACCCAGGGCAGAGCAGTTCTCACGGCGGGGGCTGCTCCACGGGCCCCCTGCGGCCCCGGGCACCGTGTGCGTCGGAGCGCACGGCCTTCCAGATGATAAAACTCATCGATTGTTAACGCGCACACCTTGAAGGGCTTTGCCACGCCGCTAGCACCAGTCATCCTCATCAGCTTCGTGGTAGTAGCTACGTCCTCTGGTGCCAGTCCCGGGGCCCGTGTTGAGACCCAGCGTGTAATGGTAGCCGTTGGGCACCCTGCGGATTTGGTGAGACTGGGAGGTCAAGGAGGAGACGTAAGAAGTCCTTGAGGACCGTCCGGAGTTGGTGGCCACCGCCTCCTCGAAGGTGAGGGTGTCCTCCGGCACGGCGCGGTAGGGGCTGTCGGTGTCATCGCGGTGCCCCAAGTAGGGGTCGGAGCCGATGCGGGAGACGGCCGGCGGGGGCGGCTGCTGGTCCCCGCGCAGCAGCGCGTTGTGCTCGGACAAGCCGCGGCTCAGGCGTCCCGGGGAGAAAGTGGGCAGGCCGGTTTGGAAACTGGTGAAGTGCACTGGCGAGGAGTTAGCGGTCTTGTAAGTGATGCTGGGGCGTGGGGTCAGTGGAGTCTGTGGGAGCTGCCTCCGACCCCGGCATGGGGTACTAGCACCAGATGTCGACAGCAAGGGGCTCCCATTAACTGAACCACTGCCCTACATAAAAATTGGAACAAAGCAAATCAAAAAATAAAAAAAGGGAAACACCAGACAAACACAAAGGCAGGCAGGTATCAAACAGAAGGAGAAGCAACAGAAGGGAGAGACAAGTCACAAGAGGAAAGAAAAGCGAAAAAAAGAGAGAGTTTAGACAAGCACAGTTAGGGGGAGGAGGTTCTTGAGAAGTAGTTCAACACGAGATGTAAAGAGCTGGAGAACTAAAGTTCTGCGAGAGGTAAATAAGAACAGAAACGATCAGAGCATCAGTAGGACGCAAACTGGCAGACGGCTCCAACAGAAGGGGACAGTGTCCAGGGGGAGGGCATCCACATCATACACGGGCTCGACATGCGCCTTACCTGGACAGGGTGGGAGCAGCTCAAAAACCTACAGTATTGGGGTTTTAGGCAAAAGCAATTTTGCAAAAGAGCACTTTCTGCTTTGGGGCTGAGTTTTGCAGAACTTCACCCAACAGTTGTGAATGCTGACCTTGGGGAGCATTTCTACAGGGGGATTTTGATGAGTTCTTAGGAAGAAATGTTTTGCTGTGAGGGTGGGGAGGCCCTGGCCCAGGTTTCCCAGAGCAGTGGTGGCTGCCCCATCCCTGGAGGTGTTCAAGGTCAGGTTGGATGGGGCTTTGAGCCCCCTGATCCAGTGGGAGGTGTCCCTGCCCATGGCAGGGGGGTGGAACTGAATGGGCTTGGAGGTCCCTTCCGATCCAAACCATTCTGTGATTCTATGAAAGCTGCACTGCGTGGAAGGAGGGTTTGAGGATATACTATTTTTTTGGTAGTTTGGAGAATTAAATGCATTTTGATTAAATATCCACTTTCTGAAAAAAACCACCACCAAAAGGCTTTTTGGACGGACTTTAACGAAAAAGCTCCTTGAACAAAAGGCATTCACCACCTCTTTAAAATTACACATTTGATTTTCTAGTGGTAGAAGAGTCTGGCAGCTTCCTGGGTTACTAACAGTGACATGTGGGAGTGAACTGAGCTCCAGTAAGTTAAAAAAGTTTCATGAGTGAAGCTCTTTCTTTGGCATTTCTGTTTACCTTCTCCCAGGGGAGCACACGAATAGTTCTGCAGGGGCATTGTAAAACCCTCTCAGTCTTTTGTGACCTAACATTTTGAGACCAGATCTTTCATTTATAAAGAGCAGCTCTTCCTTTATATAAAATCCTCAGGTTGTTGCTTGTTGGGCTATCAATCACCTCTTGTTCTGCTCTGCCTGGGTTTTCCAGCACAGTTTTGAGGGCAAGGTGGGCAGTACTAGAGGCTGTGGGCCCAGAAGCTGGATGTAGAGGCTATTGTAGCCACCACAGCCATGAGTCGTGCCGTGTCTGTGAGAGGAGGAGGCAATATGTGATTATCTGGGGGTGCAGAGCAGCGTGGGTGTCCCTCACTGCAGCCCTGCCCTCTGCAAGTCACGGGGACTCACATGGCATTTCCTTCTCATGCTGCCAGGCCAGTGACTCATGTCTTGCACAGCCTGCAAACGGAGTCTTTGCTTTTCTCTTCTTTCATTTTTAACCCCCCCCCCTTCTCTGGCTTCCCCATGTTTAAGTCTTACTCTTTGCTACAGACCTAGACTTCCATCCCAGGCATCTGCCCCCAGCTGAGCTGCCTCCCATCACCTGCCCCCCCATGGTGATGGAAACGATGGCCACCACCACCTTCCCTGCCCATGGTGATGGAAGCGATGGTCACCACCACCTTCCATCCCCATGGTGTTGGAAGAGATGGTCACCACCACCTTCCCTCCCCATGGTGACAGAAAAGATGGCCACCACCATCTTCCCTCCCCATGGTGATGGAAGAAACGGTGGCCACCACCTCCATCCCATGGTGATGGAGGAGATGGTCACCACCACCTTCCCTCCCCATGGTGACAGAAAAGATGGCCACCACCACCTTCCCTCCCCATGGTGACAGAAAAGATGGCCACCACCACCTTCCCTCCCCATGGTGACAGAAAAGATGGCCACCACCATCTTCCCTCCCCATGGTGATGGAAGAAACGGTGGCCACCACCTCCATCCCATGGTGATGGAAGAGATGGTCACCAACACCTTCCCTCCCCATGGTGTTGGAAGAAATGGTGAGCACCACTTTCCCTCCCCATGGTGACAGAAGAAATGGTGGCCACCACCTCCCTCCTCATGGTGATGGAGGAGATGGTCACCACCACCTTCCCTCCCTGTGGTGATGGAGGAGATGGTGGCCACCACCTGGTGTCCTACAACATCCCAACATCCAAGGAAGATGCCCAGTGCTTTTTTCAGGGTCCTGAAGCTGAGCACCTCAAAATTACAATACTTACAAAAGAAAGCTGAACTAAATTGTTTTAAGAAGTATAAGGCTGCCTAAATTTGTTTTTACATGATTTTCAAACTTTTTATCCAAGATCTATTCAAGAAATGGTCTTGACTGTAAAAAAGTGGTGAGGTTTTCTTTCAAAATGTCCAAAAAGCTCCTTCCTGCTTAAATATTTTGAAATTCCAAGAAGTTTCAGCTCATTTAAAAAAAAACGTTTTCTCCAGATCCATCGTGAAATGGGATTTATATTTAATAATTCATAGAAGATGCACATCATTTCTGTGCAGGTCAAATAAGACATTGTGAATCGACCCCAAAATGAAATATTCATGGCTTGGGATTCTTGTCTTTTTTTTTTGCATTAAAAACAAATCAACCTCCAGAGAATAACTTTTTGAATCACACCTGTCCTGATTTTTGGCTTGGCCCTAGCTGGAACAGAGCCACCTTGTTGGCAGGGAGAAGTTCCAGCCAGCCTCTCCTTTTGGTACATAGAGGGGCCTCCAGGTACCTGGTGAAACATTCTGGGAGAGGGAAAAGCTGCATCTCCCAAAGAGAGGGCCAGACTAACAACAAAATTACTTGAGTGTTGACAAGCATCTTGTTATTGAGCCAAAATAGTGCAGGAAATGGACTGACAGAGCCTCTCACAGACACCTTATTACGACAAGAGGTTTTTAGCTCATTGCAACAGAAGTAATATCCTGATTTGGCTGGTTTTTAAAGCAGGGAATGTCTTAGCAGTCATCAAGTGACTTTTCCATCTCTGTCTTGGATGTGAAGCACCAAGCAAGACCTCAAAGGCTTTACCTCCTACTGCCCAGCCTTTCCTGCTCTGTCTCCTTTCTTTTAAATACACGGGAAAGGTGTGCACAACCCTGAAAGACCTTAGGGTTCTTTTCCCACCCTGCATGTCCTCACCTGTCTGTGTGGACCTTGCTCGGGCCCTCCGTTGGGTGAGGTGGGCCTGCTCTGATCAGCAGACTTGGGCTGACAACGGTCCCGGCTGCCGTAGCGGTCGCAGGAGTAGAAGCGCTGCTTTTCAGAGGAGGAGGAAGAGTGCTGCTTCCTCTCTTGGGACCGGCCACGTTCCTGCTTCTTGTCCTTGGAAGAAGGCTCACCAGCATGGGCCACTGAAAGAAGAACGTTGACTGGGGGTCACCAACACGGAAGAAACTTCCAAGTGTGGGGCAGGAAGGTCCTTCCATGGAGGCAGGACCCCAAATTACAGCAGATGATGGCTGTGCATCCCGAAGGGAGGAGGACACGGGACAAATCCTTGTTTGTAAAGCACTTACCAGCTTCTCCATCTGCCAGCTGATGGGGAGACCTGTCCAAGGACTTCTGCTTCTTCTCTTTCCGCCGGTGGCAGCGGTGGTGATGGTGGTGATGCCCTTGCTCTGGTGGCACGCGCTCCAGGGAGTACTCGTAGAGGTGCATGGCGTGAGGGCGCTGGGGGGTCAGCGTGGAGACGGAGCGCTTCATGGGGCTCGTGTCTGGGATGGGCTGCAAGGTGGGCAGAGGGACATAGAGAAGGGTGAGGGCAGGTGCTGTGCCATGCTCAGATGCTTGGTTTCCAGCATGGGGAGGGTTTTACAGTGAGAAACAGAGGCAAGGAAGGGAAGGAGAAAAATTATTAACTCGACATAACTAGAAAGGGCAGAGGGATTTGTGAAATGGTAGCTTGAAGGGTAAATTTGAGGAGCAAATGGGATCTCCATTTGCTGAAATGGGCTTTACTTTTAGCAGTGGGCCAACCCACGGGTGCCACGAGCGAGATGGAGCACTTCACACCAGACACAGCACCACAGGAGTCAACAGGGGCAGAGGGCAGCACAGTAGCCAAGCAACTCACACAGATAACTCTCCAAAACTAGCTTCACCCAAAGCTGCTTCAGGGCCTGTGGTCATCCCAAAGCAACTCCAAAGAGGAAAGCATGAAAGCGTTGCTGGGCATCACATGGGGAGGGAGAAAACTTAGGAATAATCATAGAATCATGGAATGGTTTGGGTTGGAAGGAACCTTAAAGCTGATCCAGTTCCAACTCACAGCCACGGGCAGCGACATCTCCTACTGGATCAGGGTGCCCAAAGCCCCCTCCAACCACACACTAACTATTTCTAACTCCTTCCAATTGAAAATATCTCCTGCCAAACTTTTAAACATCTTTTCTTGTACTACCACCACTCCTTGAAACCCTTGTGGCTGGGACAAGCAGGATAACATGTATTCCCTTGAAATTCTCTCAGGACACCTCCAAAAAAAAGACTGCTTAGATTTGCTATTGCTCTTTTCAAATAATCCTTGGCTTGACAGACAAAACTCTGTGTGCAGTAACACAGCCTCCCACAGGCACTGCTGGACTCTGTCCCCTTGCCAGTAGCAGCTCCAGACCCTGCTCCCTTCCCTTTGGGTTCCAAACCTTACAAAGATGCTTTGCAGAAACCAAGACAAGTGGATTGCAGGACAGCTCTTCTCATAGCCTTGCCCTTCCCTACTGCCCAACAAAGGTCAGGAAATGAGGACAATCTCCATGTTCTCTTCTCTTTCACTCTTCTGGCCTCCAGCTGCTTTGCAGATGGCTGTGTGGTGGAGACAGGGCTTCATCCACCCTCTGGAGGCTTCCCTGGGTCTATCACTGCATCAGAGCAGTGCGGCAGAGGAAAGACCTCGGAGGACAGAGGTCCAGCCTGATGAGGAGAGAGCTCAGGATGTTCTCGGGTCCCTCAGCTCCTACACATTTGAATTCACAATCCAATATGTGCCTCCAACAACAGTTCTTGCAGAACATTTGCTTTGTTCACTGTAACCTTTCCAAAGAGCCCTGTATTATTTTACTGTCTACACTGTTTTGTTTGCCTATCAGGAAATTCAGATCTCAGCTTCTCCATGATATTTGCACAACGCAAACCCAGTTGTTTCACAGCTCTGCTTGTTATTTTGAGTGGAGAGAACCATTCTCCTTCCTCACAGGCCATCACTGGCAGCTTATGTTCTGTGCAAAGGCTGAATTTTTCTTTAGTGCTCTCTCTCTTTGCTGGGCAGTTACTCAAATTTTGGAGCTCACTACTGGAGGGCAAGGTGGGTGCTGGAGCTGGGAGGTTTGCCACAGGCACAAGGAAGATACTTCTGGGCTGGGGCATCAGCGTGTTCCTGGGGTCTACACCAGTTCAGGAAACAGGAACATGCTCTTCTGCACTTGTCTCCTCCTGTGGTTCTTGAAATTATACTGAAGTCTTTTGTAGAATCATAGAAAGGTTTGGCTTGGAAAGGACCTCAAAGCCCATCCAATCCCACCCCCTGCCATGGGCAGGGACACCTCCCACTGGATCAGGGGGCTCAAAGCCCCATCCAACCTGGCCTTGAACACCTCCAGGGATGGGGCAGCCACCACTTCTCTGGGCAACCTGGGCCAAGGCCTCCCCACCCTCACAGCAAAGCATTTCTTCCTAAGATCTCCTCTCAATCTCTATTCTTTCAGCTGAAAAACATTCCCCCTCATCCTGTCCCTGCACTCTCTGATCAAGAGCCCCTCCCCAGTTTTTCTGGAGCCCCTTTCAGTTACTGGGAGGCTGCTCTAAGGTCTCCCCAGAGCCTTCTCCTCTCCAGGCTGAACAACCCCAACTCTCTCAGCCTGTCCTTTATGGGAGGTGCTCCAGCCCTCAGATCATATTCATAGCCTCCTCTAGACCAGCGCCAACAGCTCCACGTCCTTCCTGTGCTGATGTCTCCTGAACTGAACACAGGGCTGCAGGTGAGGTGAGAGTACAGGGGCAGGATCCCCTGCCTTGCCCTGCTGGTTACACTTGTTTTCATGCAGCCTAATGTTTGTCCTCCTTGCTTACTGTTGAACCTGAGATGGAGGACAGCAGGGATTTCTGTAAACTGGAAGGTCCACCAGGCAAAAAAAAGTGAAAATACTTCTTACTAAAAACACTTCTTCAGATTTCCAAGCTGCCCGGAAGAAGATCACAGAAATTTCCCAACAAAAAGCCAACCCAATCGATACAAAATGAACATTTCTCTTTATCCATTGGACCATTGGACCTGATTCTGTGCTTATTCCAGGGACAGAAGTCGCCGCTGACACTAATGGGGAGTGGCACAGCAATGAATGCCCTTTCCATAAATCCCGACAATGCTCTCGTTACGTTAACAGGGCAAGCACAGACTCCCCATAACCCTCCAGCGAGTTCCTAATTGCTTCTTAATTACCAAACTGATTGTTTGCACTTCCTAAATTCCTGTGCAACAAGGCATACAAAAAAAAACCCCAAACAAATAAGCCAAACAAACAAACAAAAAGTCCCTGCTATTCCAGCGTGCGGCGTGCAATTGTGGATCGAGGGAACTGCAGCAAAGTGGAAAGAGATAGCGGCTGCGCCGGCGCAACGTTGGACTCCAAATGAGAAGGGGGAAAAAGTAGAGGGTTAAGGAAGGTTAATTATTTCTTAACATGAATTTAATAGGATAGAGCTTAGTGCAAACTACATACTGCCAGGTAACTTCCAGGTGACCGTGCTTTGCTCCTCTGCAAACAATTCGGACAAGATGAGAGACATTATTTGAAGCAGCCCCACAGTACAGCCATTGTCAGACATCACGGCAGATGTGCAGCAGACACGATGACGACAAGGGAGGAGAGGGGATGGGGGAGGAGGAGAGCGAAGAGGGAGGAGGTGAGGTTGAAAGCACAGGAAGATTATTTTTAAAGAAGTGGAACATAAAGATACGGGGAAATTGCAGGCAAAGAGAAAGGGAGACATCCAGAAAGAGAAAGCGGTGCAAATAAGAGTTAAAAAGAACTCAAAGTTTAGGGGAGGAGGGAGCAGAAGCAGCACATGAGAAGGAGAAGGGGAATGGGGCATGGAGAGGGGAAGACACACACAGAAAGTACATTGGTTATTCAGCTGAAGCTACAACCACTAAAACATTGTATTATTAAATGAGGTTAGATCTGCTCAGATACTACGGGCCTGATTCATAACGGGCAGCTGGGTCCTGGGGAACACATACCATGCTTCTGTGAGAGAGAGTCTCTCCTGCAAATATCTGGCTGCAATGGAAAGGAGTTTCCCAAGGAGAGGCTCGTGCTGCTGGTGCTGGTGCTGCCAGCTGCGTCGCCTTGGAAGGAAAGATGCTACTTGTGGTCTGGAATAAAGGACAACTTTGTTCTGGGAAGGGGGAAGGGAGGGAGTATGGGTTTGCTTTGGGGTCTGGTTCTTTTATTAAGCATGTTGAGTAGTGTTGCTGATAACACAGAGAATCCCAGGGCTTATACAAAGACTGCAGTTTCTGAAGCCAGCTGGGAAATTCGCTGGCTGGTGAAGTGCAGTTTGTGCCAGCCTGAGCCCATCAGCGAGAAGATTGTATCTGCTGGAGCTGTTGTTTGTGTATTTGATACACAGACTTTTAGTTTCAGCGTGCAGCATGTTTTTCACCTTCTGCTTTGCACGGAGAGCAGTGGGAACAGCCCACAACCAGGGGCTGCTTGCTCCTGGGTGTATGAATCAGGCCCTTTGGATGAGAGAGACACAACCATGAGTATGGGATGTTCTGAGATACAGGAGGCAGGACAGGGCTGGAGAGCATCTGGGGCAACAAGCTAGCAATGAGCATGTGAAATGCCTAAAAATGGTGTGTGAAAACCATGAAATCCTAAGTGACTCCACAAGGCGCTGTGAAAATCAACTCTAATGGTGAGATCTAACAAGAAGTTAAACAAGGGAAACCCTCAACAACAATTTACTGGTCAAAATCACAATACTGTATATGGTAAATACTATGGGAAGAGGAAAAAATAAACAGAGAGGATGCTTAGTGTCTCAATGCCACAGTTTTTTCTGTGCCTACTGCATCCATCAAAGAGAATCACAGCACATCTCCAGCTTGTTTTTACAGCCCAGGCACAGGAACGTGCCTTTGGATGTCTGGATAGATGGCACACAACAGTCAACAGGGAACATGCACCCTGGGAATACAGGTATTGTCCCCAGTTAATTAGAATAAACACTTGTGGGTGGGTTGTCCTATGAAAGAATTTCTTTGGGTTGCTTTTTGCTGCAACCAAGGAGGACAAAAACTGGGGGCAGTGCTGTGTCTACACATGAATAGCCCCCATCCAGGCACAACGGCTGGATACCTGCCTCAGGATTCCACAAACATCTTTCAAAACAAATATTCACATGTAAGTTCCAAGCAGAGAGAAGATACTGAGCTCCTGACCCACTGGCACTCTCCCACCACCACCTCCTTGCTCACCTGAGTTTCAGCAGCCAGGCGCGGCATGGAAGCTGCTCGCCCCTGGCTCTCCAGGCCTGGTTGGTGCTCTCCGTTGGTAACTGTGGGACTGATCTCCCTCATTTCTACCACCTGATCAAAACAAGAAACAGTTTCAGCAGCCAGAATGTGAACACAAACTTTGAAGCCACCATTTATACAGGCTTCTGCTGTTTGATTTAGTTGTGAAGAGAAGCCGGGAGGAGAAAGAGTAAACTAAGAGCTGTGGAGTGCCCGCGTTGTTCTGTCTACACTGTGGTCTTCAAAAAGGACAGAAGCAGGCCAAGATCTTCCACCAGCCATGGCAATGAGCCCCACCTCTGACTTGAGACCTCTTCTCTGAGCCTGTATACCAATGACAATGGGATTGGGACAATGGGACAAGCAGGAAGGGATAAGTCTAAGTTATCTATGGCAGCAGACAAGTGATTCCCCACGTAGAGCTGTCAGACTCTAGAGATATCAGATCTCTTTTTCCTCCATAATATTCAAGCAAACTTTGGGTTGTTTGGGAGAGAACAATGCTTGTCTCAAAGGACAGAGGACCTCTTCAGCTCTCAGGAAAGTGTCTAACCTGGTATCTAGCAAAATCTACTGCATTTCACCCTGTCTTCACCTCTTTGCTCACCCGTTCAATGGGGATTTCTTCTGAGTGGCCTCGTTCAAAAGCTGGTGTCCTGGTTTCATAAAACACATCCTGGGTGCGTTGGGTCCCCCAAGAACTGGACTCTTTGATCCCACCTTCCGGGGCTGGCCTGTCAGAAGGAAAAGAGGAAAAAAAAGATAAACCCTTTAACAAAGAGAGTTTGCTGACTTTATTGTAACGAAGGCAAAGCACTCAGGTACTCCACTAAAAATCCATAGCACTGTGACCCAGGGGAAAGTCACCTGAGGAGGAGCAGGAAATGGAGAATTGATTAGGGATCACTGTTACTCTGACTGTTGGAAAAGCTCTCTCTGGAGGTATTCTTTAGCCAAAGATAAAGAGATGGATTCTGTCCTGGAAATCACAAGAATCTCTTGCTGTTACCAAGTGTCATGAGCTTGGGGAATCCTTTGTTCCCAAGGACCTTTTGACACCCAAGAACCCATTGCATTAGTGGGTGATGGCTGGGGTTTTCTTGCTTGTTTTGCAATGATCCCAAAGTCCTGTAAGTAAACTCACATATAAAACTAGCCAAAATGGAAAGGTCTCTAATTAAGATGCAGAGATCATTAAGAAAACACTCAGCCCTGGAGAGTCCAAAGCTACCACCACGTGGAGAACTTCCCTGAGTGGGGAGCAGAGCTCCATGGAGGCATTTTGGTAGCCACTGGTGGGAAATGTCCCAGCCGTGGCTTGAAGGGGCTGCTGGTCTTAGTCACCAGCTGTCCTACCCCACCTCCAGAGGAACCAAACCAGCAGCAGAGGGGGTTGGTGCATACACCCAACCCACCCCATCTCTGCATTCCAGCCCTGCTGGGGAGGTCAGGGGATACTCACAGCGCGCCCCCGTTGTTGAGGGAGGCTGAGCTTTTCTGGCGAAGGAACGCCTTTGCGTTGTTGAATGCTGTGGGTTGGGTTTGTTCCAAAGTGGCCTTCAGGGGGTGGAAGAGAGACACCGGCCCAGGCTGTGAAGCACAAGGAGAGGTTGTCATTTGCTAGTTAACAAAACATCCACTTCGTCACCCTGAAAGATCAGCCCAGCAGAAATCATACCTCGACCTTCCCATAGCCACAAGAGGCTCTGAAGGACAATTGCTGCCCTCAGTGTTGCACAAGCCAAAGTTGTATTGTAATTCCCTTCCCTCTAACAAAGCTTTCCCTGGTCTCCAGAGAGCAGGAGGGATTTCATACACTGCTGTGGGCAAAGGGGCTGTGCAATTCAGGTGGCCCCTTGTGACACTGGGGCAGCTGTAGCCTCCCAGCTGTGAGACAGACAGGCTGGCCATGCTGGAGATCAGCTGGGTGATCACCCTGTAATCAACAGGTATTTATCCTATTGGAAACCATTGGGGTTTCAATCCCAAGCAGGTTATCACCAAATTGTGAAGTGGTTTGAGTTGGAAGAGACCTTAAAGATCATCCAGTTCCAAACCTCCTGCCATGGGCAGGGACACCTCCCACCAGCTCCAGGCCCAGTGTGGGGGAATGTGTGGAAATAGTTTCAAGAAATCCAAGAAAATCTTCATATCTGCTAAAGACAACATGATTTTGAGCAATTCCTGTTTTCAAAAGTAACTTAAACATTTTGTAGCCCAAATGTCAGCAGTTTTCAGTAATTCTTTAGTGTCCCAAAGAAATCTCTTGGAGTTCCTAAGCCACTCCTGAAAATAGGACTTAGACTGCTAAACATCACTGGACATTTTGTGGACAAGATCTTCCTACTGGAAAAGGCAAGTAAAACAATTTATGTTTATCAAGAGACAGAGACTTTCAGGTTTCCCTTTTTGAGACTACATTTTCAAATCCTGCCTGGAGAAGCATCCAGGCTTTCTCGATGAAAAGTACCAGTGACTGTTGTGAGGGTTGCCCTGTGCTGGAGAAGAGGTTCCTGAAGAGGGAGGACCAAGAAGGACACCTTTTGGTGTAGTACCTGGCACAGGCCTCCAGCAGGCTGGTGGACTTGTTCCCTGCTGTTCTTATTCTGCTTGTAGAAGTCAAATATCATCAGGGCTGCATAGACCTTCCCCACAGTCATCTCATCGGCTGTTAGAGTGTGGTGAAACACAGCAGAGGTGTCCAGGTGGGGAACAGGACCAGGAGAAGAGGAGGATAAGTCAAAAACCACAAGAAATAACAACCAACGGGAAAAAGAGACAAAGAGAAAGAAGAGGCTGCGTTAGGATAACAGAGAAGTGAGGGAGAGGAAAAAAAGACCAAGAAAAGGTTAAAAAATACTTCTAATCTTTGCCTTTTGCTGCCTTTCCCATTTGAGAAGGATGGCCCTGATCTCCAGCTCTCTGTGGCAAACATTCACAGAGACCATGTAGAAAAAACCCAGGCAGGAAAACTCTGAGGCGTTGTTAGCGTTGCCGACGGAAGAACTGCTAAATTAATACCAGATCCACAGCCATCTCTTTATCAACAAAGGAGCCTTATTCCTATTTCTTTGAATCACAGTCAACCAGGGCCCAATGGGTTAATACACATTTAAAGAGTATTTCATTTTTCCAGATGTCTCTTTTCACCCTCACAGCTACCAGCCTTGCCCTGCACAGCAACTGTAGAGCAAAGAGTTAAAGCTGCAGACATAGAGGCATCAAGAGAGGAGGGGAGGAAAAGACTTAAGCAGTCACTACCCAGCTCCTCAGCTCCCTCATTTTTCTTAATTAACAATGCCATTATTTCTCACTAATCAGAAACCCAAAGCCCTCCTCTTGGCCAGTTGAGGTAATGGTAAACTTTCCATTTCTCAGCTCATTGCCCAGGAATTCATCAAGCAACACAAAAGCCTTTAACCTCAAAATACCTCACTGCTGATTCTGTAAGGTTCTCAGTAAACTTTAATCTTCTTCCCCTTGTTTTCTCAGCCTACATGGTAGGAATTGCTCCCCAGTCCTTCAAGGAACACGCAGACAAAGCTATAAAAATCATAGAATCATAGAATGGATTGGGTCAGAAGGGACCTCAAAGCCCATCCAGTTCCACCCCCCTGCCATGGGCAGGGACACCTCCCACTGGATCAGGGGGCTCCAAGCCCCATCCAACCTGGCCTTGAACACCTCCAGGGATGGGGCAGCCACAGCTTCTCTGGGCAACCTGGGCCAGGGCCTCCCCACCCTCACAGCAAAACATTTCTTCCTAAGATCTCATCTCAATCTCCCCTCTTTCAGCTGAAATCCGTTCTCCCTCATCCTGTCCCTGCACTCCCTGATCCAGAGCCCCTCCCCAGCTTTCCTGGAGCCCCTTTCAGTCCTGGGAGGCTGCTCTAAGGTCTCCCTGGAGCCTTCTCTTTTCCAGGTTGAACAACTCCAACTCTCTCAGCCTGTCCTTGAATGGGAGGTGCTCCAAACCTTGGAACACCTCCATCACCTTGCATTGATCCCTTCTTAGTACTGGGTTGGGTTTTTTTTCCCCAAGTAAAGGAAATCTACTGTAACATAATGAAATACATGCCCAGATGTGACCCGAGGTTCCCTGCTCCTCATGGGATGATGGCTTGGAGATGCAGGCTGTAAGCCCTGTGGAGAGGATACCCAGAAGCTGAACTGCACTTGATTTCTTTGCTGCATACTGTGTATGACTTCACACCAAGATGAGGCTGGGAACAGAGCAAGCAAGGAGGAAGAAACCTGCACTGGGCTTCTCAGGTGGGTGGGATGGGCTGGGTGCTTCTGCTGAACCACTTACGTTTGTGAGGAGGCACCAGCAAATCCAGAGTCTTCTGGGAGAGATTGGGCCAAACGAGCGAGATCTCCTTTCTCAGCTCAGCATCACATTGGTGCTGTTTAACACCCCCTGCAGAAAGAGAGGGGAGAGAAAGAGGCACATGGAGAAGACTGAAAAATCCTGTCCTTTCAGTGCATGTCACTCCTTGCAAATGGTATTTCTCAAGAGCACCAAGCCAGCAGCAGCTGCAGCAGATGTTGCAAAGGGAATGGGTGACCTCCTTGGTGACAAAAGGCTGTGAACTCAGCAGGACCATCATTGCTTCAACCTGCTGACCCTCTACTCTTACTTGGGGTGGAAACTTAAGCTCAGACTCACTCTGACTGCAGGTGCCTGCTCGTTTTGGAGAGTCAGCAGAAAGCAGCAGCACCTCCTGGGTGTGATGCAAAGGAGCTGGATTAGGAGCAATGCAACAATTGATTATAAACATCTCCACTAACAATTCATCCTCAAGTCTTTGGCAAAGAGACTTAAGCACAGTTTTCTGTATCAGCACCATCAAACAGCAGCTCCATCAATGTCAAACAAAGAGCCGAACACAGCGTCGTTATTCAAAGGGCCAAAGTGAGCTCTCAATACACAAGTGGAAAGTGATTAAAGTATATGTAAGCCAACAGGCCAGCTCCCAGATGAATGCACCACACAGTAGGCAATTAAGTAGTTCATCTGAATGACAGAGATTATTTTTCTAAGTGAAAAGTAAGGGGAGGAGGCTCTGGGTACTCCGCTACATGGTGGGTTTAACTCCCACACGGAAACTCATTAGGGAGGGTTTATTAAGGGCCTGTTAGTCCCACTAAAGACTCAATTAAATGTGGCACATGAAACCTAATCAAACGAAGCACATAACAACAAAACAGGTCAAAACCTCACAACTGGCAGCAGATAGAAACCTTAGAAAGAATCCAGCACTATCAGCTGAGCTCTCTTCTCTGGTTCCCTTCCAGTGTGTGGTCAAAGGGAAGGGTGGGAGGAGCCTTTTTCAGCTGAAATACCTGCCTAGATGTGACCTCAGGTTCAGCTGAAAAAGGCTGTCTTGATTACTACTGCTGATAGGTAACTACAAATAATAAAAACTCTCAGTGTCCTTGTTCTAGAGGTTATTACTAAAATAAGATGCTGTCCCCTAAATTCCCAGGCATCCTAAATGCATCCTTAGAAATGAGAGTCTGATAATTGGTGTCATTGCCTAGGTGAGTTCCAGTGACCTCAAAAGTTTGTCGTCTTCTAGCAGTTCTTACTCAAAGCAACGTTCAAGAAACATATGAGGGAGGTAATTAATACAGAGAGGTTGAAAAGCTGGCCTAAAACCACTTAGGAGAAGCACAGCACCCTAACCCTGCCCTGCCCTTTGCTTGTAAGAGCATTGTTACCTCCTATTAGCTTTTAAATTAGGTATAAAAGTGCCTTGGCCAGTCATGTCTTGATTCTGACCCCAGCCAGCTTGATTAAATAACGTAACGACCCAGAGAAAAGGCCACTGTGTTTTATTACATTGCTATGTTTAATTGGGAAGACAAGTATATGCCTGATTAAACACTTAAATAATTAATTTTTGTCTCGAGGTGGAATGTGGTTCGTGGCTCTTGGAGTCACTGCTCTGCCAGCACACTGTGGTTGGATGAGGAAGGCTGGTTTTCCCTTGCACTGGGATTAGTTAAGAGGTATGGAAACTCTCACTTCTGTTAGACAGCAACGAGCACACTCACAGCACTTCTCCTCAGAGAGCTCCCAACTGGGATGGCCAAAACTCTCCATACCTCATCCACAGGGATGCCAAAACAGCCACCCCAAAGGCCAAGTGATGCTGAGGACCCCTCTCTTGCCCACTCCCAAAGATCCCTTGTCCTCGGGTGGTGGCAGACAGGCAGTAGGAAAACAGGAGTTCCACCTGGGGCAGGATTTTGGTGAGTTTAGGAGGACACCCAGCCAATAGGCAAGTTGAGGTTTAAGCCCACTTGTGCTGTCAGACATCACCTCCCTCTCACCTGAGGCGAGTTTGATTTCTAGGGCGGTGCGGATCAAGGCCATCAGCGTGGACGTGAAGTGGACGGTGAGATCTTCAGGAGAGATCGGCATGTTCATCCGCACCAGGCGCTGGAGAGAGAAACGTGGTGGCTGTAAGTGGGGTTCAGGATTCCACCCCCCACCACCCCTTCCCTACACCCTGTGAGCCCTTAGAAATAACCACATTAAAAACGTGGGTTAACTTTTTGTGCACTGAGTTAAAATATCGTCTCAATACAGATGTCATCTCCTTTTCAGGAGGAGGTCTGAGCTGTAACGGGGGCTTTAGTGGGTAAACGATTGATTTGCCTGCATTTGGAGTGCAATCCTTGAAGAGAAGTCTTTAAAACAAGTCAGTTTGAATGCTCTCAGCCCATTTCAGAGCCTTAGGACCCTGACAGTCTCCAACGGTGTCATCAGCCTCCAGACACGCCGCTGGTACCCATCACTCCTGCCAAAGCAGCATGATCAGGTGATATAAAACATGAAGCCACCTCCACCACCCTTTCCTACACCAGTTACCATCATCCATATTCTGGTTCTTCAACAGGAGAAACAGCAACAAACAGGACCTGGCACCGCTGAGTGAGGTAAGATGATGGAGGCTTT
Source organism: Dromococcyx pavoninus (assembly GCA_033558185.1). Taxonomy (NCBI): domain Eukaryota; kingdom Metazoa; phylum Chordata; class Aves; order Cuculiformes; family Neomorphidae; genus Dromococcyx; species Dromococcyx pavoninus. Next base: position 433,908 of record JAUMJL010001284.1, on the reverse strand, counting down.
GAACCCATCCAAGGATGCAGCTCCATTCAGAAAGTGACTGCTCTTCCAGCTTTGCCTTACCAGTGAAGAAGGATGTGAAGAGGCAAGTTGGTGGCAATGACAACAGGAGGCATGCAAGTACTTGTACAGGAGCTCCTCAGCCTCTGGAGGGGTCCTGTGATGATGCATTTTGTACACAGTCTGAAGTAGACTAGAAAATAAAGCTGGTGAGCCCTGCAGTGTGGCTCAAGAGCTCTGGGGCTGTTTGGGTCTGGCTGCTAATAAGTAAAGGTGAGAAATATCCTTTTTATTGGAGACAGGTGGGTTCTGGTTTTCACCTCCTTTCCCTGTTGTTATCCCAGGAACTCTGAATGTCTCCTCCTTTCCTTCCAGTCAACGAGCTACACAGCTCCATCCAGACCTTACCCACAGAGATTAACATGACCACCACTATAGTTTCCTCCAATTACATTCTTTCAATCCAAACATGGAATAGTCCCTCAGGATCAGTGTTTTCCAAGATCTTCAGACCTGGTAGCAACTCCTCCTCCATCACCAGCCAGGATGAACTTTGACAGGGAAAACTCAACATTCTTATAAGCAATGAAGTACCTTTGGAAAGCTGTGGCTTCCTTAACACTGCCGGTGGCTGAGCAGCCTCTCCAAGCCTTGCTGATAACCTTAGAAAGGCATTTAAAGGATGGATTTCTTCTCCTAAATGATTTCTCAGCTCCTCAGCTTTCATAAGCTGTTTAGAAGCTTCCTTGGCTGGAGCAACATCAGACAATCCTCTGTGTTTCTGCTCTCCGAGGGTACGAGCAACCCGAGGAAGCCGCTGGGTGTTAATCTGTCTGCACAGAGCCTCGCAGCAGCCTGGATGACCAAGCTTGGCCTGGGCCCCTCGCTCGGGAGGGAATTTCATCCCTATCAGAAAGCTGCTTGAGCTGTTATTTTGATCCCTATCGCTGTGCAGAAACCTCCTCTTTGTTTAACAACGACACAACACGCGGATTAAGAAACCTAAGCACAGCCCGCAGCGGGCTGCGGGCTCACTGAGGCAGAAGCTGCCGTGGTGGAGAGTGCATAGAGGGGCCAGATCCTGCTCTGGGTCTGTGCAAGGAAATACCTGCAATGTTGAGGGCTGTGAGTATTTTTCAGAGATGCAGCTTTGCTGGTGCAATCCTCGCTGCCGATGTGACTGCAGTGGCTCAGGGGTGCTTCATGTAACCCCCTCCTCACTGGCCTGGGAAGCTGTGCAGTAGAAGCATCACTGCTTATGGGAAGTTCTTTGCTGGAGGAGGGAGACTCGGTGTAGCTGAGAGCAGGGACCTGCCTGGAGTCGCAGGTGAGGTGAGAGGTGGAAGGGAAACCGTGCTCAGTGCGAGCCCTGACTCCTATTCCTCTACTCTACCCAAACCCAAGGCAAGCTCAGTGAACTAAGATTTTCCCCCCTTTCCACCACTGGGTTTTCCTCTCTGTGCGGAGACATCTCCAACGCAGCTTCCCACAAATACAAACTGAGCTGTGATTTGGTGCCCCGAGGAAGGACAAGACTCCAGCCCTGGCACCTTCTGCCAGCCAAGGAGACAAAGTTCCCCGGCAAGGTGAACACGTGCTGGTGCTGATGGGGAAGGATGGAGAGCACAGGGCACTGGTCCAGTGCAAAAATCCTGCTTCTGAAATGAGCTGACATTCAGAGGAGCTGAGACCTCCTCATTTATCTCATTACACGTCTTCATATCTCGTTGCATGCTGCAGGGACAAGAGACTCATGCAACAACTTACCCTGTCTCCAGAAGGCTGAGACAAACCACTGTAAGCTCAAAGAGCTTTCTTAAAGCATGCCCAGAGGTTATCTCCCACGTCTGACAAGCCTCAGAGATAGGGAAATCAAAGTCAAGACTCTCCTCCCTTTATAATTCAATGACTGTATCAAATGCTGGCACCGCCACAACAATATTTTTTCTGTTCACTTGTGTCAATTGAAGCAGGATTTTGATTCAGAGTTCTGCCCTCAGCACACAAAAAGTTACCACTGAGTTATCAGATCAATGACAGCCCATAGTTACCACTTACAGACTCCCACTGAATCCCAGTTCAGAGGGAGGGAGAATTGAGAGATGGAGAGAGAAATAAGATGCATGGAAATGAAGAACAAGCAGATAAGAAATAATTCCCACCAGGAGAGCTCTATCCTCACAAAAACTACTGCCAAAAAAAACCCATTTGGGGACTGAGACCTCTCAGGTGCCCTCAACTGACTTTGCAGACCAAATTCCCAGATTGTGAGCCTGTGAGCCCTCTTTACTTTGTGACCCGTAAAAAGAAGGGGTGGATACTGGTGCCCAGTGTATTTTAACACCATCGGAGCATAAGAGTACAGAAACCATTTCTATTTCTGGAGTGACAGGAGGGTCTCAGGAGTTGTCAGTTGTGGAGGCTGACATAAGCTTAACAGGAGACCAATGGGAAAAAGGGGCAAAAAGGGACAAAACCAAAGCAGGTCTGTGCAATTGAAAAAAAACCCTGGTAACTAACAAAATGAAGAACTGGTAAAATCTCATCACTTCACTTAAGAAAAGCAGGACAGCCAAACCCAGCCCAGCACTGTTTCCCCCACGTGTGGGCAGACAACAGCAGCCACTGCAGGGCTCAGCTCCAGACAGGACCAATGCTGTTCCCAAACCTCGCCGGAAGAGAAGAGAGCAAACTCTCTTGCCTATGCCTTCTTTATATGTTGTGTTACGTTAAAGGAAGACATGGGAAAAATTAGGAAAGGGAAGATTAGGAAAAAACTCTTCACTGAAAGGGTGATTGGCCATTGAATGCACTGCCCAGGGAGGTGGTGGAGTCATCGTCCCTGGAGGTGTTTAAAAGCAGACTGGATGAGGCACTGAGTGCCATGGTTTAGATGATGAGTGGGTGTTGGTGTTGGATCATAGGTTGGACTCGATGATTTCAAAGGTCTTTTCCAACCTTGTGATACTGTGGAATACTTCCATAGATTTCTGACCCCCATTGCTAAGGAAGGCCTGAAAAATCCAAAAGCCAACCCACTACACTGGGAAAGCTCCTGTTGAAGATGAAGGAGTTAGGAAGATGGAATTGATTCATCTTCGATTCAAAATAGCTTTGGCACCACAGCAGGAGAAAGAAGGGAGAAAGCAGCTTGGTGAGACGTGCTCACACCACATCCCCACACACAGAAGAGCTGAGTCACTGGTGAGATATTGGCACAGCCACCCCAAGAGGGGCTCAGCCCCTGGAGTCCCCTGGTTGCATTTTCCTAGCACCACAAACACAACTGAAAGACTGGGACTGCAACCAGTTCCCCTCCAGTATTCAAAAACAACCTTAAAGTAAAAATTTGTTCTTCCAACATGTGCAGAGCAAGGAATTTCAATATTTTCAAAGTTCCTTTCTCATTTTACCTGCATTTTAATTCATTTACATTTCTATAGGAGCCATCTGAAAGGGACTGAAATCCTGTAGAAAGTGTTAAAATTTCTCAGTATTTCAGATTACCCAAAATTAATCAAGAAAAACTAAGAAACAACTTTTGATTTTTATCCCTGACCAGGATGGAAGAGAAAATGTCACCATTTTTCCACACAGTTAAAAAACCCTCAACTAGTTTTTTAGTTTGTATATAGTTTAAAGTAAAATTAATATCTCCTTCGATTTCTACTGCTTCTTCTGGCTGAAGCTGTGTTTCAAGGACAGTTCTTACCATGTCCTCATGCATTGGAATGCAATGCAAATATTTGATTTAGAAATTTGGATAGTTTTCTCTCTTTCTAGACCCCAGAAGGACAACATATGAGCCTGCTGAAGCAGATGGCAGGGGACCTGATGCTTCCCTGCACTGCTAAAAAACTTCCATCTCTTGGCGTGCCCCGGGAATCGCCAGGCACAAACAAGGGGTGTTCAGGTGAATTAATAAGTGGGCAGCAGGAAAAAAAAAAAAGCTAAAAATGCTCCCTTAGGTGCCCAGATCTGGCAGGAAAAGGCTTCTCTTCCCCCTGTGTTGCTCCTCTTCCTCCCTTTGCCTCAAATATCCTCCAAGAGTGTTTGAGGGAAAGCAGCCGGCAGCAGATGGAGTCCCCGCTCCTGTTTCCCAGCCGCGCTTGGGGATCCCTCCTCCAGCCCTTGGTTTTAATTAGGAGGTTTCAGAGGCTCCTGGTGCAGTGAGGGTGAGGGGAGCTCGTTACTGTTTCTGCAGGAAAAGGCCCCAGAGGCAGGAGCTGCAATATTGTCTCTAGAGTCTCCTAATTAACTCAGTGCAGATAACGAGGTGGTAACCGATTACAGCTGGGGGTGAGGAAGACAAGGCTTTTTGCTCTGGTTCCTTGTGTGGTCAGGAGGGGTGTAGACACCCCTCAGCTTTTACCAGTGATTTAATTGCAAATAAAGAAAGACCTGGCTAATGAGAGACCAAACCTTTCTATCAGAATGAATTTGTGCCCTTTCAGCATTTCATTTCTGCAGATCTTCTGCTTGGGGAATGTCTGAATAGGCAGGGAATGTGTTATAGAAACAGGGGAAAATTCATCCCGGTGTCAAAAGCCCAGGGGCCTCCTGCTGCCTCCCAGCCTGACCCAGAAAATAAGCACTAAGCAGGAATATCTTCACCATAAACTGTATTCATGGACACATTTTTCTGAGGAAGAGAAATGACACATGCCAGGAGAACTAGCTGGCACCCCAATGGATTTGAATTATCAAGAGCATCCCTTCAGCAGCATCTGGGACAAGAAGTGCCCTGGGAATAATCCCCAAATGTAAATAAATTCTAGACAATGGAGCCCTTAAATGAGGCTGAGTTTGGTGAATAAATTATTTGCTATGAATAATTCACCCTGACCTAGTTGTAATTACTCTACTCTCATTTAACTCTTCTCTTGACTGCAGAGAGGTTGGCCATGGCCTTCCTCCTTCCCATGGCCAACAGAGCAAAGTCTGTGTCCCGAAAAGTAGGCTCTGCCTCTGGCACAGAATCAGACCTGCTGCATGGAGTTGTCATCAGACCTGGCTCCTTGTTCAGCTTCAGGAAAGCTGGGGAGGTGCTCTGGATCAGGGAGTGAAGGGATAGGATAAAGTGGAATGATTTTCAGCTGAAAGAGGGGAGATTGAGAGGAGATCTTAGGGAGAAATATTTTCCTGTGAGGGTGGGGAGGCCCTGGCCCAGGTTGCCCAGAGCAGTGGTGGCTACCCCATCCCTGGAGGTGTTCAAGGCCAGGTTGGATGGGGCTTTGAGCCCCCTGATCCAGTGGGAGGTGTCCCTGCCCATGGCAGGGGTTGGAACTGGATGCGCTTTAAGGTACCTTCCAACCCAACCCATTCCATGATTCTACAACCATCTTGCCCAGGACCACACTGTTCCCAAGAATCAAGCCCTCAAGCTCTCAAGAAAACCCCTCCTCCAACCCTGCTCTTGGAGATATCCACAAGATATCTTTAAGGCATTGTAATTCCCAAACAGAACGATTTAGCAGCATCATGGCTTTTCCTTCTCCCATTTTCTCCAAAGATGCCTCCAAAGCTCTGTGGTGCTAAGGCTGCCTCCAGGTGACAGCAAATCTACCTGCTCTGCCCTTATTGCTACTACTGAGTCACACACAGAACCCCAGGACCCTTCACCACAGACAACCTGACTCTAAGAGGCCTCAATGAGTGGAAAACCACCACCACCTTCATCTGAACATGGGCCAACAACCAAACCTCAAGACACCAGAGCAAAGTCAAAGTGATTTTCTTCCCTCTTTTCATCTGCCTCGGTAGAAGATACCTTAAAATCCATTTCCTTCACCCTTTTCTTGCCCTCCCCAGTGCAGGATGGAGCTCTCCTGGTGCCCGAGCAGTGTGGCTGGAGGAGCCCACGCATGCAACCTCCAGGCAAGCAGCAAGCCAGGCGCACGAAACTGCCGAGGCTGGTCAGGCCGACCAAGGAGAACAGTTGAGAAAAGGGAACCAGAAAACAGCAGAAAGGAAGGACAGCAGCTGAGGAGGCTGCAAAGAGGGAAAAATCCAAACGAAACGACAGTGTGCACAGATACCAAGAAGGCAACACAGACAAAGAGAGGGAGAAAACACACAAAACCTTTGCAAGGAGGACTGGGAAAATATATATGGAGAGGAAAAGGGTGGGTAAGTGGGGCAAAAGAGCTTTTGCCAAGACAGAAGAGTAAGGGTTTTTTTTAAAAAAATGGTTTAGTTCAGAGGGGGAAAGCAGAAACAGTGCAAAGATAAAGCCCTGGCTGTGTCAGCAGTGACTGAGGTACAGCTGCAGGACAAGAGGTTGTTGTCCCTCTGCACGCTGACTCTGCTCAGGGGTGTGCGTGGCTGGGTGGGCTGCACTGTCCTCCCCAAGTCTTTCATCACCTGTGGGAGAACAGCAGGTGTGAGACCAGAGGGGACACCTGGCAGGTGTAGGGCAGGGGGATGGCACGACCCACACGCAGCCGTCGTCTGAGGGAAGATGCTCAGGACCAATCTGACTCCATGGATATGTCATTCCCAGTGCTGCATGTAGAATTGCAGGTGGGAGGAAGCAAAAAACAAAACTTCCTGCCTGTGAAAGCTTGTTTTTATCAGCAGCCATAGCTGGAAGTAGAGGCCAGCCCAAGCTGCAGCCCTACACCATGGGAAAAATTCAGATCTGGTCTTAAATCCTTATCTCTGTAGTTCGGGGCTCTATGATAACACACAAAATGAATGGGATCACCTCCAAACTCTGAGAAATTTGCTACTCAGTCTAGGTTTGAGCTGTCTGATTTGAACCCGTCTCTACTTATGGCTCAATCACACCCAGACACCTTCCAGAGGTTTCTTGTGGATGGGTTAAAAATTAAAGATGACTTTAAAAAAAATCAGGAGTCTATTTTAGAAAGAACCATTCACATGCACCTGAGTTCTGTGGATTTGTTCCATAAAGACAGACATAATAAACCAGATAACTCACAGGGAAAAGAGAGCTTTATGTGTGTGTGAACACAGAGCAGATCTGGTTGCCCAGCTGCAAACTTCTACTGATGGGCTTTCAGCAAGGACATAGCTGCATTTTAAGTCAATAGAAACTCATAGGTGCTAAAAGGAGGCATTAATTTTAAAAGCATTGGATTTCTGTGCAGAATAACGGTTGGATTCAATGATCATAAAGGTCTTTTCCAACCTAAATGATTCTATAATTGGTACCTCTATATAAACATTTATCTAGATACCTACCTATCCAAACAACCTCAGAGTTGGCATTTTGAGGCAGCTGCATTTCTCAAGCTTAGTTATGGTCCAGTGAGCATGAATTTCCCACAGTAGAGATGCTCTTTGAAAGCAACTACCACAGTGACCAGAAACAAATCCAAAGGAAGACAAAAAAGGTCTCCAACTGGCTAGCTGTAAGGTTATGTTTAACTCTCTGTTCATTGTGAATGTTAACATTGAACCTCTTCTTGCTGCTAAGTGCCCTACACAAAGGCACAGCCACGTTTGGGTTTGCTTTGAGTCTCTTGGCAAAACCTTGCTTTCATCCGGCCTCAGTGAGAAAATAAGCACTATGGGAGGGTCTGTTGTGACACCCAGCAAGGTGGAATGCAGTGATTGGGCCTGGTAGTGTCTGAAAATTAGGTCAACAGCAAAAAACCCCACTGAGTTTGATGAACGTTCAGTTAAACCAATGTTAAATTCTTATGACAAACCCCTCCCTCTTAAACTGTGAGGTTCAATGTTAAAAATTCCAAGGAATCACCCCTGAAAATTCAAATTTCCAAGTGGCATACAAGCTGCTGAGAGAACAGTGTGGATTTCCCTGGAGGGTCGTGGGTCTGCTCCATAATTTCAACTCTGTTTATCAGCATTTCCACATCATTCATGTCTGAACAGCAGCAGCGAGCAGACTTTTGGATAGAATGCATTTTTTGTGCTTCAATTTAAAAGTTTTTCAGAAAAAACACTAAGTTTGAGTGATTTCTTCATCTTATTGTCTTAAATGTTCTCCGTTAACACAATTTCTTTCATGAGGGTATTTAAGGAGCCCTTCTGGTGTTGCCTCTGTTTAATAGCTTGCTAACTCCTACAGTACTGCCTACTCTAATTACTCCAACCTAATTAAGAAGGGGGAAACTACTGAGGGGCTACTGATAATGATAATAATCTTAAGAGCTGTAGGAAGATAAATGGGGATCGTATTGGTGGGGTAGCTTGCTCATTAACACCCTTTCTCCCCAAATTAGCCTAAATGGAAGTTGAAGTTATTCCAGGGCAGGTTTAGACTGGATATTAGGAAAAATTTCTTTACTGAAAGAGTAGTGAAGAACTGGATGAGGCTGCCCAGGGCAGTGGTGGAGCCACCATCCCTGGAAGGGGGGTAAAAAAGCACGTGGATGTGGCACTTTGGGCCTTAGTTTAGTAGGTATGTTGGGGTTGTGTTGGTGGTTGGGCTGGATGATCTTAGAGGTCTTTTCCAACCTGAACGATTCTATGATTCTTATGAATGAGAGAGGAGAAAGAAAAACACTGATAGAGATAGTGGAGACATAGTTAGAAAGACAAACTGATGTGCCAGAGTTTCAAAGACCAAAAAAAGATTACAATAAAAAAAAAAAGAAAAGCAGAAGATCCAAAATCCAATCTGCTTGGAAAGCAGAGAAAGCACCAGAAAAGTCCAGAAGAACAACACTGATGTCACAGAAAACCAGCACCCGCTTCAGCCACAGCACAAAAAAAGCTGGTGGTTTGGCAGGAGTTTCTAAGGGGGTTGGTCTACCTTATAGGCAACACGAGCAGGGCATTTCTTTCCAAGGCCTAGAGGTGGGGACATGTGTCTCAGCATCTCATACATGTCTGTGTAACTGATGCGCCCGCTTGGAGTCAACGGGAGGGAGGCAAAAGCAGGAGGACACGGAAATCGAACCAGAGTGGGTGAGGGAAATAAAGGAAAGGGACGGGGAAAAAGGCAACACAATGGAGCAAATGGAAAGGAGGAGAGAGAAGGGAAAGCAGACAAGAAAATAAGAGATCCGGTTAATCAGATTTCTCAGGAAAACAAAACCAAAATAAAGTGGTGGGTAAATAGAAAGGTTTCTCCACTTCCGTTGCTGTGTTTCAATGCCCAACGTCTCCTCCTCACTGCAGGGATGTCCCGTGGCCAGAGCTGCACCTCGGCACGTGGGTCCCTGCGTGGGGAATGATTGATGTCTCTGCTCGGGGTGGAGAGGGTGTGGGGAGGGCTGGGGTTTGGCTGACTCTTTGTGGGGGTGGAGGGAAGCTCCCCCTCCTCACCCCAGACCAGTCAATCAAGAGGCTGTAGTCACCATGCCAGGGAGAGCTGGTAGGCAGAGTTATGGGACAGGGAGAGGCAGGGCTTAGAACAAACATCCAGCTTTCCTTCAGTGAATAAAGAGTTTGGTTTTCACGAAGCAAAAAGCCAATCCTGATGTGTTTGCTTGAGGGACAGACTGGGACTGCTCTGACTCTGGGTGCAACTGTGCAAAAGCTCAGCCAGCCTGAATTTGGGTCTGACAAAACCAGAGCCCAGCACTCATTTTGCAGGAGGGTAGTGGAAAGGGGTCCTGTTTCTTCCTTGCATTAAGTAGGACCCCTCTATCATCAAGCAGATGTCAACCAGTTGTGTCCACCACCGGCTGTGCTGCACGTTAGAAGGAACTTTATGAAAAGCCCTTAGCCCAGCCCATTGCTGATGGCTCTACCTTCAGTGCACATGGGTGGCAGGTGAAATCCTGCCCTGAAAAACAAGGGATGCAGACACAGCAAGGAATTCTCCTGCTTCACCTTTCTCTGACTACTGAAACTGGGAGCGTGACTATGACAATCTCATTTTGTTTTCCCAGCGAGCTGCCTCCTTATTATATTGTGCAAATCTGTGCTGTCTGTGAACTGAGGAGACCTAAATATACTGCAGCATGTTATTAATTAATATTTAACCCATGGAAAAGCAGAACTATTAGCATCTCTACTATACTAACAGACAAATCAAGACCTAAGCAGCCATATGAACCCCCCCTCTCAAACAGGGCAGCCCTAGAAGCAGCATCCACACACCATCCCACTGCCCTGACACAGCTCTCAGTTCCTATGTAAAACATTGATGCAGAAGGAGGTGGAAGAGAGAACTTACCAAGCCAAAACCACCTATTCCTGTCCTTGGTAACTAATGCACTTAAAATACCACCCAGAGCTAATTTAAAGGCTGCTGAGAGATGCAAATTGTAATTACAGCCAGCAGCTTCCCCCTGGCCTCTCTCTTCTGCCCCTGCACCCTGGCTGAAGATACAGGTCTCATGCCTTCTCTGCAATGCATATTAATGCTTAATCCCAATCAGGTGTGGAAAACACCTGGGCTGGAGGGAAGGAGAAAAGCAAGCTCCATGCTGGCTGCTTCCACTTCACCCTCCTTCATTTTCACTGACCGCAAGAAAATCCCTGCCTGTAACTGGGAACCCACTGAAGCCCAGAGCCATCCTGTGCTGGTTTCTTGGCCAGATCTGTCCTGAATTCCCCCTCTTAGCAACCAAGCACAGTATACTTTTCCTGTGCCCTGAGGCAGGAGGTTTCACGGGGTGTCCATCACAGAGACACAATTCTGCTCCTAAGACCATCTCTGGCTGTTGCACTGGGAAAAACTCATCCCAGTTAAGTAACCATCCCACTCTGCTGCCCAGTTAACCTGTGCCCAGATCAAATGTCTTTCCAGCTCAGGAAAGGTTCAAATGTTGGTCATTTAACTGGAACAACTATGCTATGGAACCCAAACAAAATGGACTTGCTACTCCCTGGAAATCTCAGGCTGACATTTCTCTCCAGTGGGTATATAAGGAGAGAAAGTGCTCAGATGCTGTGTTGCTTTTCCCAAACACTTCCCACCTAGACCGGGCAGGATGGAAGCTGGAGGGTTCACTGTCTCATAAAGCTGCCTGTCTCCAACCAGCTGGGGTGTGGGAGTAGACGGGGAAGAGATGCATCGAGGAAAAAGGAGGCAGTCAGTCAATCATTCCTTTTTCAGGCAAGGGGTTAGTTAAGTTACAGCTTCTTTTCTGAACTGTTTGCATTTGCACTTGGAGGAAGGGTAAAAGGAAACAAAACCAGAACTGAAAATGCTGGAGGGAGCGACTCTGAAGTTCCAAACCTTGTATGCCACCCTATGAGGGCACTTCTTTCCTAAGCCCAGGGGTGGAGCAATTACACGTAACAAATTGTACATATCCTCATAATGAATCCGGCAACTGGAAAGAAAACATCAGATGTTATGGGAGCAATACCTGAGAGGAATCAGTCTTTCACCAGGCAAACAGGAGAAGTTGGAAGGGCAAAACAAGCTGAAAAGCAAGGTTAGTCTGACATCAACTGGGCTTGTGATGAAGAAGGGACTTTAACACAGACTGAGAGAGAGAGAGAGAGAGAGAGAACTTCCAACAGCTCAACAAACGTCGTGTCCTTGGGTTTCTTCTGTGAAACCATCAGCATCACGAGCAAGGCTTTCCAACCATTGATTTGTTACCTTTGTCCCTAATGCTTTGCCTCCCTGTACCTGAGCATCTGCCTACAGACAGTCCCACCCACCGCCCAGGCACTGGAGCAGCCCAGCAAGACCAGAGCCCGCAGCACACCGAGGGCCTATTTACTGGACCATTACTGGGATTCAAATTAGCTGGTTCAAAAGACCTTGGGAACCTCCACCTTCCACTTCTACCACCCACACAAGCCCAGCAGGCCTGTACTCTGCTGCACAGGCAAGAAGCAGTTTGCTGGAAGCCCAGAAATTGCCATCTCGAGAGTCATCTCAGGGCCATCAGCCCTGGGCAAATCCAGCCCTCATTACCAGCAGGTGAAATCAGATGCCTGGAGGTACCTTTGTGGTCAGTTTCAGTAAGTCCCAACAATATTTTCAGCTAATTTAACAGCAGGATTAGGTTTCTTAATCTTTTGTAAGTAACAAATTCATGTCCAAAAAGAGCTGTACTGAACTTCAAAATGACCTCTGAAAGAAAAAGGAGAAGATTTGGCTTTACTCGGTTTATTTTGCTGTGTTATATAAAGATGGCTGGAATATTTTTCAGTATCTATTTCAATTTTATGGCTTTTTTGGATGTGGAAAATTAAGGTCTATTAAAAACCTTCAAAATCAACTCAAAACTCTGAATTTAGAAATGGATCAAATTGAACTGTGCGAGGCTTGGCTGCAGGCCTAATCGTGGTTATAAAAAGTGTATTGGCTTAAGTGAGTCGAGAAGTCTACTGAAATTTTAGAAGAGTTTTGTAAAATCAGCATGGAGAAAATATGCATGAGCAGCTCTCTGAGCTCTCTAAGAGTCCATGGAAGGCTCAAAAACCAGAGGTTGTATCACACTGGAAGAGCGTGACAGTAAATTATGACAAATTGTGACAAACAGGGATCCTTTGGGTTGTTGAAATACATTTGAGTTTTGGTTTTTTTCATCATCATCCTTTTATCTTAAAGAGTTAGGAAAAAGCTGTCCTTTGGGAGTGTCTGCATCCCCTCCCAGTGACTGAAGGTGATCTCAGTAGCATCTCCCTTAGCTCTTGGGAGCAATGAACAGCAATGGGATGGCAAGACCAATATTTCCAATATTCCTCAATGGTGGAGGGGGTATAAAAGAAATAAAGTGCTCACTTTTTGTATCTCAAACAATTAAAACTGGATGTAGATCCAGTTTTCTTTCCTAGTTCATCCTTAAATGCAATGTTTTTGCTCATTCCCAATTAAATTCCAACCCTGGACCAAACCACTGTGTGTGTCCCAGTTCTCTCCCTCTCTCTTTTTCTGAGTCGGAGGCTTCTTCCACCCCTGGATCCAACAACCACCCCATACTTACCCCTACTGAGAGTGACACATCAGGACAACAGCTCCAGCTGCATTTTTTTACTTCCTTTTCAATGATTTTCCCCCCAGAAAGCTTACAGAAAGATGGATTTTGTAGCAGGAAAAAAGGCAACATTGGAAATACTTATGGAAATTCACAGATATTAAAACTATATTTAAAATATTAAAGTATAACAACACTTGTACTTTTTACCCATGCAGCATCTTTCATCCAGGGTCTCAGATTGCAGAAAGTGGACAGACACTGTAATTCCCTTTTTCAAAGCAGAGACTTTGAGAGAGGCAATCAAGCAAGCAAAGATGGAAGCAGGAACCAGCTCACCTGCATCTTGAGCACCTAAGATAACTGCCTAGGAGTCTAATTCCTTGCAAATTATGCTATGGTGATCATTTATCTTTCCACTACATGCTGGGAGCTGAAATGCTAAAAGGAGACAGCTGACATGGAAAAAACTTGGATCAACATTTCCTTTCAATGAGTTTGACCAACTGGTAGCTGAATAAAAAATGAGTCTGCTAAGGTCCTGTGTCTTCAGATGGAAATGGGTGTCCTGCTGGGAGCTGCACTTAAAAGTCATTAAGCTCAGTCCATAGATAGCTATTGTGAAACACCACTCCAGAGCTTCACAGGAGCTTGGCCCAAATAATCAAAAGGTCTATTCTGGCCTTAAATGGTGAATGGGTTTCAGATTACTTTTAAACTGAGGAAATATTAGTCCCACTTCTGCAAACAGAAGTGATTTCAGTGGAACTATTCACACATGGGAAATCCAGAAGGTGCCCGTGTTGTAGGACCAAGCCTCGAGCATCACCTCTTGGCTGTCCCCGGTTACTCTGCCAGCACCAACAGCTTCAAACCAGAGCAAACCAGTCAGAGAACAGCAGGATTAGGATCTTAATACATGACATATTTTGTATTAATCACTCTAAAAGGAAAAGGTGTAGCACCTGAGTTGCCCACAAAACGCCACTTCTGCGCTAACAGGGTGAGCGAATCTTTCTGTAAACTTTGTGCTTGTGTCTCTTCTAGGTGGAAAGTTCCTGAACACATAGATATTAAAAAAGCACATTGATCCTTATTTTTCCCTTGCAGGTGTGTTACTCCTCAAATGGATGCTCATCAGTGCCAAAACTCATTTTTAAGGAGAGAACAGGCACTCTCAAGTTCTCAGTCTCATTGAGATTTTCTTGCTGTAACAGATAAGACTGGATTTGAAAGAGGAAAAAAAGCTATTTACTGCCTGCCAAAGACCCACAAAGGACCTGTCTGTGTTAGAGAGCACGTGGTAAGGAAAATCTGCTTGGAGATTACAAGCTGTGTGCAGTGTGTATGCAGGCTCGTCGTATGGATGGCTTTGTGCTGCTTAAAATCACACACAGTTCAAAGAAATGCAGTCATTTTGGGATAGGTTTACATTTAAAGTTAGCCCAAACCAATTTAACTGAGATTTTAAAGCAGTTTAATTGCTTCCTAGCAGGGAGTTTGATTATATAAATACTTTCTGCAGGGAAACAAAAAAGAGTGGAGAGACTGGAGAGGCTGGAGGCAGCTTCATTACAAACACAGAGGAAATTCATTGCAGAGCAACTCGTGAGGAGGAAGAAGAATACAAAATTAGTAGGGCTTTAAATTAAAAAAGAGTCTCACAACAGACAAATTCCTAAGCTGTGGAATATCAAGAAAATTAGTGTGACCTGTATTTGGGAACATCTAGGAATGAAAATAGCACAGGCAGCCAGACTGTGGCAGCAGCTTCCCTGGGCAATGGAGAAAAGCAATATATTAAAGTCATTCTTGCTCTAGAAGTGACCCCTCATTGTTAAACCATTCCTTAAAATGCTTCAGCAGTGCCACCCTCTGTTGCCAGGTTAACAAAGCCCAGGTGTGCAGCTTTCCCAGTGTGTCTCTGAATAAGAAAGCCGAAGAGACAAAACCAAACACCTCACTGTCTGGCTGTGAGAAAGCCATTTCCTCCTTCAACCCACTCATCTATCAAAAACATTTTATCAGAGGCTCACCAAGAACTGAAATGCTTCCAAAGTTGGGCTTATTGCATTTTCTTCTTATTATTTCAGACATCTCATGTTTCACCCACAAGTCCAAAACCTAAAAGACTGTTTAGAAGAACACAATTCCCCTCTACAATGTGATGTCCTTAGAAGGAGGCTTCCAAGATCAAAACTTTGGGTTCAACAAGAAATGCCTGCTTAAAAATGCTGTGCTTTTGGCAAACCACCCTCAGGTTGAGGAGCATCTTGTCATTCCTTGATGCCTCAGAGCTGGGTGAAAGCAAACATCAAGGTCTGAGCCTGTAGCACTTGACTCAGATGCAACGCAGTGGGGTAGAACATCTCCTTTCAAGGGACACAGAGCACCCTGGAAACTAGAATTTTTTGTCTGCATGGCTTCAGGTCCCTGCTCAGGATTTGTTAAACTATTCAGGTGGTTCTCAACTCGGGGAGAAATGCTGCACAAATGAGGTATAACAAGGCTCAGCCTCCTAAGTTACCAAAAATCCTGCCAATGGCAAGAGATCCAGCATATTTTTACTTCCAGACTGAGACGCAGAAATCAAAGGCAATCAAAGCTCCTTTTGGAAATATCAAACAGCTTTTCTACTTGGCCATTTAGCCAAGATCATTTGAATTTACCCTATTAATTTTTGGCTGTGTGTGAGAGGAGAGGAGGGTGTGTTTTTCTTTCTGGATTTTTTGGTTTCTATCTGGTCTCTATTTGAAGGAAACACCCTTGTAATGACATCAGGTTTGTTCAAGTCCACTGAAGCGGAGTTAGAGCACTTACCACCAATTTTACCTCAGGTTTTGGAGTCGTCGTCCTTCTGGAGATGCACTTACATGAAAAGAGACTGTTTGTGTGGATAGGTATGGTATTTATACACAATATATATCCTCTTCTCCACTTATAAAGTGTGACAGCATACGTACCAGGCAGCTGGGTCATATTCAGCCCAGACACGAACAAACTCATCCAAATGATGGGGCCCAAGGATGGAGGAGTCTCTTGTCAGGTACTCAAAATTGTCCATAATCACAGCCACAAACAGGTTTAACATCTGCAGAGAAGAGGCAATAGTGCAGTTAGAGCGAAAGGGAATAAAGGCTGGAAGGGGAGAAAGGGTAATTCCCTCAGCTGGATGTGTGGTTTCATAGACTAAAAGAATGGTTTGATTTGGAAGGGAACTTAAGGCTCATTCAGTTTCAACCTCCCTGCCATGGGCAGAGACACCTCCCACTGGATCAGGGGGCTCAAAGCCCCATCCAACCTGGCCTTGAACACCTCCAGGGATGGGGCAGCCACAGCTTCCCTGGGCAACCTGGGCCAGGACCTCCCCACCCTCACAGGAAAATATTTCTTCCCAATATCTAATCTCAATCTCCCCTCTTTCAGCTGAAAATCATTTCCCCTCACCCTATCCCTGCACTCCCTGATCAAGAGCCCCTCCCCAGCTTTCCTGGAGCCCCTTTCAGTACTGGGAAGCTGCTCTGAGTTCTCCCCACAGCCTTTTCTTGTGAACAATCCCAACTCTCTCAGCCTGTCCTCACACGGGAGGTGCTCCAACCCTTGGATCATCTCTGTGGTCTCCTCTGGACTCGTTCCAACAGCTCCAGGTCCTTCCTGTGCTAAGGACTCCAGAACTGGACATAGGGCTCCAGGTGAGCTCTCACCAGAGCTGAGCAGAGGGGCAGAATCCCCTCCCTTGCCCTGCTGGTCCCCACTGCTTTGGATGTAACCCACGACACGGTTGGCCTTCTGGGCTGTGGCTGCACATTGCTGGGTCATGTCGAGCTTCTCACCCACCAACAAGAAGCAACTGCACCCTAGAGGATGAACTCTACAAATGTAGCCCTGGTGCCACCTTCTCTTCCCCTGCACTTTACAAACCACTCTTTCAGCACTTTCATATCAAGGCACATCAGAACAAGACCAGCGAGAAGAAAAACCGTTCTTTAGCCTGAATGTCCTGGTTTAGACTCAACAAATCAAACCTTTAAAGATCCCCAGAAAGATGAGGGCAGGACACACAAAAGGCTCCTGTCCCTGATGGCCACTGTCTAACACAGAGCCTGGCAAACACTCCTGGCATACAGAAGGTTCTCCTCTTATTAAAACCAACGGAAGAGGCATAAGGATTTCAATGGGCAAAGATCAAACTACAACCAGGAAAATGGAAAAGCAGGAGGGCATGCAGATACGGATGCTCCTGTGCTGGATAAAAACCTGACTGGCACAAGGCACATTTCTACCTTTGTTGTGTCTTTTCTAGGGCAGCTGAGCTGCTGCCACAAAAGCTGTTCCTCTGCACCACTCCGAGCAAGGAGGGCAGTGGTGAATCAGCCCATGAGCTCTTGTGCAGGGATGAGCAGAACTGAACTGGTTATGGGCGTCCCTGGCTGGTCTCTGGTCATTAAACAAAGACCAGGCAGTGGAGGTTGGGGTTTGTGCAGTTTTAAATAACTCACATTCTGTTGTGATTTGCAGGGAGAAAGGGTCTTGGCACTTACTGGGACACATAATCCACCAGTACAGACGAGCACAGTCCATAATGAATCACTGTATCACCACCAAAAGCTAATCAGGGACTTCCCACAGATTTAGTCCATCTATTTTTCAGAACCCACCCCAACAGGAAGCAGGGAGCAGAATGCAGTCCCCAGTGTACCCCTGGATGCTTGTAGGGTCTCTGTGTACACAGCCTACACAAGCCCTTGGGTGTCATTGTGGTGCACATGCAGCACTGGAGATGTTCCATGAGCTGCTCGATGGCTGGAAGCACTATAACCACCTCAGCAAGGCTCACTCACATGCTGCAGGTACCCACAAATAACACAGCACCCCCAGAGCATCAAGAAACAGCAAAACTTTTGCAAATCTTCCCTTGATCCCAAGTCCCTTTCTGTTGCTCCCAGCTCCAGCTATGGCTTGGCACAGCTTTTCTACAGTTGTTTCTGAAGTTCCTGTATCTATGTCAAAATTTCAGTTTCTCTTTTTCAACAGCGTAAATTACAGGAGGAAAATTACATCAGGCTGGATATGCCCAAAGAGCCAGAAACAACATTTAAAACCAAATAAGTTATTCAACTCCCCCCCAATCTATGGTGTAACAACTCTGAGGAAACCATAAAACGTGCCCTCCTGGCAGGGCTGGGGCTCTGTAATGCTTTAACTGCTTGTGGCAAGCCACATGTTTCAATGCAATGAGGTGCTGAATGCATTTTAAGAAATGAGTTACAGCCCCGTCTCATCGCAGTCCAGCTGCTCAGCTTCCCACTGCCTATTTTTGGAGGCTTCCCTCCCTGTTTTTGCTCTTTATGAGGGTTGTCCCCTCTTGCTGCCAGCAAGCCCGGGGTGTGGTTTCACAGGGTTTTCCGGGAGCGCTGACTCAGAGGTGAAGCTCAAGCGAAGCTGCGTTTGTGTCGTGCACAGATGTGCTCCAGGCTCCAATCCTGCTACTCCATTTCCAGTAGGATGGCTGATATGAGCCAGGGTGGGTGAGTCTGGTGGAGTGTTGTTGTTTTTTTGTTTTTTGAAAACCCTTGAGGAACAATAATGCCCTTGAAAATAACAATGAGGATGTCCAGTGCTGGGTTAGGGATTTGTACAAGGGAAAAAATTGGCTTTAAAACACAGACTGCTGAAGAATCAGTAAATGGAGCATTAATTTTGTATTAGCTTTCAGGCCCCCATATTTTTTAACATATGCAGAAGAAATAAGCCACGGGATGGCCAAGGAACAAAGGCAGTTGGACAAAGATCTCAGTAGAGGCCACTGAAGCATCAAGGTGCCTCGTGTGCCTGTTTTTCCCGGTTAAAGGTTTCTGGTGACAGCAGGGAACAAGGAATCATATCTTACATTTTAAAGCAAGCCCACAGAACTGGATGTAGGCTTGACACGTCGCTTTTTGATGGTACATTTCAGAGCTGTGACTTTCATCCTTTTCCTGCTTGAAGTTTAATTGGGTCCCTGTCCCTGGTTTTTCATTCCTCTTTCCCAACGGTGCTGGGAAGTGAATCAAGCCCCAAGTGCAGAGAGATTTTTATGCATGCAAGTGATCAGAAAGGCACTGGCACACATTAAAGCTTAGACCCAGCCCCAGATGATGGCCATGGGCATGAAATATGCACAACAGCTCTGTGTACTTTCTTGTCTAAAGCTTTCCTGACACCGTTGCAGAAGAAAATGATCATTGCATTAATTTAACAAACGAAACAAAACACGAGGCATCAAATAAGTGTGGTGCTCCCTGCTGAACCAATGTTATCTTGGCCATTCTCACCCTGCCCTCCCCAATCCCCTTCTTCAAAGGACCACAGTACAAATCAAGACAAAACAGATTAATGCTTAATTCCAAATATTAGACCCCTGTGTGGGAAGAAAGATAAACCCCTTCCCTTTAATGACTAAATGATCTCTTTGGGGATTAAAGGGATTTTATCTCCAGGATGATAAATGGGTTTTAGTGGAGCTGTCTCGTAATGTTGTATAAATCATAATTAGGAAGAAGGAAGCAACAGGAGGGGGTGGGGGGGAAGAGACCACACCAGCACCTCTGCTTTGGGAGAGATCAGGACTGACTTACCAGGAAGGAGCACAGGAAGATGAATGACACAAAGTAGAAATAGGCAAAATCACTGCCACATTCATTTTTGGTGAGGCCGGACAGCGGGTCGCAGGCTCTGTTGCTGAGACAGGACAGCATGATCTCGTGCCAGGCTTCCCCTGTGGCACTCCTGTGGACAGGGAGGGCACAGGGTGAGCAGATCCAACCCCCTCCCCATTACAGATACGAGGGGCAGCCACCTCGTGGTATTACTGCACCCAATTAACTGAATTAATTAGGTGGAAGGTTGTGTCCAGATGGAGAGACGATATTTACATTAGGAATCTAAAGTGCTGACCTGAAAAATAAAGGAGAAGGAATATCTTACTCTATCACAAGGGGCAAAAAACACCGAGAAGGCTCAGGTGGGAAAAGCTTAATTGGTTTTAGGGAGAATAAAAGCAGATTGATTTAAAAAAATCAAGGGCAAAGTGCAAAAGTAAGTCAACAGAGTCTACATTGGTCCCTTTTAAAGCAGCTAAGAGTCCTGTCCTCGCGTGGGCTGCAAACCCAACAGTGGTGATGAGAAATAAAGCCAGGCTTCTGCACTTGAATCTCTTATTTCCTTTATCAGGTAGATATAGACAGGATGGTCTGGTTGGTCAGAGTGACCTCAGTCGAGTTTTAATGACAGCCTCATGGGGTTTCTTCATCATTCCCCTCCTCCTCCTTATTCTGGATGTCAGAACTGAAGTAACAGGTAGGTGCATTCAAAACAAATCCTAACTTCTACCACAATTATAAGGAGAAAAACAACCAAAAAGCAAAACTTTGCAGTCCAAGAGGGTCTATCCTCAAAATAAACCACCAATGTGCATGCATGGATTGGAAATGGGGGCATCCACAAGTTTGCTTACTCTGACTTTCTCCATGACCTCAGATTCCCCCCTGTAATCAACAATGCTTTGCAGGGCATCCTTCCACAGCCCGTGCTGCTGCAGGGATGCTCACAGCCAAACCAATTTGTGCAAAGCCTGCCTTCCTCTTTTTGGGAAAACTTGGTACTCAGTGTAAATTCCAGGTAACTCTGAAGGAAACAGCAGATTCCTCACCCCCTCACTGAGTCCTGAAGCCCCTTTGCCTTGTGCAGAACCCTGCTCCTCCATCGCAATCCTGCTCTGCCGCGTGGTCTGGACAAGGACCAAGAGGTCTGGCCACGAGACTGAACAATCATCCAGTTTTATTAAAATTCAGAGTTCTGAGATGAGTGATTATTCTGAGCTAGAGAGGGCTGATTTCACTTCTATCTGGCTTCACAGAAACTATGCAAAGCAAATCCCAGGTGAGATATCCAGTCACAAGCACTGCACAACCCGTGGAACCGAGCCTCGGCACGGCTGGCAGGCACTGCCGGGGCCAGAGCCGTTATTGACCGCTGTGTCTCCTCACCACACAGCACATGTCTGGATCAGGGCAACCTTCCCCAAGCCACCCTGGTTTGGAGCAGGGCCTGCACTTCCTTTTTTGCTCGGTCTGAAAATGAAAAATCTGTCATTTCGTTGATTGCTTTATTTGAAAATGCTTCATTTTCAGGCAGAATGAATCCAGATGGAACCACTTTCGTTCTGTAGCAGAGGTGACATTGATGTATGATGAATTAACTCGTTGGTACTGCAAAAATGACCAGTTAAAGGAATTCTTACTTAAAAAAAGGCAAGCTTCATAGAATTGTAGAAGGCTTTGGGTCGGAAGGGACATTTACAGGTCATCCAGTCCAAACCTCCTGCCACAGAAGGGATATCTTTAACCAGATCAGGTTCCTGAGGCCCATCCAACCTGACTTTGAATGTTTCCAGGGATGAGGCACCCACTACCTGCCTGGGCAACCTGTGCCAGGTTTCACCACCCTCATTGTAAAAAATGTCTTCCTTATAACCAGTCTAAATCTCCTCTTCCTTTGTTTAAACCATTACTCCTTGTTCTGTCACAACAGGCCCTGCTAAAAAGCCCCTCCCCAGCTTTCCTGGAGCCCCTTTCAGTGCTGGGAGGCTGCTCTAAGGTCTCCCCCAGCCTTCTCCAGGCTGAACAACCCCAACTCTCTCAGCCTGCCCTCATACAGGAGGTGCTTCAGCCCTCAGATCAGCTTCACCGCCTCCTCTGGACTTGATCCAACAGATCCATATCCTTCCAGAACTGAACACAGGACTCCAGAATGGAGCAGAGGGGCAGAATCCCCTGCCTTGCCCTGCTGGTTCCACTGCTATGGATGTAGCCCAGGACAGTTGTCTTTCTGAGCTGCAAGCACACATTGTTGGCTCCACACATGGTGGAGATGCTGATGTGTTGAATCAGATCCATCACTTTCAGAGAAGTGCCAGGCCAACCCTTAACACCAAGGAAGAAGAAGCAAGAAGGAAGGAATGGGCACTTTACTCCAAACACCTTCCTTAGAGGATGCCCAAGCCTCAGCAGCTGATGTGGCACATGGGAAAACAACCACTTATTTATTGCTCACATGCAAGGCTTATGGTATTTTATTCTCTGTTTACCTGAACAGGAGCATCAGGGCCTGGAGGAAGGTACGGAAGTTGTTGTGCCGATTAATGGAGGTTTCATCATCCAGTGCAATGTTTCCAAACACCTGTCACAGGAAACAGAAGTGATTCAGACCAAATGCATCCCGATGTGGAATCTGTCAGTAAAGGCAGATCAAGAGGAGTTGGGAAAAAAGGCAGGAAAAGACTTTGTCCTGGTTTAAGGGCTCTCCAAAGCTAGAATTTCTGTGCTGAAGAGGGAGATGAAAATACGTTGTGGAGATCAAATGAGTAAAACAAACCAAGTTAACACACTTGGTCTTCATGCAGACTCTTTCCAACACCACAGTTCAGCTCCATCTCAGGACAAGAAAATGGTCTCATTCCTGTTCAGAAGGATGTGATGCCTGAGCTGCTCCCTGCTCTCAGCTTCCTTATGTTACCAGTACCCAGAGGAAGAGAGGAAGGGACGTTCCCTTTTTCGGGAGACACAGTTTCCCACCACCACCTCCGGAGCTGCTGTGCTGCAGGCTCAGAACCTGCACCCAGTCTGCCTGCCCTTTGTATGCTCAGAAATACCTGCACAGCCAGGGCCAGGCTCAACACAAGACCTGGCAATAAGCATGGAAAAAGTGGCCTATTTTGCTTTTCTAATTTACCTGACATTGGATTTTTGTTCCATCCTAAGGTGGGTGTTGAGCCTGCTGTGGAGTCAATAACCCTGAACCATGGGGACAAACCCAGGCTACTTATGGTCAGTATTAAAGCTCAAATTTTACCTGCATGCCAATAATGGCATAGATGAAGAAGAGCATTGCAATGAGGAGACACACATAAGGCAAGGCCTGGGGAGAAAGAAAAGGCAGTATTAATGTCAGCAAATGCATATTGCAGATTGCCCAGTCCCTGGGGGTGTTCAAGGCCAGGTTGGGTGAGCCTTTGAGCACCCTCATCCATTGGGAGGTGTCCCTGCCCATGGTAGGGGGGTTGGAACTGGATGGTCCCTTCCGACACAAACCAGTCTGTGATTCTGTACTTCATATGTCAACTGGTAGCATTTAATTCCTGGGCAGCACTGTGTTTTGTGGCATTTGTCCTTCAGATGAAGGAACTGGGAAGAGAATACAAACAATTCTGGCAGCCTTCAGAAAAGAAAGCCCTAGAGACAAGTATTCATCGATCACAAAACAGTCTGGGTTTTCCAAGGGCTCTCTATACACCCTTGCAAGCAGATAAGCAGTAAACAGGGAAAACACAAGAAGAAGCTCTGCAGCAAGTGGAGCTACAGCAGCCACTGGCACTGTCTGTGCATAATTGCACGAGCATTAATTTTTAATGACCTTGCTGTAAATTTAGTATGAGAAAAAAACATACATCCAAGAAATGAGTTCCTGCTCTGAAACAGGCACAGATTGCAATCCCAGGAGGAAAAAAAGATTCTGAGTTTTAGCAAGAAATCAGTGAAGACTACAATGTAATTATGACACCCAAGCTGGGAGTAATAGCTGCTTTTCACTCAGGCTAAGCGAATAAGTAATTAATGCCTCTTAATTAGTAATACTAAAAAAATGGGAAGTCTTGCCCTAGAACTAGACAGTGTGATGCTCGGGACAGGAGAGGGGTTATGCAGTCCATGGGGAAAGAAGCAGGAAACACCAGGCAAAGGGTTGATGTGGTTTCTACTGGAAATGGGATGAAGTTCAACAAGGCCAAGAGCCGGGTCCTGCACTTTGGCCACAACAACCCCATGCAGCGCTTCCAGGCTGGGGACAGAGTGGCTGGAGAGCAGTCAGGTGGAAAGGGACCTGGGGGTGCTGATTGACAGGAGGCTAAACATGAGCCAGCAGTGTGCCCAGGTGGCCAAGAAGGCCAATGGCATCCTGGCCTGTATCAGGAATAGTGTGGCCAGCAGGACGAGGGAAGTGATCCTTCCCCTGTACTCGGTGTTGGTGAGGCCACACCTGGAGTATTGTGTTCAGTTCTGGGCCCCTCAGTTCAAGAAAGATATTGAGGGGCTGGAGAGGGTCCAGAGAAGAGCAACAAAACTGGTGAAGGGACTTGAGCACAAGTCCTGTGAAGAGAGGCTGAGGGAGCTGGGGTTGTTTAGCCTGGAAGAGGCTCGGGGTGACCTCATCGCTCTCTACAACTATCTGAAAGGAGGTTGTAGACAGGTGGGGTTGGACTCTTCTCCCAGGCAAGCAGTAACAGAACAAGAGGGCACGAGCTTAGACTCTGCCAGGGAAGGTTTAGGCTGGATATCAGAAAAAAGTTCTTCACAGAGTGAGTAATCAGGCATTGGAATGGCCCAGAGAGGGGGTGGATTCACCATCTCTGGAGGTTTTTAAAATAAGACTGGATGTGGCACTTAGTGCCATGATCTAGTAATCATGGTAGTGTTGGATTAAGGGTTGGACTTGATGGTCTCTTCCAACCCAGATAACTCTATGATTCTATGATTCTATGAAACCTTTGGACAAGTTTCTTGATGATTGAGTGAAAGGAGAACACAAAAATTGAATATGAGAGCACTGCCTGTCTGCTGTCTCCCAGAGGGATGTGCAGTGTAATACAACACTGCCTCCCATCCTTGGCCATGGGACAACAGTGGATGCCTGCAGTCCTTCTCCATGCTACTTGTAGCCTGAACTGTCTGATTGAAACTTCCCTCTTGCCCAGCTCCTGTGCAAGGCCACAGCCACATTCATATTCTGCAGAAGCCAGTTCTCCACCCTGGTTCTCCCCAGCTTGGCGTGGGCAGAGCCACCCAGCATCTCCCTCCAACGGGAGGAGAGAAATCCCTTCCTTCTCTTAAAAAGTCTTTTCCATTTTTGGAGAGAGCACACTCCTTCCCACAGATTTATCACCTAAAATAACCTCTCTGCATTCGTTTTGAATCAGACACCACGATGTATTTGAAAGTGCAGCAAACCCAAAAGAAACCAGTTGCTCTGCACCCCACTTTTAAATACCAATTGTGACCATAAAACCTTCCAGAAAGCACCACGTTAAACACCCAGACACTGCACCAACCTGCAGCAAAGCTCCCTGGAGCTCACGACAGCACCCAGAACACAAACTATTACCTGCAGAACTCAGAGCTCAGCCCAGAAGAAGGGGGTTGTGGTGCCTTAGATTTATTGTGTTTCTCTGAAGGGTGGATGGGGGTGTTGTTACTTCTGCTCTCACCTTGTAACTGCAGGAGGAATCCTGCAGTCAGGAGAGGCTCTGAGATGTGGAGTATGCAAAGCCAGAGGTGTGGTGCCCAGGCTTGCCAAGCCACCCACAGCACACATGGGCAGCGCTCAGGAGCGTCGCACCCCGCTAGCAAGGAGGAGGTGAAGTTCCCTGGCTGGGAGCCAGCAAACAGATCCATATTTTGCCACTCTCTGATCACATTGTGCTTTGCTTTCCCACATCACCTCTCTACTTATTTTTCTCTGAAAGTCCTGCGAGACCTCCAGAACCAGGGAGGTCAAGTACTTTCTGGGAGAGGGGCCACGTGTGATGAGGCTGGGCACCTGCACAGTCAATAAGTACCAGTGTGCTAAAGCTCAGTATCAACACAACAAAAGCCTGATTTCATATTAAAATTATAGATTCACAGAACCATTAAGGTTGGAAAAGACCTCTAAGATCATCAAGTCCAACCATCAAATTAAATTATCTCCTCTCTGCACTGTAGAATGTGAACATGACCCATAGCAAGAGATAGGACACTACAAGCTGTGAAAATGGGCTGCAAACGAGCTGAGAGCTGTTAAAAACAGATCTGGAAAAGAGCAAACTGGAAGCACAGGTTGAGAACTAAGCTGCTGTAATGCATTTGTTTCAGAGAATCATAGAACATCCTGAGTCGGAAGGGACCCACAAGGATCATTGAGTCCAACTCCTGTCACTGCATAGGACAACCCCAAAATTCACACTGTGTGTCTGAAGGTGTTGTCTAAAAGCTTCTGGAATATTATCACTCAGTTCAGAAGTGCCACATCCAGCTGCCATAGCCAGTTGTCCCTTCAACATAGTGTTACCAGTTGCCACAACATGCTTTGTCTCTCTGATAGGGAAGGGAAAAGGAAACCAGGCAAAGCAACTCTTTCAATTTCAGAAAGAAACAAATTGGTTTTGTAACGCTCCATGTCACAAAAACACAGCCTTGGGTTACACAACTTCACAATTTATATTACCAAAACACAAACATTTGGGTTTCGCCTCCATCAGATTCTGTTAAGACTGAAAGCTGGTGAAAGCAATTTAACCTTGCGCTGGCTGCAGGCAAATAGCAGGCGTGGAGGCCCTTATTAATCAGCCTACCATTTCCTTATGCTAATATGCAAGTCTCAAGGCTTTCCTACAGGGATTTAGTGGTAGTTTGAAGGCCAACCTGAGCTTTGTGCACTTGCTGCAAGTCTGCACCAGCAGCCATCCGGCTTTCAGATCCATTTTCCAGCACCTGCAGCACTCAGGGAATGTTCAATGCAAATCAGTTGGCTTTACTGCAGAATTAACACTCCTGTAATTGCTTTGTAGAGGCGGAGAGAGGCCGTTCCCTTGGCAAGGGGAATCTTTGATACTCAATGGGCGATGCTACACAAGTGCGAGCGCTACCACCTCCCCGTCTTTCCTCTCCACCTCCCACCTGCCTAAAGCTCACCTTAAAAGACTGCACAAAGGTCCAGAGCAAGATGCGGATGGTGTAACCCTGGCGAAGGAGCTTGATGAGTCTGGCTGCCCTGAAGAGCCGCAGGAAGCTGAGGTTGATGAAGTTGTCCTGCGGAAAGTAAAGGTTTTGTGTCCTTCAGAAATTAACGTGATTGGAAACCACAGCCCGCAAAAAAGAAATTAAAATTACCAGCTTCACGATCTAAGCAGCAAATCGGCCACCAGAAAACCTTCCAAAAGAAACATTCGTCAGTGCAGATCACTCCACATGCAGCAAGTATGAGAAAACCCCTCTCCACAAGAGCCCTCCCCTCTGCTACTGGGTCAATGACAGAAAAGGAAAAGGCCCTTTCACGATGTCCATGGAGGTCTCGTTCTCTTTGACTGAGGCAGATTTTCTCCCCCTAAGGACTCAGGGAGAGGTAATGGTGCCATATTATCATTTTTGTAAAGAATAAAGTTGTTTTGAAGTCTTGGTCAGCTTGCTTTCTAGAATGAATTGAACTTAAGCCAAGACAGTTGCAAGGGGCTGCACATAAAGCCTCTACCATAACAAAGAAAGGCATTGTCCAGTGAAGATTAAAACATCCTTGAAAGAATGAGGATGTTTTCTAACCCTGGATGTCTTAAACGTTTATAAAACATGTGACTGGACAGGCTTGTCAAGGAGAAATGGCACCAGCAAGACTGTTTGGAAGATGGATCAATGGGAGCAAATCAATTGGGGAGGTTGAACGCTTGACAGCAGGAGGGTGCCTTAGGAACCTGCTGGTTTTTTAAATTACTATTAAATGTGCCTTCACAGGTAAATCGAAGAACTGCTGGAGAGTCTGATTTCCATTTGTTTTGTATGGTTCTCCCCACCAAGCACCCCATTTTTTTTCTTTTCTTTTCTTCAGGAAAAAAAAAAAGGTTTCTTGCCCCAATGAGCTAATCTAGAGAGGGTTCTTTCCAAAACAAAACATGCAAAAGCCAGATCCCTCTTGCCCTCCTCTTTTAAGGAGATGAAAAATACTCCCCCTTTCCATAGTGATTCCAATTCACTTCTTTGTGAATCTCTGATCAGAACCATTTATTTGACTGAGTTAGCTAAGGAGAGAAAGCTTCCCACTTTAAACTATCAAGCAGTAGAGTGGAAAATATAATCATAAGGAGCTCTTGTCGGCAAAGATGAGCAAAAAATAGTCTTTCCCTTGTGTTCCCATTTTACCAGAAGACACTCAGTCATATTAAACTGACCCATCTTTCTTGGTCATTTGGCTACAGAGCTCATTCTGAATTCGGGGGGCTTGTTGGATCTATTTAGTTACTTAAATGCCAGCTCAGTTTTGGGGCCATCAGCATCACATTCCACCAATCCCATCAGAGAGTTCAAGAAATCAGTCTCAGGCATGCACTCGGTTTCTCTCATGTTAAAAATGCAAGCAGCTCAGAGTTAGGCACAGACCGTATATCAGACTCAATCCTCAAATAAAGAGAAAAGAGAAAAGCACAGGTATGTTCAATGAAAGAGCAGACGACACTGAGCTCATTCAAGTCAGCAACAGAAAGCAGCTCTGCCAGGCAAAGCACAAGCGAGGATTCCCCTGGGTTGTTCAAGGTCAGCAAAACAAGCACTAAATATTCAACGCTTGTCTCTCAGCATCAGCTCCTGGTTTGTTTTGCACATCATTTACGCTCCCTTCACAAAACACTGGCTGAACTCACCTTAGGCAGGTAAGGGCTGTATAAGACAGAGCAGAGCTGGACCATAGCTGGGTAACCAGGTCCCATCAGGAGCCTGGTCCTTAGGAACCGGTTCCCCCTGCAGGGGCTGCAGTGCTGGCTGGTACAGCAGCCGCAGCCGGGCTCAGCGCAGAAGGTTAACCCAGAGCCCATGGAAACTTTCCCCACCAGTGGGAACTGGATCAGACCTTACGTGTAACATTCATGGCACATCAGGCCTGCAAGTCTGCCAAATTGTTACCTTCAGAGCAAAGCTCACGCCAGAACTTTCCTAATGCTCATCCAAGGAGCACGTGCGCAGGTAGCATCTACAGGATCCACCTCTCTGCATAGGAACCTGCCTTACCTTCATCTTCCCATGTTTCTGCAGCTTCCAGAACACTGTTTTATTCAGGCTTTGCTACAGTCTCATAATCACAGCTGAAATGATGCTTAACATCTCCTTTGGTCTAGGCTGGCTGACAGGTCACACCTGTGCTACAGGAGGCTTTATACAGGGGGGGCTGTGTATGAAACTGGGGGCTCAAAGCCATGCAGTTATGTCCATAATCCTCCACTACCTTGGATCTGAGGGGGACAAACAGTCTGCAGTATTGTCTCCCAACCCTAAATCCTCCCTGTTTGACTCAGGCACTGCCATTTCCTAAAGCACAGCAAAAGCCTCAGCTCTGTGGGGAATCAATCACAACCCAGGAAAATCCAGAGCCACCAACATTCCAGAGCATTCGAAGGACAGTTCTCTGCGCTGTTTGTAGGGAGGTCAAATCACACACGCTCGTGGCGGACGGAAGGGCTCTGCGTGTGTAACCCTCAGCACAATGCATAGAAAACCCATCCTTCAACAACCCAGCTGTCCAGGCAGGTATTAGAATCACATGCAGTTAAAGGGGAAACTCCACATTGCGATATTTCTTGTGTATAACAGTGTTTTGCATCAATTTCCTTTCCACTCAGCCACCTCTGTAACATGACACATGTGATCAGCTTCTGCGTTATCAAAATCTTTCCTTCCAGGTCTTTCTTTGCCTTTCTGTTGCACAGATGCTAAAGGCTCACACCACAGCTTTATGATTTTATGATCTACCTGAAGACTAACAAACTATGTTCAAAAAGTGTTTCCCCCTACCCTGTTACTATTTTTCCTAGGAGAAGCAGCTCTGGTGCCAAAGGCTCTCCACTGCCTGCCAGGCTCCACTGGGGCTGAGCACAGCCAGGGACAGCCACCACATCCCACAGGAGCAGAGTGACCAAAGCTCAGCTCAGTGATGCATCCCTGGAGGAAACTGCAAAGCAGGGGAGAACAGATATAATGGATAAAGAACTAGCCTTGAATACTGTCCCCTCATGGAAAACCTCCTCTTTTACCCTTTCTTAGGGTGTTTTCCATGCTGAAAATTAGAAAAGCCATGAAGAACAGGGTGTACGGCCACAGCCAAGGTCTGTTCCTCCAGCATCTTTAGCAGCAGAGTGGTTCCCCCCCAACACAGGAGCTGTGCCCAGTGCCTACAGGAATGCAGGACAAGCTCTATTCTGTGCACCAGTGGCAAAACACCAGCTCAGTGGATTTAGTGTTTTGGACTTCTAAACTTGCAGTGAGAAAATGGTTTTGCACGTGGCTGGACATGATTTGCAAGATTTAGTTAAGGATGTTGTGTTACGCTGCCCCAAACCAATAAATGTGGTAGAAGTTGAGCTGCTCATCCCTGCTTCTTCCTGCAGCCCTGGTACAGAACACAACAACCCCTCAGACTTGAAACTTCAGATTTCTGCCCTCAAAATGAAGAGCTCACCCAAAGTTGCAAAGAGCTGTGGGAAGAGGAATCCAACCAAGCCAAGAACGGGATCACTCAGGAAGCTTTGTGAGGTCTCTTCATCTGGCATCGACAAGAATTAACCTGTCCTACTAAGGAACTACTGTTGAGGAACTCCTGTTGTTCCCTTTTAAACATCTGTGGCACTGCCAGTACTGAAGAAGAGTTCCTGTATCTTGCATAGAGTCTCGGCTTCCCTTGAAGCCTGGGGAAACCTTTGCTGATTTTAAGAGGCTGAAGATGTTCACCATGCTTGTCCATGTCTTGGGGACTCTACCATGACAGTCACAGCACATCATGTCCTTTCACCTTGAGCCAGGAACGCTGGAAATGTGATTTAATGTGTGTGCTGCCCAGGTCTCTCCTTGTTCTCTACTACCTTTCAACTTTGATGCTTCTGCTGTAGGCTTCAACATCAGGAGTGGAAGGAAGAAGGTACCTCCAGAGGATAACTTGATGCTCTAAAGATTTAACCTGGACACCTTGGACATGAAGTGATGGAAGGAGCCTGGACCTGCACATAAAACCATGGAGACTGCAATCCAAACAAACTGCAGGATGACATTTAAATCTTTAACCTGCAACATGGCAACAAGGCCAAAACTTGGCCAAACACAGAGAAGCTGATTTTTTCCCAGTACACTTCCACGTGCACAACTGATGCCAGAGTACTTATCTGTGCTCCCTCAGCCAGGGCTGCTGAAGGCCAAGTCTCCAAAGACATCCTCACAGCTTCCACACATCTGCCAGGGCATCTTTAGATTGGATTGGAAGAGGTTCTTCCCCCAGCGGGTGGTGGAGCCCTGAAACAGCTCCCCGGGGAAACAGTCACAGCACCCACTCTGCCAGCATTCCAGAAGCATTTGGACAATGCCCTCAGTCCCGTGAATGTTAGGATTTTCCTATGTAGGGATAGGAGTTGGACTCGATGATCCTTTTGGGGTCCCTTCTAGCTCAGGTGATCCTATGATTCTGTGACCTGTAACTCTTCCAGCCCCCACGACGTGCAGAGGACTCCCTTCTCAGGCTGACGAGGCAAACTGCTAATTTCTACACTGCTCTTTTCTTCTTTGCTGCTTCCTAGCAGAAAATTCCCTCCTGTGACCCTCCAGGAAAAACGCACAGAGCTTATTTGCAGTCTGTCAGGAAGATTCACTCTTATTTACACCTTAAGAGCAACTGTGCAACAGAAAGCCCAGATGTTAACACAGACCCAAGAGGTGCTGTCAGGTGGCCAGGCAGGTATTTTCCATAAGCTTATAGTCTCATTTTTGTTATTAATCATAGCCAAGATAACCAAAAATAGAAGAATATATGTATTTTTTTAGATTATGTCTGTCTTTATTCATACTGTTTCGCCTGATTTACGATTTTTAGAGACAAAGGCCAATATTTCCAAAAACATCCTTGGAATCAGGCACAAAATTCCCAGTGGGATCTGGTTCCCAGTACTTCCCAGCCCTGTTCATGACATGGCTTATGCATTTTACTTGAGATACTTGCTTTTGCATCCAAGGACACTGAGTCCACTGTGGTGGCAAAATGCTTCCATACACTGGTATTACAGAGAGTTTTCAAAGTTGGGTAAAAATCACTCTTTCTTGTGCCTTCTCTTTTGATTTGAGGGAAGCAAGTTTGTAATCACTTCAGTATTTTTTTGCCTTACAATAAAGTATAAATCATGGGCTTGAAATGCCTGTAAGAAGTGCCTGTTAGAAGTGCTGCTTCCCTTTGCAGAAAGCTCAACACATCAATCATAAAACAAACCTGATTTCTGAGAACTGAATTTGAAGCCACCACTCACAAAACGCAGGGTTTCCCAGCCAGCCAATCTTCTCTACTCCAGCTCATCCAGAATGATTTTCCTCTCCTATTCCCACTGAGTTTTCCACCAAAATAAAGCAAGTGTCAGTCTCCCCTTTACCATTGCCAGGTGTAACAACCAGCAGAGAGCAGGCTATTGGTAACTGCAGCTGCCTCACGTCACCAATTAGCCAAGGGGTAGAAGATGCAGGACAGAAGGCAGTTTTGAGGCACGCTGCAGTGAGGCTTTTTCACCAGTGCAATCGGAAATCTCATCAAAAACCAAATTAAATTAAAAGGAAAACGAGAGAAAATAAAAGCAGAGAATTTAAATAAGTGTTTAAATTCAATGAAACCAACCGTGTCCTATATGTGATGTTGTCATGGATGGATATTTGCAAGATTATTTACAAATTTAGGTTTTTTTGAGCAGCAGGTGCACAACATACAGACGGAGACATGGTTTTCGCATTGTATGTTGATTGGATGGCGTGATTCAGCAGGTAGATAAGGAAAATAAAGAACAAAACAGGAAACAAAAGAGAAAATGAGTAATCAGGACAAGCAAAAAAGGAAACTCTGAAAATTTCACTGGAAAAAAAAACTGTTGGGCTTTTGGGGGTGTTATTTTATGGGAACTCTATAAATAAAAAATGCTTCGAACCAAAACAGATTCTGAGATCCTAAAGGTAACACAGACAGTGCAGTAGTTATTTGCATTTCATTTTTGTAATGCAAATTGGGAGACGATTCACAAACACTTCTCAGGATGGTTTTTTGTATTTCCAGGCATAGAAATAGATGTCAGTTTGCCATAAACCCATTTGGCCTCCCGAGGCCGGCCGTGTCCACAAGGACACCTCATTAATGCCACCTATTTTACTTCCATTACTGGGAGGGTAAAAAACTGACATATGTGGTTTTGCCTGAGGAAATAAAAAAAATATATATATATTCCACTGCATTCACAAAGTAAATTACATATGACATGACTACAAAATTAAAATAAACCAATTAATCAACACATTTCTTTTCCTTTTATCTTTACTTTTCAAGAGGTTTAATGTACCTATGCAGCATGGCTGGTGGAAGCCTGGTCTCTCAAGATGAGACCACCCAGGTGAGCAGGTTTATTTACCTTGGAGAACACTTACAGCTGGAAAACAATAGTCATGGAGAAAAGCGGTGCTCCTGCAACTCTTTGCAACCCTGACATCAAAGTCATTCCCAGAGAGCAGTCCCTTTCTGCAAGGAGCTGGAGGGCTTCATGGGTGGCTGCTAGGGGGTGCAGACTGAGAGCTGAGTTTGTGTTGTGGTTGTCACCTGGGCTTCACCACCTGAGAAACCCTCCTGCACGATGGGTAACCACTGGGCTGAACATGCAGGGAAGGACTAACAGGGGCTGCCACCCAACTGTCCCCACGGCTGCCCATCCACCTGGGAGAGCCTGGAGCAGAGGGAGGCAAATGGAGAAGACAGCATCCTCTGTTGGGGACACAGCTCTTGAGTTGTGATGGGTGAGGACCTGTGGTTATTCTCAGCTCCATAATGCAGTGCAGAGAGCTGCTGCACCCCCGGTCACACCTTGAGCCAGGAGGCTGAAGTGGGGTTAAGCATTAGCTCTGGTGTTTAGTGCAGAATGGGTGTCCCTGCTGTTTGCAAACAGCATGAACATTATTGCTGCATCAGCATTTCAGCCCTTTCCTACATTTTTTTTAACACTAGAAGCATTGAAGTATCTTTGGTGCAACTCCAGTTTAACAAAACACCAGGTTTTATACTATAAAAATGGTTTAAAGTGTAACTCTTCCAGGATGATACACGCATTGTGTCACTTTCCAGGCAGCAAAACGGTCCTGGTGTTTCCCAAGCAGCTTTGGCACCCCTTGGGTTTGCACTGGGGGTCAGAATAAAACATGCTGCAGCCTATGGTGGAACCAACAACACAGGATTTGAGCAGAGTGCTGGATCCTTCCGCTTGGTTTCCACCCTAAAGGCCACAGACCGCCCTCAGGGCTGGAAGGAGAAGAAAGCTTGCAGTGGTGATGCTGGTACAAGACCTCTACCACATGCAACTGGATGAAGCAAAATGAACAGCTTCATGAAAGACATCTTGGAAGCTGCAAATAACAATTCTGCTGTAAATGCAATCTTTGGGGCTCCACTGCAGACTCCCACTTGTGTAATTAAACAGTGATTTTAAGACCTGTGCATCAATGTCACCTTTAATCACACTGACGCCTCCTCAGCGAGCTGTGCACAACGCCCTTGAACTCAGCCCATCATCCCTGTCTGGGGCTGAGAGGTGGACGTGTGTGGCTTAAGAAAGCCCACACTGGTGGCTACAAGAGCTGTGCGAGTGGGTGAGTGCACTGCCACAGATGGGCACAGGCTGGAGAGGGATCAGAGAAGAGCTGGGTGAAAGAGGCTTTGAAAAACAAGCCTAGAAGGAAGGTGCAAGAGACCTCTGGGCACGCTTTGTCTGCAGGGGAAAGCATGTGGAAAGGAGTCACGATGGCTGCACGGAAATGCTGCAGAAAGGGAAGATTTAGAGAAAGCAGAGCTCGAATATGACTGAGGCAGAGGACCAAGAGGTCAAGGGCTGGAGAAGTACTTAGGGATACATGGCTTTTATATTAAAGATGTGTTTGTGAGCAGCTTGGCATTGCACACTGCCAGGGGAAGCTGTTAAACTACATTAGAAAATCTTCTCTAGTGCTCTACTTAACGGATTGAGTTCCTCATAAACCAAAAACCTCCCAATTACAACCTGAGGGGACATGGGAAAGGTGTACAGATGCTTGGGAGATTGACCCCACTGGATTTATCAACTGTTTTTATGGGTAGTTCATGTTACTCTTCAAAGTCATCCCCAGATTGCTGCTGTCTGATGCTGGAGAGCAGAGATACAGCTGCAGAGTAGAAGGGTGATGCCATCACTCCCAGCATCCTTGAGGTTACCGCATTGGTGCCTCCTGACTCACATGAAGCTATTTAGGGGCACTTTTGCTCTCCAGCCCAAAGAACAGGAGAGGGATGGGGATCCTCAGCCTACACACTAACTCTCCTAACCCAAAGAGTTGGCCAGCAGTGCCGAGGGACAGCTGCTGCGTCCAAAACACTGGGGATGTGCATATACAGCCCCAGACACAGTGGCTTTTCTTTGCATTGAGTGATGTATCACAGCCCAACCTGACCAACTCCCATTGCTGAGGTAGGGCCACCCCAGTGGGATCTGTAGTGAGAGGCAATGGCCTGTTATCCAAGCAGGGAATGGACAGCAGCGATAGCTGCTCTCTGCCTGTAAAATAGCTGTAAAAAGGGGGATTTTAACAAGAGGCATGGGCTTGGCATTGCGAAGAACACTCCTTCCAGAAGATACCAAACTCAGAGTCCTCAGGCTCCCTCACCACATGCAAGCTGGCTGTGCTGCATCCTTCTGGTAAAACTGGCTGAAGGAGGGGTGGAAGAGAAGGGTTTGTGGCTGGCTTGCGAATGTTTTCGGAACTGTTCAAACCAAGGCAAGGTGCCTGAGCCTGTCAAGAAAGCACGTCCCATGACAGAGAGCGTGGAGGGAAGCACCCAGGACCTGCCCACGGTGTAAGAAATCTCCCAAGTGCTCAGAGAGGTAGTAATCAGATAATCAGACCTTGTATTTGATCTCAGTGACTTTACCCTGGCTGTGAGCTTTGTATTTTTCTGTGGTTTTTGGACCAGAGAGGTTAGGCAAGAATGTATTTTGTTAGTAATATGGTCTTCACCAGCTGCTGAATGTCCTGTAAGGAAGTCTGGGGAGCATAGTTCTTAGCATACACAAAACAGATCTACAAGCAAATCCCAGGGACTGAGAGAAAAAATTATGATAAAGTTCATATTCATCACATACAAGTACAGCATCATCAGCTAAAACGTGCATTGGGAGAGAGGAGGAACAGTTTAGAAATTGGATAATATCAGGTGATTGAGGCTGAAGTCAAGACATTTGCTGCCTGTATGGAAAAATCCTCTAGAATTTAATGGGAAGTTTGTACAGTCCATGTAAGCTACAGGACTCATTAGCAGGGAGTGAGCAGTCACTGTAAATGTGGTTGGTTGTTTTAATAATTGCCCTGCAAAGCTTTTGTGCACGTAATAGAAATGCACCTTGTTCCCCCAATCCAGGCTGATGAGTTTCTGGCTGTTTCTATGTTCCCATCACCTCTCCCCTTCTCACTCCTCTTATTGTCTTCACTCAGCTCTGTGACCACAACAGGGGAGGAGCCCCAAGGGGCAGAGGCATGTGCGTGCCCCGAAGAGCACCTCAAGCCACGAAAGAGCAGTCTTCACACAAATCCTTTTGCTCTTTTCCCTCTATTAAACTCAACAGGATTTTTCCATTAGTAGGCAAAACCAGCTGAGGGTTGGAGTCTTTTGCAGAATGAGAAAGAGAGACTTGTTTCCTGGCAGAGCCACTCGCACTGTTGTTCCCATCACAGCTTTCTGCACAAGAGTCTTTGGGGCAGAGAGCAATGCTCATCCCGGTGGAAAGAGCAGAGCTAATGGAAAGAGGCTGCCAGGTCACCCAAGGGCATCATCACACCATGAGTCCCAGAGGCAGCTCGAGGGAACAGGGCTGGGAGGGGAGAAGGTGCAATGTCTTGACAAGGTACAGCTTTGTGGGTAAAAATGAAGCAAATTGAGCAAACTGTACTCACCGCAATCTCTGTTACTAAAATATCAGTAATACTTCCCAACACTGTTACGAAATCGAAGACGTTCCAGGCATCTCGGAAATAATTCTGCCAAATGGAAACACAAAGGGGATGTAGAGGGATGCAGGGGTTGTTTTCTTTTTGTAACACAGTTTTTCTTTTGTTTTTTAAGCAGGCATCATGCAATACAAACATTTCATGTAGAGAGGAAACAGTCGAAAGCAAACGAGGAAGGCACATACCAGCACACCGAAGGCAATGATCTTCAGCACACATTCCATTGAAAACATGGACGTAAACACAATATTCAGGGATTTCAGCATTTCCTCATATGCTTCTGGGGCATCATAGAACTAAACCAGGATGGAAGAAAGGTTGTTAATGGAAGATCACTTGCAGAAAAAATCCTTCCCAGTTGACTTGCCTGACAGCAAGACTTCTGCCCATTTTAGTGGCAGATTTGTGCTCGCTTTAAGCAAGACTTGGGGTTATTCAATGCCACTCCAGAAGCACATCACTGCCCATGTGCTATTGTAACAGAGCAGCTGGGGGTAGCCCCAGGACCAGGACACTGTTGGTGGGGTGTATCTCCCTGTAAGCACAACACAGGGCAAGAGGGAGGAAGGGCAATTTCAAAACCTAAGGACAAGTGCAGAATCGTGTCTTGTTCCAGCAGAACCTAAGCACGTGGTGACATCCTGACTGTGAAGATACTCCAGGCTAGGTAAGGGTTAGGAGGGGAGGTATCCACAACATCCAGCTAGTGGCATCTCCTCCTCAAAGGTACCATGGATCACATCCCAGAAGCTTGACAAAGATTCCCCTGGGATGGCTGGATTTTGAGCAACTCCAAGACGTGACCCTGCTCTGCAACAGGAATCCCAGGCTGATCTGGGAGCTCCAGACCTGCAGAGCCCAGTTCCCACCCCACTGTCCGTGCGCTGAAGGGGTTACGAACCAAACCAGCGCTGCTCAGGGGAATCCCATTCACAGCATCTCATCACAACTAAACCATCTCCCTTTGGGGACTGAAAGAATTCCAGAAGGCTTCTTAAAACAACACTAGGCAGATGAGAAGTGGTGGTTGCTCCTACCAATCCCCCCAACTCTCAAGCTGAGAGTACAAAGCCTCTTCAACAAAACACCGCCTTGGCTGGATGGGAATTGCAAAGATCCAGTAACAGTCCACTAACCTTCATCATTAGGACAATGGTATTGAGTGCAATCATGACCATGATAAAATACTCAAAGGGAGGGGACACCACAAATTTCCACATCTTGTACTGAAAAGACTGCTTGTTCTGAGGCATGTAGCGCGTCAGTGGCTTGGCACTTATGGCGAAGTCTATGCAGGCCCTCTACAAAACAGAAATGGGATGAAAAGAATACAAAAAAAAAGGGCTGGCAATCTCTATCAGTCAGAATATTGCTGGGAGAGTGAGAAAAGCATTTAGTGGAGGACAGTATTTATAAGTGTTTCTCACACATGATGTGAGTGCTGAATACTCCTATAAATAGCAGCACAAGACCCCCCCCAGTTGTGATTAAGTTTTGGACACTGCTGAAAATATAAAAACTCCCAACACTCCTATGGCCCTCAGCAATCCTGGGAAACAGCTTTCCAGCCCAGCCCAGCTCCCAGTAGGTCCTGATTCCTTCCCACTTACAGAAGGGAGTTTTAAATCCACAGCCTTCCTTCAGAAAACGCTTTACCAGCTCCTCCTGGTATGTAATTGTAGAAACTGGAGGACTGGTAAAGACATTGTCTGTGTTTAAAACAAAGTATTATGAAATTCAGGTATTTTCTCACACACAGCAAAACCCATCCAGTTAATAGCACCTCATAAAATATGAACTTAACACAACCCATAAATTATCCAACAAGTACTACTAGGTGAACTCTCAAAGATCCCCTTAGCTGGCTATTTCTGTTCTAATTATTAGTAAAAACAGCATTAAACATTGGTTTCTACCCACAAAAAGTTTAAATTGTGGAGAATTTTCACCTCTTAGATTTACATAAGAATTTAAAGACTTAAATTACTGCAAAAATAAATTCTGAAATATAATATGGGTAAAGCATTTTTACATATTCTGCTTTATTTTGGACTTTTTGTTCCTAAAGACAAACAGTGCATTAATTACTAATTGATCAAAAAGTCATCTCTTTTCATCAAAAGTCGACTTCCAGCTTCAAGATAAGAGAAAAGAGATGGCTCCTGGCACAACAGGCTGCTGAGGCTGTGGGACTCCAGATGAAGCATGTTGTGGATGCTAGAAGTCTGCATGGGCTCAGGAGAAAACTGGATACACAGATGCCACTATCTAAAGAAAAAAACATATCCAGCTCAGGAGGTTCCTGAGCTGAAAACAATGGTGTTTACTGGGGCATTAAAGAAAAGTCTCGTATGTGCTTACCCTGATCTTGCACTCTTCCCAAAGCATCTGTTGCAGCTGCTCTCAGGAGGTCTCTGCCAGGCACAAATCCAACCTGGTGAGAGGAGCCTTCCCCTGGGGAGCTGTAGCAGCTGTAACCCACTTTAATTTCTGATGAGTAGCCTCTAAAAGGCCAAAGATCTGGTCTTTCACACCTACATGCTTGAGCTAACATGAAAATCCATCTTCACTTTGAAGCTGAGCTGTGGGACATGTGACAGTCCCTACTGTAGCGTTCAGGGGCTCTCCCTGGGTTTGCTTTTATGCAAAAGCTGAAACAGCCTCTAATTTATTTGGTTTCTACACCACACACCCTGAGGTATGACTGCTCTAAAGCCCATCACAGCACCAGAGGGACAAGGAGTGGGCTTCCAGCAGCATCGAGGTGCTCTGAGCCCCCAGGTGCTAACTCTGGATTCAGAAGACGCGGGTACCTCGTTTTTCTCGAGGCTGCACTCTGACATCACTTTATCTCCTTGCTCTTGGAAGGTGATGATGATTAACGCCACAAAGATGTTCACAAAGAAAAAAGGGAAGACAACAAAATACACCACGTAAAAGATAGACATTTCCATTCTGTAGCCAGGGCTGGGACCCTGTTCCTCGTAGGTAGCATCCACCGAGTGCTTCAGCACGCTGCAATCAAGGGCAAAGAGAGAAGAAAAGTCAATGAGGTCAGTGTGAAGCACCAATGACACCCTGAGAGTCACTCACTGGCCTTCACTCACATAGAGGGTTTCCCACATATGCTCAGGTCAAACTCGCTCCCGTTTCTATGGGTGGGAAGAAGTTTTCCTTGAGGATATTTTTAGGGAAACCCTTGTTCTCACCATTCTGCAGAATGGTGGGGATCAGATACATGCAGATCCACTTATCCCCCTGGCCAAGGGGAGAGGATACAGTTAGATCTGGCTTCTCTTCTCCGGTCAACAGGGATGAAGTAAGGGTGGGGAAAGAAAGGTGTTGATGATCTCCAAGTACTCTCCAGAACTAGAGGGCATGGACTCAAGCTACGTCAGGGAAAGTTTAGGCTTGATGTGAGGAAGAAGTTCTTTACTGAAAGGGTGATTGGCCATTGGAATGCGTTGCCCAGGGAGGTGGTGGAGTCGCCGACCCTGG
The DNA here is from genome assembly GCA_033558185.1 of Dromococcyx pavoninus. NCBI lineage: Eukaryota > Metazoa > Chordata > Aves > Cuculiformes > Neomorphidae > Dromococcyx > Dromococcyx pavoninus. Next base: position 393,734 of record JAUMJL010001284.1, on the reverse strand, counting down.
AGGTGTTTAAGGGGAGATTGGATGTGGCACTGAGTGCCATGGTTTAGATGATAGTTGGTGATAGTGTTGGGTTATAGGTTGGACTTGATGATCTCAGAGGTCCTTTCCAACCTTGTCATACTGTGATACTGTGATACTGTGAAGTAGGGGAACACAGTGAGGGACTGGAGAAGGGACATTGATGCTGTATGTTTTATTCTTTCTTTTATGAAATAGCTGAACATGGAGGACAGGGAAGGTTTGCCAGGGAGAAACCCTGACCATGAATTGTACTCCATGTGTCCCAGTAGAAAAGTGTGCCAAAATAAAGTCATATGCTGAACAGTAAATATCATTTTGGGATTGTCCTATCCAGCATATTCTCAGCATAGGTCACGATACATTTTGCCCTCATTTTCTTACATTCCCATTATCATTTTCACACCTGAAAAATGCATGCAGGTCCAAAAGACTGGAACAAGCAAGCTTTTAAGTACTGAAAACTGCCTAAGTATCCCTGTGCAAGCTCAGAGGAACATGAAGAGAAATGCAGAGCCCTGCCTGCTGATTCACCCAAGGGGAAGTAAAAGTTTAGCTGATAAAGAACTATTCTTATTTCACAGGTCATCTGCCATCTATGTGTCCCTCAGAGCTGCAGAAAGCTGCCATTACCTCCATGACCACTGACCCTGCCAGTCCTGTGTACTCACGTTGGCCACCCTTCGCCTGTGGAGACGGTGAAGAGCGTGAGCAGAGCCCAGAGCACATTGTCGTAGTGGAACTCGTATTTTTTCCACTCCCTGGGCTGTGCCTCCACCTCATTTTTTTCATAATCGAGGTACTGACCCCTAGGAAAAGAAAAGATTCAAACCAAATGAGGGAATAAAACCAAACCAGCCATTTCATGTGACTCACTGAGGAGCATCGAAAAGCCCCAGCAACAGAGTCCAACAGTGCTGTGTATTATTAAAGACAAATAAAGAGACAGTCCTGAGGTTTGTAACAGAAGTAAAGGGCACTTTTTGAGCTATTTTGAGCCACAGGAACTGGACCTGAGGTCTAGAAATGTAAGGAATTGTAATCAGGTCATTCATCTGTTAGGCAAAGCTGGCAATTAATAACATGCTGGCTCCCAAATTGTCTGACTCCACGGAAAACTGCTGCTTGATGGGCAAAAGTCTCCAAATCCTACTTGAAAGTTGGATCTAACTTGTAACTGGGTCCTGCTCTGAGGGGCTGAGGGACCTGGCATCTGGGGAGCTCCCCTCCCACCTACATTCTTCTATAATTTCACATTTAATTCTGTAATATGTCTGCATTGTTGTAAGAAAGAACCTCTGGTAGAGCCTCTGAGGCTGCTGTGTGCACGTGGTCACACCAGGGACGTGCCCTGCGCTTGCAAGGTGTGAGGAGAGGGGAACACAGGCAGAGCTGGACAGTGCTGAGGATGCAGTTTGGGTGCCAAGAAAAAAGGCAGGTGAGAAAGACACATACTGTGGTGAATAAAACACCTTGCAGTCTGCTGCAGAGGACAAAGCATGGCAGGGCTTTTAAGATATTCAGATACTGACCCCTTTTCTAGCTAATTAGGAGCTCTTTAACGTCCTACCAACTCACTTCTGATTAATTATTCATTACGTTTTTTGAATTCATCTGAGCCCAAAGAATGAAGGCAGCAGGTAGAAAAAGGAGTCACACCTTCCCTTCAAAACCCCTTCACCTTAAAATCATACCTGGTTCTCCCTGGGAAAAGGAGCCTGCTCCCCTGTATCATTAAGTATTTGGGTGAGCATTGGTTAGATCAGAGCCAGGAAAGATGCAGCTATTAAATCAACAAAAGGGAAAACTCACCTCTAGGGTAACAGTGCTAAAGCAATGCTCTTACTTAAAGGAGAGTCACCAAGCTCAGCAGATACTTGGCTGATGCAGCTTTGGGACAGTCAAGGGAGTTTCTTCTGCCAGAGGAAATTCTGGTTCCCCACCCAGCCCTGACCCTGGCCGTACCTGCAATCCTTCTCCAGCTCCTTCGACTCATCGGTGCAGTAGAAGAATCTGCCTTTGAAGAGCTGCACAGCAATGACGGCAAAAATGAACATGAAGAGCATGTAAACTATGAGAATATTGAGGACATTCTTCAGGGAATTCACCACGCAGTCAAAGACAGCCTGGGGACAGAGGAGAACAAGGTTAAGGGGGTGAGAGAAAAGAGAAGTGCATCTAACATCTTGGCATCTAACATCAAACTACACTTGGGAGTGACGACCCAGCCTACAACCGGTGGCTCGTTGCATGGACTTGCACACCAAGTGTTTGACCAAGGGTCATCCTCCAGCTGTGAGAAGTAACACAGCTTCCTACAGCTGCTTTCTCGGCGAGTTTGGCTGTGCTACTGAATTTTCTGGTGCTGCCTGTAAAACTTATAAACACAAAGGCAGCTTGCCAAGGTAAATATTAGTCCTAAGCAAATATTTTCATGGCCAATTATGAAATGAAAAACGTACCTGTATTTAATTTATTCCCAGTGGACAGATAAAAACTCATCAAATATATTACTTTCTGACTGCTATTTGAACTTTTTGCCTGGAGAAACTGCCCCATCCCTGGAGGTGTTCAAGGCCAGGTTGGATGGGGCTTTGTGCCCCTGATCCAGTGGGAGGTGTCCCTGCCCATGGTTGGATCTGGATGGATTTTAAGATCCCTTCCAACCCAAACCATTCCACGATTCTATGAATAAAAATATTCCAGATAGAAAACCACTAAGTGCTTTTAATAATATTTTCCTAATGAACTGTCTATCAAATTTAAGTGTGACTAATCGAGTCAGCACATGTCACTTCTGAACTCCCTGCAAAGAACATCTCAAATACATTTATTATTTGGTTATTAGTCACTGATTCATTGTTACACATAATTTGCAGTTTAATTTTAGCCTAAGAAGTTTGCTATAATAATAGAAATTGAGTAGTCTCACTGCCCGAGCACGGGGTTTGTACAATAGTGTTCCTGTTTCTCTGAATGGAAGTGAATAATGCACAAAATTGCACTCGTGATGCAAAGCAGAAACCCTGAATGAAAAACACTGGCAATATCTCTAATCATCCCATTAATCTTGTCAATTGTTGCATACAAGACCACATTCAGGGAAGAAAACTTGAAAGAATTTTGATGATAAACCCAACGAGTACGACTTTTGCTTCACATAAAAACTCCTGAACGCTTCTTTCGAAGGGCTAAAATTACTCTGGAAAATGGCTTGAAAATAAGGAAGACACTCAATAAAAAGCCAGAGTTCGGCGTCCTGCTGTAGGACTGAGCTGCTGTAAATTTAGTATACATAAAAAAGGCACAAAATCACAATTATTGAGGCAGGAATTGTGGGTAAGGACAAAAGCAAATCTATATAACAGCCAACCCTGATTTTTACGTGCCACTATGTTAAAATAGCAGTTGTCTGCGTAGTTTCACCATTGCAAACGCCCCCATCTCTTGCAGAAGAGACCCTGCAAGCATTGTAGCCACATGAAGATGTTCTACAATAGGTGCTCAAGAGTCCCCCCAACTCAGAAATTATTAAATCCTGTAACTCCTTCCATTCTCTGCTTGCAGGGGTTGGCTCCATCTCAAAGCGTTCTTGAAATGGTGTTGAATAAGTAACCACAGGCCATGGCATGTATTTTACTTTATAACTTGGTATTCTAGAGATGAAAGGGTATGGCTATAAAACTCTGCTCCATACATTCTTTAATAGAAAAGATGAACAGATTAAAAGTCCTCTTAGAGCAATGACATTTCTCTTTAGACAGAAAAACCCTGCAATATTCATCTTTAGTTCTCTAGGGAAAGTCAAACACTCCAAACCCTATTTTCTCCTGTATCACTTCTAAGAGCATCACTCTTATGAACTGTAATTTAATTTATTTGCATTTTTTTCCTTTTTCTTTTTTTAGAAGTTTGATTTCAATGTTGATTCACAATAACTCATAATATCACATGCAATGTTTGCAAAAAGAAACAAGCGTTTGACATTTGCTAAACATCTGCACTGTTATTTTTATAAATCTGGCAAGGAGATTAATCACAGCATAATAAAAGGAACAGAAATAACTTGGATTAAGTTGAGTCCATCAGCTTCCTCAAACCTCCAGAGAAGAAAAGATTTGTGGTTATTCTCTAACCTTTAGTTTTGGCAGCCGTTTAATGGTCTTCAGCGGCCGTAGGACCCGCAGAACTCGCAGTGACTTGATGGTGTTGATGTCCTTGCCTTTGGTTCCTCTGCAAGGGATAAAAGGCACAAGAAAAACAGAGGGAATAGTTTGGACCTCGAGTTCTTAAACAGAAGATCTCAAGATACTCAGTGGCTTTTTGATTGCAGTGGGTTTTTTTGGGGGGGAAACATGGGGAGGTTCTTTACAGGTTTTGGGTCCTTCCTCACCATGGATGCAGACAAAACTAATGAGGGCTGTGGGTGAATGCCCACTTGAGACGTGTTAATCACTGCACAGGAGGGAGGCTGTGGGCAGGATATGATCCTTGTAGTGTTCAGTCACTCGTGCTCTCCTGCCTTCGCTCCCTTTCCAGGTACTCACCGAGCATCTCCCAGGACCTGGTAATCTTCCTGCCCCAACTCCCCACCCGGATGAGTCAAAGCCGGGGCAGCAGCACACCTCGGCTGCAGCCACCACGAGAGGAGGTTCAATACACTCATCCCAGGGCAGAAGAAATAAGCAAGTCAGACTTGGCTCTTCTCCCTCCCCAGGCACTGGAGTGAGACAGGAGGATGTTTCTCTGTGTCCTACTTGCACTTCTCTGGCAGGGATGTAGTGACCAGAGGGAACTGGAGCCTTTGTGGCGAGGGACAGAGCTCTCTTGGGGACCAGAGCTGCTCTCCTGCTCTCCATGGCTGTGCCTTCATCCTTGGGTCTCTCTTAGAAGACATGCTACCAAACCCATGCAGGAACATGTAATATGGCAGCATATTACATGCCTGGAACAGTGCTAGGGCAACCTCCCACTCAGGCATGCAGGTGCTGTAAGTTTTGGGTTTAGTCTTTGTGAAAAGGGTGTGCAAGACTCAAGACCATTCCTCTTGTTTCCATGATGAGGTTTTCTTTAGGGGAAGTACAAAGTTTCTTTCCTCATGCACTTCCAAAATAAATGTAAAATAATTACTTCTTCCCCCCTCCAAGACACAGTTACATCTTCTTCCAACCCAACAGCAAAACAACAACATTCCCCTTCATTTTGTATGAAGTGAAAAATGAGATGAAAACCTTTAACGGACTTTTATTCATGACTACAGGTTTGGGTTTGAGACTGTACTGAAGGAACACAGGTGTGAATGAAGAACACATTGAGCAGATGCTGATAGATCTATCCTACACTCTTCCACTTTGCTAAACGTTTCTCAGGAAAGCAGTAGAAACACAAGCATCCCAAGAGACCCCCAAGAAGTGTGTGGAGGCAGGGGGCTGCAAAGCAGCCAGCCCTGTACACTACTCTAAAGGAGAAGCATGAGAGGGGAGGAAACCACCCTGTTTCATGGCTGACTGACCTCGCCCAACCCTGGAAGGTGTCTTCTTGCAATCCATTTGCTTCTTGAAGACTAATAACTCAATACTAATACTGTACTACTCAATGCTAACACTGGACCGGAATCTGCAACGTAGAAACACACGTTTTTGTCTCATCTTCAGTCTTTTTTTCCAATTAACAGTCACTGCAGTTGTCCTGAAATGCAATAAGCAGTGAAACACTGAGAGTTTTTAGAGGGCCATGGGCTGGATCCTGATGAACAGGACATTGAACACAAGCTGCCTTTACACAAGGTTTGATAGAAATGGAGAAGAAGGGGAGCAGGATGATTTACCTGTCCTCTCCCTCTTTCAGGGTTGCTTTAGGACCATTTTAAGCAGCCTTAGATGGAAACTGACTGCTGGTATGACTGTAAACCCCCATGGCTCAGCTAATGCTCATGGACTAATTTAATGCCACAAAATAACTACTATACATTTAAAATAAATACATTTGTATTCACATATTTAAAAGAAATTATTCATTATTCACATATTCAGAAAATACTTTTCTATTCACATTAATCTGATCCAGATGAAGCAGAAACCACCAACATAGCTTTTACTTTAGAAAGAAGATCTACCCCATTTTTCAAATCACCAACTCCACCAATCCCTGCCATGGCTGTTGCAGCCACCTCGCCACCACCACAGCCTCCAGCTGAGCCAGCCAAACTGGAGCTCTCCTACTCCCCAGGCAGCTTTGTCTGATCCTCAGCACTGCCCTGGCTGCAAAAACGTTTGTTCAGCCTCTTGAATCAGTGGCAGGAGGGAAGTAGAATGGGAAATAGGTTACTGGGAAGGAGATCCCACCTGGCTGGCCAGTCTGTCCCCACGGCTTATGGTCACCCAGCACATGCCCATCACCTTGGCTGCCCCTGCTGCTCCCTCCACTCTCTGAAAGGCCATGAAAATTGGTCAGGTTGCTCCAGGCTGCCCAGGCATTTGGGGTTTAACTGGATGAGGAAGGCAGGGCAGAAGGGGATGGAGAGGTAGGAGTTGAGCAAAGTGGGGATGAGAGGAGAGAGAAGGGTGAAGGTGAGAGGGTTAAGTTATATGTGGTTGGGGCAGTAGAAGAAAAATAAAAGTGGGACATAAGAAGTAGGGAAATCTTGACCAGAAATACATTCAATCCTCCATCATTTGTGGCTATTTCTACACAGTGCCTTCCAGGGCTCCTGACTCCAGGAGAACTAAACCCTTATCTACTACATTGCCATGTATTTGCACTAAGTAACAACTCTACTAATGATGCCTCCTGGAAGGGAGGTTTGAGAGGAGAACAGAGACACTGCTTGGCTCTGAAGGAGCTGTCTCAGGTCTCACGTGGCTGCCTCCAAGCCTGGAGCAACAACCTCTGTGGACTTTATATTTCTAAAAAGGTTAAACAGGCCTATTTCGGACCCTTGAATAGGCAGGGCAGAGCAAATCCTTCCTCCTGGGTCTATGAGAGAAGAACCTCTCTTTGGGCTTGGAAGTGGATGATCTTTAAGGTCGCTTCCAACCCAAACCATTCCATGATTCTACGCTAAGCTGGTTTTCCCTTGCACGGGGAGGGATGTGGATGACTGCACTGAGAGCTGGGCAGACAGCTCCAGTCCAACAAAATTCCTTCTGCCTGAGCAAAGGACACTAATAAGGACTGATTTTGTATTTTTTCCTTCCTTTCAGGCACCCCAGCAAATAAAGAGCACGAGCCAATTAAATGTTAATGGGATTTAAGATCTAAGCCATACAGAGAACCCTAAAAATACCCAAACTTATTTCTTGTCACAGTAAGGTTCCTGCTATAATAGAAAGCTTTTTCAATGGACTGGTGCTGTGAACTTGCAAGTCTTAAGAGGAGCAGCTGAGGGTCCTGGGGTGGTTTAGCCTGTAGAAAAGGAGGCTGAGGGGAGACCTCATCACCCTCTACAATTACCCAAAAAGGAGGCTGTGGCGAGGTGGGTGTTGGTCTCTTCAACCAAGTAACAAGTGATAGGACGAGAGGAAATGGCCTCAAGTTGTGCCAGGGGAGGGTTAGATTGGATATCAGGAAATATTTCTTCACTGACAGAGTGGTGAAGCCCTGGCAGAGGCTGCCCAGGGCAGTGGTGGAGTCTCCATCCCTGGAGAGGTTCAAAAAAAACGTGTGGCTGTGGTACTTCGGGACATGGTTTAGTGGGCATGGTTGGGTTGGGCTGATGGTTGGACTGGATGATTTTAGAGGTCTTTTTCAACCTTAGCAATTCCATGATTCCAACTAAAGTGATACAAACTGCATTTTAAATAAATGAATCTTCTGCAACTATTTCAGCCTGACAAACAAAACCTTAAGGATTGCTTTCAGTGTTTTTAAGAACCCTCACAGCCAATATTGTTTTTTACACCATTCTAATATGAAGCCAGAAGTCCCACAACATAAAAAGTCCAAATGGGCCCAGGTTTCAGTCAAAAGGTCTATACAAGCACATTTGACAAAAATAAATTGCTATGGGAGGACAAGATCTTGTGTGATTGCAGAATAACAACTACAAAATTCAAAAGAGTTACAGAAGAGCAAGCAGGATAAAGACAGACAACAAAGAGAAGCCCAATGACTTAATACATAAAAAAACCACCATGGAGAAAAGAATTGCACTAAGTCAATTCTGGTTGCATTTGGCCAGTTCTGTTTATTCTGGAGCAGTTTTCTGCTCATCTATATAAAACATTAAAAATAGTTTAATAGAGCTTTGCAAGGCCTTTTTTTTCCTTTAATAAATAAAATATCCTTTAAAAAATTAATAATTCTTTAAAATGGAAGCTTCTTGTTTCTGTTGCCTGTGCCAGCAGCTCTGATTTCATGTAACATGTGCCTCTTGGAGCCTTGTCATTAAATATTCAGAGCAGGGTGGAGTCAGTGCCTCCTGCAACTGCCTGAAATCCCAAGTAGAAAGTGAATTCCTTCACCGAAGAGTAAATGAGGTCACACAACTCAGCACAAAGCCAGCCTCTTCCAGGGTCTAAATGATCTTATTTCCTAGACAGAAGAAAGAAACAAGTATCCAGTTTCCTGGATCACATCAAAGACCTTTCTTTGCCTCCTTTTCATTGTGTCTCTGGGTTCTCAGCTGCAGAGGAGCCCATCCGAGCTCTTGCCCTGCTTGGAACTGCAGTGTGAGATGATGCAGCTCTGCCTCCCCCTCCATCCCCAAAGCAAAGCTGTGCTCTACCACACCAATGACAAATCTACCACCTCCTTCTAGATGGTTAAATACAACTTTTGCTACCTCCTTCTTTATAAATTGTCCCTGCAAACCTTTCAAAAACCTCTCTATTATCCCTTTTCATGACAACGACTTTCCACCAATGCCCGAGGCTGAAACCCTGAATCCCAGCTGGGTCACCTTGCCCAGACTGCACAAAATTAGTCCTGAAGCCTCCAGCTCTGCTAATGTAGTTTTAGAGATGCAATCTTCTGAATGAGAATCAAACCGCTTCTTTAAACCTAGTTATTAAGATTCTCACGAATCACAGCTCACCCAAAAGTCCTCTCAAATCTTTTTGGCACAAATACATCTGCTTATCATTGTTTCTGTCCCTCTGGTCAAGACTCTCTGGTCTGCTTGACTTTCCAATCTGCTTCTATCCTCTGCTTAAAGAAAATTGGGATGAATGAGGATCGTTAAGGGAAAATACATTTCACTGAATAATGAGTAATAAAGGGACGAAGGAGTCGATGCAATGGGTGTAACATGGTTTGTTTCCACAGTGGTGTGTGTACACACATTTAACAGGCATAACAGTGCAGCAAGAGACAGGAATAACATATTACCCCATGAAACTCCTAGAGAGAGATTCCAGCAAGAAGAAGACAAAGAAAGAGCAGAGTCAATGACAAACAGAAACATAAGGCTGTACAGTGCACCCCATGCACATCCAAAGATGTGCTGGCAGGTCACCCCATCCCCTGTCCCACACCCACCAACTCAATATCCATCAAAACAAACACTCAAGGAAGCAACAGCTTGGCTGGGAGATCCCCACACACACCCCCAGCTGCATGTCAGCCCTTCAACTGGCAAGCACCCAGGGCAAATCTACCTTCAGCCTCCTGACCCTTTTGGGAGGCCATAACCTCGATCGGCTCGCAAACGTTGTTTGCTTTTCCAAAGAGCAACGTAAAATTCTGTGTGTTGGAGCCACCCTTCTGTTGTTGAAAATGTAAAAATGCAATCTCTTTGCTGCTTTATCTGCTATTTTTGTGGTGGAAGAACATTTTACACCTGGGGCTGATAAATTTTGATGACAAATTTGCTAGCTTGATTTAAACTCTTCTACTTCCCTAAAGACTAAACCACGTCTTTATGTTTGTGGCATGTTTTCTCTAGAAAAAGAAAGGGATTTTGCTCTGAAATACATTGCTGAAAGGAAGACATTTTATTATCATCATCATCAGTATTATTAATGTTCCTAGCACCACACTGTGGGCCTTGTTTTAAAATTTGAGCTCCTGTCAAGAACAGAACAGCTTCTAAAGAGCTACGGGCAGAAAGCAGACTGATAGCTGGGTTCAGAGGCTGAGATGGATTTTACGAACCTTGAAGCAATGACTGATATCACCTTGTATGCCTAAACAAACATAGGCTGTTGCAATATTCCACACAGAAGCATTTCAGGGATCTCTGGTTTTTTGGAGTTGTCTGTGACATGTCTGTTCAGAAGTTGATTCACATCATCTTCACCGGACACCAACGAGCTCAAGAACACGCATGAATTAAATCACACCCGCTGAGTGGCAATTGTGTATTCTTGCAAACAGAGTCTGCTAACAGCCACATTAAATATATTTTTACAGTGGTGCTGATGCTGAGTGATGGGACTGCAGTGCACTAACAAAACAAGGAAGATTATTACCCAGTTTATTCTCCAAAAGCTCATTTTGGGGATTATCACGATTCCACAGACTCAGTGCATCCGTCTGGTTTAACCAAACAATGCAGTTGATCTGAGGACATGACTATCTGCCTGATGTCATCTGAGCAGTCTGAGCCTTGTTAGTATTCATAACTGTTCTAGCAGGAACAGAGAGCAAGTCATCTCCTACAAAGGACTGGATTTCCTGCTCTCAGGTTAGACCAGAGACACTGCAGGTATTCTCTGAATTGGACACCAACACTCTCTGCCTGATGAGACATGGACAGGGGAGCCTACAGTCATCATAAAGATCACAGAAGGCATTCAAGTCTCAGGAATGGGTTTGAAACCCTTTTATCTGGGAGGCAGTAAACAGGCAGGCAGGTTTTATGTATTCACTTTCTGTAACTCGTTGCTCAATACTTACTCAAAGAACATGTAAAATAGCAGCAGCTTGGGGTACACTATTATAAAGCACAGCCAGGGGATGTACAAGTAATTTATTTAGAGGCTGATGAGGTGCTGTTAGATATTCATGGCCCAATGCAATAGAAAACCTGAGCACAAAAGGACTCAGAATGATAAAAAAATATTCATTTTAAACCAAAATTCATCCAAGGAAAATCTTGTTCAAAGAGAAGAAGTTTTAAAGACAAACCCTGATGTTTGTTCTCACAGCACAGAGTTGCTCTAAAGAGATCACAAAATGCTTTTTCTCCCAGTCTGCCTTGAAACTTTGAATTCTTAATGGAAAAGGGAAATTCTCGGTGAACCAGACTTGGGTAATATTGTTTTGGAAAATAACACTTGTGGCTAATATTATTTTACTTTTACACCTCTCCTCAATTCAGAGGAGCTCTGTTAACTTGCTAAACTTGTTTTTACTGAGTTTTTGCTTTACTCAATCTGACTACATCCAGTCCACACACATCTAGTCAAGCTTAAAAAGCAGTTTGGTTTCGGACATCAAATTTTAGGTAAGCAAAACATTCACCAGCCCAGCCCAGCAATTCCATCTCAAGACAACCCTGATTACAGCAGAGCACTCAGATACTCTAAAACCCAAATTTCTAATGAACAGTCTTTAAAGAAGGGAGAGCAGCATCTCTTTGCTCAGGGATCTGGTTTAGTAGTGGACAGGTACGGTTGGACTCGATTATCTCAAAGGTCTTTTCCAACCAAGCAATTCTATGATTCTCTTTGAAAAACTTACATTGGGCATGACTTGCTCCAAGCTCTAAACAATTCCTTGGTGTAGAACTGGGCACAGAAAGCTTACACTCCAATATCTCCAAATGTCACTCCTCAACTGGTTCATAAATCATACCAGCAGTGTCAATCCCACCTCCTCCTGTGCATCCACTCCTTGATCAAACCAGGTTAGACTTTGTTTTTCCAGCATTCACTATGAAGAATAGATCTAAAATACAAATCTTACAGCCTTAATGTGAAAAGAATTTTGACACCTCAGAAAATGAAAAACTCCTGAGAAATATTCCAGGCCAACCTTACCAGAAAGGTTGGCCAAAAACTGTTTGTGCAGTGTTTTTCGTGCCAGAGCACGTAAGAGGAGCAATGGCTATGGCTGTCTGCCTAAAAATTGCTTACTCTAAGATATACAAGACATCCTTCCACACTTCCTTGACAAAGGTCAATGCTCTTTGCCATTACCAAGTAAAAGAGTGCTAATTTCTTCACCTTCTCTAACCCTCAAGTCAACCAAGAGGTGAGTGGAATTTGGGCATGGGCTGCTAAATGTTCACTGTAATTCCTCAAGGTTAATTTAGCAGAAGATTAAACTGGTCACATCCTGTAGCTTGTTTCCAGATCATCTCCTAGAATTTCTTAGGAAAACATTTGCAATAAAATTAATCCTGGACTTGTTGGAGCAGGTCCAGAGGAGGTCACAAAAATGATCAAAGGCCTGGAGCATCTCCCCTGTGAGGAGAGGCTGAGCGAGTTGGGGTTGTTCAGCCTGGAGAAGAGGACACCCTGAGGAGACCTTCTTGTAGACTGTCAGTACTGAAAGGGGCTCAAAAGAAAGATGGGGGAAAAATATTTTAGCAGGGCCTGCAGAAACAGCACAAAGGGTAATGGTTTTAAACTAAAAGAGGAAAGGTTTAGACTAGGTATGGGGAAGAAAATCTTTTATGCTGAGGGTAGTCAAACACTGGCACAGGTTGCTCATAGTGGTGGTAGATGCCCCATCCCTGGAAACATTTAAGGGACTGGAGGGAGCTCTGAGCACCCTGATCCACTGGGAGGTGTTCATTCCCATGGCAGGGGGGTTGGACAGGATGGGCTTCACAGTCTCTTCCAACTCCAACTGTTCTATGATTCCATGATCCATGGCACAGAATGACACATGGAAAATTTCTTTCCTTTATGCAGCTCTGAGCTCCCCAAATTCTGAAGAGCCTGCATTGCTCTTCCTCTGCTCCCTTCTGAGCAGAATGCTCAAATGAAAAGTTAATCTTCATTTGTAAAAATTAATTCCTCTGTGTCTGTTGCTCAAAATTCTCCATTACATTAAAGAAGCACATGGAACATTATTTAATGTCATCAAGAGAGAGTTATGATTGAGGGAGGGAGGAAGTAATTAACTTTAGAAGTGAAATTGTCTGGAAATGAAAGTACTCTGAATGAGAGAGGAGGAGAAGAGAGAAATACCAAAGATATAGAAACCAGAAACATCCATGACTGTACAAGAAGTAACGTTTTGTGAAGAGTTCACTGAGTTATCAGTTGATTGCATTAACCAGACACAGGACTACAGGAAAGCTGGGAAGGGGCTCTTGATCAGGGAGTTCAGGGACAGAACGAGGGGGAGCTCTTTGAAGCTGAAAAAGGGGAGATTGGGATTTAGATATCAGGAAGAAATAATTTCTTGTGAGGGTGGTGAGGCCCTGACAGAGGTTGCCCAGAGGGGTCATGAATGCCCCATCCCTGGAGGTGTTCCAGGCCAGGCTGAATGAGGCTTTGAGCACCCTGACCCAGTGGAAGTTGTCCCTGCCCATTGCAGGGGGTTGGAACTGGATGGGCTTTAATGTCTCTTCCATTCTATGATTCTATGACTGCCACAAACCATTATAACGTGTCCTTGAAAAGAAGTTGGTCAGAGGGTCACAAAAATCTTGGTCCAGTGTTTGAATGAACAGTTGAAAACTCACCCTAAAGCTGTGCAAATTTTCAAGAGACTCTACAACACAAATGCAGGGAGTTTTTTTCTCCCTCCCAACAAGCTGATAAAGGGCAGAAACTGAGCAATTCACTGAGAAATGGAGCCACAAACACCATGCTTCAATTAATTTTGTGTCAGGGTCCTGCCTCCTCTGCCACTTATACCCTAGAAATTGGGACACGAAGGAAAATGTACTTACGAGAAGGCAAATGCCACCAAGGCCCCACTGACCACAATGAAGTCCAGGATATTCCACAGGTCACGGAAGTAGGAGCCAGGGTGGAGCAACAGCCCCAAGTCAATCATCTTTGAAGGAAACACATCAAAAGAAGAGTGTTTTAATCAAATAAGCACAATATTGACGTACAGAGGAGCATCCTTGCTCAAAAGACCCTTCACAAACTCTTTATCAGGGCTTCACAAGAGCAGGGCAGCACCTAGATCCTTAGTCAAGCTGCAGGTCTCTAATAGGCACAGAGAGCTCTGTCTAAGCTGAAGCCAACAAACCACAACCAAAAGCATGAGGGACAAGAGTGGTGCCTGCAACATAGGCTTCTTTGTAGAGATATGCATGAATTTATCCATTTCACACAGCCATCAGTGTGTGAAACATCAAAATAGTTTCATTTTACTCTATCCCAATCTTACCAGATTGGAAAGCATTAACAACTGGCACAGGATACTACACAGTAAAACACAAAGAGAGGATGGGAAGACCCACAGTGAAACGTAACAAAGAAAAATGCTTGCTCCAGAGCACTTGCTGAAAGGTGTTGCTCAGTGTAGCAGCCTGGATTGCTGCTGTATAAGACTGAGTCTCTCTTTACAGATCTTCTAGATGAGTTCCAAAGTGCATGCTAGACTTTTTATCTGCTTTTCTGAGAGCCTGTGTAAGGTTGCTTTCCTGACATAGCTTCAATCCTCCTTCAATCAAACAAATAAGGGAAGATCTGTTTGTCTTTCTGCATCTCTCTTGCATCTTCCTCTGACAGTTAAAAACCATCATTACCTCAAGAATAAATTCTGACTTTCTTACAATTGTGCTTTCTGGAAAGTTACTGCCCCACAGTCCTAGCAAAATGCATCACCCTACTAGGAAAAGTAAAATGATAAATCCCCAACTTCTTGAAGCAAGACAATCCAAGAACCAGTCGCTCTTAACACTCCTGCCCATGGCAGAGGGGGTGGAACTGAATGATCTTTAAGGTCCCTTTCAACAAAAAACACTCTATGATTCTGTGACTCTTGGTCAGCATCAAAGGAAAAGAGGAAGTTCAGAGGTGTCTCAGTAAGGTCTATTAGCTCCTGTGTCCTTAGACACAGGCATTTCTACATCAGGCACCCACACTTCTTATCCTCTCACACAACCACAGCTGCTAAAGAAATACTAATTTTCTTCCATATAATTTGAGATTAAAGAAACCAGAAAAGGCACTACAGAAAGGCATCTGAGTGCTGTTCATGAGTTTCCATTTGCACCATCTCTCTAAGCACCCCAGGGAGGTCTCTCGTGCTCCACCCTCTTCCTCCAGCTTCCCAGAAGCAGTTGAGTGTAAATTGGAAAGGGGAGGTGAACCTTTCTGCTCGGAAAAATTCTTACCTTGATCACCATCTCAAAGGTAAAGACACCCGTAAATATGTAATCCAAGTATTTCAGAGCCTAAATTGGAAAGAGAAATACATATTAGGGGAGACAACACCCTGAAATAGTCTGCACATGAGCAAAGAGTAAAAAGGCTGTTCTAGCAACGATCTGTTTGCTACAGTGGTGAAACATCATCTCATGGGAGGCTCTGAAATATTTTTGGCATGAACTTGAGTCTGATTTAAACAGTAATATTTTTCCAGTTCCTGCCAGACTGCAGTGAGCGCCCATGGGTTGCTTCAGTGCACCTGCATGTGTGACAGCTTTAATGAGGCAAAATTGATGTTTCCAATTGAAACATTTCAATATCCTTTCCTAAAGAGCTTATTTGCCAGCATCTGCGAAGCAGCCTGGGTTTCTCTTGTGCTGCTGCTGACAGTATTATTAAAAACCTCAGGAGAGTAAGGGAGTGTTTGAATCCTTTTTGTAAAACTGATTCCACAGTTACCAAGGATGGGGAAGAGAGATTGCTTGTAACTACTTCAGCTCATTACTGTCGTAGGGATTCGTGAATCTCCCTCTGGAAAAAAGCAAATATTGACCAGATCCAGAAGCAGGAGGCCAGGACAGGCAATTTCTGCTCTGTCCCAGTCTGCTGCCTTGTGCTCAGAAGCAATTCAGCTCCTTAATCTGTTGAACTGGTGGATGAACACAGACTCCTCCACACACATCTTGGTAAATGCAATACCAGTGCATTCAACTATCTATAGATCTAAATTTTAACACAATTCTGTGGTCGGGATGCACCTATTCAGAGTGATTCATATGATTATATGTAGCAAATGGATATTGAGTTAATATAAATATCACAATATCCACATACTGCAACTACACTGAAGAGTTCAAAATCAGGCAACTGCATCTTGCAATTTCTATACTGTCTTCGGTTCTGTAATCTCCCAGTCGCCCATTGGACTGTGAGCACGTCCTCATATGAATGTGCTTGAAAAAGGACACCATCACCAGCTAATTCCTGCACGAGCACTGCTGGGCTCCGTGCTCTCATGCAGAAGGTGGCACACTCCTACTTCTGCTCATAACAGCACCCACCTCTGAAGTCTCCAAGTTTGGTTTGACATCCACAGAGCAGTTTTTCTACTAATTCTAGGAGATTGCTACCGTGCCCCACCAAGATAAAGAGCCACATCTGGTTTTACTTCCTCAGGCTCTGCTTTAGCAGGGGATCTTAGGACAATGCCAACCCTGGATTGTGCCTGGGAAAGCCTTTCCCACTGCTGAATGGTGTGCAAGCTTTTCAGGCTTCTTCCACCAGCCAGACAAATCCAGCAATTCCCAAGTTCTATGGACATGGATATGGTTGAAGCAGCAGAAAGGGACAGGAATTGTGAACATTTTGATAGTGGGATGAGCCAACTTGAATATGTTATTAAAGAAAGCTCCAGTTTTGCATTTGCAGTGCACCGTGTTGTCCTTTGGAGACGGGAATAAACATGCCACGAGCGTAACTGCTGGGAGAAGCAGAGCAGCTTTCTTGTGGCCGTGTTGGTTGTTACTCACATCGTTCCTCGGTGACTCGGCTTGGACGGGGTCTTCTGCAGCCAGGGCGATGCTGCTGAGGGCTATGACTATGAGGATGACCATCTCGAAATAGCGCAGGTTGACGATGTAGTGGAAGAGACGCCGAATCCTGGCAAACAACAAAAGCAGAGAGAGGGGCTACTGCAGGTGCTGCCAGCCGAGAGCCAGGGGATGCAGGATGGCAGAAGGAGGGCGTTCATCAGGAATAGCACTTTTTGGATTGCTCATACAACAATGGCAAGAAAATAAGGACTTGGATCAATAGCTTTGAACTCCAGTTTGCCACAGAAGGGTGGCGAGATTGAACGTAAGACATCTAACACCTCTGCACTGCTCTCTACACTCTCTGCAAAGCAATGACCTCTATCTATCAATCAACAGGGCACAGAGAGCTTTCAAGTATTCAGACTCAATTCTACAAATTATGTTTATACTCCCCCATCCTTTTCACTTTGAACTTACAGGCTAAAGTCCTACGAGTTCAAAACTAGTTTTGAAATCCTTTTAATATCAACTAATCCCTCCAAAATTGAGATAGATGCACTTTGAGACTCAGCTTAAACTGGCTTTGTAACCATGAGTACTCTAGCAATCCTTCTCTTGCCAAGCCTGTGCTTTAGTCTAAGATGTACTTTAGAAGCTACACAAATACTTTACAGTAATATATTTGATTACTTTAACCCGATCTTTTGCTTCACAAATTGTCCAAGAAAAGCAAAAAATGCTTCAATTTCTAAGCAATGCAAAATTATTCACAGATTTCAGCTAATAACTCTATCTGACCACAATTCACAAATGCTTAACTGCGCAGAAAACTCTTACATTTGTACCATATTTGTCAGCTGAATAAAAGACTGAGGTTCTGCCTGAAAATCAAATTATGTGTAACTCACCACGCCTCTTCTTCTCAGAGAATGTAATTTATTTATATAATATTTTCTCTGTGCAATTGTCTGAACAGTTAGAATTAAACTTTATTTTTCACATCTACATATATATTCCTTTCCTCTGGATTGCTAATGAATACAGAATGAGAGTTACAAATAGCGAGGAAACAGAGTTTGTACAAAATAACATGAAGAAAAGCACTTGTGTGGATCCCTTAACTCTGGTTTCAACCCGATAGATGAGCATTACCATCTATGTGCTCTGTGAACCCACAGAGGTGAAAGGCAACATTTTCAAAACCATTTGTAACTGTAGTTCTTGCATCAAATTCAATTCATCAATGAAAGAACAAGTCCCTATTTTTAGATCTTCATCATTCACAACCAGCAGTGGGATGTGGGAGCATTTGTAAACTGCCAGTGGTGCTTGAGAAATCATTTTAAATGCACGTCTGCTTTAAGAGGGTGGGTGGCACTTGGAGAGGAACACGTTCCATTTACGCTTCTCAGAATTCTTTTGCCCAGTAGCAGCACCCAGGTCATGCATCTCCAGTGGGGGTTGAGAGTCAGAAATAGATGTGGTGAAAACCTTCATACCCCAGAAAGACCTCTGTTGAGAAGGCAGTGCCAGCCAAAGCACCTGAGGGGATGCAGCTGGGTCTGCATCTTGCTCAGAGGAAGAAAACCAAGCTTCTGACTTCCTAGAGTCTGGTCTTTGTCTGGTTATGTCTCTTTGGCCCTGTGTTATTATTCCTCTCTCCGAGGAGATTTTGGATTTTCAATGGTCTTTTAGTACAGCAAGACAACTAAAACAACATCCTGCTCTGCTTGCACTGGGGAGGCCCCACCCTGAGCACTGGGGGCAGTTCTGGGCACCACAGGACAAAAAGAACATCAAAGTACTGGAGAGTGTCCAGCGGAGGCCACAAAGCTGGTGAAGGGTCTGGAGGGGAAGTCGTGTGAGGAGAGGCTGAGGTCACTTTGTCTGTTCAGCCTGGAGGAGAGGAGACTGAGAGGGGAATCTCAAAGCTATTTACTGCCTCCTCACAAGGGCGGGAGGAGAAACAGGGGCTGAGCTCTGCTCTCTGGTGACCTGTGATAGGACTCGAGGGAATGTTAGGAGGATGTGCCAGGGGAGGGTTAGACTGGATATCAGGAAGAGGTTCTTCCCCCAGTGGGTGGTGGAGCCCTGGAACAGCTCCCCAGGGAAGCAGTCCCAGCACCCACTCTGCCAGCATTCCAGAAGCATTTGGACAATGCCCTCAGTCACACAGGGTGAATGTTGGGTGTGTCCTTGTGTAGGGACAGGAGTTGGACTCAATGATCCTTTTGGGTCCCTTCCAGCTCGGGTCATTCTATGATTCTATGATTGTAACACACCAAATCCTGGCCTATGAAGCTCAGAAGGTCATAACTGTAGCACGAGGTGAGAGAAGACAAGCATATGTGTGAAACAACAGAGTCTTGCTTCTTCTCTGTCTGCCCAGCCCACTCCTCAGCTCAGACCCTTTTGGGCTTCAACCATGTAGCTTTCCACTCTGCAATGCTGCCTTTAGGAGCTAACACCAATTTTTAGTGATAACTCCACAACAAAAAGATTTGAGATACCAGATATTAAGAATATACCGTTTCCTTATCGACCAGACAAGGGCCCCAAATCTGCCCTAGAAAGTTACATTTTCTGCTACACTGGGAATGCATCTTATCTAATGCTCCCCTCTCCCTTTTGGTGCCTTTCACATGAATTCAAAGGATATATTGCCTTGTCTGAAATAACACAATGCTATCACAGCAGTCTGAAAAGGGAAAACTTTCTGGGCTTTTGGCTCCATTACCCTAAAATGTCCCGAGCTCTACTTGGCAAGTGGCTGGAGAAGGCAACAGGGAAGCACTAGAGTCTCCCTTGTGGGTTTGAGACAGAAGGGGCATGTATTGAGTCTCCAGCTCATTTCCTTTGAAGATGAGATTAGATAAGCAAAAGTTTGGGGTCATTCTCCCTCTCTAAGATTTAGCATTGATAGATAGTCTCTAGCTTCTTCCACTGATAAATTCCTTCTGTGCTCATAGCTCTTGGAGCATGCAGGGCTGTAGCCTGAACTACACAGCTGGCACTTGCATTTAAAGAAATATTCAGCCTGCCTGCTGTCAGGGATGACAGACCATGACTTCCACTATAAATGCATTTCTGATGTCAACGATGGGTGCACTGAGCAGCCCGTTTTGTTGCACCAACTGCACAGGTAGCCAGGATGTCACAGTCCTGAGCAGCAGGTGGTGTAGGATCACTCCTTCTTCTGTTGAATCAAGTAACCAATAAAAGGGCCTGAGTCCACCTCAGGTATCTGAGCATGCAGAGCACAACCTCAAAGAGCAATATCGAGGATCCACAAAAAGTCTACCTGAGCCAGAGAGAAACGATCACACCTGCTCCTAGCAGATCTCTGGGTTGGCAGAGGTTTCAAACACCCTCTGTTGCCCTCAGTTACTGCTCAAGATGACTCACAGGCCTTCATGCTACAGTTATTACAACCCCTGCTGCTCTTGTCTAGTCCTGCAGCCCTTCAGAGCGACACGTTCAGTATTTACAGGCTTTGAGTACAAAGCTCCCCATGAGGCGGAGATGCCTGAAGCAGAAGCAACGCTGTAATCCCAACAGATCCCACCAGCTGTACTCTCAGCCTTGGCAAATCAAAAATATTCACGTTTTCCCAGAATTTCAAAGTTTTCAGTGACGTGAGAGTACCAGTACAGAAAGAGCACAAATTCCAGCTGAATTTGCTGACATCAAAACCAGCCCCCAACCTGCTTCTCCCGATGACATCTTCTCCCAGCAATGTTCCATATTCCCACCCTTTAACGACCTATGACTGAATAAATGACTGCCCACCTAACCATCAGCAGGGCATTTAGAAAGGGTCTGCCTAAAGTATCATGTTTTCCCTATCCTGGTAATTTATTACCCCAGGAAAGCCCAGCTGAAATACCAGCTCCGAGTGCACAGCCTACAGAAGCATTTATTTAATTTCCCAACGTGTTTGACTGGCAGAGATGAATATCAAGGTAATGTTCTTGCTTTGAATACCCATGCTCAAAGTACCTGTAACCCCTAAGTGGTATCATAGATCCAGAGGACTTACGGATTTGTAGGACTTAGGATAAACATGGAACTGTAAGGCAAGATTGGTTTAGGCCCATTTTTCGTCAAGTCGTCAACATCTTTCTTCTCCTCTGTTTTACTTTCAAAATCAACGTTGTTCACTGCAAAGTGAATTAAAGGAACCAGAAACGAGAGAGTTAAAAGTATATCAGCAGTCTTCACACAGCAGGCTGCCTGCAACAGCTGGATATGCAAACAAGGCAGCTGGGAGAGCAAACAGCCCTTGAATATGTTGATTAAATGCGATGAACAATCATTTGATTATCACTGCTATTTACTATGGTATGATATACACTGCAATTACAGCCCATAACTGCTGCACTGATGAGAAATATATCAGAAATGGCCAGGAAATGAAGATGCCCAGTGTAGACAAACAAAGCAACCTTACATTTATTTATACAAGAGCTGCCAAAGCGGGAATGGAAATCCCAATAGGAATACCTTAAGTTATTAGGGAGAAAGGATCAGGTTGGGATCCTTGGAAATTAAAAAAGACACTAAGACTAACCAAGCACATGATTCTTTATGTTCTCCTGTAGATCAGTAGCACAACTGGCTTTGGAACATGTAAAAGAGCAAATTCATAATAATAATAATAATAATTTTGGAGCTGAACATCCCAGCATTAGGAACAGAGACTTGGAAGAGACTTCTTGGAGCCCCTAGCGCTGTGCCCGCATAGTGCAGAGCTCCCCATGGATAAAGCTGTTGAGCAACATCTCACATCAGCTTCTTAACTTATATCATCCCCTTCTAGAAGACTATTTGGAACCCCAAAGAGTAAAAATACAGTCTCTAATATCATAAGTTTCCTTGCTGCAGGTTTATAGGATAATTTACTTAAGATAATTCCCAATATATGAACTGGAAAACATTTTAAGCTGCAAATTCTCTTCTTAGACAGATTTATACTCTTGTTATTAATTCACAGGACCCGGAATCAAAAACCCCACCCACTTATAATGTGTTAGGCAGAGGTTTCTTATTACTTTTTATTTTATTTTGCAACAAAATGACATCTCATTGTGTGTGAGTGACATGTTCAATAAACAACTTTACTGTATCTCAAGCCAGAGGTACAGGAACTGGCCAAGAAAGAGAGGTTGATAAACTGTGATTGACGGGAACTCAGTATTGCAATATAGTAAAATAACCATTTAAGAAAAAAGGAGAAAGAACAAATAAAAAGACAAGCTTTGTGTGGCTGACAACACTGAAAAAAACATAAAGAAACCATCAGCTTTGGGCTGTGCCTCTTGGAAAAGTCTAGAACAACTCTCTATGAGGACAACTTTCTGCAGGGACACCTCTAACGCTGATCCTAACCCATGGACAATTGTCTGTGTTGGAAAGTAGAGTCCTGACAGCCTGCAGCCCAATGTGGACCTCTCCAATCTCAATTCTCCTGCACAGCCCCAGCTCTTGAGGCTTCTCTACACTGCTAGGGATGAGCCACAAGCTGGTCAGGACAGGTTGGTGGCTGCAGAGCAGAGTATGGACACAATGGTCTTGAGACTGTGCAAAAGAGTGTGGATCTATGCTGATAGACCCAAGGCACAGAGCTCTGGAGAAGGACAAACTAGGATAGATCTGCAGAAACTGAGATATGGAGGATTGCAAGGAGTCCAAAATTACACAGCCTGCAGGAACCCAAAAGTAGTAAAGTCACTCCATGGACACTGTACAGCCATGAAAGACCTCTTTTTCTCAGTAGGTTCAGCTGATAAGCCAAGAAGAGTGAATTTGGACTGTGGGCTTGAATGGAGGGTGACTGCCTTCCCTGTCCTTTGCTGAGGGCCCTGTGGCCAAGTCAGGTTCTTGGGACACCCAAAATCCATAGTGCAGTGCCGTTGAAGTGGGAGCTTGCAGCATGGCAGCAGAGGAAGGGGATAAAGCAGAGGACCTAATCCTGTGCTCACAACAAGGTCTTGACCGGTTTGCTACAGAAGTTGCTTATTTTGGTGCACAGCTCTCAGTTACCACATTTTGTTGGTTTTCTTGCTCTTTGCATCTTTCCCTTATGGAAAGATACGTGGATGTTCTCTGGGTGAGCCATCACCAAGGAACCTTCCATGGTGTTTTCCAGAGCCACCAGGAGACTGTTCCATTTTGGGTTCCTGCAGGCTGCGTGAACTGTGGAGCCTGTATCGACACGATGTTCTCCAGTCAACACACTGCAAGGATGGTGGCCAGGAGAACCCATCACCCAGTGTGTGTTGCAAAGTCCCTGCAAAGTCAACTCATTTCTGGCAATATCACAGGAGGACAAAGGCACTCACTTGGTATGACAGTGGTTTCCCCTGGCGGGGCTGTGATAGTGACGGGGATGTTCACAGTGGTGGTTTTGTCCAGAGGTGGCTGAATCATCCTCGTCACGTTCTTCTGGTTGTCAGCATCCTCTGGCTGCTCTGGCACTTTCTGCAGATAGGTGCTGGGAAGGGTGTGCACAGGGACACTCACACTTCCAGTAGCCTCTATCTCACACTGGTTCTCTCTAAGGCAGAAAAGCAGATTTTATTAAATATGGCCCAAGAAGGGCTCAGAGAACATATGCACCCTGACACTGCACCTCTCACTACATTTCAAAGATTGTTTTCTCTATAGAAGTCCTCTGCAGAGAAGTCACAAACTGCAGGACAGCTTACTGATAGCTCAGTGTGTGACCTTCTTCCTCTGACACCTTCTGGTCCAACATCCAAGCACAACATTAAGAGGAACTGTGCCACTAAAAGACACTTTATTCAATTTCATCAGACTCAGAACTGATGTTCATAAGCAAGGACCACACAGCACTTGCAAGTAACAGCGACATGAGCTTTCCAGCATCAGCAGGTTTCTGAATGAAGGCTGACATTCTGCTTCTTAATGTTCTCCTGAGGCTTTATTTAAATTTGGTGATTCTCTTTTCCAGTCCTAAACCAGTCTGTAATGTTGCTATAAGCAGCTAAATAGCTTCTGCCTTCAAATTTTGCAGCAGTGGCTATATTTCAGTGAGGAGGAAAGTGAGGCTGTGCACTGATCAAACTGAACAGTATGCAAAGTGTTTTGAAATCCATCTGAAAGGAAGACAATATAGACAGGAAAATTATTACCTCAGTGCCACTCACAGCTCTCCACGGTGACATGAACTCTATTCTAAAGAATCCCAGTGTAATTTCTTCTCCATCAGACTAATAAAGCTGAAAAGGCAATCTATCCTTCTTTATTAACTACTCTAAATGCTCCACGAGTACTATTTTTCTCACTTGACTTACGTAAGAATTAAACCAAATGGGGTACATCATTGTTCTTAATGGAAGCAGCCACGTGCTGGAACAACTGGTGATGCAGCTGACAGGTTCACCATACAAAAAAGAAAACCAAAGGGCTATAAACAAGACTGGATGCCATCTAAAAAATTGCCCCTTAGAAACTTCCTTCAGAGGAGTGAAATTTATTGTTCCATATATTAAGCCCTACAGGGCCTGTTGGTATTTATATCAAGGAGAGTTCCTTCCTTAAACCTGAGCAGGTCTGTGGGCCAGCATGGACCAAAATCAACCTTGGGAGCATCGGCCATTAGCAATTTAAGCAAAACAGAACGGCAGGTTTTGGTGGTAGATGGTGTGAGTGCAAAAAACAACAGCAGGGAACACCGTGGCGAGGGGAAGAAGCAATTTTCTGAAAGGTATCTGTGGCCTCGTGACCCCCAAAGCTGTCCCAGGGATGTGTCCAGCCACACCGCGCTCACTTACTTGGGCTGATGATTCCGGTGCTCCTTCTCGCCAGCCTCCCCCTCCTTCTCCCCGTTCTCCTTCTCCACAGAATCGTACGTCGACAGCGCCCTGTTCTTGAACCTGTGCCGTCTGTGAGGCTCTTCTCCGTTCTCACCCTTGGAGCTGGGTTCTCCTTCCCGGTTCCCAGACCTGGACCCTCCCCGGTGTCGGGAACGCCGCTCAGTCCTGGCCCCATTGATTGTCCCGTTGCCTTCCTTGCCTTGCCTTTCGGCAGAGTGCCGGTGAGTCCGATGCCTACGGTGCTCCTTCTCAGCACCTTCTTCCACCGACCCTCGGCGATGGTGCCTCTTTCCCCCTTCCTGACCCCTGCTACGATCACTTTTCCCTTCTTTACCCCCACCTTCCACCTCCTTGCTGCGACTCCTGTGCTGCCTGTGCCGCTCCTCCTTATGGTTGGCACCAGATTCCCCATTCTCATCCTTGGTCCCATCACCCTTCTCTTGCTCTCCCAGCTTGTCCTTATCCCGATGCCGGTGGTGCTTTCGCGGAGCTTCTGCCCCATCAGTAGAGCTGACTTTGGTCTGCTCCACCTCCTGCACATCCACAGGACTCAGCTTGGTGATGTTGTTCCTCCCTTCACTCCTTGGCTCTACCACCAACGGCCGATCCAAATGAGTCTTCATGTCAGGCCGAATGTGAAGGGTGGTTGCGTAACGCACGCGCTCCTCCGGATCCAGCTCGTTGTACAGCGCCTCGCAGCTGGCTCGGAAATTGTGCATCCGGATCTGGCTGGTCCTCTGCTCCCAAACAGACTTGGATTTGGAGGAATTCTGCTGCTTGCTAAGGAGGGGAGCAAGGTGAAAAGTTAGTATCCAACTTTGCCCCAATTCCCTAAAAAGCAACCAAAAACTAGAGCAAAGTTTCAGCTGAGATAGGGAATTGGAGGGTTGAGTCAAATAAATTATAGGAATGGAGAGAGAATGGCTGGTGGAGAACACGAGCAGGGAAAGCCAGCAGGATTACCAGTGTTAGTTTGCCCCCACACGCATTAGGCCCTCTGGAAAGGGGTTATCTTGGATTCTAAAACACAACCATCTCCCTTAGAAAGCTCAGGTATGGTCTGAAGGGTTAAAATCTCTGCTCACAACAATCACATGGCACAGTCAGAGCTTTCAAGCAGCCTACAAGGCTTCCCCACAATTAACAGCACCTTTAACCCCACCTGGAAATGTCTGGATGAGCAAATTAGTAGCGAGGAAGAGAAGTTAGATTGGCAGGAGGAGTGAGGGGAGATGAGAGCTGCCCCTTAGGATCCAAGCCTGAGCACCCTGTCACCACCCCCTTCCCCTTACAGCCAGCCAGAGGGGTTGCATTTTAGGCTGCCCTGCCCCATCATCTAATGGCACAGGTGAGATGTGGCTCTGAACCTGTGGCATCCTTCCAAGGGGAAGATGGACCATCCAGCCCGAGCATCACCGGAGTCTGGAAGAGTACACATTAGAAAGGAAAACTGCTCTGTGTACAGTGAGAAGATGCCAGGGACTGGGAGAGTGACACATAAATACCAATGTGATGAAAGGACCTTCATCTGCTCCAGAAACCTGCCCTTTTCTGTGTCATCTACTATAAAGAGGGTATCTCCATTGCCTTAATGCTTTGATTTTTCAGCACAGCACTTGGTTTCAGCACGTGAATGGATCCCTGCCTAGTCAGGAAAAGAAACCATTTTTTCTTTCCTCCTGAAGACTGCAAGTCAATTTCTGGTTTTGCATAAAACCTAAGTAAACCCAATGACTTCCAGGGTGGAGTTTTGGATTCATTCCCCTCCCATCAGGCTGCTCAGATGTCTCCATTCACCACACATCAGCCTGAACTCCGGTGAAGCCGGGCAGGGCTCATCGACCTCCAGCACTTAAGACCCAGCACACAGGGCTGTGGGAATAGGGAGGCAGAAACATTTCCTTCTGTGCTTTCTGGGCTCCCCTGATGATAGAAGCAAGCAGCTTTGGTGTGTGTATGTGCTGATTTGACTGTCAGGGTCTGTCGCCGTGCACAGACCCCGGGGGAGGCAGCATTCAGATGGGCTCATGTAGCACAGTGGGAGCTGTCGGAAAAGCTTTACATCTCTGAGCTCTGCTGGGGGATCGGGTCTTTATAGAGGGTGCTGCTGCTTGGTTATGCTAAAGAGTCAAAACCCTGCTTAAATGCTCAGCACAGATGGGATGAGGGCACCCAGGCGGATGTGAAGGCCTCTGCTTTAATCCAGAAATCAGCCTGAGCACAGCTAATCACCAAAACTAAACATCTACATCCCGTGTTCCCAAGAGGCACATTCTGGACCAATTTTCCACCGGCTGAGCGCTCCATTTACACCACAGTAGAAGAAGGGATGGCAAAAATCACAGCTCCAAATGTGAATGATACCAGCAGGTCATGGGGCCAAATCTCAGAGCCCCACTCACCAAAACCCCCACATCAAAGGGAGCACAGGCTTCTCACCAGGAGGGAGCACCCCCAAAGCTGTCCCAGTGAACCCCATCACCAGGGAGAACACCTCATCAGAGCAGGGAGTAACCTGCCTTTTCTTTGTAGTTCAGCATTACAAAAGATTCAAACTCATCAGCAGATTTACTTGAGTTTAGATTTAATAACAAGCAGAGCCTCCTCTGACTGCCCAGACCTGTCACCCCATACAAGGATTCCCCATGGCAAGCCACATGCTCTGCATTTGCAGCTCTCCACAGTCAGCAGAGAGCAGCACAGAGACAGAGCTGCTTGGGATAGGCTCCTGGGATGTCCTGTGTGTCCTGGGGGAGGAACAGGGTGCCTCCTTCTGCAGTGCTCCAAATCCAGCTTTACTAAACCAAGCTGTGCTACAAAAATGAATGTCCTTTGTAGCACAAAGGCTCGGGGAAACAAGACAGCTGAGGATGTACATGTGCATGCCTGAGCTCCCCGAGTTCTGCCCCAGTGCAGGCCACCAAATGCATTTGTTCTTAGGGGATGCTCCTCACTTCATAATGAAAGTCCTCAGAGCAGGCACCAGGTTCTGGTTTGTGCTTTGAACAGCCACAGCAAGCTGTCAACACTAAAATGACAACTAGGAAGAACAAGATGGATTTGGGAATCTTCCCTTACGCTGACTGAAGGTCAGTTGATCTACAAACTAAAGGCACAGAGAAGAGCACAATCACCTACCCCCCATGCACCATCCTGTGCTCCACATCCACAGAACAAACACCATGCAAAGCTCCAGACTCCCTGCCTGGACAGACTCTCCAGCATAAAACGCACAATAAATCACAAGGCAACTTTCACAAACACAGCCTCTCCATCAATGTCAGTGCTGAGCCCATGAAAGACAAGGCATAAAGATAACCTAAATCAAACTGGATGCAGTGAGGAGGAGAGCTGAGGTTGTGGGGCTGGCGCTCATCACACAGCACAGAGGAGACTCTCGGGGCCTGTTAGCTCTGACACAAGATGTGTCACTCCAGAAGTGTTTTTTAGGTTGGGTTTCCTTTATG
The DNA here is from genome assembly GCA_033558185.1 of Dromococcyx pavoninus. Taxonomy (NCBI): domain Eukaryota; kingdom Metazoa; phylum Chordata; class Aves; order Cuculiformes; family Neomorphidae; genus Dromococcyx; species Dromococcyx pavoninus. Next base: position 365,652 of record JAUMJL010001284.1, on the reverse strand, counting down.
TCAAGAACACAAATCAGCCTTTAAATTATCTCTGAGGTGCTAAAGCTTCCAATGTCCTCGCAGCAAACTGAAATGTGCTGTCAGGTACATATATCACTGAGAACCTAGAGAAACCAAGTAATGCACATAATAACTAAGCCTATTCTGCTAAAATCCCCTCCTTAAAACAGACACTGAAGTTACAGGCTTGAATTTCTCAGCATCTAGAAATGAGATGCATCCTTAACACTGACACAAGTAGAGGAGGTGGATGCCAAAAGACCACAGCCCAGAGCTGGCCACTGGCTTGGGTTACTAATAAGTCAAAGAGGAGAACGTTCAGGAGTAACAACTTCTTTTCCTCTCTCTACATGAAAAGACACAACTACAAAAAACATAATCAGACAATTAAGTGCAGCGAAAACACAATCAGGGAAATGTGGAGTCATCCTGGAAGATCATTATCATATTCAAATCAGTCAAGAACATCAGAAGCAAGTGACAGTGTGCATAAAGTCTGCTGTAGGAAATGGAATGGAAGCAACCGAGCAGGTTGGTCCCTTTGGGAACAAGTGTTTATGGTTTTTCAGAGCCAAAGTAGCAGCAACTGGAGGGAATGTGTCATCTGCTTGTCCACTTAGATTATCCAACTCACGCTTTCGACAGGTTCCCACAGCAGTGAACACGAACATAGGTGGCAGCTTCTCCTCTCCTGTTGTTCTGTTGCACTTCTCCACAGAGGAGAGTGTTTAAACTTTTTTATGGCACAACAGGAACACCACCTTAAAAGAAACCATTACAAATGCCTACTTAAGAGGATACAGTGCCTATGCACACAACAAAGAACTGCAGAAGAGATGGAAAACCACAGGGCAAAACCTTTTCCTCTACTCCCTCCAGTGTTTGGTCCAGTTAATAATTAAGTGCTGCAGGAACTGGAGCAGACACAAACCATCTATGGTGCAAGCATGATAAGCTGCAGCGCATCATGACTTGTCCAAACTGATAAAAACTGAGCCTTGATGACAACAAATATTTCTTTCCACAAGAGAAAACTATATATGAAGCCAACTCCTTATCTGAAGTCCTGTTCTTTGTTTGCTTCTTAAAATCCTTCTGAATCCATTAAGGAATGTCCATTCTTCGCCTTTGATTTACAGACAAAGATTAATATTAATTCACTTTCTTTACAATCACTTCCCATCTCCATTTTCTGTCTACAGAATATTTTGAACTCTTTGAAGGGTACTGGCAATTTTCTCAGTTTTCTGCTCCTCTGGGCTTGAAATGCTGTAATATCTATTACTGTTAATATCCTTCTCCAAGTAGTTCCACTGGTTTTGCTCGGAGTAAGAAGCCAGCAGTCAAACAACCTCTACATGTGGCTAGAAAGAAAACCACAAAATTCATATAGAATCAAATAAAATCCTCAGCACAGGAAAGATATGGACCTGTTGGAGCTGATCCAGAGGATGCCACAAAAATGATCAAAGGTCTGGAACATCTCCCCTATGAAGAGAGCCTGAGAGAGCTGGGGTTCTTCAGCTTGGAGAAGACCCTGAGGAGACCTTCTTGCAGCCTTTTAATATGAAAGGGGGCTTATAAGAAAAATTTTTTAGCAGGGCCTGTAGCAATAGGACAAGGGGTAATGGTTGTAAACTAAAAAAGGAGAGGTTTAGACTAGATCCTAAGAAGAAATGTTTTACGCTAGGATAGCAGAACACTGGCCCAGGTTGCCCAAAGAATTGGTGGCTGCCCCATCTCTGGAGGTGTTCAAGGCCAGGTTGGGTGGGACTTCGAGCACCCTGGTCTGGTGGAAGGTGTCCCTGCTTACTGTAGGGGAATGGACAAGATGACCTTCAGTGGTCCCTTCCAACCCAAACCATTCTGTGATTCTATAATCCATATTAATGAATCAGTGACTAACATTGGTATAAATAAAAAATACAACCAGTTGCTGTTTAGATTGTTCAGAAAAGGAAAGCATATTTTCAGCCATATTCTAATCTTAGGGTATTCCTTAATGAGTAATGATTTTGTTACCACAACCCTTTAAAACACTGCTTTGGTTAATGGCACTTTGCTTCCCAGAACTTCTGGTTTAATCAGCTACATAAACGCAATCCTTAAAATTCTGCTTTAGTAAATAATGAATGAAAGCTGACTACAAACGTAGTATTTTGATGTTAAAAATACCTACACATTAGAGCGTGGGTATGAAAAAATATGTTCTGATTACAGATGAAAGGGACTTTCTTGTGGAAATACAGTTTCAACAGAAAACGCAACGCAAAAAAACTTTCCACTAAAATCATATTTTCTGTTCATAAACTTGGAGACGCTCTCTCCGCGTTTCAATTTTCCACTTGGAAAATATAATGAAGCGTTTCAGTTCGGGGTAGATATGCACAAAGCTGAATCTTTTATCCCTCTTTGGTTTCATAAAACCATTTTCTTTCAGATGAACTCACCACTAGTGTTCATTTATGCTTTGCCAGTGACCCCGGGAGCTGCTGCTTGGATGTTTTAGCACCTTTTCTTCTTTATGAGCTACACCTCCTACCTGAGCTCTCTCAGGAAATGCCCTTTGCTCTTCCACTGAGCTGGTGCAATCGTGTGCATCAAGAACACCATTACCAAGGACATTCACAGAAAATGCTGCCTGGTCTACTCCAACATTATTCTTGAGCTTCTTTTTGGTTTTATATATTAAGAATTTTTATATTTCGGTTTCTTAGAGAGAAAACATTTTCTTTCATAATATTTCTCCTAATGTCTATTAGCTAGGAACTCCAGATCCTGCATGGGGTCTAAGTCTAATATGATACTGACCGTTCACAGAAAGGGTTGTGCTGGAAGGAACCTTAAAGCCCATCCAGATCCAACTCCCTGCCACGGGCAGGGACATCATCCACTGGATCACATTGTTCAATGCCTCATGTGAAACTTACTACTGAAATTTGAAATACCTTTCAAATTCTCATAGATGCCGACTTCTTCGATCAAGAAAGTTCACTAAATGTAACATTTTTAGTTTTTTCAGAATCATCATCCTCAGACTGAATTTCTGCTGCCTTTACCTGCTCTTTGAGACAATTTGGAAGACTACGGATACAGGATGTACTGATCATGGGTAATTGATCTCAGCAGGAGGAAGAAGCTGAGCTGCCCGAGGGGGCCAGAGCTGAACAGGTCTGTCGGGAGACGCTGAGCGCACGGGTGCGCACAGCTGCCAGCCCTGTGGTTGGGTCTTTGGTCAACCTAGAGCCAGAAAGTTTCCAAGAGGGGTAATCAGAACAAAATTTGGGCAAACTCTAGCATTTAGTTACTCCTCCCATGCGATGTCCATGGCTAATTAAGGTCAGCAGAACTAATTTTTAGATTGCTGCTTAATAGTTTGAAGACAGCTGTGATACTTTGTTGACTCTGAAGTGATGCAAAGTTCATCCAGACCTGGTGCTACTGCAGGAAAAGTTTTAGTGCTTTCAGTTTGAAGATTTTTCATAAGATTTTGCTCAACTATAACTCACCATTCTGCACGTTGCTCCCTACTGCTCTAATAAGAGGTTTCTAATTGTTTTCAGCAAAAGCACGTCACATACTAAACCCAGAAGTATAAATATGAGGCTTAGCTCATTCTGATCTTACAAAAATGCCAGAAAATCTGTATTATGTCTCAAGTTATACTGCTGTCATTATCACAAAATCCCTTCTTTTCAGACCTCAAGATTCGTTTGGTATTTCACTTGTGTACTTTGATCAAATAATCACATCTTCAGTAATGAAGAGAGAGAGTTAAAAGTAAAACAAAGAAAATGAAAGTTAAAAGCCATATTGCCATGGCCTGGTTTAACAAAAAACACACTGGCATTAAATATGTGGAGCCTAAAATGCAGTCAAATTACATTTACTTTAAATTACTTTTTTCCCTCTGAAGCCATTCCCCACTCTCCAGAAGATGTTCAGGCTATCGGACTGCAATGGCCCAGATGAGACTCTGCTATGGCCAAAGTCCCACGGTGAGCTCCAGGCTTTTGATAAAATCCAAGACAAAACAGAGAATGAAGTCACAGCCCCTTTTCACACCAGGAAGGTGGAAATGAAGCAGATAGCCCAGACAGTGAATAACAAAAGCAAGTGATAAAGATCAAGAACAATCTGGGTTCTTGGATGGCAAATGACAAATTCCCCCTGGTAGAAGATATTTAAGCTTTTTCATTTCCCTACCTATGTTATCAGCTTGTCTACAGCTGGATGGAGAGACGTGCTGTGATGCTTGGAGTGTGAGAGAAAGAGCCACTCAAACTGAAAACAGAGTTTGCTCAGGAAAAGAAATATCCATGGCAGGTGCAGGTGTTCAGCACTTCTGGAACAAAAATCCTCAGCTCATGAAACACTGGCTTTTGCTTTATTTACCATTCTAGAAAATGCCTTAAGAACATGCACTTTGTCATGTCCAAGCAATGACTGACACCTCTGGATCCTATAAACAATGAACAGCAGCAATGCAATGAAAACCTCGGGTTACTAAACGTGTTGGTTTGGATTTCAGCAGCCACAGTAATATAAGAAGGATTCATATGAAAATTCAGGATTCCATACCTCTTAAATACACATGGTTGGAAAAATACAACATTGTGCAGAGCAGTGGTGGCTGCCCCATCCCTGGAGGTGTCCAAGGCCAGGCTGGATGAGGCTTTGAGCCCCCTGATCCAGTGGGAGGTGTCCCTGCCCATGACAGGGGGGTTGGAACTGGATGGGCTTTCAGGTCCCTTCCAGCCTAAACCATTCCATGGTTCTGTGGTTATTCACTTAGCTGTGTGTCACTGCCTATGTACATAGAAATTTGTTACCAATTGCACTATGTATTTTAGATAAATGCTGATCTACTTAAAGAAATAGAGCATATCTGAATTTAATTACCTCTCCTCAGTGAATTAAAAATGGATTTCATAGTGCTTGCTTTGCTTGTTTCATAAATTTTCTACAGCACAGAAGCCTTAAATGAGTAGAAGAAAATGACTCACCTGGATTTTTTTCTTAATTTTTTAATTTGTTTTTGAGAAACCAGCTCCAGGATTTTGCCCCTAAGTTTCTTACCAATTTAGATTTATTTATTTCTTTAAGAAAAGTTCTTTCAGAACAGAAGAACAAGGTTTTACAGATCCTCGTTCTTACTGATAATAAAGGCATTTTATGCTATTTGAGCAGCCTAAGAAAGAAAAAGTAATGTGGATTTTTTTGCACCTTTTAAAAGCTCTTTTAGATGGATAAATTACTGTTCAACTTTCACCTGTGCACAAATATGAGACCACTTATCTATTCAGTATAATTACAGCCATACCACTCATTGTGGGTAGAATCCCATTGATACCTTGAACCCATACTGATATTCACACAGAGAATGGGAGTCCATGGCACCTGCACGTCCCTAAGAGGAGTTGTTCCAGTTTATCTAATTGAATTTAAACCAAAAAAACACTGAGAAAATGAGACCTTCAGGTCTCTACACTTCATTGGGGCTTTACTGATGCTCTGTGACGGCTGCTACTTTTATATATCGCACGCAGTTATGGGGTGCAGTCATTTACTTAATCAAAACAACTGATTTTGCTGGGGAAATGCTCTTTAGATACCCACAGAGAAGAAAAGGTCCACTCAGCTCATCTGTCAAAAACTAGTCCTAGTTTGCATAGGAAATTACAAATTACTGCAGAGACAGTGCATAGAAATGTTAAAAAGGAGGAAAATTCTCAGTTACGGCTTTCTGCAGCAAAAATTTATTCTGTTCAGAGAACAGCTGTGAGTTGTATCAGCAAAAGAAGCCTCTATTATACCATTTCTATTGCTGGTGGGGAGTTAGCAACAGACCTCTCAATGAATAATACCTCTGAATATGGGCAAATCCTCCTTTCAAGGGGGTTTTAGTACCTGTAATTTGATTCCATTTTTCTAAAAGATGGCTCCGTCTCTGGGAGATTGGAAAAGGGGCTGAATTCTTCATTATTTCAAGTTTACTCCTGGTTGTGCAACCATCACCTTGGTCTGGTTTCTACTGGAGTGAATTTAAGCTTGGCAGCAACTCCATCATCACCTTTAACCATCTCCTCCCTCCTGCCAGGGGTAAGGCAGGGTGAGAGAGACCCAAAGGGCAGTAGATCTCTCTCCACACCTTTCTGCCTGTCAAGACTTCCAGCAGCCAGGAAATCCATTAGAAGAAATAGGCCAAGAGCTGCCTTGGCCTAGTCTACTCCCCCAATCATCGCTGTCCCCACCCCATGAGATCTCAGACCTTATCACAAACACGTCACACCTACTTTTTCCCATCACAAAAGTTCAGTCTTGGTCACAGAAGCTAAATTCATGCATGGTATCAACATATTGTTAACGCGAATGTATCTAAGATCCCCCAGTGGACAAGCACACCCAAAGCACCCAGGGGAAAAGGAAGATGTTAGAAAGCTGGTTGCAAATCTCCTTAGCTTCACCGTGCCTTTTGTACCTGCTATGGTGCACGCAAAGACAAACCCACAGGCGTTTGAATTGCACTTACTTGTCTCTCCAAAAGCATTAAGGAAGAAAGATAACGTCAAACGGTACAAGTATAACCCAAAGCAAAGACTCTAAGATGGGTTGATGAGAAGCTGATGGTGAATTTTGCTGTATTAGTCGGCAGGGAACAATGGGATTCTCTACAAACCTGCATCGGTGTCAAAGCACACCCGTGATTCACAGCAAAGCCCGCAAGGTTTGTTTGTTAGGAAGCGCGTGAAGTGAATGGAAGATCTACCACTGTGTTTGCTCAACCATGGGTACGTAGGAGCTTGCTGAGTGCCTCATCTTTACAATATCTGCAGCTTTTAGCTGCAGCTCGACAAGGTTAGAGAGCACAGGTATAACCAGTGCTCTCAGGAGCATAAGTTTGCCAAGGATCCTGGTGTAGAGTTCACCAGTTTGCTCTCACTTGTTCCCCATTTCCAGAAGTTTCTTTTAAAGTCCTCCTCCAGCTTTCATTTAAAGACTGCACTCGTGGTGGGCCCCCATTCTCCTATTGAACCATAAGTGCAAACACTGGTGGAACATCAAAGCCATCAGCCCAGCGCGTAATAAACACACAGAACAAAAATACGAGTGAGAACAAGAGGAACCATCGAATGAGAGCAGAGGGAACACAGTTAAGGAAGGAACAAAGGGAAATAATTAAGAGGATGGGAGATAAACCAAGGAAAGAAGGGGGAAGAGACCCACAGTCAATGTACAAAACACTACAGAGTTGCTCACGCTCAAATCACAAGCACTATATGGCAATGTCGCACACCTTCCAGTCCTTCCACCGTATGTTGGTCTGGAGGCTTTCCACAATGATGGGAATGATTTTTGGAAAAGACAAAGGGGAAGTGAAGGCATTGGGAGAAGGGGAAAGATGGAGGTTTATAAATATAGAGATATATATCATAAATCCATTTACTGAATATCGTAACAGAGAGCAACTCACGGTGAATTTACGCTGGAGACTGACGAGCTGCGAGATACAGTACCTCGAGTTTGCTTTACAAAACTGCACATGCAAAAACAAAACAAACAAAGAAAACCAAAAGTGAGAAAGGAATAAAAAAAAAAATGAAGAAGAGAAGAGAAACCATAAAAGACATCGGGAGGAGACTCATACAGGCTGTGTCCTATGCAGACTGCAGCGTGCATCTTGGTAGGAGACCAGGCAAGCTTCAGAAAGTGTGGAAGCCACCACAGACACACCACCTTCTAGATAACAGGGAAACGACCAAAGAACCAAAAATGGAACCAAAAGGGAAAAAAATTAAAAGGTGAGCCGAAAGCCACACGATGGTATCAGGACTTGGTGCCTCCATACTCACACAATAAAAGTCCTCCACGGAAGTCATCTTTAAGACCTCAGGATAGAGGTCATTGTAGAAACGAGTGGTGATTGCTTTTACAGCTGTGCTGCAAAGAATTATCTCCAAGTGGGAGCAGGATGCTAATTCCCACTCTGGCCCTGAGACACCAGCAAGAAGCCTTAGCACGGAGAAGAGCGTGGGCAGGAAGGCGGACCCTGGGGCCATGTCCAGAGAACCCAAATCCACCTGAGCCCAGGCAGCTGCTGCCAAGGCTGCTTCTGTTGGGTCCCTGCCTTGGATTTTCTCTTCAGAGGCACCTACCTCTCTCCTCTGCCAGGCACAGGGATGAGCCTGAGCCCAAACCATCCGAACACAGCTTGACGTGTCTAAAAACCAGAGATCTGCTGCAGCTGAGGATTACACATTATTACAAGGAGCTTGTTCACAAGTAATTTTGTAGATTCTCCTCCATCCAGTGTTTGTACAAACAGCACTGTACGTGTAGGGGGGTTCTAAATACGGAAATTGCTGAATTACACAGAAAAAGAGTTTATTTTTTCTTTGGCAGGGAATCTACAGCAAAACAGGATTCTAAATATCTTGATATGCCTTGGCTTGAGGCATTAGTTTTTTCATAGTTAGAAACAATAATTTCTATAAATTGACATCTAAAGAACCTCCTCAAGACTGAAAATAAAATCCCTTCACCTCCTTAATTTGCCTTTTCAGTTGCAGCATTTTTTCTCCTGCTTCCATTAGAGTTCTAATCTATTACCAACCAAGCTGACAGTTGGACTGGATGATTTTGAAGTCTTTTACAACCTTAATGATACCAGCAAACGAGAAGGTCCAGTTAAAATCTAATGCTCTTTGGATATCATCTAGGTTGTGTCTTAAATATACATTTACTTAAAATTAGGTGATTGTTCTGAACAGAAATGTTGGCCCAGGTAAAATATACATAACACAACAATCCAGAAGTCACAAAACCTGGAACAAATATAAAATAACCTATGAAAGACATTATAAAAGTTTTGCCTGGAGCAAATAACCTGCTGAGCAGTCAGGTAAAGCATTTTGCCCCAACTCCTGTATTTTTATATTTGTAAGGTGCCAAATGAAAAGGGAGGAGGAGTCAAAGTGTGGTTGACATGCCCAGCTTGCTTGCCAGGAAAGTTATTCTTTCCAGGTTTCTCAGGTTGGGGTTACTTTTACTCTTTGGCTGGAATCTGAACCCCCAAGATGACAACTAAAACCTCCAGGGAATAAGCCTCAAGAGTAGGCAGGAAATTTCTTGGGCAGAACAGGTGGAAACTCACAATGGAGGAGAATGTACTGGGCTGCCCTAATTTACCTGAAAGCCAGGTTGTGCAATAACTGTGGAAACTTCGTTTTTAATTGCTGAAAGCAGATCTCAACAGCCCTCAGCAGGAGGCTTGAAGGAACCTTTGAGTTTATCCCTGTCTCATTTGGTGCAGTGCAGGACGGAGGCCACAATGATGCTGCCAAGTATTCTTGTAATGTGGCCAGCCAACGTTATGCAAGCCCTGCGGCACTCCAGGTTCACTCCTCTGCTCCCATTGCTGGAGTCCACTTTTTTGAACCCATAAATTTGCCTAAATTTGCACTGGAACTGCAGGGGGTAAAGCCAGGAAGCAAAGACAGGCTGCTTTTCCAAATCAAAGTGACAGAAGTACTTGAGCTGTGCCCGATGTTACTTACCGTCTACGAGGGACAGAGCACAAGAGAGTATCTTTAGGTGTAGCTGAATCACTCTTACACCGACAGCAAGGGCAAAAAGGTAAGCTAACAGGAAGAGCCACAATACCTTACACATCAACACACTTCAAGGGGAAAGAGAAAGGGAAGAAATCACAAACCAGCAAGAGAAAAAGAACACCTCTTCTAGTCTACGCATCACTCAACAATGGACATTTTACAGGCTGAGTGTTCAGGCACACTTCTTGCTGGGCCCTGTTGGGTACTGACATACCAACAAGGATTTGGAAACAGAACACAGTACTTCCGTGACAAAAGGAAAATATGAAGCCTCTGAGATGGAAAATGTCCTAGAGAAACAGAGCAAGTTCCCCCCTTCATCCCCAGACCTGTACAAAAGGGACAGACACCTCCGAGAAGTCACTGTGAAATGAAGCGTCACCTCTGTTTGCTCTTGGCACTTTTCTAACGAGCGGTCAGCTCGATCACCTTAACAGACAGCATCCACTTGTGGGCACGCAATTAAAATGTTAACTGCTTCGAACAACCATGTGAGAGACCAGCAGAAACCAGTCAGAGCCTGGAGAGAGGTGGGAAGGCTGTACTGGGAAGCACGTGTAACTTTGGAAAACAGCAGTGGGCAATCTACAGACAGTGCCCACGTTCCATGAACTGCCTCTGCCACTTCCTACAATGTTTCATCTGCCACATCTGGGAAGTTTTCCCTTGCAGAGCTCACACCCCATAACCTGTGCTTAAATAACCTCCTTGGGTCTGCCTACAACTGTAACTGATTACTGTGTGCAATTAAAAAACCCATAAGTAACAAAATGCCAAGTGTTTCTCTCAACGTGACTTCAACAACACTACTTAGTTCGTTCCTATAAATTTGCTTGTTGTTGTGATTGCTATTTTAAGACTTTTCCCAAGAAAAGGTGAGGAGAGGCCATTGGAAAATAGATGGGCTCTGGGTGAGCCACAGTTTGTGTCCTCTTGGGCGGTCTGCTGGCTTGGGAGTGTGCTTATTACAGCCCCTTTTGTACATGCCATTGGTGCATCTCTGGCTGGAAGACGAAAGGCAGAGGAGGAACCCAAGAGCAGGGAGTTCAGGCAAACAGAGAAATTAAAACTGGTTTTGTGTTGGGGTCTTTGTGCTGCCCATGGGAATGAGCCTGAAGGCTCTACCTTCCACTGGCACATTTCCTGTGGGATGGCAAAGTGCTTTGCCCATCCATCACCTGTGTAATTGTCCCCTTCTCCCTCCTCCTCCATTTTCACCACCAAGGAAGATGCACCAATGGTTTGCTCTAAAGACCCATCGGTCTGTACAGTCGCTCAGTTCAAGAGGCTGAGAGGTTTACATGTTGTACAAAACAGAGGGTCTTAAAGACAACGCTGGGCAAACTGAACAAACCCAGAAACTCACCTCCAGAAACAACAAAGCAAGGAAAACGCTAAACAGAAAACAAAAAAAATGGACAAAAATAAGAATGAAACAATGGGCTCAAATCAAAAGGCAATAACACACGTTAAACAGATACTCTGTTTTAAACCAAACATTGCAACAGCGACAGAAACAAGGTACCATCCCAGCTGTTAATCCTGAAAAACCACAAAACAAAAAGGCCCGTTTCAGGCTAGAGTTCACCAGGTGAAAAAACAAACTGCAGTTGGACAAATCTCTTTGTGTTGGGTCCCTTTGGTGGAGCAGAAGACAGACCACAGGTATCCTGGGGGATCAATGAAGTAGGAGCTACAAACCAAATGCAGGTAGAATATTGTAATAAAGTACTTTGAGTCAGTTGCAAGAGAGATGACATTTTGATGCCACTGTAAGATATCTCGGTGCCACTGTAATAAGGAGTATATTACTAAAGCAGATCCTCGTGATGCCGTAGCACTTCACTATCTATCAACCACCAAATAATTTGTGGCTCACATAGCCTATTGCACATGTTAGGGTGAAGGAACCTCTTCAGACCCTCCAAGCAGGCAACACTAGATAAGCAACCAATTTCCTAAGCCTAGGAAATTACATTTTGTAATGGAAGCAATTGAACATTTCCTGGAGCTCAGTTATGAAGAAAGGCTGCAACAGCCAAGAAGAGCAGAAGAACCCGTGCAGATAATCTGAAGGTACAGGAGTGTAAGAACCATGAGCACTCACTGTAACCACACAGGGAAAATGCCAGAGGTGGAGGAGCAGGTAAAGCACTACAGAGTATAGAACGGCCTGGAAGGAGGCTTAGGGGAAGATACAGGTTCTCTCAGTCCTTGATGTAGGACAGACAAGGGAAAAGTGAAACAGCAAGCACAGCACCTCGATGGTGAGACAGCAGAACAACAGATAGGACTCTTCACCAGCCCCAGTTCCACAATGGCTTTATCACCTCTGTGGGAGATGGACAAGCATGCCAGGAACACAAACATCAACACTAAGGAAATGCAAGTCATGGTGCCCTCTCCTAACATCTAAGAGATCTGCTTTGATTGATGCAGGCAGGGAAAATGTTGATGTTTTCAGAACACTGGTCCATGCTGTTGATGCCTGTTGTTATAGAAATTCGTTTTCATACGTTCTGAAAATAAAATCAAATGCTAAAACTAAGAAATTATTCCTTTGGAGAATATAAAATAGAAACTGACAGGGTAAACCCACCTTTCCCAGCCCCTGTTCACCATTCACTCAGGAGTACCCAAGCTCTATAGGCATTTGCTTTCTGCAGTCATATTTCCATATGCCAAAATAAAAAATTTCCAAGCATCCCCAGCACTTTTTTATTCTTATCATGTCCAGCACATCAGAAGCTTGATCTGACAAGTCTTCCCATCAACACGGCATCTGTTCTGTCTCCAGGACCACTGTGTAGCTGAAGACCATTGGGAATGAAGCAAATGTATGCATTTGGCTGCCAACCACGGGTCCCCATCATCAGCCCTGCTGTATTGAATAGAGATATCTAAGGTGCTGCAGACCTGAAAGCTGTAGCTGTTAAGCCCCTTTGGAGTTCACTATGAATCTATTTATTAAACAAATTGCTTTGGCATGCATTCATTAGATATCTTTTGGATCATCAGCCAGCAATTCATCCATAAACCTATTACTGTCTCACAAAACATCTAATTTCTCGCCTGCCTTCTCCTCTATGTCATTATCCATTTGGTCATCAACCTATTGACCTTGATGCATTGTTTTGTTCCAAACTGAAGCCCTGTGAGCTTTGTGAGTGGCCCTGTGAGCACCTCGTTGGGACTAAAGCAGAGATAACGAGAAGTCAAGCGATGGTGTTAGATGATGGTTCCTGCAGAGCATCCACGATGTTGCCGTGGACAGCAGATGTGGAAGCGATCGACCGCACTTTCAGATGTGCTCATTTATAAGCCTAATTACCTGCCTGTACAAATGTAGCAGGTAGGGATCTGGGCAGATACAATTTGAGGCAAAATAAGCACAAATCCACTATTTTATACTCACTTTCAATTGTGGTCACAAAATTGGCCCTGTGATATTGAAAAACTAGGTGACAGCCTGGTGAAAAATCACAGAATAAGGTTATTTTGAGCAACTGATAATGTGGTGTGAAATCTTAGCTCCATTAAAGTGTTTTTTTCTTTTCTAATTTCTAAGAAATCTTCACATGCACTATGCCTTTGATTACAAAAAGAAGAAAGAAAGCACCATTATCTTGCACATTAAAATAACAGTACCAGGAAAACCATCAAAGGACAAGAGTAAATATCCTCATTTGACTTCTTTTCTAGACAGGACAGGAAATCATTGTAAGAAAAGGATTATGTTCAAAACCAGCAAACAGACAAGGCATAAATGGGAGAATATTAAAGCAGTAATTGCAAAATAAAACACTAAGAATAATAAAACAGTCAAATTAATAATATCCTTTTCTTCACATATAACAAACTGGCTCCGTTGAGCCCATTGTCTTTGATGTAGTGGATTCAAATCCCACTGACAAGGGAATCAAGAGATTGAAGGAACAAACAGGGATCTTGCTTTATTTCAGATACTTTGGAATAAAATTGAACAGGAAATTTCTTTGTCTATGCCTGAGCTTCTCCAGCCTTTGGAGATCTCCCTTGCAAAAGGGAGCTGGAAAACATCAGCAGTTCTCAGCAAAAGGCACGACCAAATATTTTGATGCTGGTAGTGCCGTTGCTAGAATTCCAGAAGAGGGAAATGAACCTTTAAGAAGAAGATGCTTTTCAGTAAATCCATGCAAGACAGACACAGCTCAAACACAGGCCCATAATCCCATGCAGACAGAACCCTGCACTGACCTCAGTAACAGCTGGACAAGGATTTCCACCTACATCTAATTTTTTCATTTCAGTTGAGATTGGTAGCTATGAAAAGGTGAGCCCCAAGGCAACGTTTTCTGAGGATTCTGGTTTTACAGAATCTGTGCTTGTGTCCACATTCATGCAGAGAACCTGCATCTGAAAATGCAGATTACGTTTCTAATTGGTTTTATTCAACCCAACACTCTTTCAAACAGCAACAAAAGAGCACTCAAGCACATTTTTCAGGCTGATATTTAAGAGGATACCTTTACACTTAAATTCTCAAAGCAGAGATTAAACAGCAGTTCATACATTATGTGCACATATACCTCTCATAATTGAAAATCCAAAGTGAAATGCTAACAGTTCACCTGGTGAAGTCTATCCTAGGACAGCTTAAAAAAATCCTTCTAAAATACAGTTATTTACAGCAAGGCACAAGATGAGGAATTACAAAGGAAAACAAACTAAAGGAAAGACATTTAAATTCATGGTTTAGCAATCAGCACTGTATTCAATCAACCTAAAGCCCTGTCTGTAACAGAGATGGGCTCACGGAGTACTATGGGATGCTCCACCTGAACAGACATAAATCAACACTGAAGAACAGAAACCAAAAGATAAAGTTCCCCAATAATGAAACGGATGCTTACGCAGCTATGGAAATGTTGGCTGCAGACATGGGGCTGACTTCGGCCACTTCCTTGGCCTTTTGCAGGGCCAGCTTTTGATTGGTGGCTTCCTCCATCTCCTCCTCATCCTGGTGCAGAAGATAAAGAGAAATCAGAGCATACATCATGTAACAACAACAACCAGAGCTCCCCAAGGCACGAGACGTACGCGACTGTCACCATCCTGCTGCAAGAACAGCGGGAACCGATTAAAATAAGGCAGACTTCATAACTTCTTGCAAGGACCCCTGGGTAGGACCTTGGTGCCAACAACCAGTGGATGAGATATGTGAGGTTTGGTCAAGTCCTCAGTGCATTTTACAAAGAATACTTTTCCCCCAGAAAGCTTCCTTGGGTCTCCTCTCATCACTTAGCGTTCAGGCTGGGGACCATGGCGGAACAGGGACAGAGCTGGCCACAAGTGTGACATTCCTGGGGTGAAGTGAGCCCATGTGTCTCTCTTGCACACGTGAAAACACTCTAAAGCCCATGTTCTGCTGAGATTCCTAAATCCTTCATGACTTCTGGCCAACATGACATTTCCTGACCGGTATCCCAGTTTTATCCTGGCTATTTCCACTTATTTCAGTGGAGTCACAGAGTGAAAACAGGAGGAGCCATACTAAAGCATAGTCTGTAAACTTAAGCATAGACCAGCAAGATGGTTATGTTCATCCTTGCTGTATATCCCCAGTTCACATGAACTTTTAACTTCTACTGGTGTTGCAAGTTCCCACAGAGTATAATTGTGATTTATTTCCTCCTGCTTGGTGTAATGACAACAGGAACACTGATGGAATTTAAATACAAGATCTTAAACAAAGAGATGGGGGCAAAAGGCAAAGAAACAGTCTAGTTCATGATAAATGCTCACCTACGTTAAACTTCTTTTGAACCTTCTAGACAGCCAAATTAGACCATAAAATCCTGGCAGGATAAATATAGACCCTCTGATGGGGCTGTCAGCATCAGACATATTGAAGGAATAACCACTCGTTGAGACAAGAGCAGTCACAGGCTCTTCTGTCAAACTAGATGAGATGCCACGGGTTTAACTCTGCTCTTCAGAGGTAATGCTGGGAGAGAGTTATGCTTCCAATAATGAAAGCAGACAGTAAGACTTCCAGCTTTGAGATCGGAAGTCATAAAGATTTATCCATCCTGACTACCATATGCATAAACAGCTCCTTGCTCTGACTTTGGTGTTATTTACTTAAACTGAACTCATTTTGAAGCTGGTTTCCTTTCCTTCTTTTGAAGTAAAAAGAAAAGATAGGAAATTAATCAAAAATATCTGCTGCTAATAAGGTCCTCTTTTTTTTCCACTTTCCAAATATTAGCAAATCTGTAACAAATAAGTTCCTACTGTAGCGAATGAAGAACCTGAGATTGGGCGTGAAAAAAAGCCCTGCTGAACAATTACACAAAGTCAATATTTCTCAACTACCAACTTCCAGTACATTTATTTGATAGCTTATTGTAAATCAAGGGTATCTGCAGACTATGAATCTTTTAGAGGAATAAGGCCCCCAGTAAGAGGGCTTTTAACGTTTTCTTTCATTCTGCAGGTATTTTTAAGTTGGTTCTTCTTGAGGGCTCTCAAGCGCTGTTAAAAATCACACGCATTCAAAGGCTTTTGATTTTCCTTTCTCTGCACCTAAAGCACCAGGTGCAGTTTTTACCATCTCCTTAAAAATTTGTAGCTTCAACTCCATTCTCCCCAGTGCATCAGTAATTCTGCTGGATTCAATATCCCAAAGAAACAGCAGAAAATATCCATTGTTGTTAGAAGTGCAGCCATCCTCGACTCAGAACAAGCACAATCATTAGCAGATGACTGCTTAATAATACTTCTGTAGCTCCTTCCTAGCAGAGAATGCAGATCTCTACAGAAATCAGCCATGTTTCTGCCTGGTGCTTACACCGTGGGGCCTCAATATGGCATGGGTTCATCCCACTGAGGGGTGGGATGCTGAAGCCAGTGGTGGCAACACCCATCCCTCCATCCCACCTTCCACCAACAGCTCGACTGTCACCATCATCATAAAGGAGCAAGCATGGATAAAGGCCCTGCCTGTAAGAACACCTCTCTTTTTTGTTTCCTTTCTATTTTTTAGAGTTCTAAATCTTCATTTAAACCACACAGTTTACCACATGGTGAAACCCATCTTCAGTGCTACCCATAACAACCTGCATTGTTAACATTGACAGTTCTTTATTAAGTTCTCTCAGTTAAAGCCCTCTCCACTGAGAAGGAGGGCTCTATATGGCTGTTACACTCTTGGGTTTACTGCTTACTCCAGTCCATTATTTCCATGAACTTGTCAAATTTTTAATATTGTTTTATATGAAATTCATGTATCATGTTGCATGTTTTTATACTGCTTTCTCAGAGATTGCTGGCAGCACACAGAGACTGGAGAACACGCTTTGTGCTTTAGGGTATTTAGGGAAATAAAAAGTTACTTGGGGCAGCTTTACAAGCCAGTTTAAGGAGGATGAAGACCAAATTGCTGTGTGTCACCACAGACACTGCGGGATGGTCAGCAGAGAGAAGACTTTTAAAGCAAATTTTGAGGTCAATTTTAGGTTCCACTCTGAATAATGGAACAGGAAGGGAAAATCTACCAATATAAAAAAAATAGAGGAAAGGCAACCAAAGAGATTCAGTTCTGAGAAATCACTAGAAGTCGAGTTGGCAGGGTTTAAGTCAGTGGTAAGGGAGAGCCAGCACAGGAAGAGGAGGAGCGAGAACTGGGGAGGGAGAGGTGGAGGCTGAGAACAGACTCAAGTATTAAAAGCAAAGAAGGTGATTCTTTTTTTTTCCCCAAAATGAGTCATTCCAAAGCACTGCTGAGTTTTGTAACAGAATCAGAGGATCAAACTGAAGTTAAATACAGTTCCAATTCTGAAAACTTCTGTTAGAGGCCACAAGGCCCAGCTCAGGCTGCCGAGAAACCTTCAAACACCGCCACAAAAGGAATCCAAATCAGTATCCAGAAATGGAAATGTTGGTTGAAATGTTTCAGTCCTGAAGCTTAGCTGGAAAGCTTTCTGTCTTTCCAGAACAGAGGCAGTTGCAAATTGCTCATGGTTTTCCCACATTATATGCAAGGACGATCTCAATAAGTTTTACAGCGCAAATGTCAAGAAAGTCTCCCGAGATCAACTGACTCCTGAGTAACTTAATTGTATCTCCAGGCCACTTTTGGGTTTCCATGATCGTATTTACTTAGCAATAAATCCCTCATTCTCCAGGTATGCTATATAATTTAATTACTTTTATCTTTTTCTTCTTCTTTCGAAAGCCCTAGTGATTTTTTTGGGGGATCATAAATAAAATTAAAGCAAAAAAAAAAAGACTTTCTCAAGAAGCTTTATGATTTGGCATTGCTGCTGAATCCATCAATATTTAATTATACTTTATAAACAGCAACAAAGGGTTATAACCATCCCAGTCAGCTGCTGAAATATTCACAAAAAAAGCACTAAAAGTATTAAAAAAGGAGGATGAGCTTCATTATCCAAGACTTGTGCTGGGCCTGATCCTCTTTCTTAACACATGTGAGGGATGCCCATAAATCTCCTGAACAGGCTGGGAGGATGCACACCTCCAGGCTGGGGATTTCTACAAGCTTTAGAAAGAAGAGAAACAGCTGAGCTGCTGAAAGGGAAAAACTTCCCAGACAAAAAAAAAAAAGGCACTGAGAGTCATTAAACACAGCCCAGAGCTGCGTTATAAAAGAGGAAGGATGGAGAACATGGTCTCAGAGACAGAGGAACATTTATTATACATCTGACAGCCACCAGCCCTCCTGGTCTGCTCCAAAGCTGGAAGTTTAAGTCAGTCACACAGCTCCACAGTGGACAAAAAGAGCTGGTAAAGACAAGCTCAGCTGCAAGAAAGACAAGGGTTTTAACTGGGAACAGGTGATGCTTTGGCCTTCAGCAGCTGGAGTAGTGTAGGAAACTCCTAAAAATCTTTGTGTCCCTGACATAGGGAGTTGCATTGTGCAACCAGGAACTTTTATATACTCTATACTCATTTTTCTACAACTTTAAAAGAGAAAGCATCCCTGCCAGCTGCTGCACAAGTACGTGGTTAGTGATCCTCTTACCCCCTAAGGAGTATGTAAGCTAAAGCTTGTAAAATACAGCTGCTGAGGTGGGCAAGATGTGTCTTTTGCCACTGGCAGGGTCACTGTGGCTCACGGCGATGGCAGCAGCACAGCCATGGGTTTGAATGGTTTTATCCAATCTGAGAACAAGCTAGAAATGTGCAAACAAAACCTAATGCTGCCTCGTAAATACACCTGAGTACACTACAATGAGAAATCAAATGTAATAATATGACTACAGACTGAAGCACCTGGGATCCCTCCTGCTCAATACTGAGGCTATAAGTTTTTCTCCATAGGGAATGCTCTGATACCAAACTGCACATAGAGTTACATTGGAGTCATTTCCATCTCTTGCCAGGACCTGGCTTCTTGCCTGCACTTGGGCTGGTGCCTCAGGTTTCTTTTGCACCTGGTGAGAGGCAGGAAACCCATAACATCTTCCCTGAGTATATTCACAACAGCATGTTGTTTTCCAGGGAGTTGATTGGAGAATGTTAATCCTTTGATTCATCCCAAAACTCAGCAAGGTATGAAACATTAGTGTGAGACAGCAAAAGCAGCAATAGAGCACCTGCTCTCCCCCATATCTGAGCTTCCAGTCAGCCAAAACCTGGTAATTGCTTCGCCTCTGCTCTTGGGAACAGCAAATGCTACGATTCCCGTGCACCTCAATGCAGCAGTGAGATGAGCAACACCCACTCTGTGATAAAACTGAACTAAAGAACATGAAAGAGTTGACTAGAACAAGCCTGAAATGAAACAAACCCAAACAAGAATAAACATCTAGCCCCTCTCTGCAATGCAAACTGGTAAACAGAGATAAAAACAGGCTCTAGAGACAATCTTAGGGTGTCTGGAAGGCTGTGTCTTAGACCCAGCAGCTGCGGTTTAAGCTGAAAGAAACAGAAATCTTGCACATACCTTGGTCAGCTCTTGGGCATTTGCCAGGTTGTCCACAGCAATAGCCAAGAAGACATTCAGGAGCGTGTCTTTGGGAGGAGAGCTAAGGAAAACACCTTCCCAGAGTGGATACCGTGAACAGCTCCCCTTCTGCTGCCGCTGCCTTTCTTTCCCCACTTACAGTCAGCGGTGTGTTCCGCGTTGACCGCTTGCACCGTCGCTTTGTCTTCGTTCCTAACTCGCCCTCTTCTGCTGGGAGACAGCTCTATGGGTGCTGGGCCCCCTTTTGTCTCTTCCCCAGCACACATCCCTGCTGGGGGGACCCATACGTGCCGGGTAGATGGGCTTTACAGCAATATAGGTGCAACCGGTACAGGACCACCTGCTGGGTCTAGAGAGACAACAGCCCTGGGTTTTCCATGTCAGAGAATCCACAGCTACACTCTGGTCTGTACACACAGAGGATTTCACCTTCATTTTTCCTCCTGTTTCAAAGGACATCCAGTAGAACCCCAGGAAATCAGTCATTTTAAAGCCAACATTTGCATAACAAACACACAGCTGTATAAAGGCATTGGCTACAAGGAATAAAGTTACACTTCAGTCATTGCTGCATTACATTCTGGTGGGAGGAAACTATCATGATTTATCACACTGAAGTCAATATGACAATTAGACTACCAAGAACATCCTCTATCTGGAATGCTGCAGCATCATGCAGAGCACAGCTAGAGTAGAGCCTGAGCTAATAAGGTCTGCTGGGAAAGGGACCGTTAGTCCAGGCCAAATTCCTACATAGCCCAGCTAAACAACCACCAGTGCCCACGCTAGGCTGGGTCTCTCTGCAGAGCACTGCATTATATCACTAGGACAGAACATTTCCCTAAAATTATTTATTTATATTTTATTTTCATTTTTTTCCATTTAATGATTCCAGCCATTATTTGTCCCTTCGTATATTTCATTGTTGTTATTCCAGCTCCGAGTCTGCAAAACAGCCCCAAAACAATTGTAAATCAGATACCTTCGCATATGAAAGGAGAGCAAGCAAAGCAAACCCAACTCTAAAGTACTCTCCAAGAAGAAAACTCTTGCACATTACATGGTGACAGACTGAGAGAGTTGAAGTTGTTCAGCCTGGAGAAAAGAAGACTCTGGGGAGACCTTAGAGCAGCCTCCCAGTACTGAAAGGGGCTCCAGGAAAGCTGGGGAGGGGCTCTTGATCAGGGAGTGCAGGGAGAGGATGAGAGGGAACGGTTTTCAGCTGAAAGAGGGGAGATTGAGATGAGATCTTAGAAAGAAATGTTTTCCTGTGAGGATGGGGAGGCCCTGGCCCAGGTTGCCCAGAGAAGCTGTGGCTGCCCCATCCCTGGAGGTGTTCAAGGCCAGGTTGGATGAGGTTTTGAGCCCCCTGATCCAGTGGGAGGTGTCCCTGCCCATTGCAGGGGGGTGGGAACTGGATGGACTTTAAGGTGCCTTCCAACCCAAACCATTCCATGGTTCTATGACAGAAGGGCCACTCATTCCATAGCTGTTTAAAGCTGTGAGTTCTTCTCTAAATAGGAATGTACATGAGAATAAATATGATCTCATGATTATTTACCCTCTGGAGATTCATAAAGGCTTTAACAGCGATGCCCTGCTACTGTGTTTGCCTTGCACTGTCCTCATCAGAGCCAAATATAAGTCTAGGATTAGACACAGGTCCCCATAAGCTGAGTGAAATGATCACAGGAGCTTGAGGCAGATAATTAACCCAACAGAAAATAACTGAATGTGTCCCATGTTTTGGTCTGCTTCTTGGAAACAACGCCCAAAGTGATTCTGCAGCAAAGGCAGGACCATGGGGTGAGGTGGGATGAGGCAGCCACTCAAGACGGGAGGAAAGGTGTGAGCTCACGGGGTGTGGGCAAATATGCAACAGGATTTTTGAGAAACCTTGGCCTTGGTGCCCCTCTGATTACTTTCCACCTCTCGGAAAGATGCCTGGAGGAGGCATCTGAGGTTTGTCTCTAAACAGAGGAGTGCAAGGCTGATTCATCAGCTGCAGTTGTCTCTGTTGAGCAGGAGTCTGCCCAGAAATCCTTGTGGTCCAGCAGCCTCCGGGCAGCACGGTGCCTGCAGAGTTGTCTGCCCACGTTGGCATGGCATCAGGAGACTTCCCAGGGCAGCCAAGGACCAAAGCTGGCCCAAAGCCTCTTTGCTTTCCCTCTCAAAAGCTTTTAGCAAACATAATTCAGTCAAGATTTCAGAAAGAGACATTAACATCTCCAATTCCCTTGAGATGAGCATCTCCAGAAACTGAATACCTATCAAAACTGGAGCCACTGCTTGTGGAAGTGGAAAGCAGGAGCTGTATTTAATCTCTGAGGATGCATCTGCATCCTGACTGCCAGACCCAGCAGGGGACGGGGGACACAGCCCTGGGGTTTCTCCAGGCAAAAGCCAGGTCATCCATCAGGTTTTCTCTGTGTTGTGTAACACAGGATGGAGGTTTTTAATCGTGTGAAGATGATTCCTCTGGGACAGACAGAGGTTTGAAATGTGATGCCCATCAATTGCTTCTTCCTCCATTCCAGTGGGAGCACCTCAATCCCAGCGAGCCCAGTAGATAAAGAACAAGAAGAAGGGAAAGATGATGCTGGAATATTCACCTCCCTCCCAGAGCTCAATCAACATTTCATTTGCAAAGATACTAATTGCCCCATTTCCTTTAAACTCAGGGTTGGCAAGAGGGGGGTCACTCGTGGGCTGGGGGTGCAGGCAGGGGCACTGCTGCCCACGGCACCACCAGGGTGCTGCCCGGTGCTGGCTGCTTGGGTTTCCTCCTCCAGGGTGTTTCCAACACATTGGAAATGCTTCCAAGCCTCCTGCTCTGGGAATAAATGTCTCAGTAATAAAACTGACTTCCTACCCTTGCCTCCTACCCACACATGCTGAAAATGTCTCATGCAACATAATCAACCACTGGAAATATAATTAATTTTTTTTTAACAGATCAGACTGTTTTGAGCCATCTCCAAGCAGACACAGTCTGGCAGACTTGCATGTTTCTGCCCCCCCCCCCAGAAAAGGTTCCTCAGCCCTTTTTGCAGAGCTCAGAGATTTCATAGAATGTCCTGAGTTGGAAGGGACCCACAAGGATCATCGAGCCCAGATCCTGCCCCTGCACAGGACAGCCCCAACATTCACCCCGTGGGGCTGAGGGTGTTGGCCAAATGCTTCTGGAATATTGTCAGGCTGTGACTGCTTCCCTGGGGAGCTGTTCCAGTGCTCCACCACCCTCTGGGGGAAGAGCCTTTTCCTAATGTCCAACCTAACCCTCCCCTGACCCATCTTTCTGCCATTCCCTTGGGTCCTAAACACCACCCAAACTCCAGCTCCTGATCCAGGCTTATAATTTGCACAGACCCAAGGACCTCGCTGGCCTGAGCTGGTGGCTGGTGCTGAGTACAGCTCTCCTGCACAGCAGCGAAGGGCAAGGGGAAGGGGCTCCAGGCATTCACTGCTCTTCATTTCAGGCTCCTCTGTGGTTTTTCAGGGTTTTTTCCCCCTTTTTTTTTCTTTTCTTAATAGATACATCAATTTATCAATTAATCAGATAACACTGAATACAGGCACGGTGCAATTTCTAACAAAATGGGCCAAATCCTGCTGTTCCTCTAATCATACTACTTTCATTAAACCATTTCAGACACAGAGTTCTGGCTCCACACAGACTCTCTGGGGCTGGGAACATAATGAGAGACTCTTCTGACTTCCAAACCCAAAGTTTCTGCGTCTTTTCCTTTCAGCAGTCCCTTGAAAATGTAAATAGATTCAAAGAAACAACTGAGCTGCAGTGGGAAGCAGGGTAAGCAGCACCCACTCACCTTTCTTCTTCTTGAGAAAGAGCAATCATAAGAAGAAATGAGTCCCTTGCATTTAAAAAGGGCAGGTTTTACAAGCTGATGCCAACAAGAGTTGATCCACACTCTGCCTGAACTCTTAGAAAAGGACTCACCGAATGCCAATATTCCAGAAATGAAAATAAACCCCCTCCCAGCAGAGGAACTGCAGTGCCTTTTGCTGATCCGCATCCAGAGGGGCTCAGAATGATTTCAATGACAGAGGTGCAAGAAAACAAGACCAGAAAGTCCCACTTAATGAACTCAGGTGCAGTGAATGTCTGCCCTGGGAGGGGCTGGTGGTAAATCCACACCTGACAAATCAAAAAAATCCTTTGCATAAAAAAAGTACATTTTTAAAGCTTTTTACAGGGAGCTCAGTAAAGGCAGAGAGGGGAGATCTTTGTGAAGTCCTAAGCTGGAGTAGAAAAGATAGTTCACATTAATCTAAGCTATAGTTAAGTTCATCAACAACCTGGGCTTTGCTGGGCTGTAGGGCTTCCCTTGGGAGGGTGAACGCCGAGACTCAGACACGTACCTCATCCTGTACCCTCATCCCCTGCCCTTCAAATTACTGGGGCACTGCAGCACCTGTGATATTAATGACTATTTTCCCTCCAGCAAAAATGCAGGACTGTTCTTTTCTGCTAAACTAAAATTTATTTTCAGACATTCCTGGTTATGTTTTGACAATTAATGATAACTCAAGCCCCTGGTAACTCGTACACTTCAGCTTTCCCCCCTGAGATAAGTGACTGCCTGCTGCTTGCTCTTAGCATCAAACTTGCAGTTAGTTAAAAGCAGGGTAGCACTGACCTTACTGAAATGCTGTTTGAAATATCAGCTCAAGCATTAGAGGACTCACTGCTACAGTTCCCATGGTATAATAAACACACACAGGAAGGATTCCCCCCCTCATCCTCCACCACACACTCCAGCCTCTGTTCCCCCCTCCTGCCCCTGGTGCTTAAAAGGCAAACAGGTCCATGTGTGATGCAGAAGGGCTCTTACAAGTGCCCTGTGAAAGCAGCTGATGCTCTCAGACTGGGTTTCTACAGAGACAATCTGAGCCAGGTGTGTAACTCACCACAGAAATTAGATTTGCTTCAGGGGAGAGCTTAGAGGAGCCTCTCAGTACTGAAAGAGGCTCCAGGAAAGCTGGGGAGGGGCTCTTGATCAGGGAGTGCAGGGACAGGATGAGAGGGAATGGTTTTCAGCTGAAAGAGGGGAGATTGAGATGAGATCTTAGGAAGAAATGTTTTCCTGTGAGGGTGGGGAGGCCCTGGCCCAGGTTTCCCAGAGCAGTGGTGGCTGCCCCATCCCTGGAGGTGTTCAAGGCCAGGTTGGATGGGGCTTTGAGCCCCCTGATCCAGTGGGAGTTGTCCCTGCCCATGGCAGGGTGTTGGAACTGGATGGACTTTAAGGTCTCTTTCAACCCAAACCTCTCTGTGCCTAATGAACTCTAATCACTATAAGGTGGTGACTATGACACTGTTAAAGGCCATAGAAGGGTTTCTCTGAGCTCTTTTACTGCTTGTCAGCCAGCTCTTCCATCTCTCTACGTTCACAGAAATTCACCTGCAGCAAACTCATCCCCTCTGCAGGACTCCTGGAGAATTAAAGAATCACACCTGACATATCCTCCCTGCTAAATGCACAGATAGTGCCCCAGAGAGCCACTGCAGATAGTCCTGGGGAAGGAGCCAGGAAAGTCACCTCCACACTCTCCTCAGCTGCAGGACAAAGGGAATACAACACAGCTGGTCTCTGCAAGGATGATATTTGGGGAGAACCTGGGTATGGTTGCAACTCACCACTCTGTGAGGGCAAGCAGAGGCAAGTATCAAATTCACAGCAGTGGTAATAGGTGAACCAGATCCTTGTTCCCTTCTCTTGAACATGCCTCACTCCTTCCCTTTTAATGACAGGGAAAGGACAAGGGAGAAGCCCCCTCTTTGAATTAAAGGTGCAAGAACAGAATTTATATCTTGTTCCTCAAAAATGTTGGGTCTTAGCTGCTCTGAGGTTAAAAGTTTCTCTCCCAGCCCTGCTGTCAAGCCTGATTATAGCTTAATCTCATTTTCAAATGCCAAGCCCTGAGGATTTAGAGCTCTCCCTCCCTCCCTCCCAGCTCTCCATTGACCCAGTTTTCCAAAGCCTTGTGTTTCTGGAGGGGGACACGCTGCCTGCCACGAGGAGGGTGTCTGAGCACGACTGCTGAGCCAGCCCAAGCGTTACGGCTGCTCCGGCTCTGTCAGCGCACGAGGATGGGATCAGCCCCACAGAGACACGTTTGGGTGACAAGCACAGCTCACACGCTGCCTGCTCTGCTCTTCCCTGTCTCAGTGCCTTGTGCTAACAGGAAGATTCCCACCAAAGCAGAGGGACAGAGCCCTGCTGTGCAGTCCACAGGTGGTGATGTTCTATGTCTTCTCATCTTGACCCTTAGCTGAAGGGGTCTATGTCTACAAGAGCTCTACATCTTTAGCACAAGCATTGCCCACCACGTACCCTTCCCTTTGTCCCAGGCACCCAGCCCATCCTGCCAGCCCAAGCAGGAAAATTCCTAGGAAAATCCAAATGCTGGAACTGTAAGCAGAAAGCAGGTTCACACTTCTGGGAAACCCTCCAGAGAGCTCTCAAGCAGAGCAGCAATGCTCAGCATTATTATCCCTATTTTACAGAACAAACAGAGCAGCCAGGCTGCCTCACACATACATCAGTTCTTAAGTTTGAAGGATGCTCTGTCTGACACCACACAGCTTGTCGCTGCAGCCAGCCAATATCTCACATCAACAATTTTGTCCCCAGTTAATGTGAGCAACATCAGCCCATCAGCAGCCTCCATCAGGAAGCAGGGCCAGAGCCATCACAACTGTGTACTGCTGGCTCTCCTAATTGCACCCACTCGTTATATCAGACAACATCTTTGCTCATTCCTGTATAAAATACAGACTCCCTTTCCAAATCACAGCTCCACGTGACCACTGTGCTCTTGCCTCCTCAGACCATAAACTAAGTTAGAGCACTGTTGGGCCCCAGAAGACACCCTGAGGCATTGGGGGGCTGCAAGTTTCCTATTGTCCTCAAGAGATGACAAAGCAGAACAAAAAATCTTTAGAGACTTCATATGTCAGGTCTTGGAACACAATTGAATACTATGAGAGCACAAACCCCAAGATCTGGATTTAAGTTCTAAGCATTATGTGGAGACAAGACAACTTCAAGCATTTGGAAGAGCAGAGCTGGTTGAGCTGTCACATAGACAGAGGTACCAAGAGATTGGAACCTGAATTATGCACTAAACCAATTTTAACTCTTTCTTCCCTGACTTAGTGCAAACTATCTACATAAATATTCAAGGCATGGAGGTCCTGCTCTTGCTTGACTTCAATCATTTTTCCCAAAACGTAAATTAAGTCCTAAGAGGACATTCTTAGGCTAAAATATGAAAATTAAAATGAAGGAAGATCATTCCTGCATTGTCACCAGAAAAGTGGCACTGATATGGAGAACTTAACCATGCCTCCTACCCCAGCTGCTCTAAGGAACAAAGTAAGAGAATAACAGAACTGTTAAGTTTGGAAAAGACCTCTAAGCTCATCCAATCCAAACATCAGTCCAACCCCACAGTGCTGACTAAACCACGTCCCCAAATGCCACATCTGCAAGTTTTTCGAACCCCTCCAGGGATGGAGACTCCACCACCGCCCTGGGCAGCCTCTGCCAGGGCTTCACCACTCTTTCAGTAACAAAATTTTTCCTAATATCCAATCTAAAACTTCCCTGGCACAACTTGAGGCCATTTCCTCACATCATTTCACTTGTTTCTTGGGGAGAAGAGACCAGCACCCACCTCACCACAACCTCCTTTTGGGTATTTGTAGCGGGCGATAAGGTCTCCCCCTCAACTTCCCCTTCTCCAGATTAAACAGCAATGATTGGTTTCAAATGCATAAGTGAAGGTGAGAAAATTTAAACAAAACTAGACACTTCTAGCACCCCAGGAAGGGTGTGTAAGGCAATGTGTAAGGATACAGTTACCAAACAACGTCAGGACGATGAAGTAAATGGAGGAGAACATTCCCGAGTGGACGCCACCCTGCGACTCTATCCCATGGTACATCACCGCGTTCCAGTCTTCTCCTGTCAGGATCTGCACAGCGAAATTTGAGAGAGAAGAAAGGGTGACTCAAAGGAAAGACAAAGTAGGTGGGGTCTGGGGAAGTTAGGCAGCTTGATACAATGCAGGACTGGGCTCTGGGGGCAAAATGGATTGGCATGCTGGACCAGCAGCCCTGGACAGCCTCACCTTGGGCTGGATGCAGCTTTCTATTCCAGCTGAGAAGGAGTGAGGACCATTGGTGAGGGAGGACCATTGCACCAATTCCTGCCCTCTCCTGGTTAGGTGCCTACCACCCACTTCTGCCTTCAGGTGCCCACACAGAGCCAGGAAAAGCCAAATCCCAACACTTCACCCCCAGCCAAATTTCTCCCTCCTCTCCATTTTTCAGTCATGCAGAGATACCGGGTTTCAACAGCCTCACGCATGGCATTTCCTGAAGACTTAAGGGAAGTCTGTCCTCAAAGCCTCGTGCAGCCTCTGCCAGTGTCCTCTCCTCTCACTCACTTCACACAGAAAGGGTTTGCTCAGTTCCCAACTCATACCCACTGCACACATAGCAGGAGGAGAAATTCTTGCAACCCCCTTCCACTGTTCCTCTGTCCCTCAGGGCTGCAGCTGGTGCACGTGTGAGCATTGATCCGAACGCCAGGCACTGGGTGGCACAACCACTGCAAGGTTTGCCAAGGAGCTGCACCTCAATGGGTTCTTCTCCAGGTTTCCTGCTTGCCAAGGCCACAAACCACTAAAAAACCCCTAAGCAGAAGCAGTAACCAAATGTGTATGAGGACAGATGGCTGGAAGGGACCTCTGTTTCTCCTTGGACAGAGGCAAGCGCCGCCACAGCCTTGCTCTGCAGAGCCATCCTGGCTGCAGGCTCAGGGTACTGACCTGGGGCTAATTAGCAAACACATGAATTATAGAAAAACTAATCATAATAAATGAAAACATCTAAGACTGAAATAAGCTTTGTCATGCTAGATGCTAATTTTGCACCAGTCTGCATTCCTGTTTTTCACCGACGATGGTAACACAGCAACATTTTGGGCAGCAGCACTTCATCCACCCACCACCCAGCAGAGTGACGGTTACTTTTAGTACATTAAAACATGCCTGCTGAGATATAGAGCTCAAATTCCTAAATAGGAAGTTGACTTGTCTTTAGTAAAAGGAAAAAGAAAACCAAAAAGCCCAAAGCATGATGTGTTACAGGAATCAAGTCCCATGTGCCTACAGTATGCTCAAAATCATTGCAAATTCCAGACTTGCTGTCAACTGCTGATGGAGAGAAAATTTCTTGCTGCAGGGTTGATGCTGATGACAGCAATGGGCTAAGAGCAAATATAGACAGAGGGCACACGGTGCATACACAAACTTGGTTCTTAAGTGAAGAAACTGTTATCAAATTATTCAGAGCCCAGAATTCAGAGGCCAAACCTAACCCACATCATTGGAGTTACCCAGTATTGGCACCACAGGATAAGAACCAGGGCACTGGGCTTTCAGCTCTGCCACTCAATTATGCAAACTCCTGCTCATAAACTTGCATTCACATCATTTCCAGGCTATCACAACCGTTCCTGCTCTCTGGGAATAACCGCAAAGCGATTTCAGTTCACATAACCATTCGTGGAAAGGGAAAACAGTGGGAACAGTTCTCTGCCCTGCAGAAGACCAGGAGTTACAGGTATCACAAATTACCAGCTGCACATAAGTGAGTCCAGCAGGTTGGGGTCTGGGTTCCCAAGTTATTTTGGAAGTAGATCAAACACTTAAAGGAAATTATGGAACTTTCATAGAGTGATAAATGGTCTGAAGTAAGCAGCAGGCTCGGGCACAGCTGAGTGTGCTCCATGAGGCCCTGGCAAGGGGACAGGCACTTGGAGCTGGTGCCCTTCCCACTGTTGGCACTGTCACCCCCCAGTTGGAGGAATTACTTAAGCAGTCAGGTAGCAGCTCTCAAGGAGCCTCACAAGTGCAGTTAACAAAAGGCTTTCTGGTCTATAAAGCCTCAGTTTATGGATGGTGTAAGGACTTCTTGCTACAGGAGAGAAAAGGACAGCATTGCAGGGGCTGGATGAATCCAAGCAGTGATGACTTGGGAGTAAAGTGAAGTCCAAATATTTTGTTTTTCCCCAGGCCCAAAGCTGCTTTTGGCCACCTCAAATGAACATTTTGTTCAGTGCAGCTCAGCATTTAATACTAAGGCTTGGCTGAAGAGCCATCAGGTGATGGAATAAAACCAGCTTTTAAGAGCTGTTGTGAAATCTTAATGGATTAACAAGCTCATTAACAGTGGGAGGCACTCAGCTGAGGAGGATCAGTACTGTACAGTTTCAAAGGGCCATCTTGAAAGTGAGATGCTTTCCTGAAGGGTCTGAGAAAATGCAAAATCAGGTCAGCTCAGTGTCATTATCTCACAGGTGGGTGAGCGAGGGCAGCCAGGGCACTCAGACATCAAACTGAAACCAGCTCTGCTTGCCAAGCCTTGGCAGGGCACCCATCTGCAGAGCCAAGCTTCGGTCCCATCCTGTCACCACGACTCCTCACCTCTTCCAGCAGTCACTGGTGCTTTGCTTCTTAGCAGTGGGCACGTAATTATTTATGTAGCAGCTCCCAGTGAGGAGAGCAGGTACCATTAGCACAGGTCTCTCTGTTTTATAGAGTCTGCACTTACAGATGTTGCACACCCTTCCAGCCCAATCGCTGCTGGAATAGGGAGATGCAGATGGATATTTTTTGTGTGTATATAGATATTTATGACTACATATATATGGTTTGTGTTTGTATTTGTATGCACACAGCTTGGCATATAGGTCACAAAGACTTTCTTAAGGAGCCAGGAGCTGGAGAAGAACACACAATGCTCTTCAAAAGGAATTTAAGGACCGTGGGAGCTCAGTTGCATCCAATGCTGAGATTCGCGCACTGCCAGGCGGACAAAATATGTCCTGGGAGTCACATGAGAGAGGACTGTGACCAGGTCTGCTGAAATAAAATGGGCTAAGGCAGGCTGCAGAAGACTGTGTTTGAGATTGCCTCTTAAACAAAGGATCTCCAAAGGTTTAGGGACGGACAGGGTGTACCTGGCTTTATTATATTTGTTCAACAGATCGAACGCATTCTCTGGATGATGCTGCTCTGCTCTTTAGGGCAGCAACCAAACAAGCCTGCTGGCTTGCCCAAATTTATGGAAGGTGAGGTTAGAAGACAATCCAAAGTTCATATTGAAGGAATATTGACAGGGTATTTGCAGTTCAGGGGAGGAGGGGGTATGGACTGGGAGCAGAGGTGCAGCGGTTATTGAAAGGCCTCTGTGAGGCTGCACTGAGTCAATTCAGTGCTGCTTTTGCTGGGTTTAATTCATAGCTCTGACGTTCTAGACAAATGTCATAAAACCAACAGTGTTTTCCTTCATCCCACAACCCCTCCATTACAGGAATAGAAAGGAAATATTCCAGCTAAGTATTCTCAAGAGGCAGCTCTCGTCCCAAAGCAAAATAACATCAGAATTTCCAGATGCTCATATCCGGAGTCTGACTCGGGTTCAGTTCCGGCTCCGTGGCAATACCTTTACATTTCTGTAAGCCCTTTCTTTGATGAGCACTGAAATAATAGGCAAATATTAATCTGCCACGATTTGCAATATCCTGCAAGGTAAGGACTGCCTGACATCTGGAGAGAAGGAACACCACCACACAGCTGCTTATGCAGAGGTCACAGGGCACATTTTTTCAGACTCTTTTTCTGTTTTAACCCAAAAATTGTCATTAACCTTTTATTTTCCCCCCATTTTGGGACATGACACTAAAATACATAAGCCAAGCCTTGCTGAGAGGTACAAAAGTTCAGCTTCAGGATCAAGTCTCTTCTCCAGCCCACAACAATTTCTGTAGGACAACACTAAACAGTCTTCCATGGACCTGTGAGTGTTATCTGGAGATGGAGCAGGGTGCAGCATCCCCCCTTCTCTACTCAAACACCTGAAATAACTGTTTTTAACCAGGCCTGCAGAGAGCAGCTCCAAAATTAGGCTCTTAAATACGAGCATTGCATCTGCCAGAACTTTGACTGCCGTCACACAAACCTGCCCAAGGCTGGTGCCTCTTTCTGTGTTCCCCCACTGACTGCAATTCTTATCCATCTTATCTTATCTTGAGCTATTACCCTGCATTATTCCCTCACTGCCTGGAGCTACCTCAGGCCTCTCTCCTCATTAAATTATGGCAACCACAGGCAAAATTAAACAGGTCAACTACAAGCTCCTTTCTCTAGGATTCCAGATGGGAGGAACCATACAGTGGGGCACACGCTAGTGCTGCCCCTGCAGCCCCGGGCAGGGACCTCAGAAGACAACAGCCTGGGTGCACACAGCCATTAAGGTCAGTGTGGAAACATTTATTTTATCAATTTATCCTTTTCCTAGCAAAAAAAACTTTCCTTTTCCTTAATTCTATAGCATTGATTTTTAATGATGCTTCCATTGGTGAATATGGTAAAATACATGAGAAAGAAGGATTTCTTCTGCCCTAAACTCTATGGATTTGGAGGGACCTCTTTGCTCCCCATAAGCAGGAAGAGATGGTCAGGAATTGATTTCTGATGCTGACTCAGGATAAGGGATGACTTTACCTGGAATACTGTGAGGATGGCAGCAGGGAAGGTATCAAAATTCGTGGTTGGTGTTTCATCTTGGAAATTAAATCTAGAGAGAAGTAAGAGATAAGAACAAGCGTGGTAAGGGAGAAGGAGCTCTCTGGCAGTCTCATAATACCCTGTAACCCAAGCCAGAGAGCAACATCTGTTACACCTGGCAATAACACCCCAGGCAACCGCAGCAAGGAACGCAGCGTCTCGGAGAAGATGCTGAACAGAACTATCAGCAGCAACTCAATTTTATTGCTGGAGAAATTTCTGATGCTTTGAAGTTCATTTTCACAGAATTACAGAACTATTTATGTTAGAAAAGACCTTTAAGATCACTGAGTTCAACCATAGCACAAATATCCACACAGGCTCAATTAAAACAACCAATCAAAATCTCAAATGCTTTTTGTGGAACAAACCATTCCAAAAGTCAAAATTGAAGATGCCTTCTTAGTAGGTAATTTAATTCTAATTTTTTTTTAAGATAAAATACTGTTTGAATAAAAAAGTTATTTAATATCAAAAATCCTACTGGAGTTTGAATGGTGATACTGTGATAGGTCTTTTCATCAAACCCAACAATTTTTAGTGAAAAAATTAAATTAAAAAAACTGGTTTCCAGCAGAAAAAGATTCTGAGTGAAAAAAAATCCTGTTGCTCTGGCTGCCAGGGAAAGAATTTGCCTTTCCCCTCACAGCAGAAAAAGAGCTGCCTCCCTCAGTCCTGCTTC
This sequence comes from Dromococcyx pavoninus, assembly GCA_033558185.1. Taxonomy (NCBI): domain Eukaryota; kingdom Metazoa; phylum Chordata; class Aves; order Cuculiformes; family Neomorphidae; genus Dromococcyx; species Dromococcyx pavoninus. Next base: position 332,720 of record JAUMJL010001284.1, on the reverse strand, counting down.
AGAGGGTGTTCATGGGGACCACGGAATTGTTTGGGTTGGGAGGGACCTTAAAGTTCTTCTTTTTCAATACAGGAACTTTGAATTACAGTAACTAGAAAGAACTCAGCTCCAGCAAAAACACCAGAACAAGAACTCTCCTATAAAACAGAGATCACATCTCAGCAGCCCAGAAAGATGGACATCTGGACTCGAGATGTGACTACTTTGAGCCGTGCAGCCCCTCTCCCCATCGGGTACCACAGGTGACAGACACCGACTGGTTGACTTACTGCCCTCCAAAGAGCTGCATCCCCAGCAAAGCAAACACCACAATGAACAGGAACAGCAGGAAGAGCAAACTGATGATGGACTTCATGGAGTTCAGCAAGGAGACAACCAGATTCCTCAGGGAATTCCAATACCTGCATTGGAGATCAGAGCAGCCAAGAGATAACATGAGTGGGAGAAGAGCCTTCAGTGAGAAACTAACATGATCCATTCTCTTATTATAAAAAAAGAAAAGAACAGCAATGAACATCAGCATCTTTAACCTCCCCTCTCCATGATTGGAAAATATAGCTCAGAGTGGCAAAATCTCTTGTAGCATTGCAAGGGCAGAGATGGTCACCTTGGTGCACGTGTACCCCTGCAGAGCTGTCATCTGCAGTGAAAGTGCTTGGTTTGGTTTCTCAGTAACCCCTTTCCTGGTATAGATTTCCACCTTTCTGCACGTTCTCATCCGGCACAGCAATCAGCAGGGGTGTCAAAATCAGGGATGTATCAAATCATCAAGGTGAGACTGAATGTGGGAACAGTGAACCCCTCCCTTCACAAGACATAAATCAGAAATAAACAGCTCATTTCCACCAGCACATCCTTGCAGTGTGTCCTTCCGACTTATTGAACGCCAGTATCCACAAGTGGTCTTAAAAGGCCTACATGTTTAAACATTTCTGTAGAGATGGAGTTGTTCAGCCTGGAGAGGAGAAGGCTCTGGGGAGAGCTTAGAGCAGACTCCCAGGACTGAAAGGGGCTCCAGGAAAGCTGGGGAGGGGCTCTGGATCAGGGAGTGCAGGGACAGGATGAGGGGGAAGGGTTTTCAGCTGAAAGAGGGGAGACTGAGAGGAGATCTTAGGAAGAAATGTTTTGCTGTGAGGGTGGGGAGGCCCTGGCCCAGGTTGCCCAGAGAAGCTGTGGCTGCCCCATCCCTGGAGGTGTTCAAGGCCAGGCTGGATGGGGCTTTGAGACCCCTGATCCAGTGGGAGGTGTCCCTGCCCATGGCAGGGGGGTGGAACTGGATGGGCTCTGAGGGCCCTTCCAACCCAACCCATTCTATGTTCTATGCTTTAACACACATGTTTATGCACAGCAATGCCTTCAGTGTGGGGCAATTCAGCCATGTGGCTGAAGCATCCAAGACCAAGAAATCACCTCAGAGAACAAAAACTAATCCAGGATATTAACTCCAACACAGCAAGAGGGAATTGCTCAGCCCAAATCCTGACTGACACATCCAAATCACATTGGCCAGATACTCAGTCTGCTTTTCTTTGTCCTGTACCCCGAGAGGGCTCCTGACACGCTCACAGCCACACCGAGTGACTGCGCTGCTGGGGAGGGTGCTCAGAAACAGCTCTCTTTCCTGGCTTTATTGCCCTGTTGAGAACAGGCAGGGAGCATTTATATTAGGAAAACTAATGAATCAGAAAATGTAGAAAGAGCTATTAAACAGAGGAGCTCTTTGACAATCTCTGTTTGGACAGACAGGCATGCGGAACAGCAGGGCTGGAGCAGGCAGGAGGAAACGAGTGATTTAAAGCCATTTCACATGTCCTTGGTTAAAAGTTTTGAGTCTGAGACCGTGAGAAGGAATTTTGCTCTCTTTTTCTCCAGTGACTTCTCTAGTTCCCACTCCCTGGTGTTGCCAGCTCCCATCCTGAGGTCACCCTCCATAGCACCGTGCTCTGCCATCCTGCCCCGTGTGTCCTCCGGCAGCAGTTTTGGGGACAGACCCATGCACTGAGCTCCTTCTTGCAGTGCAACTGTGGGTGCCCAGCAGAAAGAAGGCCATGGATTAGTCTGATGTGCTGATGGCTAGAGATGCACAGAGCTTGAGTTAGAAGAAGAATGCAGTCCTTCCATCCTTTCTCTTCTGTCTTCATTTTCCTCCTTTCCCTTCACTCAGGTGTAGCTGGGAGGACTGAACCAACCCACATTTCTCTGTGCTGAGGGCACAACCATCCCAGCAGAAGCAGGATCTTGCACTCCCATTGCACCCATCTCAAGAAAAGTGATGTCCACAATACAGCAAGGTTTCAGGGGAAACTTTGGTCTCTTGGGAGAATATCTTCAACTGAAAACGATGCAACCAGACCTACTGAGGGTTATGCCCTAAGCAAAAGGGGCTGAGCTGCTCTCCTTGGAGAACGAGGAAGGGTTTGCTGATCACACAGCTCTCTCCTGCTTGACAATGGCTTCAGGCAAAACCCACCATAAGCAAGGGGTTCACACCTTGCAGTTAACACAACTGGACATGAAATACATGTGGAGGCTCTGTCCTGTCCTGCAATAGCTCAGCACCAAACCCTGCCTGGCCACAGAGCTCAGGATATAACGAGGAGCTCCATTTCTACAAACACCAGTCCACACTCAGTTCTGTCACGATAAGGACGAAAACACATGAAACTGTTTTCTCCCTGTCCTCCTCACTGAATTTTAGTCCCTCTTAGGCTGTGCCCCTGCGGTCACTTTCAGGATGGCTGTAATTTAACTTTTTATGTGTCACATTGTTCTGCCAGCTGCAATCACAGTGATGTAGGACATAGGAATCCACAGGTCTAACAACATCAGTTATTCAAAGCAGGTGGGCTGCAATTGGCTTCTGTTAAACACAGAGGCAAAAAAATCAGGGCAGGAAGCTTCAGAGAAAAATTGCCATGAAAGAGATGGAAAAGGGGAAAAAAAAGGAAAAGTACTGAGAATCAGAATGCTTTCACTGTAAAGGCTGTAATGAGAGCAGGTGGGAAGAAACCTGTGCCTGGTGCCATCGCTTTGGTTGCTCTCTGTGAGTTATGTAGGGCTGAGCTGTGCAGCTCAGGCACTGGGACAATGTGGGCCAGCAGAGCTGAGATGTCCCCATGCGAGCCAGGGGGGACCTGGTTTCCAGTAATGGAATGAACAGGTGGAAAATCCACATGAGCAGGTCAAGGGAACTTCAGCATCAGTGGGGGGGAGAATTTCACTCACTGCCCTGAGAAGTGTGAGAACGCTCAGCTTACTCTGTGACGTGCTTTGTTAAGATAAATCTCAGGCTTCATCCCTTTATTATGTTGGCTGAGATACTGAGTAGTCAAAACTCACAAAGAGAGGACATTATCTTGCAAAAGTATTCAAATACATTAAAAAGTACAACACTCAACCAGATGGATTAATCTCAGTAGCTCTGAATAAAATTAACTGCTGACAACTAATTGCTATGAATTCTCTACAAACCCTGGAGCTTTCGATGAATAAAATCAGTGCACAGGCAGGCTGGGGTGACCTTTCTGGGGCAGTCACTCATCTATTTTGGCTGAATGCTCCCAACCCTTTTGTCCCCCATCAAATGGCACAGTATCACACACAAATCTTGGATATGCAGATATAAATCAGCAGACCCTCCAGAGCTAACAAAACCCGTGTTTGAGTAGAATCATGGAGTCGTTAAGGTTGGAAAAGACCTCTAAGCTTATGCAGTCCAACCTCCAACACAACCCCACTGTGCCTGCTACACCACGACCCAAAGAGCCACATCTGCATGGTTTCTGAACCCCTCCAGGGATGGTGACTCCACCACTGCCCTGGGCAGCCTCTTCCAATGTCTCAAAAGTACCTGTCTACTTCAAATGGCTTTTCTGTGACAACCTACGCTTTATCTATTTGGGGTGGCTGGGTGGGTTTTTTTGGAGGGAGGTGTGATTCCTCTTTTTATTACTTCAAGTGAAGGACAAGTAAGAAAGTGATGGAAAATGGGGAGACCTGAGGAGGTAATGGTGTTAAAAAAATGTAAGGTGGAAAACAAGAGCACCCAAATATGTCATCACACTACAATTTTGAAATCCTGCAGAATTGCTCTAGATGGATTCCTAAATTGCACAGGAGCTGTTTGCTGATGCCAACACACATTAATGCAATACATGAGCATTGCATGAAAAGCTCTGGCAACCCAACTCTAGTGAAAACTCATCCACACAGGCTCAAGGCTAAAAACTTCAGACATTTCCAGATCAGACTCAGCACGGGCAGCAGCAACACACTTCATATTTGTGTCAACACGGTTGTTCAGGCACCAGGATTCAATATCCAGCAATAAGCAGGGTAGCTCAGCTCATCAGTTTCCAAACACTTAAGGAACTATCACCAGACCAGCAGCAGATAAGGACAGTGGGCAGCTGATGGGGCTTAGGAAGTAAATAAGAAACTTTTTTTTCCTCTTACCACAAGAAATAAGGGATCACTTAATGCAATTTTTGTTTTAAGCAAGCTTATAACTAAAATATAGAAAGCTGCTGTCATGCAGTCCATCACTACACTGGGGAATCCTCTGCCCAAGGGTTAAAAAGATCACAGAATCATTAAGGTTGGAAAAGAACTCTAAGATCACTCAGTGCAATCATCATCCCAATGAAGAGACCAACACCCACCTTACTACAACCTCCTTTCAGGGAGCTGTAGAGGGTGATAAGGTCTCTCCTTGGATTCAGTCAAGCCTGTACATGAGGCTGGGGAAAGAGCTGTTAAAAGTCCTGGTGGATGCAAACTCCAGCTGAGGAACTCCCTAAACTTTTGACTGCCAGAAACCCAGAAGGGACAGTTTTCTTCCACTCCCCCTCTCACCAGGGTCAGTGCAGACAAAGGATGTTTAGACAGACAGACCTTCGTGCCACCTAGCACAGGGCTTCTGTGGGGTTGGTTTTTGCTAACAAGTGTGGAAAGCACTACTATTTGCCGTGGGGCTGGTGATTCAGATTTCACACAGTGCTGAAACTCTAATGAGAGCAGAAAGGGAGCTGGACTTACTTTGTTACTTTGAAAATCCTCAGCAGTCGAAGAGCTCTCAACACGCTGATGCCAAATGATGTTCCCGGTTTTACTGCAGCCCAAATAACTTCAAATATACTTCCCACGATGACCTGGAAGAAAAGCCCATTTTATATAAAGCAAAAAAAACCCCTGTTTAGTCCTTGGTGGTGCTGCTAGAGAGGCTGAGGAAAGAAGAATCATCGGAGTTTGGGCTGCAATGTTTTTCTCATGAAGGCAACAGCAGCATTTTGCAAAATCATTGATTAGCCAACAGCACTAAAAAGCACGGTTCCAGCTTTCTGCAGTTCAATCTTATTCCTAGAATCAGGACAGACTGATAGGGAATCACAGATGGGAACTTACTCTTACTGCTTTCTAGCAAGCAAACCACCTCAAAATAGCTTTTTTTTTTTGAAGACTGCCTTGCTGAGGGGTTTTTTCAGTTACACTGGCTCAACAACAGATGCCAACACTTCATTTTCCCCACCACGTAGCTGACTGGTCCAGCCTGCAGAGATGCAGGGGGACACTGCCCCTTCTTCACCTTGCCATCAGAGGCACCGAAAGGTTTCGCCCACAGCACTGCAGAACAGCAAAGTATTAGCACTGGGCAAGATCCACCATAAACATCTGACAACTGAGAGTCTTTAGGAGAAGGATTAAGATAAAGGTTTTAAGAGATCCTGCAAAGCCCATCCTGCATGCACATCCCATCCCCTGCCTAGACCTCAGCTTAAGTTATTCAAAAAATTTTCCTCAAACCAAGGCGGGTTTTAAGCTCTGTTTTATCTTTTTGTTTGTTTTTGAGGCTGCCAGAGAATTAACTTCAAGTGATAATGAAATCTTCTCTTTCATTCTCTATCACAAAAAGGACAAAATAGTAATGGGTTAAGCACAACCACAAAGGGCAATTACATTAACACAGGTTACTGCATGGTTAGTAAGAGAGACAGGCATTTTGCTGCCAGTTACTGTTATTACCTGCATTAACCCAGCATTTCAGAGCTCCCACAGCCCATGGTCCCCAGTCATGTGAAGAACACCATAACCACGTTATCACTGGATCCCAATAAGCTGCTGGTTTGTGTTGTGCAAAGGAGTGTTAATGGGAAGTCAGGGCCATCAGAGCTGTCCCTGAGTACCTGAGCAGTCCTGGGAGACTCAGCAGCTTGGAAACTCCTTTCATAAATGGAAATCTGGTTGACTTTTGAAAAACACAGCATTGCTTGGAGTTGCTCTGCAAGAAAGGCTGCACCCTGAGCTTCAAGAAAACAGAGTGGGAAAGGGAGATAGACAACAGCTGCTCAGCCAGTAGCTCCCATCACAAAAAGAAGGAACTGAAATTTCTCTCCCTCAGTCTACCATTCTCTGGAATCCCCAATGAATGAGCAAAAACTTTTCCTTTGACCTTCTACATGTTACACTGATAATTAATTTCCCTGGCAGCTCAACATGTTCTCCTGGGAGTTGTTTCACATGAGACCCCACTGGACTGTTTCTCCCAAGACTGATGTTGCTTGGATTTGTTGTTTCACTTTTTGCATTTGAACAGTTTCATCTTGATGGTTTGTCAGACTAAACTGAGTACAGATCCGTGGGATATTCCGGTGGGGGTGAAGCAGCTGAATTAATTCCGGGGGCTGGAAGGTGGGTGAGCAGGAAGAAACATAGTTAGAAGTAGGATCCCAGTGGATTCTCTAAAAAAGGAAGAATTAAAAACAGATCAACAGCTTTACCTCCTGGGAAACGTTCAGCAAAGCTTATTGCCAGTGCTGCACTCAATGACACAAAGCAGAGAGACCTGGTAGGTTTATCTCTTTCTTAGGGAAAGCTCCTAACTCTCCTGTCCCTGACTATCAGGTATAAGGTTTTCTTGTTGTGCAAGGAGCATCCTGGATACAAAAATGAAGGGAACCTGGGGGAACAAGCCTCCATGCTTAATCCATTGGTGGAGGACCTTGGTCACTAGACAATGAAAACAAGGCAATGGTAGCCTTTAAAGTCTAACAAGGAAACCTTGTTGGTTGCCACAGGTCTTTGACTCAGCTCACAGAAGCTGGGGAATTTGGGAATGCACTGAATACAGTGAAAGCTGGGTGTCAGCCCCCTGTGTGCACACTCTTCACTCCAGTCTTTGCAGGAGATCTCACCAATGCAGTTAAACTTTTCCGTGAGCCTTCACCTGAGGAGAGCCTCTCTGCTCCTCAGATTAGGTGCCAATTCTGAATGTGCAACTTAAAATGACTCAGTTATCTTCTGCTATTCTGTGTTATTTGTGCTTTGGTTTCCTCTCACGACTGTTCCAGTCTGTGCACAACCAGAAAGAGCAGCACACTGGATTTCAGAGCTCTGAGCCACCAACGGCTGTGATGGACACCCCAGAGAGGAGAGCTCCACACTTGGTACAGCCTGATGCAGCACCTCAGTCTGTTGGACACAGGGGATTCTTGGGCTGACTGGTTTAATCTCAAAGTCTATTTAGTGCTGAGCTTTTCTTCTGACACTGTCAAAAAGAGGTAGTGTCAAAAGCTCTTGAATTTAGGAGTGGTCACCTACCAAAGGCAAAAATAACTCGTCCTGCCTTGTGGGAGCAGTGATCAAGCAGGGATTTTAGCCTCCTAGGGGAGAAGAATCACCTCCAGTTTATTGGCAGATAAAGAATAGAAACAACAGACTAAATCTTGGAGAGAAGGGCTGGATGAGGAGTACAATGAACTGAATGCTTCCCCTTGCCCGTGGCTGTATCACATGCTTCAAATCTGCTTTATAAAGAAACCTTACAGACCCATTCCACTTCTGGGATTCTGTGCTCAGCCCACTTTAAAGATAAGAGAAGATGAGTTAACCTCTGTGAGGAGGGATTATAGCCTAATGGCTTTTAATTAATAAATGAACATCAGCATGCAATGTTCTTTGTTAGATGGAGTCAAAACTGGCCCCACTACTCACACTTCAAAGATTTATCTTTTGCACAAAGGGGAGAGCCTGTACTGGTGCAATAAAAGGATGTGAGTTACTGCCTGTCTGTCACCTAATCATGTGTTTAGGCTTCTCCTTCTGGGCACTCATGTCTGAAAAGTGCTGCTTATGTATTTTGAGGTAAAGGCTATTAAATGGATTATAGGGGAGACAAGCAATGAGATGTGTGGGGTTTTTTGTCTTTGAATCACCTCATTTAAATGGAAGAGAGAATCTCGCAGTAATCAGAGCATTTACTGGTGCTGATTCTGTGAACACCCTGTAGCTCGTTGAGGAAATGAAATTCCCAGCTGTCACATTTCTTCAAGAAGGATGATAACTCTGAGAATCTTAATGTGTTGCACTGCAGCTAATTTATACAATGATTATTCCCTGCAGAAAACACAATTACAGCACCATTTCCCATGGATTCCCACATACCCACCCTTAAATGCCCAATCCCATCCAACACCAGGAGAGCCACACGCTTCATCCACACAGCTGAAATCAACTCACCCCAAAGTCAAAGCAGTTGAATGAAGAGTGGAAATAATTCCTTGGCCCCAACCCATACATCTTCAAAGACATCTCAGTGAGGAACAGACCCAGGAACACAAACTCTGCGAAATCTGGAATGAGGGAAAGAGATTAAATTAGTCCACAAGTCCTTGCTAGGCAGATCTCTTCAAGGGGGGAATAATAGTCATTTTTCACAACACAGACTGCCTCCTGCCAGAAGAAAATCCCTTTGCAATGGCAAACAACACCCTGAGGACAGTTTCACCTCATTATTTCTATACACACACGAGCTGTATCCACCCTTCAAGAGCTGTGAAGGCAATGTTTCATGCAGGAAGGTTGGCATGAGTGTTAAATAATATTCTCAGAGCATTGAATAACATCACTGTCTTTGTAAAGGAATTTCTAGAGAGAGTTCTGGATGTAATACTTGTAAAGATCTAATTTAATTGCACAGATAACATTTTGTAAATGTATGTTTGGGACTTCTGCACCTACGTGAGACGGGCACTTTTGGAAGTGGGGTGTAAGCTTTTGTAACATCCTCTCATGATAAAAATACCTTCTTACCCAACAGAACTGCTGCCTCTGAGAGCTCATATTCAGAGGTGTTGTGTCTACTGTTAGCACAGAGCCACGTTTATTTTTATTACGCCTGTATAACCATATAATTATGGAAGAGCAAGTTCAGTTTCCTTCTGCTTCACATATCACTGGCAAATAGGCTGTGAAGCTTTTGATAGGAATATTTATCACCTATGATGAAACAAAGGGCAGAAAGAACATAGCTACATAGCTGGAGACTTCAACTTACAGATGAAGTTTTTAGGACTTGAAGCTACAGAAAACAAAGCCGTTGGCACTTTTAAGTCATTCAAGTCAGACCTGGAGTAACAGAAACAATGGAATATTCAAAACAAACACAAAAAGGGAAAAAACCCTCTACTTTAGGAAAATAAGCCAAATAGCACAAGGCAAACTTCTCCCTCTAGAGAAAAAAAATCAAACTTCAAAGCATGGAGATTAATCACATTGCTCAGTGCACTACAGAAGGACCTTGGATGTTGCAGCAGTGCAGGTGCTACAGGAAAGTTGTCTTCTGTCATTTCAGTTGTACAATTTTGGGAGTGATAAAGACAAGAGAGTGTCAAACTTTTCTGGAAGGTGCACACCAACAAACGTGGGGCAACAGATATAAATTAAACCAGGAACATTTCAGCTAAATAATCCAGAATCCCAGAGGCTTTGCACATCTCATAGAATCACAGAATCACTAAGGTTGGAAAAAACCTCTAAGATCATCAAGTCCAAACGTCAGCCCCAAACCACCATGCCAACTAAATCAAGTCCCAAAGTGACACTTCTACATGTTTATTGAACACCTCCAGGAATGGCGACTCCATCACTGCCCCGGGCAGCTTCTTCTAATGCTTCACCACTCTTTCAGTAAAGAAATTTTTCCTAATGGCCAATTTAAACTTCCCCTGGCTCAACTTGAGGCCATTTCCTCTCATCCCATCACTTGTTACTTGGGAGAAGAGACCTTACTATAACCTCCTTTCAGGGAGCTGTAGAAAGCCATAAGGTTGCCCCTCAGCCTCCTCTACTCCAGGCCCCAGCTCCCTCAGCCACTCCTCATAGAACTTGTTCTCCGGACCCTTCACCAGCCTCTTTGCTCTTCTCTGAACGCACTTCAGTCCCTCAGTATCTTTATTTTAGTGATGATCTCCAAATTGAACACAGGGTTAAAGATGCAGCCTCACCAGCACTGAATATAGGACACAATCCCTTCTCTGCTCCTGCTGGTCACACCAGTTTTGCTCCTGACCTCCTGCAACACGTGGCTTCAGATAACAAGTGCGGAGAATGAGAGAAGAGGGAATGGAGGTCTTTTCAGGCTCCATTCTCTACCCTGCACGTTCATATTGAGTGAGTGCTGTTGGCCCAGGTCCCTCTAGCATTGCTGCTTGTCTTTTGAAACTGCTTGAAAAACACAGCTTCAATTATCAAAAAAAAAAAACAACCAAAAAGCGGTTTTAATTTTTAAATGAAAGACAGTAATGAAATATCACGGGTATAATGTTAACTGAAATCCAAGCAGCATTAACTAGATGAGAGAGGTTTTATTAACACTTCAACAAGAAGCCTGCAAAGACACTTCTGCCAACATTTGCAATAGAGGAAGAAATACCAGGAGGGTTTTAACCATATCACATAACCGACTCTCCTTGAAAACAGGAGCAATACCATTAAAGGAGACTATGAAGGGCAAAGCGCTCACATTTGAGGAATAAGGTGACAAAGATGAGGTCTGCAGACTTCTCAACCTCTTTCCTACCAAGAGGTGGACTCCATCGGGTGGATCTCACCTACGAGGACAGGCTGAGAGAGTTGGGGTTGTTCAGCCTGGAGAAGAGAAGGCTCTGGGGAGACCTTAGAGCAGCCTCCCAGGACTGAAAGGGGCTCCAGGAAAGCTGGGGACAGACTTTTTAGCAAGCCCAGCTGTGACAGGACAAGGAGTAATGGTTTGAAAGGAAGGGAAGGGAGATTTAGGCTGGATATAAGGAAAGAATTGTTAACAGCCATCTTGTCCAACCCCCATCACTTCCACTTGACACAGCACATCACTTCCCCACAGGGGCAATCACAGCTCTGAGGCATGGAAGTATGTACGGGAGAAGCCAGATCCTGAATCCCACACTCTGCCAAGACAAAAATCATCATTCCAAAAGAAGAAAATGGAGGAAAGAAGCAAGAATTAATGTTCAGTCACCCATCCAGCAGAAAGAGGAACAAAACCCAGGTACCAACGGGTGCAATATTCCATCAGAGTGAAATGTCCTGCAAACACACATGCAAAACAAGAATATCATAGAAGGAGCAAAGCTAGCAAATGCCCTCTCTCAGTAAAACAGAATCAAGAAATATTTGGTCAAAAAAATCCCAACAGGAAACATTAGAAACTCAAAACATCCAAGAAACAGCTTTGTTCTGCTACTCTTGAAAGAAGAAGCCAACTTGTCCTTTCACTCCCATCTAGAGCAGAGTTCAAAACAGGCAGTGACAGCTGTATTTCAGGAGACACCAGGTGCTACAAATCACAGAACTGTGAGGACAAAGGATGGAGATAAGGAAAATACAGACACAGTGAACTCCTTGGGCAGAAGGAATTGAATCAGCTGCTCCAGTGGACAGATCAGAAACACAATTTCTTCTGACATGACCCTGCCCATATAATTGAAAAATGTAATTTCATTGTTTGGACCTCCTGTTATTCAGACCCCACACGTAATTCAATCTGCCTTAAGCAGAAGCATTTCATAATGTGATTTAAAGAAAAGAAAAGAATACAAATACTCTTACTTAATTTCAAATTTGTGCTATTGGCAAAGGTCGTGCTAGCATCTTTTTGTCCTATACATTTGAATTAGATACTTAGCAGCTCTTTTTTTTGTCAATTACCCATGGATTAATTCCATTTCTGTCCCATCTCCACACCCAATGTGATTAGGAGCAGGTGCCGAGCCACCCGCTTTGGTTTCCTCGGCTGATCCTCCTCGTATCAGGAGAACCTCACTGAAGCACAACTTCCTTCTCCTTGATAAAGCAGACATGAAATGTTCAGCAGACATAAATAAATATGCTCATTTCAGAAAGTCTTTTCCTCACAATTGCAAACGCTGCATATTTATATCCAGAGGGAGCTGGCTATCTACTTCAAAGGCAAACACAAGATCATCAAAAAAGGCCTAATTGCACCAAATACATGGTTCAGCATCGCGCGGCACGCAGCAAAGACATTCTCAGGCCATAATGGCTAAAATACTGTTTTCAAAATTATATTTATTAGAAAAAAAGACATTCTGAGTCTTGTTTTTAAACAGATATAAATTTAGGAGCAAGTTAAGGATCACTGCGGCGCTAGCTGAGAAAGATGGAGAGCTGTTTCATGAAGGGCAGCCACAGGGGAAGGAAAGCCTGATGAGAGGGCTCCCAAGTGAAACCTTACTGATCCAATGCAAAAACCTTCTCACCATGGTCCCTAAAGCCCTCCCCCAGGGAGGCCACAGAGCTCTGGTCCCAACCTTCTTCCACAGCTTTAGTCAGAGGAAGAGGAGACCATCACCATCTCTACTGGCCTTCTGCAGAGCACAGGCCACAGAAATGCATTCACCTGTCTCCATATCAGGTTTGCAGCTTCTGCTCAAGCTACAACTCATATTTTTAAAAGGCACAGTCCTGACTGAAAAACTCTTAATGTAGCACCTCCAGTGTGCCCACATTATGGACTTTGCTTCTACTCGATCTCAGTGATGCTTTTCAAGGCTGTTTCCTGACACTGTCTTCTCTTCTGAGAACACCAACAGTGGTGGAAATTGCCACAAAGAGATGACAATCACAGGTGGCTGCATGAAATATATACTTTTATAGGGAACAGTAACTTATTTAATGGAAAGTCCATGTTTTGGTGAGTAGAACAGTCCATGTGTACTATGAGAAAATGCCTGTTGCAATGTGGCACTGGAGTCCTTTCCGTGCAGAGAAGAAAAATCTCTGATCTCTGAGGATAATTACAGGGGCATAAAGCATGTCCTGTTTTCACCATACCCCCAAGAATTCAAACAATTTCTCATCAGTTCTTTCAATAAGACTAAAAGAATCCCAAACCCCTTTCTAAAGCTCCTACAGCTCCTGTGTCAAAGCGGTTGCAGCAATAGAGAACATCAAGAGGAGAAAGCTAATCAGAACAATTCAACAGCAGAAAAGTTGAAAGAGCAGGGGAAAAATAAATCAATGCAGACCCATAGGCTTTTACCAACCATTCTTGAAATAAAATTAATTTGTAATGTAATTAAACTTTTCCCTGGAGGGATAGGTATAATTGAATTAGAGGTGCTTGGGTAGAGATTCAGGGCTTAGCAGATCCTCCCAGACTTTACCACACTCCTCTCCTGCTGCTACAGTTCACAAAATTCCTCATCAGTTCATTTCTATGCACTTTCCATGTAACAACATAATTAGAATTGGCTTCTTCTCTCTTGCCCTACATCAGACCAGCCAAGTCCTGGTCTTCTGCAGTGAAGTTCACTCATCATGGATTAACTTTAAAGCAGGTTTTAAACTCTTGTAGTTAAAGAATTTTTGCCAAGTACTTCCAGGAGCTGTTTAAAATCCCCTGTTCTGCCATATCTTGTTCTGCCTATACCTATGGATTTATGCATGGATCTCGGGCAGAACAGGGCTTTCAAGGAGCTCTCCTCAAGGGCTAAACCGCATCTGGAGCTCGTGTTTGCTGCAGGGTTATTCAGGTTGGCTGTGGTTCAGCGCATGTGGGAGTGGAGAGGCCAAGTCCAATCTTACCACGATTGCAATAACAAAACAACCCGTTAGTCCATGCAAAGTCCTAAGTGCCTGAGGTGTAAAGTATTCCCTGTATTCAACATTGAACTTTAGATTAGTAGAGAAGGTTATGCTATGAATACTGAGCACCCTGATCCAGTAAAAGGTGTCTGTGCCCATGGCAGGGGGTTGGAATTGGATGGGCCTTAATGGCCCTTCCAACCCAAACCATTCCATGATTCTACACCATCCCCCAGGACAGCAGAGAGAAACCTTTAGGTCATCACCAATGCAAGGACAGGTGTGAAAACAACAAAGCTCATCATATTGAAAAGCTGAGAGATCCTGAGGTACAGGACCCTTGTAATTTAAGAGGTTTGAATTTATAAGCCTTTTCGGTGGACAATCCTCAGAAGCTCTTTGTCTTAAGAGTTTTGATTACGTTACACTCTATCAGAGACCACAGACAGCCCTCCCAAGAATGAACCCGTGGCACCTCCTGGGGAAAACTGTCTTTGGGGAAGAAAAGAACCAAACTAAACCAAACCCAAATGCACAAACATCCCCACTCCTTCATCCCAAATTATCTACAGCATCTCAGAATTTCCACGACAGTCAGTGACCACCACTCATTCCGCATCTCTGGCTTTTATCCTCTGTGTCACCATGGTTAATATTTAACTCTGTTTAAAGAAATGATGTTTATATCTATACAAAAACATGCACAGAACTCTGTAATTCCTCAGCTCTTCTGGATTTGCCTGTGACCCACCTCTGTGTAGCCCCTCACCAATTAGTACTGTTTCTAGAAGAGTTTATCTGCAGCCACTGGTATTTCTTTCAGTGACTCTAAGGGACTGATTTGTAAAACATCTGCCCAGGTGTTTCATTACTGACAAAGGACGTACTCAAGCCTTACAGTAAATGGCAATGCAATGATGTAAAGATACATAAGGGGCAGACAAAACACAGGAAAGCATCTATGGCTGGGAGGATGCCAAGGATTTAACTCCAAAGAACACGTGGTTCCTTGGTATTTTTCTGATTTTTCCTTCAAAAATAACTCAATGAGATCACTTTCTTAGCTTGGTCGTACCCTAGCACCAAGAAATTAAAATATGCTACCCAAGTTTTTCTGAAACTAATTCACAATATTACCTTCCCTACTTTTTGTCTTCAGTTGAGGTAGGTTGGGAACCTAATTTATGGCCTCTGTCCTAGAAATGTTTCCCACACGGAGGTGTACCTTCAATTCTAATCAACAGAAACATCCCTCCCAGCTCTCATAGGAACATTAAGTAGAAGTTGCTGGCTCATGGATTTCTTAATGTTCTCTTAGAAAAGTTACTGCATAAGGTGTTCCCAAAAGTTTGGAAATCCAAAACCTTCTTTTTAGATTTGAAAAGACAAAGTGAGGGGTTTTTCTAGACATTTAGTCCTTATTCAAGGAGAAATCCTAAGCCTCAAACCTCTAATATCTGCCAATCTAGCTTATTATTCCCTCTGTTAAACTTAGGAAGTGAATAAGCAAGACTGACTTGTCTCTTTTTTCAGTCTAAATCTTGGGGGGAAAAAAAAAGAGAAAAAAAAGACTTGAAAGAAGTTTCTGTCTTCTTATGCATCTCTCATTATAGCTTCAGCTACCTGGTAGTATTAAATATTTCAGCAAACATTAATAGGGTTTTTTTGAAGTCAGAGCAGATGGTATAATTGACCTTTTAAGTCTATAGAAACAACTTCAAAAGTTTGCTTCCTTATAATAAGAGAAGATACGACGATCTGGGGCTAGAAATATTTAAGCATCTAATTTATATAGAAATCAAGGAAAATTAGGTAGATAAGCATCATTAATGATGTAAGTTATGAAGTTAGACAGTTTGAAATCTTTTGGTTGTTTCTCCTGATCTTATGTCCTCGTGCTTCAGAAGTTTTACTTAACAAATCCTGAACTCGCCACATCTGAATATCAAGTGCTGAACAAAATTATTTATTCATGATTGTTTTACAGATTCAGAGTGGCCAATGCAATGGCTCTGTCTTCAAGAAAAAACACTCCATCCCCTTCACTTCAGAAGGAAAAACTTGTGGTGTTGTATTTTCAGTGTCACCATATCTGTACTTTTCCAATTTCTGCCAGTTTTCCAGCTCTGGGAGTCATAACGTGGAAACTTCTTTAAAAGAAATCAAAAAAGCTCTCTGGCACTCACATTCCACACCTGTATACAAGAACCTCTGTGAGCAAGTCTGCACCCTCAGTGCAACACTGCAATGTGTAAAGGGCACACTTGAAATGTACTTGCAGAGTATCTGAAGCCTCAGCTGACAGTTGACCATGGGAACCAAGTTGAAATAAAAGCTTTTGCACAACTATTGTACAATGTTCTGGATGGTAATATTAATATTTCCATCACTACTACTGAACATATTTTCACAGAAGGGCCACATCCCATCTAACCACACCATTAGGAAGGAAGGCTTAGTTACTAAAAAAGACTTTCAGTAAAGGAGCAACTTCTCAAAGAATATGACAATAATTGCCACAACTGTAATGAATTAATGTATGATTCTCTAAGTACAGAGAGACATTTTTATCTTCCAAGTAGCACTGGCCATTGCATACTCTGCTATCTCAGGGACACAGAGTCTTAGAGCCATAGAATGGTTTGGGTTGGAAGGGATCTCAAAGCCCATCCAACCCCAACTTCCCCTGCCATGGACAGGGACACCTCCCACTGGATCAGGGGGCTCAAAGCCCACCCAAACCCAGCTTTGAACATCTCCAGGGATGGGGCAGCCACCACTTCTCTGGGCAACCTGGGCCAGGGCCTCACCACCCTCATTGTGAAGAATTTTTTCCTAATATCTAATCTAAATCTTCACCCTTCCAATTTAAAGCCAATCCCTCTCCTCCCATCACTACAGGCCCTTGAAAAAGTCCCTCTCCAGCTTTTCTGGAGCCCCCTTCAGGTACCGGAAGGCTGTTCTAAGGTCTCCTCAGAGCATTCTCTTCTCCAGGCTGATCAACCCCAACTCTCAGACATCAGAGCTGGCAGAGCTTTATGTCCACAAGAGAAATGCCCCATGGATGCAGACCAGATGTAAAGTGGCATGAATTCTGCTGTTCTCTGGGCAGAGAAACCTGCCTTTACCCAAACACAGAGCCATTCCTCCTCCTTTCATAAAGCCTGCTGCTGCACAAATCCTCCTATGGTGTTACAAGGCTTACACGTGACTGATTATGAAGTTTCAAACAACATTTAATATCACATTTCAGATCACATTTCCATCTCAAACGTTAGGTCAAAGTCAGAAAAATACCAAAGAACCACGTGTTCTTGGGAGTTAAATCCTCAGCAACCTCACCATGGATTTTTACTGACTTATATAACTCAATTACTCTTGACTTACTAGAACCACTCATTAATGCGTTTCTGACCCCTCTCAGGGAGGCACAGGAAGCCAATAAAACAGACCTCAGGGGGTGTGACAGCAACACTCAGAGGGTTGAAAAATGCAAGACCTTGTTAGAGGAAAGCTAGAGTTACTGGTACTCACACAGCGTGGTGGTGAGCTTCTGGGGCTGGTCATAGTGCACCATTGCGACGCAGAGCGTGTTGAGGGCGACCACGCAGAGGACAATCCAGTAGAAGCTCTGAGCTTTCACCATGCGCCGGATGAAGAACCGGAACATCTTCTCTTTCCTCCGAAAGTAGGACGAACTCTCATTCTTCCCACTCTTCAAACTGGCACGGGCAAAAGGAGACCCTGGGACAGAAAGAAGAGTCACCACACCACATCCTGAGACGTGAAAGGCTGGAGGACACTCCTGGGCACACAGGTCCTCTCCAAGCACCAAAACCATGGCTGAGCAGAAAGCTGGGCAGATTGATTATGGGCTGAGCAAGGGCATCTCGCTTGCAATGACATCATGAGGGATGATGGTTGGGATTTTAAAACTTGATGAATGAATGCCCAGCTCCACCATCTAAAAAATCCGGTCTTCCAACCCCTCGAAGCAATCTTGATCGTCCAAATTCAACTCATAACCTTTGGGTTCACAGTTGACTGGAGAAACAGTAAGTACCAGGCATAGTGGTATTTCTGCTCATGGTGTGGAGCACATCCTCTTGGAGCTAGGAACTGGCAACAGGAAAGCAGGTCACTAATCCCTCTACTCCAAGGACCAGGCAAAGATCCAGCCCTTACTACTGAATTGAATTAGATTGCCTTATTTTACTCCCTGACTTTATGTATTTCTACAGCAGAGGGCTCAATCTGCCTCCATGCATCATATTTTGGGTGCAGCTACTCATTTGTATCAATTCTGCCTATATCAGCTACATTTCCAGTCTGGTTCTGAAAGCTTGGAAAAGAGTCAAATGTTTTAACAATAGGAAGCCGACAGAAGGAATTATTTCTACTGTGAGCTCTCCCCCTGCGGTAGCAGGCACTGCTGAAAAGAATGATGAAAAGGCAACCTCCAGCCAGTGCTGAGGCAGGAGAAATCAGCACACGTTAGTCATATACACAAATCCATTGGAGCTCCTCTGCAACAGCCACAGATGCTGCTGCAAGCAGGGTGAATAGTGCTTGTTGCAGGCTCTCCACTGTTCCTCACTGTGCTTGCACCCCTCAGACTGTTAGCGAACCTCTTTTCAAGATGGTTTGTGGCAAGATAAGGTGTTATTGCCCTTCCCCATCGTGGGATGGAGCCTTCCAGCAGGTAGGGCTGACTATGACTCACACCATCCTGTCTTGGACCAAGTATTGTAAGAGCAGGTGACTTGCATGGGCTGTGGTTGGAAGTGGCTGAGTTATATGAATAAAGTGTTCTGGCTGTGGCAGCTGAATTTTTGAGTGTGCTCACTTACATTTCAACACTTGGAAGGGTTGGGAATCTCACCCTGTTTCATCCTGCAATAACATCAAACACAGCACCCATAGAAAGGATGAAGCATCCAGATGTGACAGTAATGGGTTCTCCAAGCCTCACAGCTACACAAGTGTGCTGTCTTCTCTCCAATAGAGAGCTCCATTTCACATTTCTGGCCATTGACCAACATACCAAAGGCAGAGATGGCCCTGGCCAAGCTTCCACCAAGCTTCTTGCAGAAAAGCTGGGTCTGCTGGTGTTCTGCTAGTTTGATAATTCTCCCATTGTTGGTTTAAAAAGAAATAAATCATATTGCTTGTCTATTACTTTAAGACAGTAAAATCAACCACATGTTAAGATATAGGCAGTACTGTATCATGATACTATTTAGCAGATAAAGACCTCTTAAATATTTGTAGATTCATAGAATGGTTTGGGTTGGAAGTGACCTCAAAGCCCATCCAGTTCCACCCCCTGCCATGGGCAGGGACACCTCCCACTGGCTCAGAGGGCTCAAAGCCTCATCCAAACTGGCCTTGAACACCTCCAGGGATGGGGCATCTATACTCTCAGTCTTGCATGGGAATATTCTGCTGCCCTTTTATCCCTTCTCTATTGCCTCTTCTGATCTTCAAAAAAAAAAAAGAAAAGCAGCAATATTTAAATTGATATAAATGTGGACAACATCCACTTCTCCAGACTTTGCTCTCTGGCAATCAAGAGTGTCCTGTGCCTGGTATAGGGTGGAGTGCCAGAAGGAGCCAGTACCAAGAGCTGCACACTTAGTGCATAAAGAGAGGCTGAGAGGTAGGAGGAAACAAAAGAATAAATGTTCAGAACAACTCCAGAGCACCCACTGGGAAGTGTTTACCATTACTGAGCTTCACTATGCAATTACAAGGTTCACTGAGGTACCTATGTCTGAATTAAAGTGCAACATATTCAGCCAATGGCCAGCAAGAGACCTGTCAAAGTCTCTGCCACTCTGATCTGCATCTTCATGTGGCACTCAGTAATTATATTGTTAGTTCTTCCACAGTCCTTATGCTCCCGTCAACAAGACGTGATAGGAAACCATCCAAAAAAACCCTTTTCTCAAAAACATATTTTTTATGCATAATTGCCCATATGATCTGACTGTTTGTGTTGTGCAGAGTTTCAGCCTTTTCAGGAGCCTGCAGAAGTATCTGTTTTATCCAGTTCTTCTTTACTGCCTCGTTCCACGAATCAAAATCAAAAACGCTTTTCCCAAGTGGGTGAACCACTCGCAGAAGGTGGAAAGCACTGCTGTTTATTTTCCCTGCCATATGCTCCTGAGACTGTTCCCAGCTCTGCATCAGATTATCCACGAGCCCAGATGCTCCGTCATCCGTTGCCACCTGAAACGCTGAATCCAAAGATCTGTTGGCGTAGCATGGGTGCCCAGAGCCTGGAGGGACTTGGATGTGATTGCAAAGATCTCATAATTATTGCAACTATGAACAAATGTTCCAAAAAAATGACCATTCCTTGTTATCCATGCAGGGATCCGAGCTGTTTAGAATAAAACAAACCAAAAATGCACACAGTCACTGCATTTTTGCCCTCTCACAGAAGTGTCAGCAGTTCAGCCACAAAACCTGCAGCTTGCTTCAGCCTGGGGAAGTTCACCAGTGGGCAAGGGTGTTGGTAACATGCTGAGTAACATTGGTTCCCTGCAACTGGGTCTCCATTTAAAAGAGAAAAAAAAACCCCAGCAGCAGCTGTAATCTCTTAAAATGTTAATGCCAAATTTCCAAAGAGCATTTGAGGCACTCGTGCTCGCGAGCATCTATGGACACGTACTCTCAAATGTACTCTTTGTGCTGCTGCTCGTATGCATCCAGGATTCGCTGCTTCTTGGTAACTGAGGTGCCAAGACATTTCTTTGGAAGATAATGAGAACATCTGCTGCTTCAGCAGCAAAACAAAATACAGACTCAAACAACAGGGACAGGAATAAGCAAAATTGCTAACTCCAAAGCAGGCAGAAAGATGTCTCACCAGCCAGCCAGTAAAAACCCACGACTGAAAGGTCTTTCTGCTGATGTCCAAACATCTCCCCTTGGATGGGGTGCTGTGAGCTCAGAGCTTCCTCCCTTTGTAAAGCCCAGACCTGTCTCTCCTCCTGGCAACATTTCAGAAGGGAACTAGTTCTCTGTTAACTGTAGTGCTTCTGTAGCCTGACAGCACCTTATTCTCCAGAGCTGAAGGTACCAAACTGGCACCATTGATGCTCCACTATGAAGGAGGCCATGCTCTGCATCGGAGGCACGAGGGTAACTGCATGCACACAGGTGTCTATCTCCATATCCAGCTTTAAAAATGTGGAGAATTGCTTTAAGACCCTCTCCTAAGACAAGATTATGAGAATTAGGGCCACTGCTCAGCATTTCCCAGTATCCATTCACATAGCAAAGGTTGCAAAACCATACACTGTGCGTCAGTGAGATGTGACCAAGTGTCAACTTCCTCTCCTCCCCACAACAGATGAGGCTTAGTAGTAAGGTTTGATGTATTTGGGCTTGGTTAGCATAAATGAGGACGTTCAAGCAGAACTGCAGTATGGCCAACCCAGTAGGGATTCTCCAAGCGTTTCGGAAGGGCTCTTTTAAAGGGTGCAGCATGCAACAGCTGAGCAGGGCAGCACGGGGAGAGGGTGAAGCCATGAAGCTGTTTGCATTGGTAGGTTGAGTGCTGCTGCAGGAGCAGTGATAATTCTCCTTCTTGAAGCTGCAGCTTCTGGAGCAAAGGAGCTGCTCGCAGGAATCATGACATGAACACGTTTAGATGGAGATCTAAACCTCGGGGAATGCGAAGCAAGTACTCACCAACGGAGCAAATGTCTGTGAAATGGTCCTCACCTTCTTCAGCATGAATCAGGTCATTTTTGCTCTTCTTTATTGCAGCTCTTTTCAACACTGTGTGCAAATTAAAGAGAAAATGCCCCGTGAGCATTCAGAGCGGATTCTCTTTCCCCCTCCCTTCACTCTCCTTGGCCAGCATTTACTTCCCAATGCCAGCTTAAAGCTCTCACAGAAGGGTAAAGTGGAGCAAATCGGTCAACCTATAACCTCGCAGGGCCTCTGCGTGCTTCGACACCGGGGTCATTTATTTATTTGACCTTCTAGATCTTGAAGGCTTGCCAGGCACAGGTCTGCACGCTTCCACTGCGCCCCGGCAGACGCAGGAGGTTGAGGGAAGTCACTGCAGCTGCTGGAGCTTTGAGCACAGCAGAAAGGCTGGGCAGGGTCACTGAATCATTCTGAGCCCCGGTGGGTTATGAGATGAGTGTTTCTATCCATTAAAACCATTAATGCTTTTACAGTGTGCACCATTAAGAAGTTAGCAGCGATGGTGCCGGGATACAGAGCAATGCCTTAAGCAGCAGAAATGCTATGTTGAAAGCAACCACCACAAACCAGTGAATATACACTTAATAGCACCCATTGTACGATTCCTTCCCTCTGGGGATGTCAATAACTCTTTGAAAACACGCTTTGTCCAGTTGCATCTTTCGTGAGGAGGGTAAATGTCGCTACACCATTGCACTCGACAGAGAAAGAGAACTGCACCCTAAGGCTCGGCGAGGTCTGCACTGTTCACCCAGTGCACCAGTGGGAACGCAGGAACAGTGTGGACGCTGGTCCCATGACCACCTACCTGTAAACCTTGAGAACTAGCAGAAAAAAATACGTTGACACAGGTTTGCAACAGCTTCAAGACATACAGTAACTAAGCACCATTTGCTATCAGCAGTAAGACACCCCACGGTGTGGTGATACATACTGGTCAGTAGGCACACACAGCAAACCCACTCACTCTGCAGTGACTACCCTGGGGGTAGGTTTGTACGAGAAGATCCCCTCACCCTACACAAATTTCCCTGCCTTGACAGAGAAATGGATGTTGCTTCTTGCTCCGCAGCTAAGGCAAGCGTTAGGGCTTCTGGCACTTCAGGGGAACACCCACAGCATCACCCAGGTTCAGAGAGGCTCAAAGAGAAGAGGATGCTCTGAGCCTGTGAGCTGGATCTGATTTGTTGCATATAGCCACTTCTCTTTTCTTCCCCACCCAGCAGCAAGGTGAATCTTCATTCCCATCAGTATCAGCTTTGGGGTCCTCCAGGCTGCCTCTGTCCCAGTAAACTCCCGCATGTCCAGGGTCATCTCCAGTACTGGAACATAACCAGCCCTGGGAGTTAAGTTTTAATACACCCATCGGCATGAATTGAACACATTCTTCTTTATCTTCTCCCAGAAAAAGTCTCCTGTATGTGTTTAACAGTTAAATTGTGCCATCTCTACGGGCACCTTGGATGAAACTTGTCCCTGTTTGGGGACCAAGGCAGTTCACCAGCATAGATGTCGGCTGCTCCACACCAGTTGGCTTCGAGGCTGGGAAGATTGCTGGGCTCCTTTGGTCTACTATTACAGAGGGAGTCTTTGTGTACCTGGATCTTTACTCCATGGCCTGTACCCACCTCTAATTTGTTTACATCACTCGACCTTTCAGACTACTCTTCCAGACACTCATTTCAGCTCGTGACTAAGAGCTCTGGCTGTACCCACGTGCTGGACAAACTTCCCCAACACAAACACATCCACGCACCCACGAGCACGCACGAAGATTTGCCAAGCACACCTCAGCCCTGACCTTCTGCAGCCCCAGCTCTTCCATCCCAGAGTCCTCCTCGTGCACAGGTCACCAGGTTGGCCAAGGCAGACCAACGGCCGGGTGCCTGATGCCCCAAGGAGCCATACGGCTATAGGAACCAAGGTGGGAAACCACCTGGGAAGCAACGCCGGTGACCTGGGCACGTGGGGCTGCGGGAGAGAAGCACTGCCCCGCTGTGCCACCTAAGCCCCTGGTGATTTTGCAATCCACTCACTGTTGTAGCTGCTGCCGCTGCTAGTCTCTGCCGGTGCCGTGCCTTGTTGAATCGGCCCTTCCGAGGCGGCCCTCCCTGACAGTGAATGGGAGGAGAAAAAAAAAGAGGAGGGAAAAGGGAGGGGAGGGGAAAGGAGGAGAGATGGGAGGACGAAAGATGGTCAGAAAAGGGAGAGGGAAGAATCTTTAACTGAACTTTGACTGGCTGTCGCATCCTAAGAGCTCATCGGTCTGGAGGCACAGGGAAAGAGGTCCCCGTAGCCTCGCTGCGCCTCTGTCCGAAGCTCGGTACCTCCAGCCGTCCTGCAGCTCTAGGGTCACACGTCGGAAGATAGGATCACCACACCCTGTTATGTCTTACTGCTTACAAGTAACAGGGGTCTTAGTCTCTTTGTCAAATCCGTTTGGAAACCTCGGTTTAGAGCCCTGCCTTCGCTCGGTCAATGCATTTCTCTCCTGGCATCTGCTCTGCAACCTAATCCCAACACAGCCACCCATGCTCTGCAGAGGCTGAGGGGTATCCTTGTCACACTGCAGTCCCACAGGCAGCACAGGGACCAACCTACCCAAGGGCAGATCCCCATCCCAGAGTGGTGTGTCACATAACTGCTCATCAGCCACCTGCAACCTCAAAAAGACCTGATATGGGAAAAGGGATTCTTTAGCCCGATTTAAGCCGAATGCATGCAAGAGCGTGTTCCTCACACCCTCCTGGTTACAATGGAAAGCCATGGCAGTGTACAGCAGGTGAACCTCTTGCATACCACAGGAAGAAAACTGCACAGCAAAACAACCTACCGTCTAGAGGAGACTTCTCCTCTGCGTTCTTGTCTTCCTCTGCCAGCATGACCTCCTCTGTAAAAGGAGAAACAGCAAGGTTGTACCTCAGATTTACCACATTCCCGCTCTAGATGAGCTGAGCTAGATGCAGCCACCAACCTTACCCCATTGTATCAACCAGTTACACCGAGCCTGTGGAGGAAGAGATGGCTCAGAGCCATGTTTCTTATCCTGTGCCCCTCTTGCACAGAGACAGGAGGCCAGAGAAACCACTGGAAGACTGTAGCGCTACTTCCATGATTTCCCTGTTCACAATGAGCCACCCACTCCAGTTTCTTTACCCAATTGTCATCCACAAGGGACTTCTGGAACCCAACAGCCTTCCTTCAGACCCAAGCAAGACCACAGGTCTCCACAAGTCACAGGATGGTTCCTCATGTCCAGCCACATTGTAGACAATGTTTGAGGAGCAAAAGATGCTCGACGCCCATTGCTGCTGTTCTCTCTCCATCAATAAGACCACGACTCAGCCCAGGGGAAATGCATCTCTGTCTTGTGGCACAGAGTAACAGAGGCAGAGCTGGCTGCTGTGCCAGCTGTCCCACATTGCAGGGGACAGAATGTCACCAAATAGCCATAGGATCAGATCTTTGTCCAAATAAAATTGACAGCAAAGTTGCCATGGGGGAGTTTTGGCTTCACGTGCAAGATTCCTACTGTTGGTTTTCCAGTCCTGTATAACTCATCTCCAAAATACAAGTTTATACTTTCCTACAGTGCAAGAATTCAGACAACACAGAAATAAAAAAAAACACCCCACAAATAATCAATAGGGGCTCATTTTTACCTGCAGGAAAGACAACCTGATTTCCTGAGGTTTCACAATGGAAATGTCAAATGTGAAGGTCAACTTGCAGCACACAGCACTTTGTGCCAGTACTGGAAACCTTCCAGTTCATACAGCATGAACCACAGATTTTCTCTTGCTGTTAATCATAGAATCACAGAATTACAGAATGGTTTGGGTTGGAAGGGACTACAAAGCCCATTCAGTTCCAAACCCCTGTCATGGGCAGGGACACCTCCCACTGGATCAGGGTGATCAAAGTCCCATCCAACCTGGCCTTGAACACCTCCAGGGATGGGGCAGCCACAGCTTCTCTGGGCAACCTGGGCCAGGGCCTCCCCACCCTCACAGCAAAACATTTCTCCCTAAGATCTCATCTCAATCTCCCCTCTTTCAGCTGAAAACCACTCCCCCTCTTCCTGTCCCTGCACTCCCTGATCCAGAGCCCCTCCCCATTCACACAGATGTAATTTGGGATCTTACTAAAACATCTGACACTGTGTTCCCAAAAAATTCTGCTTTAAAGTCCATTTAAGCCAGCCTAGATGGAAGGCTAACTAAAAAAAATAAACAACAAGAAAAAAACCAAACCAGAGGCCAGACATCAAAGCATGAAGCTGAGAGCTGTCTGGAAGAATACTAGAGGGATCAGCACTACCACACAAGGCTTATATAATCTCTTTTTTAAATCATCTGGGAGAGACAGTAATGATACTCTAATAAGACAACAAACTGAGAAGGCTGAAAAATAATATTCAGGACTGAGGAAAACTTGAAACCTAAGCAGAAGGGAACAAAACAGGAAAATGCAAACTATTACACCAGAGATGTGGAAGAGAGTAAAAAAAATCAGTGAAGGTTAAAAGTTCATGAAATCCTTCCAAAAACCCACAAGCCACCACAATTCAGGTGTTCTCCAAAGCTCCTTAAAACAGGTCAGAAAACCTAAATAGGCTTTTTTGGTAGTTCAAGAGAGATCTGTCTCTGACAGACACATCAGAAACCAAAAGGTTCTTCCAATGTCTTGTCTTGGGAAAAGCTGTATTGGTGTTTTGACACTGAAAATATTGAACGAGTTAAATGATAATTAACAATGGCTATGACTGCCCTAAAACATATAGAAATGCAGCTGGACAAAGGGCCTGAAGACCAGTTTGGATGGGGCTCTGAGCCCCCTGATCCAGTGGGAGGTGTCCCTACCTATGGCAGGGGGGTTGGAACTGAATGGGCTTTAAGGTCCCTTCCAACCCACTCGATGATTCTATGTAAAACACCAAATAAACCCACACTGGCAGGAACATAAGCTCAAGATGCCAATACACTTTCCTACAGACTTTTTTAAAGTCTACATTGCTCAGGCAGTGTGCTTTAAAAAGCTTTATGTCATATCTGAAGGTGATACATCCACATCACTGTGCAGGACTCTGCATAAAAACAAGCCCAGCTCCCAGCACCAGCAGAGCCAGCAGTCATACACAGATTTGCCTGCACTCTTTAGCATCCACAAATTAGAGTATTTTGGGGTTCTCCATTTTTCACTCCTCTCTACAAAGCAGATGTGGGGTTTTTCTACACTACATAGTAGCAAATTGCATTGAAAAATTCAAACCCAGTGACTGTACATTTAGGTCTTGTGATAAAGAGCAAGCACAGGAAAGGAAGGACATCCCAGAGGAGCTCTTTTGCCACTCCTAGAAAGAGAAGCTGACTTTTAGACAGCTTTTGGTAATTAAATGGACTAATACAAGCTACTGCAGGGAGCAGACACACCACTGTGCAGGTGGTGAGCAACAGAAGCAATGAGCTTGGGAAGGTCAGCAGAGCAGTGGCTCTTCCTCAGGAGATGCACTCAGTGTGTGCAATGCAAGAGCTGTGTCTGCAGAAGGAAGAGCTCAGCCAGACCCAGCACTTACTGGTCAATGCTCTGAGGGATGGTGGTTTCAGTAATACCTTGTTAAGCGAATAAACAGTTAAAACCTTCCAGGAAAGAGTGTATTTACTTCTCCAGAAGCCCAAGTCTGCACTTGATTTGTATCAGTGCAGGAAAAGAAAACATTGTACTGATTCCTTTCAAAGATCCTGACTCAGAGTAGGAAAAGAAGAATTTCTTTTCCTCTGATACCAAGTGGCCTTCGTGTTCTGCACATTCCTGTAGTAATTTTTCACGACTCTCTACCTTGGGCAGTAGGGGAAGAACATTCCTGAGTCCCCAGATCACTTCTGGGGACTGAACTCTCCGAATGCATAATCTCCATGATTTGCATGGTGAGCTGATGCCATCTGATGTCCCAGTGTCAGCTCTGTTCCCTTGGCCAGACTGAGGAGAGGTTTCAGAATCCAGGGTGATAAATGCCAGTTGGATATCAGAATTTGTCAGATGTTGACAACTTGATATCGACATATCTTCACCTACAAAGCACAAATTCTTTCAAGGTAACTCTGCTGAGCTTTGCCTCAAATTCAGGACCCTAAGCTGATGACCAAACACATCTCCACCCATGGATACACCTCTCCAGGGCTCTGTTTTACTGTTTCCTTAAAATAAACCAAACCCAAGTCTCACCTATGCAATTCCCTCAAGCCCAACTCTCCTCTACCATTGCTCCCCAGTTCTCTCACTTGATAGTCACTCCCATCTGTCTTGTGTTCTCTAGGAAACCAAAGGACCACATTACTCTAGTGAGGCTTTTTATGGATTTTAAAGCCTCCTAAAAAAACAGCTCAGCAGGTTGGTCACCATTGCTAGGATCTTTTATTTTAACCACACAACATCCTAAGCAGGGGATCAGGAGCTGTGTCACCTTTACTCACCACTGTAACACAGAGGCTGAAAGAAGATAATTAGGATGTCTGAAAAAACCTCCAGACAACAGTGCCTCTGCATTAGAAGTAATATTAAAGAAAGGGACAGCATCAATCAGCAACTTAGAATCACAGCATCACTAAGGTTGGGAAAGACCTCTAAGATCATCCAGTCCAACCATCGACTTCTGGCCTCCAAACAAAAGCACAGGGGCTTCACTAGGATGTCAGAGTGAGGTCTCTCAGGACTAAGATTATTTGCTGGTTATTAAGTACTGACAAACACACAACACATTACAGGACTGGTAATAAGGGCAAACCTCGTACTGAGGAACTGGCAAGCTGAACAGCACAGGCAAAGCATGGTGCCCCTTCTCTCTGGCACAGGGAGACAGGACACTGTGTGCTCGAAAGAAGAATGAATTACAGGAAATAATTCAAGTTCAACAGGTGGCAGATGTTATGAAGAAAAGGAAGAACAAGTGAAATTAAATGTTGAAGCTTCAGACTTTTTAAACAGAAAAAAGAGGATAAAAATACATCCCATTGGATGAAACCATCACGCTCTCACAGGGAACTCTAATTTGTCTTTCTGGCAATTACCCTCCCTTGCCATCTCACACGTGTTGCTGCCCTTTTTCAGTGATGTTGGTGTCTTTTCCCAGAAGCAAGGGGGTTTATTACTCAGTTTCTTCTACACAAAGAACCCGAGGTTCCTTGTTGTGTCAAGAAACAGCATTCAAATCACAGCGAGCAGGAAAAGGGAGGTCAAAGCCTGCTTACTTCAGGAGAAACAAACCACTCAGAATCAGTGCTGTGTCAAAGAGATGGACTTGGAAAGAATTAAAATGCAAAAGACATACAACTTGATCAGCTCTGAAATGAAAGAATTCCAGTCTCTCAGCAAAAGGTTTTCAAAATGATGCATGTCCTTGTAAGATAAGAGAACCATCTTCAAAAGAATATTTGTGGGCTTATAAGCACTTTACTCTGGGCAGAGAACTTCTAGTTCTGCGTTCTCTGTTGGAAATGCTGCATGACAGCCTAAGAGCTGCTAGAGTTTTGAGGAGTATAATGGGGAAAGCAGTGGTGGCAAAGTCATTTGCATGGATTAAATTGCTTGGCTTCCCCACTTTTTAATTCCACCGAAAGGCACGATTTCAAATTGTCTCTCTGCTTGTCTTTGCACAGAGGCCAATGATACCAGGAACAAAGAGCAGAGCCCGTCCCAGGGTGCAGCAGGTGGAACAGGGAAGGGTTTGCTCATCTCCTCCAAGATTTTATTTGATATTGGTTGAATTGAAGAAGAGGAGCGTGGAGAAGACAAATGTTGCCTCTTGCCTAGAGGAGCAACACAGTGTGAAGCATGGATTTTTACACGTATATCAGCTGACTCCCAGAAGTGGGAAGAGCTGGTCCTGTTAAAAATATGTTCAAAAAAAGACAGTTGACTTTATTCTTCAAGACTAAAATCGTAGAATTATAGAACAGTTTGGATTGGAAAGGACATCAAAGCCCATCCAGTTCCAATCCCCTGCCATGGGCAGGGACACCTCCCACTGGATCAGGGGGCTCAAAGTCCCATCCAACCTGGCCTTGAACACCTCCAGGAACAGGACAGCCACCACTGCTCTGGGCAACCTGGGCCAGGGCCTCCCCAATCTCACAGTTAAGAACTTCTTCCTAACATCTCATCTCAATCTCCCCTCTTTCAGCAGAAAACCATTCCCCCTCACCCTGTCCCTGCACTCCCTGATCAAGAGCCCCTCCCCGGCTTTCCTGGAGCCCCTTTCAGTACTGGGAGGCTGCTCTAAGGTATCCCTGGAGCCTCCTCTTCTCCAGGCTGAACAACCCCAACTCTCTCAGCCTGTCCTTTATGGGAGGTGCTCCAGGCCTTGAATCACCTTCATGGCCTTCTCTGGACTCATTTTAAACAGAAGGTTGCCTGTTTCTAAACGATCCATACAGTTTACTTCTAATCAATACATAAAGTTAACATTTATGAGCTTAACATGGCAATTACCATACAAAGTTTTGGCCTAAACAGTATAAGTTGCAAGAAATGGTAGGATTTGATCACTGCTCCTGGCCTGTAACTTGCACTGATTTTATAAGACTGAAAATGTTACACATTGAAAGGCACTTGCAGATTTGTAAGTTATTTAAGAGAGCTCGAGTTTTCTTCATTATATCCTCAAAAAAAGACTCTAATGAGTTACAATTTTCCTTGCTCAATATTGGCCTCGTGGTATCAGATTTTTACATGAAACCACCTATTACTCATTTGAAAATATTTAAACCTCTCTGACAACCCTATGTATTCATTCTTCAATGTGCACATGAGGGACAAGCAAATCTAGAAACTTCATTCCTGGCCTCTATATGATCCAAAGTGAAGAAAGTCAGTTCAGCCTCTAAGGAAATTGGTCAGATCATGCATTCATTTGTTTCAAGTCACGCACATCTAAACTCAGCACTTCAGCCCATTTTCTGTGTTAGAATTCTCTTTCATTCCCCAGCCCTTTGTTAAGAAGGCATTTGTTAAGCACTCCATCAATTAGGGCTTCCTGTATTAAATATAACCCATGTAACACGTGCACGTTGTATTTGCACATTAAGGTTGTCACTGTTTCAAACACTTTGCTATAGATCCCTCAAGCAGATAAGCTGCTGACTACATTAAACAACCCACATTTAAAACAGCTGCATTTGCTTTGGTTTCAACCACAGCTGTACTTCTGGTGATTTATCAATAGAGAGCTGGCATCAAAATCTTTCAGCTGTGCCAAGGTACCTCCTTGAAAACTTCACAAGCACTTTTTGTTAATCTTTTCTTCCTTTTTATACTCTTATTTTACCACTAGAAAAAAAATTACAGTACCACTAGGAAAAATGAAGAGTGTAAGAGTCAGTTACTCAAGAGCCAGGCTATTACCAAAGATTCATGCTTGCAACACAAATGTAAGACAAGTCATTAGACCAGGACTGGAACATGTTTCAGTCAGCACTTTAGAGGTAGAAAAAAGACGACCCATTGTAGACTAAACAAGCTAAAATTTCAGTATAAGGAAGGGCTGATAGTAAACAACTCCAAAATTTTATCTGTACCACCTTTTAAAAGCACTAAGTACAGCAAGAGATAACAACAATATCACTCAGATTACAAATGGAGAAAGCTGTGAGAAACACTACAGGCACTCAAGAGTGGTCAATACATGATGAGTACAATGATAAATTAAAATCATTGCTGCCAAATGGGAGGTGGTGACATGAAGGAGTCAGTTTAGTCACTCAAATACTTTCTTTGGTCCTAAATCGGTTGCTTGAGCACTACCAAGAACCAGGAAACCTTCTTTCCATTACTCAGAATACATAAAATATTACAGAGGAAACCCAATCAGATTAAAATGCCACTTTACAAACCACTGGGATGCAGCTTTCCACTCTTCCTACCTTGCATCAAAAAGAAATGAGATAAACAAACAAACTGCTCAGAGATGGATACCATGAATATTAGAAGCCTCGAGAATCTTCCATGGGAAGAGAGGGGATTGAGCAGATATTCCTCCTGCACAAAGAACCAAAGATAAAACAAGGCAAAGAGAGAACAGAGAAAGAAGAGCAACAAAAATAAATATGAAGAGCAATCCTGAGCTCTTCCACCCTCTGCTGAAAGGCAACATATTTAATAATTGAGGATAGCAGATACTGGTTGGTTGGTTGGTTTGGTTTTTATACTGAAACCAAGTGTTAACATGTGGAACTCCTTGCTACAAGATTCAGCGAGGTCAAGGATGTTAGAAGGACTTAAAAACAATTAAATATTTGCATAAATAATAATAAAATTCTCCAGAGTGACATTACAGCAGAATAGCAAGAGCTTTTGCTCTTTCTCTTATGCAAACAGCAAATTACAGCTCACTGCCTGGGGCTGTTGCAAGAGATTTCTTGTGCCTGTGAACATCTTCCCTGCTGGTTTTCCTTTCCCTACCCAAGCAACTTCCTCTGCTTTGGCCAATGTCCAACACCGTCCTGGACAAGGAAGGCTGGTTATCTGGTTTGGAAATTCATGATCATTTCATAGCTGCAATCCTGGCCTCTAAAACAGAATCGGGAAGTTCCCATCAAGAGCACATTCCCACATTTCATGTCGGAATTCTAAAGGCCCAGTTCTCTGTTTTGGACACCCTTCATGCTACGTGTGGTGTTCAGAGAGTCATGGAATGGTTTGGACTGGTAGGCACCCCAAAGCCCATCCAGTTCCAACACCCCTGTCATGGGCAGGGACACCTCCCACTGGATCAGGGGGCTCAAAGCCCCATCCAACCTGGCCTTGAACACCTCCAGGGATGGAACATCCACAACTTCTCTGGGCAACACTAACATTGCTAAGTTCATTTTAATTATTGTTATCATTCAGCTGCACTAGGAAGCCTATTCATATTCCTATTGTATTTTAAGTAATGCCTTTACAAAATATTGTTATTATTCCCTGATTCAGCTAATTTGCATTCACTTTCCTGTTCTAGAAAACCTGCTGGATCTTCTGTTATTAGACAAAATAAGAATATGGGCTTTTTACAGCAGTTTCACCCTGTACTGATATGACATTCATTCAGCACTGGCAACACAGAAATAGAATAGCCAGCAATTCCCACAGGGATGCAAAGTTGGAGCAGAGATTGGCTGTATATTTCTAACTTCTCCACCTCGACTTTCAGACCAGTTCAGCTACCGACCTGTGCTTCACTGTTCCTGGCAGAACAGTCACCAAAATGCAGTAGGACAAGGTTGAACAGTTTTCAGCTGAAAGAGGGCAGATTTTGATGAGATATAAGGAAGAAATGTTTTGCTGTGAGGGTGGGGAGGCCCTGGCCCAGGTTGCCCAGAGAAGTGGTGGTTGCCCCATCCCTGGAGGTCTTCAAGGCCAGGCTGGGTGGGGCTTTGAAAAGTCTGATCTGTTGTGAGGTGTCTCTGCCCATGGCACGGGGATTGGAGTTGGATGGCCTTTAAGGTCCTTTCCAACCCAAATCATTCTATGAGTCTATGAAATGAAGCAACCCACAGCCCTACAAGGGAACTCTCATCTTTATTTTACTGATGGGAAGACAAAGATTTAGAGTTCAGGAAATCATAAGAGCCTTAAAAGCAAGATAGCACTAGAGACAAGGGAGAACCATAGTAAACTCTGCTCCAGCCACAGGATAAACTATTAACTAATTTGAATTTGAGGTAGCACAAAAGCTGTAAACAAATGGTAAGACAAATTATAAATGGAAAGTGAATGTTTCTTTTTTGAATCTGACAAAACCACAGAATGAAGTGTGGTCAACTAATTGAGGACAGTTGCTGTTGAACAGTGACAGTGAATAAACATCAGGCAATGTCACCAGCATTCAATTGTCACTCTGTGTAATGCCAGGGGAGACAATGGGTTGGAGCCACCATATAAATTGCTATTATTTCTTCCTATTTTACATTTCAGTGCTTCAGTCTCCTTCCTCTCTGGCCAGGCTATCAAGACTAATGCCCAGACCCCTGTCCTCTTGGGAGGAACCCAAGCCACCCTTCCCCCCCAGTGCTCCCAGAGCAGAGCTCCACTCCCCTGAGTACCCAGACTGGCAGAGCACAGCAGAGGAGAGAGTGGAAGCAAAGCAGGGGGGAGAAGTGTGGAAATGCTTTTCCAAATACTGGCCCCTGGGTTGTGAACAAAAACCAGAAGATGTAGATCCACAAAAAGAGTAACCTATGCTCAGACCAGCACCAGGATGCTCTGACCCTGGTGTACATGACTTATGGGTGTGCAATTCTGCAAGGAGTTATTGTGACCATGGAATTCCTTGCTTGCACAAGCACATGTCAGCACTTCAGGCTGCAAAAACTACTATGGATTTCAAAACATGGCTTAGGAGCACCAGAGAGCCAGTTCTGCAACTGGTCTATTGGCTGACAGCAGGCAAGTCACTATAGTTAAGCTGAAAGAAGGGAGATAGGGAGCAGATCTTAGGAAGAAATATTTTCCTGTGAGGGTGGTAAGGCCCTGGCCCAGAGAAGTCATGGCTGTCCCATCCTTGGAAGTGTTCAAGACCAGGTTGGATGGGGTTTTGAGCCCCCTGATGCAGTGGGAGGCATCCCTGCCGATGGCAGGGGGAGTGGAACTGGCTGGGCTTTGAAGTTCCTTCGAACCCAAACCATTCCATGATTCTATATGACATTGCACCTCAGTTTTCCCCACGTGTAAAGAGCAAGGATGAAGTCAATCTGCCTAGAAGGCACCTGAAAAATCTATATAAGAAACCACTGCTTCTTGTTCTCCCCATTATTGTTTTAAAAGGATTTTTCACGTTAATTGGATATTTCAGCTTCTCGAAAAAGCAAGCAAGGAAACAAATTAGTCCCAGAAATTTTCTTGATGCTGTGTGAATGAATTATGCTGTGGTTATGTCAATATATGCTCTCTAACTCAGAAAGGTTATTGGTAATCTTTACAGTCCAATAAAAAGGAACAGAAAAGCATGCTATTTTGTGTAAAATTAGTGGGTTTGGGTCCCTGTTAAAGTTGCTCACGGCTTGCAATAAAGTGCAACATTATAATAGTTATAAAGCAATGTTAATATGTGCTGGGGTGAGCGTCCTGCAAGGGATCTCTGTAGCTCATAAAACTGATGATCCAGTGTATTTTAGCATTATAGCAAGAGAGGTTTATAAAACAACTCTGGTGGAAAGTAAATAAAAGATAAATGACTCATAGAAGGGAAGAGTTTCCCCACTGTGGAGACTTTGGGCACTGTATCACTTTTTATATTATACTGTACTAAGACAATTGCTTTGATCTCAGCAATAAAGTTGGCTCAGCTGCTTTATTTTTGCTTAACCAAGCTGAGATCTTTCACAATGACTTCAGTGTTGACTGCTCAGAAACAAGCCCAGAAAGAGTCTTGGGTTACCTTGCGACAGCAACACCAAGGACTACTTCTGGGGCCCTTGTCCTCTATCATCACCAAACTCTTCTTGCCACAAAATATACTGAACCAAGCTCAAGGGATCTCTAGGCTTACCTGCTTTGAAGATCCACTCCAAGTACCCATTGAGTTCCCGTTCAATTTGCTGCTGCCTACGGAGCTTCAGGAAAGCTCGACGATTTTCAACCCTTTCACGTTCTTTGGCAAATTCACTATGGAGAGAGAAGAATGAGAAATAACACGTCACAAGTGGTCAGGGAAAACACATAACCCCTCTTTCATCTTCCAGATTGCATTCACAAAGTCTGTGTGGTTGATGACAGCAGTGGTGAGTGGAAACCACAGCACGATACAGGTCGTCCAACAAACTACTGCTTTGATTGCAGCTCAGTTCTTTCTCTGTCTCTCTCGTCCTCAAAGAGCACTGGGAACTGCAACGTGCACACACTTTTGTTGTGGAGCATCACTATATCCATTACAATTAGATCCTGATTCACAACCACAGTCATTATCCCCAGCACTGAGCTGTCCTCTGTCCTTCCACACCACTCACCCCACAGGAGAATTTCCTCAAGAAGAGGAGACTGAGAGGGGATCTCAGAGCTGTTTGCTGCCTTCTGATAAGGGAGGGAGGAGAAACAGGGGCTGAGCTCTTCTCTCTTGCAACCTATGATAGGACCCGAGGGAATGGCAGGAAGATGTGCCAGGGGAGGGTTAGACTGGATATTAGGAAGATGTTCTTCCCCCAGTGGGTGGTGGAGCCCTGGAACATCATGGCAACCATTGCAAAAACCTAGTCCAAGTACATCCTACAGCCAAGTTTGAAATGATGCTGAGACAACAGTGCAGCCACCACCCCAGGACACCCACGCTGGAGCTTTCCCCAAGCCAATTTGCATCATCTCTGGGCTGTTTCTGATGGCCCACCTTGGGATGCACATGCCCACTACCATTTACAGAGCTCTGAACCAGCCTCTGCAACACCTCACTTCAGGCACACGCTGAGGTGACTCCCACAATAGCTTCGTCTATATGGTTAAATCAGGCTTTTCTCCCTCATTTATGCTCCCAGCTTGCTCATTCCCTCCTTTGACATCTTATCTCTGCTGCATCTTTCAAACCTTCAGTTGACTGTTAATTGTTGCAAACCTGTAGTTAATCACTGTTCTTTACTAAAATCTCACCTGATCACCTGTTCATTGCCCACACTGACACTTCTTCCTCATTTGGCAAGACCAGTCAACCAGCAGAGAAGGGACAGTGGGGAGAACTTGGCTCAGCACTGCTCACACCCTGGTACCATCAGCTGAGCTGTTATCTTGATTTTGGCAGCCTCCCCTCTCCCATCCTCCACCTGCCAGCACACCCCATGACCCCATCCTTGAACTGAAGGAAGCCAAAACATCACTCTGGCCCAACAGCTCCTCCTTGGTATTCAACACGTGTCTGCCAGGTGAGTCAGGATCCTGCACGAGACAGCTGGATGGCCATTTCCTCTCCCTTTTTAATGTTCTCATTTCTGGTTCAGTGCCTGCTGGTTGGGGCCACAGACCTCCTCTCAGTTTTGATTTTTCTCTGGAGCAGGAGGAATGAGATCAGACAGCGTGAGGTGACAACATGTATTTAAATTGCCAGACGTGGAGCGGCCACTTTTGTGTGTCACAAGCTTGTGCCACTGCAAAATACCCAGAGCTGGATGGGAAGGAGGAGGCAACATCCAGTGGGCAGATCCATGAAGGACCACAGCAGGCAGGAAGGACAGAAGATGAGCCGTGGCACCGCTCCCTCACCCTCAGGAGCAGGCAAGGGAGAGCTTCCTTTGCAAAGCCTTTCATTCTCTGCCAGCTCCTAGCTGGCCTAAGGAAAGTAAAAGCTACCCAAAACTTGTCTGTTTCTTCTCAATATTAAACACATAAGAAAACTGTGCTAAATTGCAAATTTTCAGTAGTTTCTGTAGAGTCACATGCCCTTTTTGCAAGGCAAGCAGTGAGGAACCTCAATAGCTGAGGTTTAAGCTACCTACACCCTCCTGTTCCGTGGTGCCAGCAGGTTTGGCACTGCTGTAGAAGCTGGGAAGGGAGCTTCAAGGAGAAGGCAGAACCTTGGGTCTCTGCTCATTCAATGCTACAGAGCTGCAGCAAAACCATCCAGGTTGAGGACTGGAGAGCACTGATGCATGGACTTCCTGGTTACTTGCTCCTCCTGTCTCCCAGAGACAGGAGAGAGGTTTGATGAAGCTGGAAATTGTCAAAAGACTGTGATTTCTTTATGAAATGTATTAATAAAAGTATGTGTATTTCTTCCACTACATTCATCACCATTCAGGAACTGAACTATTCCACATTTACAGGAAACTAGAAAATGCCCTGAATTTCTTCTTGAGAGTTTTCCAACAAAATTTCAGAATGTATTCAAAGAAAATGGGGAAAAAAATATAAAAATGCCATATTTCATTTAAAAATGTTTGAGTGAAAATTTTCCTGCCAGTTCTAAATGAAAACACAGAAAGTCCCATAGGAACGTTTGGTCACGGTAAATAAGTATCCTCTTTTATTCAGCATAATTGCTATCTATGCCAGTGACTTGCAAAAATCTCAAAGATCCCCAGAAAGGAAATATCATCAGGAAATACACTGCCTGTTGCCCAGCTTTACCTCCAGGATTTTCTTCACAGCGGGTCCTACACACTTTGGTGGATTCCAGAATGAATAATAACGTTCACCTATTCTGATCCTTGGCTGTCACCAACCACCACGTGCCTCAAAAGCCCTCTGAAACCTTCACCTTTCAGCACTGTCACAAGGCATTAAGGGAGTGCAGTGCAGGGACAGGATGAGGGTGAATGGTTTTCAGCTGAAAGAGGGGAGATTGAGAGGAGATCTTAGGAAGAAATGTTTTGCTGTGAGGGTGGGGAGGCCCTGGCCCAGGTTGCCCAGAGAAGTGGTGGCTGCCCCATCCCTGGAGGTGTTCAAGGCCAGGTTGGATGGGGCTTTGAGCCCCCTGGTCCAGTGTGAGGTGTCCCTGCTCACATCAGGGAGGTTGGAACTGGGTGGGCTTTGAGATCCCTTCCAATCCAAACCATTCCCTGATTCTATGAGAGCTGAAAGGTCAGCACTCCTACACACAGCCCACAGGAGGAGACACTGCTCTGGAGGAAGCTCACCTGGGTAGATGACTACAATATATTTTAGTTACAACATGACAGTTGTGAATAACTGATCCTACAGAGACAGCAGGAACAAACAGAAACCAAAGAGAGGGCATTCATCACACAAACCACGTGTGATCCAGTCAAGCGCCATGTGTTACATTTTTCTTCTCAAGAGGGATCGGTGCTTAAAGTTACCAGGAAAATGGATGATTGTTACTGGTCACCTTGGTGGGTGGGAGAGTAAAATAAATCTCAGTGTAAATATGTACTGGAGTAGCCACTTCAGGGAAATTCAAGAGAGCCCCCAACCACAAAAGAGACAAGGTTAACTCATGAGTAACCACCACGGTCAGTAAAAGATTATAAACCAATGAAATTCCTTTGAGTATTTTATCCATGCTGGTCTGAAATTAAAAATACTACAGCAACCAAAAAGGAAAAAAATATAAACAAACCACAGCCTTGATCCCCTAATTAACTTTTCTATATGACAGCAGAGAGCTCAGATGGAGCATGACGTAATGAGCCTCCTGCTCTTGGGTTTCACGGCCCACCCGTGACATCAGGGCTGCTGCAAGACCATCACCACTAAACCACTGTAATTCAGGTTTTCTGCTTAGAAAGCAGACAGAGACACTTCCCACTCACAGGGAAGAAGCAGAGAGAGATGTTATAGCATCACTGTCACTGCTACCACTAATAGGGCTGATGATTAGCGATTTGTAATAACAATATAGGCAATTAGCTCCTCATTCAGAACACAATTCAGTTAAACATGATCTCATGAAACTTCAGATCTTAAAATGGGAGAACATCCTTCATCTACCAAATCTAAAGCACTATTCAGAGTGAGCAGAAAGAAGCACAGACAGAATCATAGAATGCTTTGTGTTGGAAGGGACCTCAAAGCCCATCCAGTTCCACCCCCCTACCATGGGCAGGGACACCTCCCACTGGATCAGGGGGCTCAAAGCCCCATCCAACCTGGCCTGAAACACCTCCAGGGATGGGGCAGCCACCACTTCTCTGGGCAACCTGAGCCAGGGCCTCCCCACCCTCACAGTTAAGAATTTCTTCCTAAGATCTTATCTCAGTCTCCCCTCTTTCAGCTGAAAACCATTCTCCCCTGCACTTCCTGATCAAGAGCCCTTCCTAGAGCCCCTTTCAGTCCTGGGAGGCTGCTCTAAGGTCTCTCCAGAGGCTTCTCTTCTCCAGGCTGAACAACCCCAACTCTCTCAGCCTGTCCTCATAGGACAGGTTAACTTTCAGATATCAAAAGGACTCCACCAGGGACTCCTGGATAGCAGCTGCAAAGAACTTTCAGAATTCTAAGTCTAAAAGAAAAGAAAAGAAAAATCAATCAGTTTTAGGGCTGGCTTCATCTCCAGTCCAAGTACGTTAAAGGAATGAGTAAAGTCGAGCATGTGACATGTAGGGACATAGTCCTGCCTGGAGAAACACAGCCCTCAAGAATGGAGAGGATCCAGGTAAATCAAGTGGGTGAGTGAGCTGCTGGCAAAGGCACCAGCCAGGACTGCAGATGTTTGCCTGAGTCACTCACAGGCCAAAACAAATTCTCCAGGTGGAGAAACAAAATTGGTGAAGACAAGAGGCTTAAGTTGTCAGCTCTGTTCCTTGAACGTGGAGCAGTGCCTACAAACAGGCTCGATAACTGTTAAGCAGCCCACGTCACTCAGGAGCAGAGAGGGACAGGCTGGAGGTAGAAGGTGGAAAACAGCAACTCCTCTGTCTGCCTGACATGAAAATCCAAGGAGCATCACTGCAGGAAACGTGCTGGAAGAGTAGCAGTAGTGCAAAACCATCTGCTAAGCAAGGGCTGCCTGGATGAGGAGAAAAGTTCCTCTCTGTTTCAGTCCTCCCCTTTCATGATCAGCAAAGAAGGAACCTCAAAAAAAGACTTGGTGCCCATTACCCATCTAACTTTCAGCAAGGGCAACACTGACATAGGATTGTCTATAAGGGGCTGCAGAGATAAGAACCTGCTCTTGCAGCACCCCAGACATCTGAATGTGCTGGGTGATAAGAGAGGTAAGAGGAACGCAATACTATTTGCATTTTTCAGTAAAACCAAATCTCTTGTTCTCTTCACAAGATGCAACCACTTGCTCAGGGGCTGTACATCACTTATGAGATCCTCCAGACTGCCTCAGGGTAACCTCTCAGCACAGGGACCACACACACCTCCAAGCCCCCCAGTATCCTGAGAGCATCCACGTGCAAGCAGAAACACTGAACTGCAGTTTAAGAGTGGAAACCCATTTCCCCTCACTTATTTTAGTTAATCAACTGTGAGAAGGAAATAGAGAAAGAGCTTTCAGTTCATTTTTCCTTTCCCTCTCAGGTCTGTTTAAGAGGCTGGGATTTGCCACCTTGTCCCAATCCACCCAAATCCCTTGGGTGAACACTAAGGTGGTAGGCAGGTTCCTAAGCAGATTCCTGCTGAGCCAACCCTCCTGCCATTCCATAGGTCCTGCAGTAGTTGTGTGATTGAGTTTGCTACCTCATACACACAATCTTGCAAAGCCCCTTGTGGCTCACTTCGAGGGTCTGATCCAGTTAATATCCCTAACACTTCATTCACTCACATCAGCATCCCCATGTTTAAAGAAAGGGGGGGAAGGATTTGTTCTGCAAGTTCCTTTCTCTGTCTTTTTGTCTTCCTGGAGAACAATAAATCCCTTCTAAGGAGAAGCCTCTGCTGGTTGCAACAAAAAAGCCAAACATTTTTATGACTGTAACTGTTTATACAACTAAGGACATAAAGCCTTGGCTGTGCTAAACATTTATTTTACCTTCTGTAAACTTGTTCTTTGAGAGGCAGTGAGGGAGTCCTAGCAGAAAGAGAAAGAACCCATGGAGAGTGAGCAGGATGGACAGCAGGGAGTGGGGAGACAGAAAAGCAGACGCTCAGTGGCCTGGATGCAGATGCAGGAAGAGCCTGGGGACCTGCTGAGCACCCTCATCCCTCCCATGGGTGTTGTGATGACTTAGGGCAGCGCAGAGGGAGGGCAGGCAGGACACCAGATAGGAAAGAGGAGATCTGAAGCACAACAGCAAAGCTCAGAGCAGGGACAGCAGGAAGCATCTTCCCTCAATCCTTGAAGCATTTTGCTTCAGCAGGGTGTGCTGTCACTGGGGAACCAGCAGCAGCACCACCAGTGACTCTTTGAACTCTTATAGAGATTAAAGGGCCAAGCTAAGCCCACAACACAGCTTTGAGAGCCTGAAAAGGTCTGCCAGGGAGGCAACAGCAGGAGAACAGTGGCCCTGAAGAGGTCAAACCCCTGCGGCCCAGCCACCTCAAAGGCACCAACCTTTGGTGTTTCTCATAAAATCCCTAGAAAAGGAGGAAAGGCAGGACAGCAGGAGCTGAATTATTCATGGCAGCACACAGGAGGGCAGGGACAGAGGGGAAGGGATGGGGGAGAGGTGAGCGAGCATCGTTGCCTTCAGTGCACCAACCCCGGTGAATGCCAGCGAGTTAGAAGTACAAGTGAAAGGTAGAATCATATTTGGCTTAGAAAAGAAAAATATTAAATAAATCCAGGAGTAAACAGACAAGCAGTGTCATTTCCAGCTGCCTGGGCATGAGGTGCTACAGCCTGTAGCTGGGGAGATGCAAACCCAAGAGAACATGGCTCAGCTGCATCCATAGCTGGCACCTTGCACCCAGAAGGGCTGCAAACAAAATGAGAGGAGATCAGCAAAGACATCAGTTTCTTTACCATAGCATCAGATATCTTTACCACAGCAAGCCCCATGAAAACTTGGAGATGAGCCAAGGTAAGGTTATTCTCATTCACAGACAAAATTCAGAGAAACCTGAAGGCAAAGCTAGAAATAATTCGGTTCCTCTGATTTACTGATTTGAAAATGTGAACAGAAACACATGTGGAGTAATGTTAAACCACTGGTTTTAAATACTTCTAAAAATCAGACCCAGTCATCACTGAACACGGGGAAAATGTATTGTTTAGAAAGCCCACCTGGAACAAGAAGACAAAGCATGGAAATGCACCACATTTGGGCAAAAGGGAGGTGAAAGAAAGCACATCTCAGGGCACAGAGAGATCAAACTGGAAAGCACTGGAATGAGATGAAATGATTCACCTGGAAAACCATCACTGACATTTGGTACCTCTAAGACATTGTTCTCCTGCCCATAAATGTGGTTTTCTAAGAAGTCAGAGTTTGGAACTTTGCTATTAAAGAAAGAAAACCCAGAGGAGGACTGAGATTTCTTAGTGCTGAAAAAAGCTCTGTGACTCATCATCTGCCCCATCAGCTGCACGAAATCCCAAAGGCACACTGTGTTTTATGTTTTATGTTTCTGTCTCACCTGGAGCTGCAGCCAGCCAGGACCACACTGGACAGGGTCTGAGGAAGTATGGCCCATCTCTCCCAGACTGAGCTCAAACACACAGACCCAGCCAGCTGAGTTGCTTAATTTGTCCTGATATCCACTGCTTAGGAGTAAGGACTGGCTCAATCAATCCTGCACAGCTACAGCTGCTTCTACATCCTCCTCATTGCTCTAAAGAGGGGGAAAACACAGCTCCTCTCAACCAGCTGATAAAGGTATCACCAAGAGATTGATATCTCAGCACTGAGCCAAGCTTTACAATCACTTTTATCACTGAACCTAACAGGAAGATGCTTCAAATACAAGTGAGATGTGGGATACAACTTGTATTTCTAGAAAGGGAAGAGGAACAGCACAGAGGTGAAGCCTTCAATGCACCTTCCCTCCTTTTGTCTTTATGCTCAGCTTGTGCCAATTTCACTTTGATTCCACCCAATCTAATCTGAAATGCTGCAAGTACCACAGCTGGACAAACCTGGCTTGGAGGAAGCAACAACAAAGAGACACAAAGGAATTAAAAAGCACCATTTATCTCACAGTATCATCCTATTGCAATTTTTGGATGAACCTCTGGCTCTGTTCATCAAGTCTCCACCGCAGAGGCCCCAGGAAATAGAAATTTAGCTCTTCTGTGTATCATTCCTATATTATAGGCTTTATTTTCCATCATGGCTTAACAAAAAGGCAAACAAAGGCAATCTGTCTCCCCTACACCAACCAAAACCACAAAAGGAGCAAAGCATCCACATTCAGTAGGACATTCAGCTCGGTGAGATTAAGCTCACATGGAAAGGAATTGGTCCCCAAAACCCTTCTGCAAGAAACACAGATTCTCCTGTATCCCCTGTTTGCAGTGATGGTTTTGTTAAAAAGGATGATGAGCAAGGAACAACAGGAAAGAACATTTTTTTTTTGCCCTGTCTTTCCCCTCCTTTTTAAGCACAGGCAGGGGGGAGACTAAAAGCAATGAGAAAGCAAGCAGAATCTCCTATCTTTTCATGATGCAGCTCTTCTACTGCAAATAATTAACACCAACCAAAGTCAGATCCCAGCAGGTAACAGTGAACTTGGAACAAACTTGCAGGGAAAATGAATGATTGTCTCTGTAATTAGGGAGAAAGAGGACAGCAGAGTGCTTTGCCATTATGACAAATTAATCAGCCTGATTCTTTCTCCAGCCTCTGCATGTCTTG
Source organism: Dromococcyx pavoninus (assembly GCA_033558185.1). NCBI lineage: Eukaryota > Metazoa > Chordata > Aves > Cuculiformes > Neomorphidae > Dromococcyx > Dromococcyx pavoninus. Next base: position 288,963 of record JAUMJL010001284.1, on the reverse strand, counting down.
TGGGCTGAAGTTTTATGATCTCAATCTGGCAAAAATCCTCAGGATGGGAAAACATGTCATGAAACTCAGCAGAGCAAGTCAGCAAAACAGCTGGTTCAGCGAGGTCTGGATGGGGCTGTGCTTCCTCCCAGGAAGCTGCTCTAACAGTGCAAAAGCTTCAGGGACCTGAGGGTGCAACAGTCAGAAACAGATATTCCCTAGGGAGACTGGGGCACAAGACAGGGATAGTGTTTCTAAATGAAACTGTGCTCAAAGAGCATCGCCCCACGCTGCAGGCAGCTCAAATCAGGGTGCAGCAGTGAAGAATTAAAGCACTCTTTACCCTCACCCTTGTTTGCCTTCAAGGTGCCAGCACAGTCTGTAGCTGTGTCCCCTGCCAGGCTCCTGCTGTCACAAAGGTGCTGCATCCACTGAAAACGTCTCCCTGCAGTTCTTGCTCCAGGTGGTCCCATATAACAAGAGGCAGGTGTTGCAGATCTCAGGACAGAGCAGGGGAGGTGTAAACTGGCCACTGTGGTCCCTCTCCACCCTTGGCTATTGCAACCAGATGACTAAACCTCAGGAAAGATCATTACTCTCTACTGGTTGGTCTGGAAACACCTCAGGCTTCACCATAAATATTTGAGGATGTGACAGGCAGCATTTTTCACACTCGAGAGACACAGATTCTCAGTACTCAAATGCATCACCCACAGTGCTCTGCCCCCTCTGGCCAACACCCCTGCTGTCTCACCACCCCTCACCGCTGCGTCAAACAGTGCCAAAAAGCACTCAGCCTTTAAATAAGTTAAATCACCTCCCCCAGCACCCCATGATAACGTTTATCCTCTTTGCATTGTGTAATCCAAAGCATCAAAACAGTCACAAATGTATTGTATGGAATCATCCAGCTCATTACCAGTCAAAATTAATACCCAGCTCAACACCCAAGCAGGAGAAAATTCCTTAATTCCCACCAGCCCACGGAAGAATTCTGCTAGCTGGGCTGAGAGGGGGCTGAGGGCTGGGAGGGGAGGAGCAGCAGGATGAGAAAAACAGCACTGGAAATCCCTGAGAAGGGGTGGAACACCAGGAAGCTAAGGTGGATATGGAGGTGGTTCCCATCTCTTGGTGGCAACAGCTGCCAGGGCTGGATGGCAAAGGGCTGCAGCCTCCTTGCAAGTTGAGAGGCAGCGGCTGGTCAGGACTTCTTCATTCCACAGTGGGTATTTTTCCCCACTTCACTGTGAATTGCAGAACCATGCACAGAGTTCAATGAAAAATTTATCAGCATATTTCACAGCATATTTTCTGGTCAGAATTGAAGCTGAATCCCACTACATCCCAAACAGCAAACAGCTCTGTGTTTAGAGAAAACTGAAATGTGTCTGGGGTCAACATTTCTTGGCAGGACTTGGAGCCAGGACATTCCCATGGTGCTGCCAGAGGCAGCCAATCTCTTTTTATATGGAAAGGTATCATTCACTGTGATGGATGGCTTTATTACTACCTAAGTCACCAAGAGTTTACAAATAACCTAATAAGTAAGAATAACCACCCACCCCAATCAACGCAAAATGATGTTTCAAGAGAAATCATAGAATCATGGAATGGTTTGGGTTAGAAGGGATCTTAAAACCCATTCAGTTACAACCCCCCTGCCATGGGCAGGGACATCTCCCACTGCATCAGGGGGCTCAAAGCCCCATCCAGCCTGGCCTTGAACACCTCCAGGGATGGGGTATCCATAACTTCTCAGGGCAACTTGTGCCAGGGCCTCCCCACCCTCAACAGGAAAACATTTCTCCCTAAGATCTCATCTCAATCTGCCCTCTTTCAGCTGTTTTGCCCTTTGGCTGGAGAGGTTTCAGCTTGAGCAGCCACATTGCTTCCCAGCACATGGATGGGCAGAAGACACCCTGTGTCTTCCCACCTCAATCAAGTGGGCAGACCTCTACAGTTCGTGTGACGAAGCAAAGGAGCCAACCAAATGTCTTAATGCTGTCAAAGGGGAGAGAAATCTCTCCTCCCACTTCTGTTCTCCTGGTCCCATGCAGTCCTGATCTTCTCTTGAATCAGCTGTGGCACTCAATAAATGTTTCTCCAGAAGAAAATAATCTGTGTTTTCTGCTCTATTGCTTGCTCCAGGGCTGTTGAGTTCTATCAACTCACTGAGGGATCAAGCACCAGAGAGGGAAAACAGAAAGCAGAGGGAAAACATAGCGAGGAAAATCCCCAACAAGGGATGCCAAGTCACATTACCACCCCTCCACAGCAAATGGGATGCTGTGACCCTGCTGGAGAGCCCAGTGGTGAACAAGTAAAGGCAGATCCTGGGATTTAAGAGCTGCTTCAATTTGTATATCTGTGGCCACTGCAGTACTCCAGGAAAATTCTAAACCCTACCATATTCACAGTGGGAAAGCAACACAGTCTGTCTTTGCTTGTGATGTTCACCCTGGCAATGGGGAGCTGCTACCAACTTGGCTGGTCAGAGCCCCACCGTTAGCACTGCAGTGAGCAGGAACAGCACAGCATCCACTGCAATAACACATCTTTTGTAAAGACATAAAAGAGCCAAATGTTCCTATTGCACCATCAGAAATAAGATGTTTGCAACAGCTCCACACCCCGTGTCCTGGGATCTCTGGGGAAAGCTCAGTGGCACAAGCAGAGCCAGCAATCTGGACCCAGTGTATCAGAAACAGCGTGGGCAGCAGGACCAGGGCAGGGACTGTGCCCCTGCACTCAGCACTGGTGAGGCCACACCTCGAGTACTGGGGTCAGTTCTGGGCCCCTCACTACAAGAAGGACATTGAGGGGCTGGAGAGCATCCAGAGAAGGGAACAGAGCTGGGGAAGGGGCTGGAGAACAGGGGTTGTGGGAGCGGCTGAGGGCCCTGGGGCTGTTTATCCTGGAGAAGAGGAGACTGAGGGGAGACCTCATCACTGTCTACAACTGCCTGAAAGGAGGCTGTGGCAGAGCCAGTCTTGATCTCTTCTCCCAAGTGACAGGTGATGGGACAAGGGGAAATGGCCATGAGTTGTGCCAGGGGAGGGTCAGACTGGATGTGAGGAAGAATTTCTTTACCAAAAGCGTGGTCAGGCCTTGGCAGAGGCTGCCCAGGGAGGTGGTTGAGTCACAATCCCTGGAGGTGTTTAAAAAATGAGTGGATGAATTTTTGAGGGACAGGGTTTAGCAGAAGATGGGTGTGGTTGGACTCGATGGTCTCAAAACTCTTTTCCAGCCGGAAGATTCTATGATTCAATGAATCACAGCTTTAGCCAGGTACTCAGAGGGTTTTGTCACATCAACTATTTTTATACCAAGTTTTTACTGACACTTACACATTTCCACATCTCCCTGTCACTCCCCTGTCTTTGCTTTTATTATAATTCCAGAAGAACCAGAAGAGGGGAAAGGTTGTTTGCTCCTTATTTTAAAACAGGTATCATCTCTTCTGTAGCATTTGCAATGCAAACACTTCCATAGTTTGCTAGTAGCTCAGACTTGTTATCCCAACCAGGTCAATCCATCTGCAATGCTCACATAGATAAAGCCCACTCGTATTCAATACCTGCCCAGTGTTGACATGGGTTCACAAATAACTGCAGCAAGGCAGAAAATTCCATTAAGAGTTATGGCAAAACTCTGTATAATCTCGTGTCAGTAGGAAGCTCAATAACTTGTTGTCATTTCAGATTTATTTATATTGCCATAATCCGTGATAACTTCTGCATACCTACTTGAGAAATCTGTAGCTTCCTTATTGCTCACTGAGGAACACAAATATGTGAGAGGAAGCAGCTCAGAACCAACAGCAATGAAAAATACTCAGGTAAAAGCTTTCTCTGTGGCTTTTCGAGGTAAAGGCATTGATGTGCTGAATGTTAACCCCCTAAATGCTGATGAAGTATATGGCAAGGTATTGGAAAACAAAATACTACCTGACCAAAAGGGGTTTGGAGAAAGAGTAATGAAGACAGTAATGAAGAGCACACACAAAAGCCCAGGAAAGCAGTGAGCTAACCTCAGCTTTGAATTGTTTCCTTGGGGCATTACAACCTCTCTTTCTGTTCTCTGTAATGTGGAGAGCAGAGCACTGCATCACTCCCAGGATACAGCCAGGATAATATTAAAGGCCATGAGGTGCACAGATCATCAAAATAAGAAGCAGGTGTGTGATTCCTGAGTTAACTCTGTTCATGGGCTATTGGTAGAAGTCTTAACCCTAAATCAACCTTGTTGTATTGAAATAGAAATGTGGGATATTGCCAAGAGTCTCTGCTGCAGGACTGCTAGCTGACCCTGTCACTGGGACATGGAATGCACACTGCCCTTGAGTGAAACTGTGCCCTGTGGAAGTCAACATGCATTTGCCAGTGGCCCCTTCTCCCTGCATGCCAGCTGGGGAAACAGTCACCTCCACCCGGTCAAGAGATGGATTGTCCCGCTCTGCTCCGCACCGGTGCAGCCCCGCCTCCAGCACTGGGTGCAGTTCTGGGCACCACGGGATAAAAAGGATATGAAGCTACTGGAGAGTGTCCAGAGGGGGGCACAGAGTTGGTGAAGGGTTTAGAGGGGAAGTCGTGTGAGGAGTGGCTGAAGTCATTTGGTCTGTTCAGCCTGGAGAAGAGGAGACTGAGGGGGGACCTCATAGCAATCTGCGGCTTCCTCAGAAGGGAAGGAGGAGGAGCAGGCACTGAGCTCTCTCATGACCAATGACCCAAGGGAATATCAGGAAGATGTGCCAGGGGAGGGTTAGGTTGGGGATCGGTCTCTTCTCCCAGGAAACCAGCAACAGAACAAGAGGGCACGAGCTTAGACTCTGCCAGGGAAGGTTTAGGCTGGATATCAGAAAGAAGTTCTTCACAGAGCGAGTAATCAGGCATTGGAATGGCCTGCCCAGAGAGGGGGGGGATTCACCATCCCTGGAGGATTTTAAAATAAGACTGGATGTGGCACTCAGTGCAATGATCTAGTAATCATGATAGTGTTGGATTAAGAGTTGGACTTGATGATCTTGGAGGTCTCTTCCAACCCAGATAATTCTATGATTCTATGATTAGGAAAAAGTTCTTCCCCCAGAGGGTGGTGGAGCACTGGAACAGCTCCCCAGGGAAGCAGTCACAGCCTGACAACATTCCAGAAGCATTTGGCCAATACCCTCAGTCACACGGTGTGAATGTTGGGGTTGTCCTGTGTAGGGACAGGAGTTGGGCTCCATGGTCCTTGTGGGTCCCTTCCAACTCAAGTCATTCTATGATTCTCGTTCTTCTATAGTGCTGTCTGGGGCTTTTTGGCTACAGAACACACCAGCAACAGTCTCTGCCTTTAGAAGGTCTTTCCATTTTTCTGGTGCCTTCTCATCACCAGTCCATTCAGATATACCCAGTTTCCTTCATTGCTCAATAGCTGGAGAACACCAGCACCTCCTGAGCAGTGTGGTCAACGCCTCTGCTACGATGTTTATTTTCTTCAGCCTCTCCCCAGGAATTATTCCAGCCAAGGACATCAAACCACTATGCAAAATAGAATTTAAAAGCTTCCTTCTGTGAAGAAGATGTTATCATCCTCACCACTAACAAAGGGAGACCTGATGCACAGAGCTGCATCTTTTATAGGAGACACACATTTATACAATAATCCTGTTTTGCCCCAAGCAACAAGAGGCTTTCAGAAGAGCCAGACAGAGGTCTCCATCTTTCGGTCAGCAAACACATTTGAATCCAGCACAAAGGAACAGGAGCCTGCAGGCTTCTGAGCTGTGTTTTAAATCACAAGTATCATCACAGGCAACGTGGGCTGACCCCACTGTGGAATGAGGATGATGAACTACCTAACGAACCACATTCAGCCCTGGCTCTGCCGCTCGCTCTAAATCATGCGTCAGCCAAGAATGGTCACGAAGCTCTCCTTTACAAAGCCTCTGATACAACAGGATGTCTGACGAATGGCTCTGATCAATTATTGATCGTGGCCGTTATTCCTGGACTGAAGGAACAGCAAAGTGTATGACACGGCCTTCTTTGTGACCCTTTCTTGTAGCAGCATGTCCTCAAACAAAACTGCTGCCTCCCTGCTCCTGAGTGCCTTAAGGACCAGGATTCTTAACAAAATAAAATCGAGCACGAGTCTGTCCTTTGGAAAACATTTTTCTTTCTCTAGTAATTTAAAGAGAAAGTGCAGCAATGAAGGGCTTTTACTTAACTCTTTTCTCTCTTACCATGCTGATGAGAGCCATAAATAGATCTAGATCTTTATAAAATAGATCTAGATCTTTATAGATCTGCATAATCGAGATCACCTGGATGGGCTAAGGAGAAACTGTGTGCAAAATGAGGTGCCAAAGTCTAAGGGCTTGCACACCATTAGGAGAGTCAGGTTGTTAATTCCAGGTCAAATTTCCACAGAGGCTGGGGATGTTCCAGCTAAGCTTCAAACTTGGCAGCTTGATCTCTACAATGGCCCAGCCCCAAAACTCATAACCAACAAACACTAAATCCTTGGCTGACCCCTGGGGTTTGAATATCAAGAGACCAGTGTCCCCCCAGAATCCAGGCACAACTACAGATTTTAAAAAGACCTAACCAACAAAATAAAACCCTGAGATCTTTTAACTGCCTTTTGTTTGAGCTTCCCTTTCTCCATGCTGCACAGCTGGACCAAAAGCATCATGAACACTTTGATGTCCAGCTCCAGCATGGAGCTCCTGACGGGTTTTCAAGATGATCCAAGTCAGTATAATTACAAGGAGCTCACTGAACGCTTGGGCCTGGATTCAGAATCATCTCAGTTAATGATTTTTCACCAGTCTATTCCTCATCCTATGGCTCTTTAGTCTTATAGAAACAACCCAGCGCAGGACAGGGTAGGAAATGAGTGAAGAGGGACAGTGTACAGTGTGATGTCTCACCCCATCTCCTCTTTCTGACCTATGTCCTCTCACAATGCTAAACCCAAAATTTCTTCCTCTTTCATATCCAGATGAGGACAAAAAAGTCACTAGAATCTTACCCTGATAAGACGCCCAGCACCAAGTTGAGCATGAAGAAAGAGCCAATGATGATGAGAGGGATGAAGTAAAGCCAGTTCCAGGTATTTCCTGCAGCATCGTTTGTCTGGAAACAAAGAGAAAGGGAGAGAGAAAAACAAACAGCAATCAGAAACAAAATCCTGTTGGAAAGTGCAGGGCGGTGGGCGGTGGAGATTATCCTTGGATTTCCACAGGGCAGTCTAACACCAATGTACTGGTTACTTCTGTTATGTTCACCAGTTGAAATATCTGCAAAAGAACTGATGAACCAAGCTGGTTGTCTCACCATCCACATCATCATTTGTCATCGTCTACAGTGAGAATTATAGAATGGTTTCAGTTGGAAGGGACCTCAAAGCCCATCCTGTTCCAACCCCCCTGCCATGGGCAGGGACACCTCCCATTGGATCAGGGGGCTCAAAGCCCCATCCAACCTGGCCTTGAACACCTCCAGGGATGGGGCAGCCACAGCTTCCCTGGGCAACCTGGGCCAGGGCCTCCCCACCCTCATCATAAAGAATTTCTTCCTAATGTCTAATTTAAATCTTCCCCCTTCCCATTTAAAATGATTCCCTCTCATCCTGTCACTCCAGGCCATTGTAAAAAGCCCTTCCCCAGCTTTCCTCGAGCCCTTTTCAGTCCTGGGAGGTCTCCCCAAAGCCTTCTCTTCTCCAGGCTGAACAACCCCAACTCTCTCAGCCTGTCCTCATAGCAGAGGTGCTCCAACCCTCGGATCATCTCCGTGGCCTCCTCTGGACCTGTTCAAACAGTTCCATATTCTTCATATGTTGGAGATTCCAGAACTGGACCCGGTATTGACCCTGCTGCTGGGCCAAACCCTGCTTTTATGTGACCTACCTCTGTTCAATTTTTTTTACATCAGCCTCCTCCCTCCCCACCCCAACTCTGACTTCCCATGTGCTGAGCATCAGTGTCATATTTACATCTGAATTGAGACACCCAACAATGGGAGGGAACCACAGCCTTCCGTTAATCTGTGCTGCAATTAAGGCAGAGCATGGCACCGTGCCCAGAATCTGTGCATTTCACACAGAGCAGGAGAAGGCAAGAAGTCTGCAAGAAACTGAGGCATCTTCAGAGCAATTGCAATTCCACATCTGCTCGCTCAGCACTTTGGGCTCCTCTCATCAAAGCCCATCTGAGGCTCCCTGAGCAAGCAGCAGCCTAGATTAAGGGGAGGGGAGGGTGGTTCAGTTTATGACAAAGCTTCTGCATTCATCAACCACAAGGGAGCTCTTTAAGGAACTGCTGAAAAGTAAAATGCCACATGGCCATTTACTGAAGCCAAGTGCAGAGAAAAATGCAAATTCTTCTCTTGTGACTGAAGAATGCAGCAATCTGAGAACCTGATGTGAAGGGAGGGGAAATGGGAAGCAAAAAGAAATTAAAGGACCCAAAGACATTGCTCCTTCTGCAAAGGGTAAAGAATAACAGGAACACAGAGCTCACCTACCCATCCAACTGCAGATGCTGGCAGAGACTCCAAAGTTGGCCCTCAAACACCAACTTGCACAAAATGCCTTAATTCTAACTAATATTGATGCCTTTAACTTATTATCTGTGGTGATTTTTGGTCGCTATTCCAAATCATATTTTGCAAGCGTAATTTTGGTTGCAGGAGGATTCACAGAAAAGTGCTTTAAACAGGCTTTATGCACTTGCTGCCACCTGGAAATGTCTCTGCAAGAGAAGTCACTCAACCAACAAGAAAAGCCAACATGTGCTGCAGGTGACCGATGTCACAGGTAATAATATTTATAGCAAGTAAATACCTTCTGAGACATTTTTAATACGATGCCTATCTGCACAAACTCTTCCTCAAGGAACATGCTCTGGATCAAACACATGACAAGAATTTCTCCAAATAGTGTCTTCAGAAATATCTGTGTCAGTTGATCAGTGACTCACCCGAGAGGAACATGGACTAACCCTGCCACAAACCACCTGCTAAAGGCAAACCCAGCGTGTGACAGATGAACGAATCTGAAGAGAAAACAGGCTGGGGAAAAGAGAGCAGAAAGAAAAGGGAATCTCTGTGCAGTCCAATCCCTCATTATGGTTTTGTAATGCCTTTTGCAATACCTGTCACCCCACCCCAACAGCATCACTTCTTCGTGCCTGTTTTGTCTTCCCATTCCTCTCCCTCTGCATTTAGTTGTTTTATTTCCCTGTTCTCCTGCACCACATCTCTACAGATGATTTCAGATGAAATAAGGACACTTGTCCTCAGTGCTTCCTCCCCAACACATAGAATCATAGAATCATTTGGTTGGAAAAGATCTTTGAGATCATCAAGTGCAACCGTACCTGTCCACTACTGAACCAGATCCCTGAGTACTTCTCATCTACCCATCTTTTAAACACCTCCCTGGGCAGCCTCTGCCAGTGCCTGAGAACCTTCCAACAAAGAAAATTTTCCTAATATCGAATCTAAGCCTCCCCTGACACAACTTGAGGCCATTTCCTCTCATCCCATCTCCTGTCACTTGGGAGAAGAGCCCAGCACCCACCTTGCTACAACCTCATTTCAGGCAGTTGTAGACAGTGATGAGGTCTCCCCCCAGCCTCCTCTTCTCCAGGCTAAACAACCCCAGGTCCCTCAGCTGTTCGTTGTAGGATTTGTTCACCAGTCCCTTCCCCAGCTCTGTTCTTTTCTCTGGACGCTCTCCAGACCCTCAATGTTCTTCTTGGAGTGAGGGGCCCAAAACTGGTCCCAGAATTCGAGGTGCTGCCTCAGCAATGCCAAGTCCAGGGGAAGGAACACATACAGGAAGTGCCTGGCCCCATCCCACCCTGTTCTCCTGGGATCACCTCAGCAAAATCCTTGGGTTTATATTTAGAGGCAGTTCTTCATTTCTCATTTTGTTGACCGAGGTGGCAACCATCACGTCTCCAGTAGGAGAGAGCACATCCCATTTGGGAAGGCTGGGGACTGCCATCAGCCAGGCAAGAGGAGCTGGAGAGGAAGAGCTGGAGGAAGGGAACAGATGGGAGAAGGGAAACCACATAAACATGCAAAGAGAGTGCAATGGGTTCACTGCTGCCAAATGATCGTTTATCATTTATTTATTCATTTGAAGCCCAAACTTGGCGACAGCTCCACAATTCCACGCCACAATCAAAGCCCTTAAAAATGAAATGTGCTGAAATACAACTAATTAACCACCCTCCTCTGCACGTTTGCTAGAATACCTTATGCTTAGGGCAGGGCCTCGCTTTGTTTGCTCTGCCACACACACAGGAATCCAGGACAAATCAGAGGGCAAAACACCTGGCAAAATGCTAGATAGCAAACCTCTCCTGAGGAAGCAGAGCCTTCATGGTCATGCAGCATCTCTCCCATATTTTTCCAAAAGTGCTTGAATCACAGTTTATGGCACTGGCTCTGCCACCGTGAGATGCTTTAATCAATCCTGGTTGGGGCCAGGACAACCAAATTTCTTTCCTCCAAGGAAAGACCCCAGAGACTCACAGGCACCTGTGGTTGTGCTGAGCAGAGGAGCCAGCCCTCTGCCTGCAGAGCCACTCAGGCTTGGGCTGTGGCCCAGCTGCAGGCTTGTTCATTAAGCAGGATGAGCCAAGAGATCAAATCAATTTTTATGTTCCAGCTAAAACATTTCACTGGTAATGCCTGGCTGACTGTCAGAGCTCCTTGATCCTAACCACAGGTCTAACCCGACTGGGAAGAAGAAGGAATAAAATACTTGTCACCATGTGCCCCAACTACATTCAAATACACTGAGGGCATTGGGAGGGCTCCCTCTCTGCTCAGGGGTCAGGGAACCCACTGGTGAGTAAGAGGGCTGCAGGGCTCTTCACAAGCACTGCCTGAACAGCAACCACATCAAGCTGAAGACTTGCTCCAGGAGCGCTCCGGGCACCAGGATCAAACAGCTTCTGTCCCTTAAACTTGACAGCACAAGACTCCCCGAGGAGAGAGTGGAAAACAGGCACAGAAATTCTAAGGGAGACTTTCAGGATCGCAGCAGAGACCCAGAAGAGGAGCCCATGTGAAGTCTCTAGCCCCTGGCATAGCCTTCCCAACAAGCCCAGCTGTCACAAGCCCTTTGCCTGACCTCTGCCCAGCTCCAGGTTGCTGCCACCCTCTGACCTGGTGCTTGTGTGAGGAAAGGGCCTCCAGCTGTGCCAGGGGAGGCTTAGATTGGATATTAGGAAACATTTCTTCATTGAAAGGGTTCTCAGGCACTGCCAAAGGCTGCCCAGGGAGGTGGTGGAGTCACCATCCCCAGAGGTGTTTAACACACAGGTAGATGAGGTGCTCAGAGACATGGAATATTGAATGTTACACATGGCTTTTGAAGGTGTTGAGATAAATGGGTCTGGCTTGGTGTGGCTGCCCCTATGACACTGCTGGGTGGTTGTGGGCTGTGGGCCTCAGTCAGGCAGTGCCTTGGCCTGTGGTCACAGCTAGACTCTCAGGCAAACAAAAGCCTTGGGGGCTGCAGGTATCCCATGAGATGCATTTCGGTGCCCCTGGTTGCAGCTTTCTGGGCTCTCTTCATTGTTGTGCCATTAACTTGCTGTGAGACCTTGCAGAAGGTGTTTGTATATGTAAAACACATGTTCCAGACAGCTTCAGTGCCAGAAATGCCCCATGGGGTTCCCAGAGTGGCCAGTTGTGTGGTTGCAAGGGTAATGCTTTCTCCTGAGTACCTGCAGCATAAGCCTGACCTTCCATTGTGAACGTGCATTCCCTGTTTCCGACAGGAATTGCCTAGACCCAGTTGACATCCATAATTAAACACCTCAGCTGTTTAAAAATAAAAGAAAGGAGACATTACAAAAAAACAGCTGAAAAAATTAGGTAGAGTCCCTTGGCCAGCCTGTAATTTTTGACAGTGAAAGAGCTTTCACCGTGCCAGGCACGCTCATGAATAAAGCAGCTGAGTGAGTCCACACTATCTGGGGAAGGGATGAATTTTTTATCAAGAGATCCTGTTAGCATATTTACCCATTGATTTATTGGTGCCATAAGCCTGTGGATCAGGGAATAAAATAGCAGTTTTGCTTTTTCAGTCTCTCTCAGCTCTATAAGACTGGAGAAGGGGAGAAACAAAAGGGAAGGATTTGCTTCTATTCAAATTTGGCTGAATTAACATTATTACTGCATGTTACACATGTTCATACACGGCTGGCAGTATTCTAGGATTTTAACCAAGAGTCTTCTAGTCTTTGGGTTGATTTTATGCATTTGAATGCTTTCCTCTGAAAGCTCAGCTCCTGGATTTATGTGCTGAAGAGAATTACAGTTCCCTTCCTCTTTTATCTGGGACTTTCTAACTCCTGCCGTTGGAAAGAAAACCCAGAAAGTATGAATCCTAAAGTATCAAAAACCAAAGGGCTAATTATCTAGGTGTACATGGTTATTTTTCCTTTAGTATGTGTTTGTTTTTCCTTTTATAAACAATGATCTCCTCTGCTTGAGGCTTCCACCTGGATTTCCTGCCCTGTATAATGTTGGGAGATTTGCACTCTTGTTTGATGCTGTGAAGATATCCCTTTACTTTCCACTGCATTGAAGGGATTTGTGGAACAGAGGAAGCACCTTGTTCTGGTTCATGATGGGATGTATGTGCTTCACTTTGTGTTCAAGGTGTCTGTATGTCCACTGGGGAAGCATAAGGCACATCTATCACATTGCCTGAGTACCCTGTGTTTGATTGCCAAGCACACTGTCCCTTTGGGTTTATGACCTCTGGGTCTCAGAGCCACCACCCAGGGTGCAGGGAGCAGCAGGCAGAGAGCAATAGCTCTGGGACTGGATGGAAGCAGCATGACCACGTCAGGGCAGAGGGATAAGCAGATCTATGGAGAGGGAGCAAGATCTGCATTATTATCTCTGCAGAGCACTGGCTCTGCCTGGAAAACAGTGGTTTCTCTGGCAGAGCACTGGGCAGGGCTCCTTCAGAGCTCTGCACAGCGTGGATGGGCACCACTGCCTGGTATGAGGGCACGAGGCAGGCAGGACTGCTGCAGAGATTCCTGCTTTAAGTATGTTTAAAAGGGGAAAAAACCCCACTTTTTGCAATCACTGTGGGTGATGTGATGTTAAAGACAGTGGCTTCTGAAAAGATAAAGTGATAAACAAATGCAAATTAAGCAATGCATTCAGGGTGACTTTCTGAAATCCACCTAACCCCTCTCGCCTGCTGCTCAGCTATGAGTTGCTGCTGTGTTGAACCTACTGCACTGTGGTTGCTGCCTTTTGTGTTCTCCTGCCCTGGACAGCCTCTTATGCAGCTTCCACCAATACCAAAGGGATATCTTTAACATCCCAAGCTTGTTACAGATTTGGCTGGGCTCTTGGCCCAGGGGGATGAGAGTTAATTCCATGTCTGATGTCTCACCCCTTATCCATAGCTGGTGCTGACAGGGCTTTTGGAGTCTGCGGTAGAGGCTGACTGTGTGTGGTCTCAGACCACGATTAATTCACTTTTTTGCAGGATGTGGAATAATCCAGATTATATATTAATCCTGGTTGTGAACAGCTCTGTGTTTTGTACCTCTTAACAGCAAGAGGCTGTGGGGCTGGATACAGGCAACTTCCCTCGTGGTGGCAAAAGGATTATCTTTGTTTCAAAACATCATTGACTTTAGAGTCATGAGACAGAAAGGATTTTCAGATATTTTTCATCTGCTGCCCACTTGGGAACCAGGAGGTACTGATGGATCTGAGGAGTAGCTGGGGGATTTGAACAAGGTGGGTTGTTATTATGGCAGTGAAGTGGACTGACCTCTGTCCTCACTGTAAAAACAAAGAGTGAAATAGCTCAAAAACCTTCTTTGAAGAGAGAAGATCTTCTCAGAAACAGTGACTTGAGAGTAAATGTGCCAGAAGTTTAGAGTGCCTCTTCCCAGAGAGTTCAGTTTCATAGAATCATAGAATGGTTTGGGTCAAAAAGGATCTTAAAGCCCATCCAGTTCCAACTCCCCTGGGCAGGGACAACTCCAACTGGATCAGGTTGCTCACAGCTTCATCCAACCTGGCCTTGAACACCTCCAGGGATGTTTTTTTTTAGCAGGTGCACTTCACCATGGAGGTGCAGAAGGGGCTCTGCTGTGGAGGGTCAGTCCCCCCTGCAGCTGCACTGACATCCCACCCTGTGCAGCAGCTTCCTGAGTGCAAGTCAAAAGTCAGCAGGAAGTCTTCATAATTTGTATTAATTATAGGCTTACCATGAAATCAATGTGTTCATACGTGGGTCTGTGATGATAGAGCTGACCTGGTGTAGCCTTCCATGTGGACATCCCTAAGCTCTCTGTTCTACTCAGTCCAGAAACAAAGGGACTGCAAGTGGACACAGTGATCATTTTGGAAGAAAGGCAAAGAGAATGATGGTGTTTTGATCAGAAACCTGGACATTGAGAGCTGAGATGTGAGATTTTTCTGCTTAGGTTGATTGCAGCACAGCAGTCTCTAATCAGAGTATTGGTGCCACACACCACCCAGCATTGTCCTATGGCAAAGACCTTTGCTGTTCTGCTGCTTTTGTGTTGCTTGAGAGGATTAAATCAGGTTCAGCTGTGTTTAATAGGTTATTTGAGTAAACTATTTAAAGATTTGCCTTCACTGCCTGGCTCACTTGGTCCCTGGCATCCACTGAATGGGGCTGTGGCAGTCCAGAGCGGTGGCAAGGTCTTCTCTTTGCACCAGCAAAGGGAAGCTGTCAGCTTTGGATTGCAGATCCACCAGGTGTCAGATTCACCCCTGGGGCATGGCCTTGGTGTGCCAGTTTGCTGGCACACATGCCCAGCTCAGTGGGAATCCCCACTCAAAATATGGATTTGGGTTGTGTTGCAGAGGTCAGAGGAGAGTAGGAGCTTGTGGCCAGCTGTGCTGTCTGCTTAGAGAAAAGGGGGCAGGATTTGGGGGATAATTCTGTTTGACTTGCTCTAGTTTGCAGTCTGTAAATCTTCCAAGACCAAAGACTCACCACCCTTTGAACAACCCTTGCCTGTTCACAAGGCTGTACATAAACCAAATTTCACTTAATTGTGTGTTTGTTATTTTGGGATTCCAGAACCAAGACCTCATCACTGATGCAAACAGAGATTGAG
Source organism: Dromococcyx pavoninus (assembly GCA_033558185.1). Taxonomy (NCBI): domain Eukaryota; kingdom Metazoa; phylum Chordata; class Aves; order Cuculiformes; family Neomorphidae; genus Dromococcyx; species Dromococcyx pavoninus. Next base: position 273,848 of record JAUMJL010001284.1, on the reverse strand, counting down.
CAACCCTGGTAAAACTGCCCAGGCTTCCCTTCCTTGGGGCTGCTGGGTCTTTTTCTCTGCAAGGGTTGTCACAGTTTTCCCAATAACTCCCCTCTGCTGACAGAAGCCTTGCTGCAAGGAAGTGCTGTGGAGTATTTACACACTCCTTCCCTTACCAAACCTGCTCCTGCTCTCTTTGATCAGCCCTGTTTGAAGCCAGCAGTGTGTGGGATTTGGCTGGGAGGCTCCCTTGGTGATGGCCCAGCTGTGGGGAGCAGCGAGCTGAAAGTAGGTAGGGTCCCTGGGGAGCTGGTGTTGTACTGCTGGCGTGTGATATTTAGATAGGGATAAAGATGCATACTGACCAAAACACAGGTTTTGCTGGTCTAGTGAGCAGATGCAGAACAAGCTTTTCCTCCCATTCAGCAGCTCCTGTGGCCAGCAGCCCCTCTGTCAGAATCAGTCACATGGACCAGTTCCCAGAACACTGAAACTATCCAATACTCAATCATTTTCTGATTTTAGACATAGGAAATTGTGGGTCAGTGCCCAAAATAATTGTAGATAATGACAGTCCTAAGAAGAATGTGCAGACTTCCTAATCATCTTAAATATAAATCTGGATTTTTCCTGATTTTCCCTTTAAACATTGCCAGCAAAATCTTCCCAAGAAATATTCTATAGCAGGAAACTCTTTAATTTAAGTCTTGATTCCATTGTAGAAAATTATAACATGCATGCATTCTTCAGCAGGGGACTGGGATTGAGCAGAATATCGATCTATTTGGGCTAGGTCACCTCATTTTGTCTCCTAATGAGACTACTTCCAGCAGTACAGCTTCACCTCTAGTTAATTATGAGCAGAAAATATCCTTGGAAATCCACCTACAGCTCACAGAAGTAGCTGGAGCCGAGAGCTCAGTCACCCAAACTTCAGAGCACAGTAAAGCCCCCCAAGTCCAAGAGCCCTTTGTCAATGCAAACCCTGCTACTCAGGACAGAGCTATTTTATCACTAGCATTTTCCTATTTCACAGAAAACAAAGTAAAACAAAATAGTTGGAGCCAGTCCAGAGGAAATCACAAAGATGATCCAAAGGCTGGAGCACCTCTGCTGTGAGGACAGGCTGAGAGAGTTGGGGTTGTTCAGCCTGGAGAAGAGAAAGCTCTGCAGAGAGCTTAGAGCAGCCTCCCAGTACTGAAAGGGGCTCCAGGAAAGCTGGGGAGGGGCTCTTGATCAGGGAATGCAGGGATAGGAAAGGGGGGAAAGGTTTTCAGCTGAAAGAGGGGAGATTGAGAACAGATCTTGGGGAGAAATATCTTCCTGTGGGGTGGGAGACCCTGGCCCAGGTTGCCCAGAGCAGTGGTGGCTGCCCCGTCCCTGGAGGTGTTCAAGGCCAGGTTGGATGGGGCTTTGAGCCCCCTGATCCAGTGGGAGGTGTCCCTGATCATGGCAGGGGTTGGAACTGGATGGGTTTTAATGCCCCCTACATGACTTTTGGGTCTGGACACCAGGCAAGGTGACTTTGAGCTAGAGTTTCTCAAGTTTCATGAGCAGTTCTCCATAGTTACCAAGCAATTTTCCTCCAGTAAAAAAGTTCACTGAGTTTTTCCTGGATTTTGGCACAAAGAATGCAAGAAAGAAAAAGAAAACCTTCCTGGAAAGAAAATAAATTCTAGATTAAATATTTCCTATTTGAAGGTCTCTATAGCACTGGAAATTTTATCTGATGGAGGAAAAACAACAGATTGCCCAGAGCAGTGGGAGATGCCCCATCCCTGGAAACATTCAAGGTCAGGTTGGACAGGGCTCTGAGCAACCTGATCTGGTTGAAGATGTCCCTGCTTATTGAAGGGGGGTGGAACTGGATAGGCTTTAATGGTCCCATCCAAACCATTCTATGATTCTATACGAAGAAAGAGGGAGGCTTGAAAGTCACCAGTGCTGACCATGAAGGTGGGCAAAGAAGAACAATGGTACCTCCTGCCAAAGGGCAGCTTCAACTCACACCTTGTAGCATCCTCACAACATCCATACAGCAAGAGCCTGATCTCAGATGACCTCTGCCCCAGCAGATTGTTCTCTGCCTCTCTGCTACCAACACGAGACAGAAAACAGCCCTGAAACCACCTGCTGGAGTTCCCTAAGCCCAGCACTGCCCAAGCCACCTCACACCCTCCCACCTCACACCCCACTTGTCCCACAACCAAGGCATCCAGGCACAACACCACACCAGGGCACAACATTGTACCCAGCCCAGCAGCCTGTCGTTATTCCCCTCCTGTAACCCAGGGCACGTGGTCTGTAGATTAAAGAGCACAGCCTTTCTCCCAGAGCCAGCCTCTTGTGTAGGAGAACGGAGCCACAGGTATTTGGGGTTGCTGTAGGATCTATAAGAGCAAATAAAGCCCTCACTTTGGGTTTTCTTAGAAGCATTCTGTTATTCCCTTCCGCTCCAACCACAGATGTAGCAGTGATGGCACGAGCAGACTGGAGCCTTGTGAGCACACACAGCTGCCTTTTTCATCCTGTGTAGGAAAGCAATTGTTGGGCTTGTAAGAGAGCTGCTTGTACCCTCGATGCTATAATGCTGTTAAGCTGCAAATGAATTTCTTCAGCTGGAGTTTTCACTTCTTGGCAAGCACTGATGATTAAGCTGCTGTTTGGAGAGATTTTTACTTCCTTTCAGTGAGCAATTGCTCCATTGAAGGGGCTCTTTCAAGTTTGCATGATATATGTCACTCTCCTGCTGTATATCTTAAGTGTCTCCTATTACACCTGGAGGTGGCCACCCCCCAGGCATTTTGACTGTACCTTCACTGAGACATTAAATAAAATGCAGAAGATTCAGTGAGGCACTTTAACTCTCTCTCAGCTTTACACATTTTCTCAAGTGCTTTTCAGCACAGGGTAATTTGCTGAATCAGTACTGGAATGTCCTATTCCTTCTAGCTTTGGAGAAAAAGTCCACATGAGCACAATGTCAGACAGTCTGGTGTTTCCAGACGAGTGGAGATCCAGACATGGTCAGAGGCAGGCGTTGCAGATCTCGGCATCTAAATATTTCAGAGCCATTTTAACCTTAGATGTGTTCCACGTTTTCTATTGTTACCATTTCTATTATTTCTGCAAAACCTTCCAGAAGAGGAAGCAGGCAAAGCTTGCCATGTAATAACTCCCTAAAAGATCCAGGAGTTCAGCCCTTTGGCAAACAGGCCCTAAGGCCCTCCAAAATCCAGGAGGAAAGCATGGATAAACGGTTATCAACCAAGGCAGAATTTAGACCACTTTGGGACTGCAGCTCACACAGCTCATCTGCACACCCATCAGTTGTATAGATGCCTCTATTTACCATGTGTTTTTCTCTCACAGGGGCCAGCAGAACAGACAGCCAGAGAGGGGAAATTTGTGCTGCTTTCTCAGTGATCTCCAATGGATTTTTCAGCTGAACAACCCCATTGATGAACACATTTATTATACCACTATATTACATACATCTGACATTCTCAGTAGTAGCAAAAATGTTACTCCAAAGCCCGGAATGAGGCTTCTTTCTGGGAAAATGGGAGATGAGAAATCCAGTCCACCTTCTGCTAAAGATGGGTTTGGCATGGAGCCCTAGGGAGAGTTGTGAGGCATAAAGAAGTTTGGTTATTTTTATGCTACTGGGTTTGTGCCCGGCAGCAGGGCACGGATGGAGGTGATTCTGTTTATAAAAGAATTTTTGAAACTTGGGAAAGATGCTGGGGACTTGATGACTGTCACACACAAGTGACAATGACAACCTAAATGAGGGAATGTTGAACTAGAAAGGCTCATTTTTTTACATAATAATATTCCTCCCTGCCACTTAAGCAAAACACGTGTTGTAACAACATAATGGGATGGAACAGGCTTAAATCCAGCAGGAAACAAGGGTGAAATCCATATCTCAATAACCAGCTGGAAGAAGGGCTATGCATTCAAGACCTCAGAAGAGGAATAAATGGAAAATGAACAATGCACAGGCCACATATGCTGGCTCTGTTGGGATGGGTTTCACACATGACAAGGCTGCAACCACAATTCCCAATATGGTTTTGTGCTTGAGTTAAGAGCTCAGCTGATCTGTTCTGTGCTTTTCTTGCCAGGGCTTGGTCACCCCTAAGTCAATCCTGCAAACTTCCAGCACCGGTTCTGCACAAGGACCAATCCATCCTAAAGGGTTTTCCCTTCTTCTCCCACAGCTTATCCCTATCACTGCACTCAAAGGTGCTGCCAGGCTCTTGGGTGCCTGCTGCCAATCCTGCCATCTCTGCCTGACTTTCCTGTAAGGGACTGGTGATACTGAAACACAAGAAACCACCACTCACAGCAGCGAGAGGCTGGGAATTACCTGTGCACTTACAAGATTGCTGATTGTTATTATCAGATTTAAATCATCCTACCTCAATAGTGAGTGCAATTTAACACTAACATTAGGGGGTTTTCTCTTCTCTCCACCTTAGCACAGCACAGCAGCCCAGCTCCCATCTCCATCAAGACTGCACAACCTCCAGCACGTTACACAGAGCACTGCTGGCTCCACAACGCAGGACTCGGTCCTGAGCAACTCCTCAGTGCATTTCCAAGAGCAAACACGCAGTGACGAGGAAAGTTCAGCACTGGTGAACACCAGATCCCAAGGGTAATTCTACCCCCAGACAAAGCCATGGGGAATTTGCCCTGTGTCTGTAACCCAGCTGTTAGGCAGATGCTGTGTGCTCTTGGGTCTGAGATGCCCTAAAAACCTGAGAAGTCAGAAGGGGCTCCTTGCTATGGATGAGGCTGTGGTGGCACATTTTTTTCACACCCCTCTAAGCACTGTTTGCTTTCTCATTATTAATTTATCTCATCTGTTTTCTCCCCACTCCCCACAATGTGCTGCACTGTTAGATCTCCAACAGAGCAACATCCACATCCTTGAAAACCCAGGTAGATCTTGAGTCCTTGTCCACACACTGTGCTCACAGAGAGCCTTTCAGCTCATGCAACACAATACCAGAAAGCCTAAGTGAAGGCAGAGCACCCTTGTTGTGATCATGCTGGTCTTGTGCAGCTGCTAATGTCCAGCCTGGCCTCAGTCCTCCAGTCTGTTTTACAGGTAGAGCTCTCTTCCAGCCCTGGATCCAAACAGCCCACATTCAGCTGGAGCCAACTTGCCCCTTGGACAAAACAGACAATCCAGTGTAAAAGAAAAGCCATATCAGAAAAGTTTTGTGTGATCCAGAATAGCAAAATAAAACCTTTCCTTGTCCTTACTCTTCCTGTTAACAATGTAAGGAGAGCACTTCAGCCAATTCCTCTTTTCCAGTCTGCTCCTCCTTTTTCTGGCTAAACAGTTTTGTTCCTTAATACGTTAATTCAGAACAAGGAGAGCCAATTACACACACACATGCACAAAGAACAAGCATAGGAGACTGAACCCATCACAATCCCCTTCAGCTCCTGACACTGCAGGCTATGAGCCCCAGGACACACAAATGTCACTGTAAAAACAACACCTCATTTTTTCCCCTCCAGCTCTGTATCTATCAGTTATGGGTTTGTGCTCCAGTAGGCTGTCTCCAAGCCACTTCTAACAGACAGCACACAACATACATTAGGTGTGTTAGGAGAGAAGAGCAATTTCAAGGCACCTCCACGGAGTCCAACAGGCTTTGCCACTGCATTTACACCAAGGTAGGCATCAGAGTCACCCCTTAGGAAAGCCAAGTGCATAACCTCACAAAAAACACAATCCTGAGCAAAGGGCCAGCAAAAACCCACTTAGGTCACCTTTAAGCCTTAAATGGCAGGTTTAAGAGGGTCCTGAAAGTGTAGGAGCTCTTGAGCTCAGGAGAATTTTCAGAAGCAGAAAGCAAGCCAAGAGGACCGCTAATGCAAGTCTCTGAGATGCAATGATGATGCTTTATGTTATTTAATGTCCTTCTGGGTTTTTGTTGCACATTCACCTGCACCTTTCCTCCACCTTCCTGGAGGGTTTTACACAGGGAATCCTCTCGTGGTCCAGGCAGCCAGTCCTAGTCACATCCAAACACCTCCTTAGGAGCATGATTCCTCAACTCACAATTGTGACTGATGAGACTGAGTGTCAATGGTTCAACCTTTATAGATAAATGCCCCCAGAAAGGCACACATGAGCTCACCAAACAGCTGGGTCAAACATATTCTCTTCTTCCCCTACAAGCCCCAACACATCCACCATCCCACCAACAAACCCATGTCTGGGTTGTGCTGGAGATGAAACAAAAATTATATCCCAATCTTCCATTTCTGTATCTTTATAGGGATCAAGAAATTCAAAGACACAAAGGGAAATGAGTAATACCAAGTGAATCATAAACTATTCTATACTTCAGTGAGAGCAAAGTTCTAGTTGGGATCCAGTTTAGGGTAGACTTATTTTTTATTTGAACTGTTCATTTCTACTTGCAAGGATATTAGGTTAGGCCCAGTTCACAGTCTTTAAATACCAACTGGACACTAATATTTGACAGTAGAAAATAGAAGAAACATGAAAATCTCTTGCCATTAAGATCAAAAGAGGGTGAGTGTACACTTTGACATTTCTCCTTTCCTGCAAGGAGTCCCTGTTTTGCAAAGCAAATTCCACCATGTAGCTTTGAACTCTTGTGGAGAAAAGATAAAAGGTGAAAACCCAGCTCTTTGAAAGTCAACATCAAGACTTCTGCCAACTTCAGATGAATAAGATTTGACCTGTGATTTTCTGCAGGAGAACTGGGACCACAAACCACCCTCCTCATCTCCTCGGAAGCTCAGCGTGCATCTCCATGGCAAAGGCATGACTGCACCTCAGAGAGTGGTACAGACCAGCTGGCTCAGACAGTGCTGGCTGTGTAATGACCACAGCAAGGAGCTCAAAAACCTTCCTAATCCACTGAGTATGCAATGGAAAGCCTTGAGCTCCAAACTAACCACAGCTCCCGTGCCAGGTCTCCCCTAGCTGTCTCATTGAAGGCTACCAGAGTGTCTCTTCTCTGGCTACAGGCTCTGTAATGAAAGCTTCTCCTTAGCATAGTAAAAAACCTCTTTTAATTGGGGATTTCATGGCCAGATACAAGACTTTTTGGGCTTCTCTCACTTTGGAAAGGTGAACCTCTCATGAGAATCAGGACTGAAGGCAGGAGAGTGTTTCACAGTGAACAAGAAGGTTTTTGCATGGGAAAACTCTCATAGAAGAGGAAAACAGGAGATATATTCTTGCCCCTTTAAAAAGTTTTACACCTCCAAAGAGCCTGTATCAGCAATATGCAGTACATGAATCACTGCCATTCACAAACACTAAGCATGTAAACAAGGTGACTGAAAACACCATTGTTTAGTGATCAGGACCACAGTTTCTCTTGCTGAGATCTGCACTCTATTTCCTCCCACCTCTGTATTTGTCCCCAATACTCAGCCTCAATTTTCTCTACCCAGACTGCACATCTTGGTTTGCCAAGAACTTGGAGTCATCATTAGAAATGTTCTCCTCCCTCAGGAGTATTAATATCCTCCAGCAGCCACTGATCATTGCTAGACATCTATGTTAAAAGCATGATAACAGGCACAGCATGGCAATTCTTAGCCTATCAAAATACTTTATGGGAACTAATGAACACATTTACATAATCTGATCACCAGTTACCACTTACCACAATAACAGCTTCCTCAGGCACAAACAAAGTGGATGCAGCAACCTTTGCTGTCTCACATAACCCACCAACCCCAGCACAATGCTCCAGGTGGACACAACCTACAGCAGAAAGTGCCTACCTTGAGCCACAAAGCTCAGGGAATAGCCCATGTCAGCACCACCAAACTAGGTCCTAAAGTAGCTGTGTCAGCCCAGTCTGCATTGCTGAGAGGTGCAACTCCTGTCTCTGGTCCAGCCTGGGACCCAGCTGCAGAAAAAGAAATTGAATTTGCTCCTCTAGGGCATGTCGTGCTTGAGCAGAGCTGCTGCCCACAGTGAGCTGGTCCTCTAGGAAGATCTCTCCTAACTTCATGGTCCAGAAGATGCTCTGCCCATACTTCAGGGATCTCTGCTCTCTCTGCACTGATTCAGACCAAAGAACTGTTCACAACACTGGACTGACTGTGACACTGAGTCCTCCCACACCCAGGAAAACAGTCTAGTTACTCTATTTTTAATGCATTCCCAGATAACACTGAGGCCTTGAATTAGCAGGAGGTAAGTGTCCTCCACTTGCTGGATAAAAGATGCTTCCCTGTCCCCAGGTTGCAGCAGCTTTCCTAAATCACCTGTTGTTCCTTGGACCTTTTTGAGCTGAAACAGGCCACAGCTGAGAAATCCGCAGCTCACAGCAGTGTTTGTTTGGAGCAATTGCTCTGATGCTATTGTGCTGCTGATTCAGGAAGTTTTCCCCAGCTTATTCTTAAAGCATTTTACCCCATTGATGATTCAGTCTTTTTTTGCTTCAAGCATAAATCACCTTCCTAATAAAGTCTTGCTAGAAAGCTTTCATTGGCCCCAATTAAAATGAAACTCTGTGGAAGTATAAGGAGTGGATCAGCAAGGAAAAACTTGGCTGAGATTTGTGAACTTGTATTCTCCCTGCCCTCCTAATTCCTCAATTTATCACAGGGGGAGGAGTGCCTATTTGTGAGGTACATTGCTTAGTGCAAAGCCTTTGATGCTATTTTTCTCTGAGACTGTAGGCAGGCTGCATCTGCACTACATATAAAGTCATCTCAGTCCTTTGGAAATGAGGAAATGACCCTTCACAACAAATCTTTTGCTTTGGAAAGACCTGAGCCAAACCATCAAACTCAAGCCCAAGCCCCCACTTTCCTGAACACCAGTTTAAACCCAGCTCTTCAGCTTGCCTGATGCCACCACAGACCGACTTTTCATTCTCAGAGCTGCTTTCAGGACAGAGTCAACTCTCTCCCTTGGCTAAATCAGTGCTGAACTGCTCACCCTTCTGATCCCAGTAATCATCACTGCAAAGAAAAACCTAACTCTTCTGAACATCTCACAGCAAAGGCTGTAGCAGGAAAAGAGGAGCAATAAGAAAGCCCTGTTGATATGGGGCAAACAATCAATCAGCATTTGCCAGAAGGAAATGAATGGCCCATTAAGGAAGCAGTCCCTAACCTCAGCTTCCCCATAATGGGTTTAGGTCCCAGTCTGCCTGGCATCAAAGGGATTTCAGCCCTGAGAATGGACCCCAAGTGGGGCTTTTTGCTTTAACAGCAGGAACAGAGAGGGTTTGCACAAGCAAGGCAACAAATCTACCCCGACCAAACCCAACAATGAGGCAGCAAGGACACAAATGGAGGTTGTGAAGGAAATGCTTTGCTAAGCCTGAGGAACAGAAGTTTCCTCTATTTTCTAGTTAATTAGTGGAAGAAAAAGCACTAGCCTTCCTTCTCACTAATGCATAATCACAGTTTACCTACGTTGCAACTCACCTCTTATGGTCCCACAGCCTTTTTTAAATCTTAATTAAGCAACACATTGAAAGTAGTTTCATAGCTCAGCTCTGATGAGTAACCTGCATCAGAGGAAAGATGGCTTCCTTGAGATCAGAGGCTGGAACTGGCAGGGAAAATCTCCACCACTGTAAAACTTTCCTGGCCAAAAACATTCTCTCCCAGCAATGGACAACCTAAATGGTGAATCAAAGAACCCTGGAAAGTAATAACTTCTGCAACTCACCTGTTGTCTGAGCCTAAATGTGCTGGGTTGCTTCCTATCCTCTACAAACCAAGGAGAAGGACCCTCACACATACAAATTCTGGATGCAAGAGGCAACATCCTCCAGCTTCTTCCCATAGGAACCCATGGGTCCAGTAGGGATCCAGCTGATTCAGGCAGCATTAATGTACAGTTGCTGGCCTGACTGGTGCTGGTTGTGTTGCTGTTACCTCTGCACAGTCTGACAACTGCAACCCCAAACAGCCACCACGCTGGGTTTTCAGTCATTGCTACAACGTGGTTTGGGCTTTTTAAATTTTATGAACTTAAAGAGTGGGCACAGAAGAAACCAAGATAAAAGCCAAGTGGCCAAAACCCAGCAGATGATTGAAGCTGTGAAAAAGTTAAGGGCTGAAAAGTGTGGATCTTCTCCACCCACCTCTTTTCTCAGCTACTAACCTGCAAAAGCACAGCCAGCTCCTCAGCAGCACGGGCAGGGAGTGACACAACATGTGGGGCAGGGCCAAGGGACAGGAGGAAGAGGTGGCTCCTGGCAATGCTTGCAAGAACACCATCTGTGGAGTGGTCCCTTTGCAAAACACACTCACACTCCACCCAACAAGAAGACCTTCCAGAGACCCTCATATCTATCAGAGACAAGAACCCACCAAGCATTAACACCTAAGCCAGGGTCTCAGACGAGTCTTGACATGATGCAACAAATACTGAGCTGCAACTCATCCAAGCATCTGTTTGCAATGAGATTAATGGGTATCTAGAATGATACTATAATAGATTTCAAAGCAACCCCCAAAATCAATACCCCAGTAGTAAGTTCTGGTTTTTTGCATGTGATACAAAAAGCAGTTTGGAGAAGATGATCTAACACACCACATATTGATCAATCGATTTAAGCCAGGATGCTAATGGGCTTTTCTTACAACAGCTGGCAGGAGAAGGAAGGAGAGGGATTGCTGAATGAGAAACTGGTTGTATGATGAAATTTCAGGGTGAGAGGAGGGCATGCTGTGGGGAAATGGGCCTTTCTAGACACCACTTTGAGTAGCCAGAGACTGGGAAGAAATGGAGGAACTGAGCAATGAATGGAGGAGGTAATAAATCAAATATATTGGCTTTAAAACACAGCAGCATTGTACCTTGCAATTTACTGTGGCTGATATTAATAATACTTCCCTGTTGCTACAGAAACCCTCACAGGAAGGTCTGTGAACGAGCCCAGCATGGGCCTGGAGTCTATAATGAAGTAGACTGAACATTTTGTAGTCTTCCTGGCCGATGAAGTGTTCTGGACGCATTATTAATGTCTACCTTAGTTATTTTTTCACATTGGCACTTCTGGCTAGGACAGCATGGGGTAATTCAGCTCATCTGTGCACGGCTGTCAGATTGTCTTTCCTTCTACAGTCACCAGGAAGAAGCAGCCAGCACAGCGATGCATTGCGAACCAACACCACTCACTCTCTCCTTCCTGCCCCGGTACCTGAAAAAGTCCTTTCCTGACATAGAAAATAGAAGTACAACACAGCTGGACCATCACCCAGACCACACAGCACTTTACACGCACTGCAGAAACACGTGAAGACCTAAGGAAATCACAAAGCTGGGGAGAAGAGGTCTGCAACCAATACACAGGTCCCTTAAGACTCTCCCATAGAGCAGCTGTCACACTGTGTGATGAAAATAGGACACAGATGCTGGAAAGCAGCTGAAGGGCTCTATTTGCAGCCTGTTGACAAGGTTTGCCTCTCAAGATAGGACACCTCAAAAGGATAGGTGTAAATTAGAGACACAAACGAGAAAGACAGCAAAGTTGTTCAGTTGTTGGTAATTATTATTTATATTAAAAATCTTAGGTTTATTTCTAACATGAGTCACCATTACTGGAGGTGTTTAAAACACCCATAGATGTGGCATGAAGGGACTTGGTTTAGTGGTGGAGTTGGCAGTGTTGGGTTTATGGTTGGACTCAATGGTCTTAAAGGTCTTCTACAATCTAAGCAATTCTGTGTAATTGGGTGAGTTTGCCCTGCTCTTTATAAAACTGGAAATGGTAAAACTGACCAAGAGGTTGTGACAGTCATGGTCCTGGCTGGCAGGAAGCACAGCCAGCGAAGACCCTAGCAAGGAAATTCAACCTGGTGTATCTTCTCTACAGCCTCAGAGTCACACCAGCTGTAAAGGTGACTGATAAGGCTTTATAAAATTATAGTGGAGTTGTCAAAACTAGTACTGGATCTCAGTTCTAACATCCAGCTGATGCTGTTCATTGATGTACATTATAAATCTATGCACTGGCCCAGGTTGCCCAGAGCAGTGGTGGCTGCCCCATCCCTGGAGGTGTTCAAGGCCAGGTTGGATGGGGCTTTGAGCCCCCTGATCCAGTGGGAGGTGTCCCTGCCCATGGCAGGGGGCTGGAATTGGATAGGCTTTGAGGTCCCTTCCAACCCAAACCATTCTGTGTTTATATGATAAATTTGATCATGAAAACAGATCTAGTCAAGAGAAGAGACCCTCGAGGTACAAAATATTAATGATTCATGGTTTTGCCACTCCATATTGTGCAATTTGTAACTGAGTTTCTATGGGACACCTTGAGAACGTGCTCCCACTCACCCACCCATCCTACAGCAGAGCACAGCAGCATCTTGGAGTGACACACCAAGGCCTACACATGTCAACACCACACTGACACAAGACATCATGTTGCAGGTAAGAACGTCTACAACCTCAAACCACCACGGGCCAAAAATAAGGGTTCAAAAGCTCTTACAGAACCTGCAAAATAACCTTGAAGGAAACAGGAACAATCCTCCTAAAAAGCAGGATGAGGTGCTAATCAAATGGGGGGGGGGAAATGCACAAACTAAATGTTCCCAGAACAACCTTTTCCAAAGTAACGCAAGGCGTAACAACAACCCAGGAAGGCTGCAGCCCCACCAGCAGACTCACGTTGTAGAGGATGTCTGTCCATCCCTCCATGGTGATGCACTGGAAGACGGTGAGCACAGCAAAGAGGATGTTGTCAAAGTTGGTGATGCCGTAGTTGGGCCCTTGCCAGTACTCCCTGCAGGTGGTCCCACTCTCGCACTGCCTGGCAGGAGGCTCCTCTCCGCAAGGAAAATCTCCAACCTCAGCATCTGCAGAGAGGAACAGCAGGGAGAAAAGTTATTGAAGGAAGACAGTCAGGAAGCTGGTGCTGCTGCATCCACCTTGCACCACTGCATGAGTGTAATTCACATTTCAGGCTCCCTGGTGCCCCAAAGGGCATGGTGAAAGACTTTACACCCATATTTATACACGGCTATGTTCTAAGAGACAGTTTAGAGGTACAGTGGAGCAGAGCCAACCTTGAAGTTCCCATAATTTCTACTTTGCCCCAGTGTTCAGCCATGTGATAGGTGAGAAATGTCACAAAAAAACCCCAGTAGGGTAAAAGCAAGGGCTTGGGAGCAATGTGCTCTTCAAACACAGAGTCAATGATACACCCTCATACACACAGCCAAATGCTAAATACTGATGTGAAAGTAGAAGGGCAGGTTCTTCACCTGTGGCTGAAGCAAGGGCTGCTATTGGGTAGCCCCAAAATCCTGCAGATACATTTGGTAGACCACAGCAGCACGAGGAGCCCCTGGCTTCATCACAAGGCAGTACCACCACAGCAGCCCGTGAGGTGGAACAACAACTCCAGCCCTCTGTAAACTTTATGTTTCTGCTCTAAAAGGGAAGGCTGTGAAGTGCAGGGAAAGCATCCAGCTGCTAAGATTGTCTGCAGCAAGGGTGGGGGTTCTGGAGTCTGCAGCACAGGAAGGACATGGATCCACTGGAGTGAGTCTGGATGAGTCCACGGAGATGATCTGAGGGCTGGAGCACGTCCCGTATGAGGACAGGCTGAGAGAGTTGGGGTTGTTCAGCCTGGAGAAGAGAAGGCTCTGGGGAGAGCTTAGAGCAGCCTCCCAGTACTGAAAGGGGCTCCAGGAAAGCTGGGGAGGGGCTCTTGATCAGGGAGTGTAGGGATAGGATGAGGGGGAATGGTTTTCAGCTGAAAGAGGGGAGATTGAGAGGAGATCTTAGGAAGAAATGTTTTGCTGTGAGGGTGGGGAGGCCCTGGCCCAGGTTTCCCAGAGCAGTGGTGGCTGCCCCATCCCTGGAGGTGTTCAAGGCCAGGTTGGATGGGGCTTTGAGCCCCCTGATCCAGTGGGAGGTGTCCCTGCCCATGGCAGGGGGGTTGCAACTGGATGGACTTTAAGGTCCCTTTCAGCCCAAACCATTCCATGATTCTGTGATTGTGGACACTGTGATAATGTTTCTTTTTTTTGCTTTTCCCTAAGACAATTTCATTTTCTATGCAGAACGCTTAAATGTTTCAGAATCATTCTGGTTTGGAGGCTGTATTTCTTTTCAGAATTACTGCAGATTTGAGCCCCCTGATCCAGTGGGAGGTGTCCCTGCCCATGGCAGGGGGGTTGGAACTGGATGGGCTTCATAGTCCCTTCCGACCCAAAACATTTCTTGATTATATGATTCTCTCCTGAGTTTCTTTTCATATTCAGATAAGGCAAAGTAGGATGAGTCTGTCTTGGTTAAGCATTGGTTAGAAGCTTGTCCAGCATCTTCCAGGCCTAACTGTGATGTCTGAAGCTTTGCAGCCCTCCAGAGACATTGCAAGCACCATCAGAGAGCAGTTTGGAAAACTAAAGTGCTGGATTTTCAAAGTAAATAAATATACTAAGTAATATTCCTGTTTACACAGAGATGCAATGCGGGAAATATTAAAGGATTTTTAAAATGACATGTTATGGTAATGGAGCAGCAAACTGCACAAAATCAAATCCACTGGGGGACAACAAGATCAGCACTAGCAATAATTAGGAATAATCATTCCATAGAGCAAAGCCTGCAGGAGTAAAACAGGATTGTCAGTGTGGCTCCAGGATACGTGCGTGTGTGTGATGCGTTTTCCTGTTGACTCAACACCTTAATGCAGGGCATCTCTCTCCAGCTCCCATATGGGTCACCACAGGCTTTCACAGGGGCTCAGAGAGAGCAGACTGCAAAAAGAAAATATCAAATCTGGCTCTCAGGGGCCATTTGTTTTGTGAGTGCCTTAAAAGAGAACCCAGTTTTATCTCTGTTTGGCCATTTGTTGCCAGGTAATGCTCAATGCAATGTGGTGCCACTAGGAAGGGTTGAGGTTTTTTAAAAAAAGAGACCAGAAACTATCCCTACTTGCATGGCTGAAGAAGACAGAGAAAAGGGGAATTTCAAGGGAAAAAGGGAAAGAAACGTGATGCCCTGCTCTTCTGGAGCAGCTTCAAGGCTGGGTCAGCTGCTTAAAAATAATCCTGTGTTAGCAGGACAGGACAGCATGGAGAATGCAGGGAGATGAAAACAATTCAGGCATCCACTGGAACACACACTGCCATTAATTTTTACCTGTTTTCATTAAAATAGAGAAATATTTCCACTAGCTCAGAATAGTGCCAGGGTATAGCAAAGGCCCTGAATAACCCTTTTGCCATATTTCAATCCCCAGCATCCCTCTTTGTTGCAGTTTATTGCTGACCTATGCAGGGCAATTGATTAGCAGGGCTACAGCAACATTCACTGTTGGCATCTTGTCTCTGTTCATAGAATCAGAGAATCATAGAATCTTCTGGTTGGAAAAGACCTTGGGGATCATGGAGTCCAACCACACCCACCATCCACTAAACCCTGTCCCTCAAAGACTCATCTCCCAGTTTTTAAGCCCCTCCAGGGATGGTGACTCCACCACCTCCCTGGGCAGCCTCTGCCAGTGCCTGAGAACACTTTTGCTAAAGAAATTCTTCCTCACATCCAGTCTGAACCTCCCCTGGCACAACTCAAGGCCATTTCCCCTTGTCCCATCACCTGTCACTTGGGAGAAGAGATCAACACTGGCTCTGCCACAGCCTCCTTTCAGGCAGTTGTAGACAGGGATGAGGTCTCCCCTCAGCCTCCTCTTCTCCAGGTTAAACAACCCCAGGTCCCTCAGCCACTCCTCGTAGGCCTTGTTCTCCAGCCCCTTCCCCAGCTCTGTTCCCTTCTCTGGATGCTCTCCAGCCCCTCAATGTCCTTCTTGTACTGAGGAGCCCAGAACTGACCCCAGTACTCGAGGTGTGGCCTCACCAGTGCTCAGTACAGGGGCACAGTCACTGCCCTGGTCCTGCTGCCCACGCTGTGTCTGACACAGCCCAAGATGCCATTGCCCTTCATGGCCACCTGGGCAGTTCCCTCCATGGTGCAGCTGGTACCACTCACGTGACTCCTGGTTCCAGGAAAAATCCCAGGACAGTTCACTTTAGGGATTTGGAACAGAAACAGGCACGAGCAACTCCTCCTCCTGCTGCCCTCTGACAGACACATCTCTTTAACAAGGCTGACATTTCCACACCCAAGCCAGTCTTTGGAGCCCGTGCTGTCAGCCCTGGGCTTGTTAATGCACCTCTTTGGAGATGATGAGCATTTAGGTTTTAAAAGTCTGGGCTGATGGCTTTGTGGGATGCTTTGCTGCTCCGCTCACAAGGGACCACAGCGCCAGGAAACCTCACCTCTCCCTGCCTTTCCAGAAACCCCATCGTGCCATTTCCCGCCGAGTGGGTGGAATCGATCCCCATAATTCATCCACCGAGCAGCTTGTCAGCCCTTGAGAAAAGCAGAGGCCGGTGCCTGAAAGCAGAGGCGCCTTCCCACAGCGCCCAGCGAGGGGATTCAGGGAGAGGTGAGCCCGGCCGTGAGCCCTCCCACTGAGCTGCCAGGTGCTGCAATGCAGAGAGATGCAACACACACAAGAGCTTCTCGGCTGCACTCCCAATTCCTAGCTGGGAGCCACCCAGTAAGGAAGAGTCACTTCCACACGACACTACACGTGACAAGAATCTGTTCTCCGTCCCCAGCTTGGCACAGAGATCTCTCACTCATTACCGATGTCAGTTGTCTGCAGACAGATTTGGGCTTTATGTTAACCTTTTAGGTTAATTGTTTTCTGAGAAGAGGTTAAAAAACCCCCACCATCTCTTTTCATTAGCCCACTGGCCCATTAGTGAGAGCACTTCAGGGCCCAGCCTGCAAACAAAGGATGCAAAACCCACCCACCTTGGCTAAAATTTAACAGCTCTGAAAATGCAAACCTGTTCATAACTGCTTTCTCCCTGCCATCCCACCAAGAATGTTTCTGCTTGCTACACACCTGGATTGTCCCCACTGTCATTATTCCTCTGTAATCGCTGCAGCACTCCAGAACAGTGCCGTGAGCTGAGACCTGGTCTGCTGGGCATAAACACACACCCCCTCCTCTCACAGAAAGATTTTCCTCTCTGCAAATCCAGTCCAAAAATTCATTTCTTCCAGGAACCGTCCTGCTTTGCTCACAAGCCATCTCCAAACACCTGACAGCCCTTTACAAATTGTGTTAAGTCCTTCTAATGTTACAGAGGAACAAAAGCAAGGAAACAATCTCATCCTGCTTTTGCAAAGCTCTCTGTAAACTGAATATATTAAACTGTTTCCGTGTTGTTGTTAGAAAGCACTGTGAAGGATGCCCAGAGATTTGGCAGGGATGTTGTTATTACCATTTGAATGCATATAAATAAATCAATATTAAGACCTATTAGTGATAATCACCAAAAATACAAGACTGTGTTTTAAAGACAGTCAATTTACCTTAGATTGCAATCTTTTGGAGACAAGAACAGTATTTTCATCTGTGAATAGCCCAGATAACCAACACACATTTACACTGCTGTACAGGAATATTTAAAAATTACATGGGAAAAATAGCTTTTTTTAAAAATTGGGATGAGTTGTGAGCCATGGACAAGCAGCTGCCAGTCCCTTGTGAGGGTCTCTGGGCATTACTCCTCCATCTCCTGGGCTTTATCACTCATTCACAGGCAGACACATCACTCACTCTGCAGTGCCCCATTTCCTTTGCCCTGCTCTATTTGAAGGGCATTTTTATCCTTTCACCATCAAAGGGCTCCTTGCCTTCCATCTATTGTCCTTTTTTATTTTTTTGGTTGCTCCCAGTTTTTCCAACCTTACAATTTCACACTGATGTTCTCATATCCATAACAAATTTCTCCAGAAACCTTGCAAGGACATTCAGTGCTCAGCAGTTGCTCATAGAGCTAAAACCGATGCAAATATCAATTGAGACCAATGAATAAAAAAAATAACAACAAAAACCCCAACCCTTCAACGAGCTGAAACAACAGGAATGAGGTTTTGCTGTTATACCATGAAAACCTTTCTCCCATGAGAGGAAGCCCTAAGCACCTTTGTCTTACTCTTGTGTAGAGTGAGAGTGACCCACGAGCATCAGGGGTGCTGTGGTGATGTAAAAGTGAGAGAAGGATCTGTAGGGTGCCTGTAGGGTGAGCACAAAAGCCTGTTAACTCTTAAATTAGGGGGCTGATGTAGGAGGGAATGGCAAGGGGAAATGGCCATAAGTTATGCCAGGGGAGGGTTAGACTGGATATTAATTAGGAAGAGGTTCTTCCCCAGAGGGTGGTGGAGCACTGGAATCATAGAATCATAGAACCATAGAATCTTCCGGTTGGAAAAGACCTTTGAGATCATCAAGTCCAACTGCACCCATCATCCACTAAACCATCTCCCTCAAAAACTCATCTACCAACTTTTTAAACATCTCCAGGGATGGTGACTCAACCACCTCCCTGGGCAGCTGTTCCAGTGCCTGATCACCCTTTTGGTAAAGAAATTCTTCCTCATATCCAGTCTGACCCTCCCCTGGCACAACTCATGGCCATTTCCCCTTGTCCTATCACCTGGCACTTGGGAGAAGAGATCAACACTGGCTCTGCCACAGCCTCCTGTCAGGCAGCAGCAACAGCTCCCCAGGGAAGCTGTCACAGCACCCACTCTGCCAGCATTCCAGAAGCATTTGGCCAATGCCCTCAGTCACACGGGGTGAATGTTGGGAGTGTCCTGTGTAGGGATAGGGCTTGGACTTGATGATTCTTTTGGGTCCCTTCCACCTCAGGTGATTCTATGATTCTATATGTAAAAGAGGGAGAGAATGCAATAAATGTAGGCAAGGAAAAGGAAAATCAACATAAGAGCAGGACAGAGAGCATCCCAATGAGATGGAAAGGACTAGAAGCATCGTGGTGATGCACTGGGAGCAGAGGTCAAAGCTCACCTGTCTCGTTAGAGAAGCAGGTTTTATGAAACTTCCCCATGTAGAACTCCAGCCCGATGATGGCGAACATCACGATGGCAAAGAAAAGGAGCAGCCCAATCTGAAGCAAGGGCACCATCGCCTTCATGATGGACTTGAGGACAACCTGCAAGCCTGTGGGGACGAGGAAAAACATGTCATCAGTGAGGGAAGGAAAAGAAGCATCTAAGGGTGGGGTGAGGTAGGAGAGAGGAGGCATCTAAGGGAGAGTTTAGGGTTGGGTAATACCAAGCAATGCTACTTTTCCCAAGGTGCTATAAAAAAGGTGTTACAGCCTTAAATCACTCAAGATATGAGACATGAAACCAGGAGAGTTATTTCTTTTTATTCAACACTCTATCTTTTGAGACAGAAAAAGGACTTTTCCTGAATCCAGTGGAGTCCCAAAACTCAGCCTGGAGCTGGACCAGGTCCTGCAGCAGAGTGGACAGAGCAGCAGGGCTGACACTGCTGTGGTACCCCTGTTGTGGGAAGGCCAGGGAGCACAGAGATGCATCCACCCTCCACAAGGCACAGGAAAGCCCCAGTGCCATGCCTACCACACTCCACTTCTGGAGAAACAAAACTCTGTCTCCAAGGCTACCCATCTATCGCTTTTTCACTGGCACTAAAACTCATTTTCAATTAAAACCAGAGAAGATAAGGTGAGAGAGGCTGGAGAGATTGAGGTGGCAGATAATGTCAAGCAGACATGCATAACAAAAAACCTCAGTGATAAGCAGCAGCTGAAAGCCACCTTGGTGGGCTGTCCTAAGGTATGGAGCATGAAGGATCAGCATTGTCTTGCCACCTTGTACAGCACTACTGAGGTCAATACAGGTGCATGCAGGAAAAAAAACCATGAAGATCTCTTAGACAGGAAAAGTACTGAGAGTGTAAAAGAAAAGCAGGTACTGTGCTTGTGTATGAAAACACCTCAAGGTTGTACATTTGCTACATGAAAAAAAACCACAGCACACAGCTTTCACAGCATCACTAAAAACATTATTGTACTGATCCAGGACACATCACCCAGTGGGAGAGGGCAAACATGTGACCCACACCAAGGACAGGGACACCTTGTTTCTCTGACAACTTTATATTGTCACCACCACAACATCATATTGCACAGGCAAGAAGTACAAGAAAAAACAGCCAGCAGCATCTCCTTATTAATAAATGACCTTATTAATAAATCTCCTTCTTAATAAATGACACCTTTCCCAAGCGTAGTCAAGGACCTCTCCTGTGTGGGAATTCGGATTCAAGCCCCACAGTCTTCCATGAGCAGATTTCAGGAAATTTTGGTGCTATGAATTGCAAAGTATAACCTCTTGCTGGATTTCTTCAGCACCAATATTTCAGTCCTGAAGCAGGCAGGGAAATGGCAGAACCAACGCTTCCCAAACCCAGCACCCAGGAGGAGAGGGGGCTGCCTGGCCACTAAGGGGTTAATGCAGAGAGGAGAGGAGCATTCCACAGAGCAGCAGCTCCCTGTCATTGGCTCTTGCTAGAGGGAAAAATCTCTCCATCTCACTCCTGACAGGGATCCCCTGCTATGGGGCAGAGCAGCTGGTGAACAGTGACAACTCAAAAAGGTGGGAAGCAATGGTGTGGGGATTTTGAGGGCATCAGCAAGGCACAACACAACTCCTCACCAGAGTACTCAGCACCTTCACATTAGCATGTAAAATAAGTCAAGTTGCCCACTGGGTAGCAAGATCAAGTCCAATCTGCTCTTTCTCTTCAGTTTTTCCCCTTATTAAAGAGGTTTTATCTCAGTGCAAGGTGCTGGTAATAAAGGTCAGAAGATCCAAGCTCAGGACTTAAGGGCCTGAAAGCTGCACAATTTAGATCTCAGGTTTTCCCACCCCAGAGAATTAATTCAACCCCAAAAGGCAAAGGAGTCCCAGGAAAAATGACTTTCAGGAGCACAGGGCTGAAATCAGCTGCTGTACAAAATATGGGATGAGAGAAAATCAGAGCCTAGCAAAGGCAGAAGCCACGAAGAAGCAGAGGAAGAACACATCACTCAGAAAAGCATGTAACACCCCAAAGGCTACAGAGCACCTCTGGCTGTGAGGATGGTGCTATCAGGACACTCACTTGGGATTCCCGACACAAGCTTCAGGGGTCTCAACACTCGGACGGCTCGCAGGGTCCGCAGGTCAAAATCAGTCCCAGCAGTTGCCAGAATCCTAATTGTGAAAGGGGAGAGAGGGGAAAAACTGAGATTAGATGCAAATTCCACTTTCCAAAGCACAGATAAGCGTTGTGTAAAAACCAGAAAACACTCAAGCTGCTTTAAACTTTATGCCTGTGATTGTATTGCAGATCATGTCCACTGAAAACCTCTCCTCCAGAGCTGCCGAGCCTTGCTCCTGCAAGAAAATCCCCAATACCTGCCTGCTTATAAAGCCATTTATATGTGGTGAGGGGACCTGAGTCTGGCCACAAGAAAGCAGCACCTTGTGCTTATAGGAAAGCCCACACCATTTGTCAGGAGCAGCAGGTTGGAATAAATCCCTCAGTTATGCTAGAAATTACCTGCCAGAGCTTTTCCCTGTAATGAATTCAGAAATCCCTCGAGCACTGATGTCTGGTATTTCCTCATTTCTGAAGCAGTTTCGAGTTATGCAGTTTACTCTGGGTGTACAAACTTAATTTTTTTTCAGAGCACCTTGTTTGAGGAGACTATCAAGAGAGCAGGGAGCAAGCATTTCCTCTGAAGCACTGCAGTAACTCTGATAAGAATTACAGCCTCCAAACCAGAATGATTCTGAAATATTTAAGTGTTCTGCAAAGAAGAAACATTATCACAGTGTTGACAATCACAGAATCATGGAATGGGTTGGGTTGGAAGGACCTTAAAGTCCATCCAGTTCCAACCCCTCTGCCATGGGCAGGGACACCTCCCACCGGATCAGGGGGCTCAAAGCCCCATCCAACCTGATCTTGAACACCTCCAGGGATGGGGCAGCCACCACTGCTCTGGGCAACCTGGGCCAGGGCCTCCCCACCCTCACAGCAAAATATTTCTTCCTAATCCCAATCTCCCCTCTTTCAGTTTAAAACTGTTCCCCCTTGTCCTATCCCTGCAATCCCTGATCCAGAACCCTTCTCCATCTTTCCTGGAGCCCCTTTCAGTACAGGGAGACTGCTCTAAGCTCTCCCCAGAGCCTTCTCCACACTGAACAAGCTCAGCTCCTTCACCCTGTCCTCATATGAGAGGTGCTCCAAGTCAAAATCTTCCTACCAGTTCCCCGTTGTCTGTTTGAAGTGATTATTAGCAATTGCTATGTGTGTTTGGCAGGTTTGTCCCCAGGCTGTTTTAGCAAGGTGGAAGTGGCTGAGCAGCCAGCCCACCAATGGGGTCTGCAAGCCCCCAACCACCTGGTACCAAACACACAAGATGCCACCACTTCATTACCACAACCACAGAAAGTGCTGCCCATGTAGACTCAACCTTGACCATACTCGGACACTTCGCCAACCCTTTTCAGCAGCAAGATGTGCAAACCTAGCTGAAAAGTGGGATTCCAGAGCTGCCAATAGACCATGTACAGAGCTGGAAGAAGGCTGCCAGGCTCGGGAAGTGAATTCCAGGCAGTTCCCTGGGGATTAAGCACCCAGGCACACAAAGATTCTCCGAGAGGTGCAGAGCACACACAGCATGTGCCTGTGGCTCATCTGTGCCTGCCAAGGAGCCCTTTTTCTTGCTTGCTGGTAACAGCCTGCTGAGCATTCAGCAACGTGGCCAGTTACCATAAAAAATACAGGAAAAAGTAGAGTATTTCAAACAAGATGTATAATTTTATTACATAACATGTATTATGCAGGATATCTGGCAAACTCAGCAGCAGAGGATGTGGCGGCGTAGGAACCACTCCCAGTGCAGTTACACGCAGATAAGAACCCTGTCCTTGACTCACTGACTGAGTTAACACTGCTGCACACAGGCCAGGGAAGAGCAGGACCAGCACTGCTGTGTGGAAAGGGCCAGAATCCGTCAGGAGGTGCTGGAGATCAGCAAAAAAAGCATGCTGGGATGTTGGATGGCAAGAGAGGCAGCAACAAGCCAGGACCTGAGGAGCAGAGTATCTATTCCATAGGACATCTGCTCCTGCATTTTCACGACAAGAAAATTCACATTACATCAGTTCCATCAATGTATAAACAACAGGAGACAGTTTAAACCAAGAACCATCACCTGCAGAGAGTTCTTATTTAATCTTCTGCACCCATGCCAATGATTTGATTCCTCTTCTCCCATCCCTCCATCATCACAACTTAATTGCTCAGTTACAAACCTCTGCAGTCTGGGAGCAGCACACACTTCAAGTCAAAGATAATCTTAAATATCCACCTTGGATGTTGCTACTAACGGCACAATTAGTCTCCAGTGAGCTAAGATAAATATGTGCTGTCATCAGGCAGAGCCCTGATTCCTGGTACAAACTGAGACAAGGGGTGCTTAATACTCTCATTGTTTTGTTTCTACATTTAAGAGAGAATGGGAGTGAATGAGGGACAGCATCAAGTAGTCCCACGGGGCCAGGAGATGTCCCAGTGGCTGGAGGACTTTATTCCAGCCTTGTCTTCCTAATAGGCTTGATGCCAAAAGCAGCCTGCTCAAAGTATGGCAACATCCCCTCCCCAGTCAAACCCACTAATTGTTCACTAATTCCCACCTCACTAGCACTGTGATCCCCTACCTGACCTACACAGGGCATCCCACAGCCCACCATCACCCACAGCTGGAGAGCTGGTCCATGGATGACATCAAATCATAATCACAAACCATCCATGCCTGTACAGCTGGGCTGTCACTGCTACACCTGCCCATGAACCAGCCACTCTTGAAAAACAACACAATCCTGGCCAGATTTTAACTAGAGAGAGGAAAAAAATACAGCTGCATCCTAAACAAAGCCACTTGTGGTGGAAGAAACAGAAGACCGAGGAGGGAATGAGGCAGTAGTTCTAGGTCTAAAAATCCACATCTGAGCCTTGCAGGTAAATGAGGAAGGTGGTGAGGGAACCCAGGTGGGCATCCAGCATATTCCCCACGTTAATTGAAGCAGGGAGAGCTGGATGCTGCAGCCTTCTCACGCTGTGTTATGATCGTGGCTCTGCAGCCCCAGGCAGGCTGTTCAAACAGTGGAACGGGGAGAGAGAAGGCCTTAGGGCTTTTAGAAGTGTTATGGGATCAGCATCCATCCCAGGAACCCTGGCACATGGGTTCTTACTGCTCAGAAGGACCCAATGGGAGAGAGCTGGTGCTCTGAAATTGCAAGGGAAGAGCCACAAGGCATTCACAGCTGGAGCCCAGCAAAGAATCACAGAGGGGGAAGCTGTGCCAGGGCAGAAATGGTGCCTTTTCTCCCTGCAAAACCAAAGCCAGTTTAAAGATTCTCAGCAGTCCATTTCCCTAAAGCGTTCACAGACGTGTGGAAAAATGTCCCAGTGACAGAAAGGCTTTAATTAACTTTGTGGCATTTGCCTAAGAGCCATCTTTCTGGTTTGCTTTTCCCCTGCTCCAGCTGAAAACTCGCAGAAGCCACTGTGAGTTAAGCCAGAACAAGTCAGAAATCAACAATAAAAATAAGAGAAATCGTGATATCAAAGGAGCTGCCTGATAATCACATCCTGACAGCCCTGCTGAAGCACCCCAGCAAACAGCTGAGAACAAAGCAGAGGTGACGGGGAGTGAGTGCCGGAAGAGGAAATCAGCTGTGAAAGGCAAAAAAAAAAGCAAAAGACAAGATTTTAGGAGATAACCTCACAAAGAGGAATAAATGGCTTAATCTGCTGCCCTTTGTGTGTCTTAAGGGGTTGTATAGAAACAATGAGGTCTGATAGGCTTGGGATGTAGTCTTTGATAGTGCTTGAAGTGGTTAAGTGCAACAGAATCTCATTAATAAATTCCTCCTCGTAATTCGCCCATTTTATGAGCAGGATGGCCAAACATAGAACTATGGAATCATGGAATGGTTTGGTAAGAAGGGACCTCAAAGCCCATCCAGTTCCAACCCCTGCCATGGGCAGGGACACCTCCCACTGGATCAGGGGGCTCAAAGCCCCATCCAACCTGGCCTTGAACACCTCCAGGGATGGGGCAGCCACCACTGCTCTGGGCAACCTGGGCCAGGGCCTCCCCACCCTCACAGCAAAACATTTCTCCCTAAGATCTCATCTCAATCTCCCCTCTTTCAGCTGAAAACCATTCCCCCTCATCCTATCCCTGCACTCCCTGATCCAGAGCCCCTCCCAAGCTTTCCTGGAGCCCCTTTCAGCACTGGGAGGCTGCTCTAAGGTCTCCCCAGAGCCTTCTCATCTCCAGGCTGAACAACCCCAACTCTCTCATCCTGTCCTTGGATGGGAGGTGCTCCAGCCCTCAGATCATCTCCATGGCCCTCCATCAAACCTTTCTTGCTTGTATGGTGCTGTGGAGGATGATCTGGGCATTCATCCTGCCAGCCCAGAAGTGCTCAGGACCACTGCAGTCGTTCCTCACTCTCATGATAACTTGGTTAAATACTGCTTTCTGTATCATCATCTCCACTAACACTCTCTGACTGACATCTGTTCCCAGAGTCAAAGCCCAAACTTGTAATAAAGACTTGATAACTTTTGTTCTAGCAAAGCCTGGAATAAATTATAAAAGCAACATATTCCTTTGGGTATAAAACTAAGCAAGGAATGAAGGAAAGTTCCTTTCCTGAACATTATGCTAACATAAATAACTAACAATCCATTTGTCAAAGCACCTCAGAAGTCAGAATTTCCGTGTACTGGTTCAGCAAGATGCACACTGTCATAACAATTCTGTGCTTTTCAGTGCTACCCAATAACAAATCTCCTTAACAAAGCCCTAAAAAAAGGAAAATGCCTTGAAACTCCTTCAAGCTTAGTCCCAGATCTCTAAATCCCAAGGACTGGAGTGTGGAAAAGCACACTCCAGTCCAAAGACTTGTCCTCCTCCCACCTTAATAGCCTTTTAGAGACTTTATTTCAGCTCTCCCAGGTGATCTCCTGAGGATCAGGTGACAGAGGTGTTTTGCATCCCCCCCAAGTTAGGAAGAGCAATAGAAACACAAGAGATGTCCCAAGTGAGAGCAAAGAAGAGATGAACAAAACTACAGGGGTTTCTACACATATCTTTGTTTATAGGAGTAACCACACCTGGGGTCCAGGCTCAGCAAAGAGTAGTCAGTGAGGCCACACTCAACACACCCGTATCTCCAGGTGATGGAGCTGTTTTTCACCTGGTGTCCTAATATCACTGTCTATAAATCACAACAGAAATGGTGTGAGATAAGCAGGAGGGAACTGGAGTCAGCTGCAAGTCCAGCAATGTCTGCTTGTGAGCAGATAACATACAGGCACAGCAAAAATCAGCAAGATTAATAACTGAGAACGATTAACACTTCCAAGGGGATCTCACTACTGGACAACACTGGTGCCAGGGCAGGTTCTGCTAAAGGAGGAATCACATAAATTGTGAGTGCTTTTAATGTAATCTTTCCATTTGTTATAAAACTCTACTCCTAGAAAATAAATGGAAGCGGTTGGGGTTTTTTCAGAAGGTTTATCCCAAGCAGATGCTCCTGAGAGCTGGATCAATCTCTTCAGAGGAATTAGGAGAGGGGCTAAAAACCCACCAGACAGCTTCCCTCAACAAAAAAGTAGAACTAACCAGGAGTACAGCAGCTGTTTTATGCAAAGGAGCAGCATTCATCACTTCTGACCCAGAGGATCAACCCC
Source organism: Dromococcyx pavoninus (assembly GCA_033558185.1). Lineage (NCBI taxonomy): Eukaryota > Metazoa > Chordata > Aves > Cuculiformes > Neomorphidae > Dromococcyx > Dromococcyx pavoninus. The sequence goes on along the minus strand of JAUMJL010001284.1, from coordinate 247,197 downwards.
ACCTAACAAAGACACCTTGGCAAGCATCAACCCCAAAATCTCTGACGTAATCAGGAGCACAGAAAACCTCAGTAAATCACCCCCATTCCCAGAGCCCAAATTTGGCAAATTTGGATGCTGGCATTTAACAAGCCCCAATGACACCCAGGAAATGGAAAACAGTGGGGAAGATAGCTAAAATGAAATAAATAAATTCATAAAGAATTTATTTCAAAGCTGTTTCCCCTACCTATGGTGGTCTGTGAGCTGACCATCACCTCTATCTGTGCTACCTGGTAGCTGAGACCCTCACCCACATGCTCCTTCCACATCCCTCTTCTGCTGCCCAGGGGGTGGTGAGGGCCCTTAAGCCCATGGGAGTTGTCACCACCACAGGATCACTATCACAGTGTAAATAGGGACCCAAAGGGAGAACCTGCAAGGTCCTCCTGGTCCCCCTGGTCTTCAGACTACACAACCCCAGGGCCCTCAGCCACTCCCAGACGACCCCCTGGGCTCCAGACCCTTCCCCAGCTCCCTTCCCTTCTCCAGATGTGCTCCAGCCTCTCAGTCTTTCTTGTAGTGAGTGGTCCAAACCTGAACCCAGGGTTTGAGATGGGGCCTCACCAAAGTTGAGTACAGGGGAAGGAGGACTTCCCTGCTCCTGCTGGAACACACCAGGACTGATACAGACCAGGATGCTTGTAAGTGAAAATAAGGAATTCATTTTAAATGAGAGACTCTATGCAAAAAATTCATTCCCCTCAAAAAAAAAAGGCAGCCCATAAAATTCATCTTAAGGAGCTGGGTTTTTAACTGAGGTTTTCCCTTCAAAAGCATATGCCAGAGCATTAAAAATTTACAAAAATATATATTCTCCATTTCTTTTGTTTTACCCCCAAAACCATTTGCCCTGGGGGGCTGCTCTGCCTGCTGCTTTCCTGAATTACTGAAGTGTTTTAGCCACAAACCAGCAAGCAGCATGCTGGTGGTTGGAGCTGGCAAGACTTTCCAGGAGCAGGAATACCAGCAGTGAACCAAGCAGCACGGGAGAGCCACTGGCCTCACCACGCACATCCCAGCCTCTGGATTAATGGTCTTTATTTGGAAACACCAACTTCTGCAGTGTCTGCCCTGCACAACAGCCAGGAGGCACCTACCTGGCCAGGAGAGCCTGAGATAAGTGAAGGTGGCCACCAAGACAGAGCTTCGTATCAGGGAAGCTGCTGCCCAAGTGAAGGTCTGTGAGGGCTGTACCCACATTCCTTGGGTAGAGGAAAGCACAAGCTCCACCTGCACAAAGTGAGCTCCAGTGGAGTCACTCAGTCAGTGGGGAGAGGACCTGCAGGAGGAAAGGAGCAAGTTGTGATGGATTACGAAGGGGGAACAAGGAATATGAGTATTACTGGAGGCATTACAAGAAGAATTATTCAACCCCCATGGCACTGAGGATTAACAGAGCATCAACAGCAAACAGACAGCACCCTGGAGAAGGAGGTGCTGTGGGTTCTGGCAGTTTGTGGCAACAGGGCATCACTTAACCCTGTTTCCTTATAGGTACCAACCAGCAACAGACAACAAAGCCTTGGCAGCAGATGAGGCCAACGAGCAAGACTGACAGGGAGACACCACACCAGCTGCCCACGCTGAAAGCTGCAAAAGGATGCAGCAGTAACCTCTGCAGAGGCACCTCAGCTGCAGCACAAATCAAAATGAGTGTCTTTCACCTTCTTAACTCCAGAGCTCACGCTGAAGACCTTGTTCAGTCTTACACTGGTGATGTGAGCTGGCTGGATTCCTTTGCCTGGGACTCGAGGGTGGGCCAGTGGAGGCAACCAGCCAAGGCCTGGCCTGTGAGCCACCCCCTCAGACGCCGGCAGCAGAGAGCCTGGATCGTGTCTGGGCTGCAGCGACGCGGCGGTCGGTCCTGCTGCTGCCTTGTCCTCCCAGCCACGGCACAAGCGGTGACCAAAGCAGTTGGAAAGATGCCCCTTTTCACTCAGTTTGATTTCATGGTGTGTGAGCTTTATCTGGATGACCAAATAGAGACTCAACACCAGGTCTGAGCAGATAAGTCGATCTGGCATACTAATTGCACCATTTAATTTATGGCATTACCAGGATCTTCTGTTGGCTCCATCACTCCACGGTGGTGACTCCACCACCAGCTCCTTGGAGCCCCTCTCACATGGAAGGACCAGCTCTCTGCCTCTCCTTTGGATGGCCAACACCAAGTCTAAGCATCCAAGTAGATACCTGCATCTAAGCCCACTCCTTCCCTTCAAAGCACATCTACAACCGGGTCCCAACCCTTTCCTTAACACCAACTTACTCAGAGCAACTCAAGCTGACCTCTGTGCCCAGATAAACCTGTTTGTCCCAAAGCTGACTGCACCCATCTAAACAGTCTCACTGTGGTGAAGGATAAACCTCTCTTCAGCTGTAACACGCAGGGAACAGAAAGCAAAATAAAAGACTCTGGAGGAAATAATAATATTCAACAATAAAGGGTTACTCTGCCTCAGAGACATAAACAGCAAATTCATTCCTTGGTTTCACAACAAATGAGTGCATTTCTGACCTTTTGTAGCCAGCACTAAATTTGCCACCAGCCTTCAGCACACAAAGAGCTGCCTGGACATGAACGCAAGCTCTCTCCTCCTCTTTGCACAGCAGAAATGCTCCAGAACCTTGGGAGGAGAAGCAGCTAAACGAGAGCAGAGTCGCCTCCCAAAAGCACCTGCAACCTACTTTCCTGCCTGCAATTCCTGAGCCAGGCTCCAGGGAGAAGAGCACCTGTAGAGACACAGTCCTCTTCTACAGTGAGACACAAAGCAACCCAGCAGCGTGCAACACTCCAACAGCAGAAATGAGGTTCTGCAGAGTGCAGAGAGCTGGGGGCTTGGCTTCTGCTCAGGATGAAGGAAGATATTCTGGTGATGAGACAATTGTTCAAATAAGGTCTTGCTGCTTCTAAGCCAGAGAGACAGGAACATACCACGCCACAGAGTAGAAAATGCAGCTCGTTGGCCATAAGCAATGACAGCTGGCAGGGAAATGCACACGTCCAAAGCATTTTAGTGAGCTCACGCTGGGAAACCAAAGCACAGAGGAGTTAAAACCATCCTGCACTTCGTTGTGGCTGGAAAGTAGGTCATACCTTGAGTCTCGCTACATTAACGTTACAGAGGAGAGACGGCTGCTTTCTGTCCTTGAATTGGGCATCCCAGAATTTTGTGTTTGGCATCAGAGGATGCAGAGAGCAGAGGCCTGGAGCCCAAGGCACTTTCCTGGAGACGTCTGGTGTCACGCATCCTACCCCATGGTCTCTTGTGTCTGGGCAAGCTAGAGAGGATTTATAGTTCAGTAGCAAACAAGGTTCTTAAAGAGAAGAGGGGAAACTCAGGGTGAGCAAAATTTTTCAACTGTTTTTACTTTATGAGGGGGAAAAAAATGAGAGAGCAATGAAACATAGTTTGGGGTTGTTTGTTTCATTTGTCAAATTCTAAAATGAAATATTACAACTTTTAATGTGCTTTCCTTTTTAGTGAAAGCAATTCACATCGACTCTGCAAATACTCTTAACTTGATTTAAAGCTGCCATTTGCCTGGAAAATGCAGCCCCCCCACATCCTGTGTGCGTGAAAAATGTCACCCAAAGCAGACATTACTTCTCCTTGCGAGGCCAGAAAGTCAGGCAGAGCGTGTCTCTGCTTGCTGGCAGCTCAACATTGGGCAAAGGGCACAGGACAGCTGGTAGGTGGATGGGGGATGTGATTTTTCTGCCAGGTGGGCTAGCAGGGCAGCACAGACACTGCAGGTGGTACAAGATCTGAGTCACTTAAAGTACAACTCAACCCTTCTTCCTTAAATTACCAACCAAACAAGAGCCTCCTTGCCAGATGCCCTGGGAGCGCTGACGGAATCTGTGTTATTTGGAACCAGAACCACATCGCCCTCTGCATTTTTGGCCAGTCCCCAGAAGCAGTTGTTCATGAGTTGAAGAGAAAATGTCATCGCTATCAAATTACACTAGTGTTTAAAAAGCAAAACAAAGCAAAGTGGTTTAGAACAGAGCTCAGCCTTCCCTCTTCAGGCACTGAACTGGTGCTGCTGGAGCCGGCAGGAGGAGGATGGGGAGCAGCAGCCCATGGGGGGCTGGTGCAAAGGAGAAGGAAAAACATCTCTCAATGTGGGGCACATCAGTCAGGATGGAAAGTAAGCCTCTCGTTAGGTTACTGTCCTCTGGGCCTTTCTGCTCTGCAGGCTTCTCTTTTCCACAGAGCCACCAGCTGAACCATGCACTTGCTTCCAGAGGGAGTGCTTGGAGGGATGGCCTTCCTCCGAGTCCATCCACTCCTCCAGGAGTCATCACCTCCCTGATCCACTTCTGATCACAACGGCCCAGGAATTGGTGCGTGGATTTGACCATTCTTTAATGCTCTTTGGAGGAAGAACCATCTTGCTCTGCTCTGGTTTGCCCCAGGGAGGTCCTGCCTGTGAGAGCACTCCGAGATGTTGGTGTATGAGCAAGAGTCAATACAGCACCTCACCACTGCATCACTGAATGCTGTAACAAATCTAGAGAGGGGCAGGTAGTGAGCAAAGATAAGCAGGACATGCAAAACAATAGACAAGAAGGCAGAGAATGAAGAGTTAAATAATTCATGCTGTCACATTTGCACACTTTCTATGTCTGCTCCAGCACTCAGCCAGCCTAGACCCAACAGCATAGGATGAGAGCTGGCAAGAACTGAACATCAGCATCATCCAAACCTCGATGTATTTGCACACTTGACCAATTACAGAGCTAAAGTGACTCATGAACGGAACCAAACCACCCTACCTAGAAAGCTTTACCAAAATTTCAAGTTGTTCCTAATCATTTTTTCTCACAATACATCAAAATATTAACAAAGGTCCCTACTGCCGTCACCATGTCACTGTACCTCTCCTCTTCCCTGCACTCTCACTGCGTTCATCCTCTCAGGACAAGTACATGGGAGTCACACTTCATCCAAGGAGTGATGCTCAGGTCATGCTGCCACTTGCATACTGTGCAGGAAGACCATTCAGGTGATCTAACCCCATGGACTCCAAGCAACTACCACGTTACACCACTGTGTTACACCCACAGGGCACTGCTGACTCCCTCACCTACGCCTGCCATTCTATGTATTCCCACACAACAGCTTGAATCAAGCTGGATGATGCTGGAGTTGAGTTCAACAAGACAAGAAAATTGCAACCCATCCATCTCTGGCAGATCACAGGTCTCTGAGGGAAATTTTGCCTATGAATGCTCTGAGCAAGCAGAAATGCAGATGTACTTCATATACATCTCCAAATCCACTGCCTTCAAAGGACCCAAACCCAAGCATTTTCCACCCTGCAGCCGTGCCCCGTGCTCAGAGATGCAGTATTGCCAGCAGTCACACAAGTAGTCAGCCCCAAAATCAACAAGGCTGGCTTAAATACACGAGGCCACTTAAAAAAAATATAATATTAGGGCTCTCTAGTTGTCTTGTGATTCCTCTTCCTTTGTAGGCAGCTCGGGTCGTGTTTTCAAGATTCAGTTTACAAGCTACAAAATATTACACACAAATAAAAGCTGAAACTCTCCTCTTGTCAGAGGAATTGATATAAGGCATCAGATAGTGTAAGATTTGCATTATAATCTCTCCTTTAACATACACCTCATTGTCACTCCCGTAAGATATTATTCTCCCTCTTCCTTTGAATTTCTTTTTTCTTGGCCAGAACTCTCACAGCAAACACACAATGTTGTTCCAAAGAAAACACAGTTTGCCAAGACATCTAAAATATTGTGTATTCCCTCCATCTGCTTCTGCTAAATAAACCCAGGGCCTTATCTAATATAATGAGTAGATGTTGGCAATAATTGCGTGGCCATCTGTACCAAGCTTCAAACCTGTTGCAAGCTGGGCTGTGGACATGAGAAAGTCAGAATTTATTACTTTCATACTGGAAACAGAAATTTTAACTCCCCCCTTCTGTTTTTTAGGACAATTTAGCCATATCAGCTCCTATACTTGGTGCTTGTGATGCAATATTTTACAAATGTGACAGATAACGCCCCTCTTTTCACTCTTCTCTGTAGGTAAAGATCAAGTTCAGCAGCCAACAAGGTTCAGAGCAGTCCCAGGTGAGCCCTGTTTTGCAGCACAGCAGCCTCAATGAGCTGTCCCTGCGTGGTGCAACCACGACACAACATGTTTCAACAACTACACAACATCATTCCTGTGCCCAGACTCTGCTGAGGACAACCACGCCAGAGGAGACTTCCCAAAAACTTTAAGGCTTAATTAAGTCTCTTCTGGCTGCACTCAGCTGCTGGAACAACAGTGTGCAAAGTTAACATCACCCAAATTTGCTGAGGAGTTACTCACCTGATCACTCCCTCTCAAACTGAGCCCATGGCAATTCAAGAGTTCAAACAAGTCATAGAATCACAGAATGGGTTGGGTTGGAAGGGACCTCAAAGCCCATCCAGTTCCACCCCCTGCCACGGGCAGGGACACCTCCCACTGGATCAGGGGGCTCAAAGCCCCATCCAACCTGGCCTTGAACACCTCCAGGGATGGGGCAGCCACCACTGCTCTGGGAAACCTGGGACAGGGCGTCCCCACCCTCACAGCAAAATATTTCTCCCTAAGATCTCATATCAATCTCCCCTCTTTCAGCTTAAAACCATTCTCCCTTGTCCTATCCCTGCACTCCTTGATGAAGAGCCCCTCCATAGATTTTCTGGAGCCCGTTTCAGTACCAGGAGGCTGCTCCAAGGTCCCCCTGGATCCTTTTCTTCTCCCATCCCAAAAACAACAGCAATGCAAGTGGGCAGTGCAGTCAGGTCCCAGTGAGCAGAGCTCGTGGGACCTCAGAGGCCAGAGCAATGTCACTGCTGCAGAGAAGTGACATCTTTATAACCGGATAGGGGAATGCGTTTCAATTAATTGGCAGTTCCGATAACGGAGGCTTTCGCTCTCCACTGGGCTGTTAAGAACACTGGAATTGCTGCAGATAAAAGCCTGGCAGCATTTTCATCATAAGCTCACCATTTCTGGGCTGTATAATCCAAACATTAAAATATACATCATCTGGGCTGAAACCTGACATACGAGGTCCCAGCACAGCAGCAAATGTTTGTGTTTTCCCAATATCCGGAGTAGTCCCTTTGGGCCCATCAGGCAGTTACAAGCCAGCAGAGCAAAGCTGGAAATTGCAGTTTTCCAGGGCAGGCTGCACTGGCATTAGTTGAGGGTTTTGGAGCTTCATTTCACTCTGCTGACCAAGCAGACAAGTTTGTCCCCATGCTGCTGCCAATACAAGCAGATAGCAGCAACCAGCACAAAAGAATATGTTCATTGGCATTGCTCGTTTGCTGCAACAAGTGAACATGAGCCAGCAGTGGCCCCGGTGGCCAAGAAGGCCAACAGCATCCTGCCTTGGATCAGCCATGGTGTGTGCAGCAGGAGGAGGGAAGGGATCATCCCCCTGGACTTGGTGCTGGTCACTCCACACCTTGAATCCTGGGTTCAGTTTGGGACTTCTCTCTCCAAGAAAGATGATGAGTGGCTGGAGCACATCCAGAAAAGGGAACAGTGCTGGGGAAGGGTCTGGATTATGAAGCAAGAGAGAGACCTCTGGGGAATTTCTTAGACAGCTGCCGGAGAGGCATGAAGTATCCTGTGGTCCACAGCAGCTTTCTCACAGGGCTGCACATGAGACCATAGCACCAAGGACTTTGGGATGTAGGCCAACAGCATCAGATGCTTTTTGTTGATGCAGCCTATTGCTGTGAAATGGTCCAGAAATCCCTCCTAGCTTTTCGGCACCGGAGTTAAGTGTTTCATTAGGAGCTAAATCACCTCAGGCTTACCTCTAGAGCCAGCAGAGAAAAGCAAAAGCAGAGAGAAAAAAGAATCAAAATGCAGTGCTGGCAATCTCTGGTGTCCAAAACACTTAAGTCAGGTTCACCAAGGAGTAACAATAGTGGCTTTAAGATCTGACTCAAGTTTAGTTGCCACGTGAGCAAGACAAGTCATTGTTTCACGTCCTGCGGCTGCTTTCTCTTTATAATGTGATTTTTAGGAAGGCGAAGCTTCACATCTGTCTGGATTTAAATCTCAGGAGGCTTGTAGCAGCCAACTCCAGTCTCTGTCCATTCACTTCCTCTCCTGGCCATGACCACCCCTCCCCATTAAATCACCCAACTCACAGAAAAAAGGCCCAGAAAGGTAGCTCTGGGGCTGAATTTAGAATAGAATCACAGAATCTTCCGGTTGGAAAAGATCTTGGAGATCTCGGGTCCAACTGCACTCAGTATGGCCTCCCTGGGCAGCCTCTGCCAGTGCCTGACTACCCTTTTGGTAAAGAAATTCTTCCTCACATCCAGTCTGACCCTCCCCTGGCACAACTCACGGCCATTTCCCCTTGTCCCATCACCTGGCACTTGGGAGAAGAGATCAACACTGGCTCTGTCACAGCCTCCTTTCAGGCAGTTGTAGACAGTGATGAGGTCTCCCCTCAGCCTCCTCTTCTCTAAGGTAAACAACCCCAGTTCCTTCACCCTCTCCTCATAGGATTTGTTCTCCAGCCCCTTCCCCAGCTCTGTTCCCTTCTCTGGATGCTCTCCAGCCCCTCAATGTCCTTGTAGTGAGGGGTCCAGAACTGACCCCACTACTCGAGGTGTGGCCTCACCAGTGTCGAGTACAGGGGCACAGTCCCTGCCCTGGTCCTGCTGCCCACGTTGTGTCTGACACAGCCCAAAATGCCACTGGCCTTCGTGGCCACCTGGGCCACTGCTGGCTCATGTTCAGCTGCTGCCAACCAACACCCCCAGGCCCTTCTCCTCCAGGCAGCTCTCCAGACACTCTTCCCCAAGCCTTAACGCTACATGGAGTTGTTGTGACTTAAATGGAGGACTCAGCACTTGGCCTTGTTGAACCTCATCCCGTTGGTCTCAGCCCATGGATCCAGCCTGTCCAGATCCCTCTGTAGAGCCTCCCTTCCTTCAAGCAGATCCACACTGCCACCCAAAACCCACAGCCAGCGTTGAGACAGGGAAGGACCTCTCAGCACTTTTCCAGTCCATGGACATTATGTTAATGGAGAGCTTGCACAGTGCAGCCAATGGTCTGAACAGCATTAAACTCCAACCAGAGAAGTTGCAGGGAGGACACAGAATGGATTCCAGAGGAAGCATTTCCAACATTTGCTTAGTCATCCCCTTCCCATTTGGTACCGTGAGCGATTCCTTCCTCCAGTAGTCCTGGAAACGGCAGGAGGAGGCAGCTCCAGATGTGTACGTGGCAGCTCCAGATGTGTACGTGGCAGCTCCAGATGTGTACGTGGCAGCTCCTGGCACAAGCTGCTGCTGCAAGGTGGCACTGGGGAGGATCTGGACTCCTGCTCTGTCCTTTCAGCCAACCTCACCACCACCCAACCCATCTTCCCACAGCACACAGGTAACATCGGCAATTCCTGCATCAAGGCAGAGTAGTGGGATGCTGATAGAGGACTGGGAATTAAATGCATCCATTGCACTGAGGTCTGAGGAGACACCCAGCAGTGAGGAGCACCTAAAATAATTCAAGTCCTTCTTCCAACAGTGCTCCAGCCTGTCTTGGGGTCTTCAGCAACTTGCTTTGCTACCCTCCTGTTCTGATTCTGCTTTCCCCATCTTCCTTGGACTAATCCATAGCTCAGGCCAGACACTGCCAACAGCTCTGCAGCATTCCAGCACCATGGCATTACCACCATAATATTTCAGAGCTCTAAGCATTACCTCAATTAAAAGAAAGCACAAACCACTGCATCGTTTAACTCCTGCATTAAGAGCAGCCCCAGCAAAATGCAAATAGGTGGCATCTTAGTGGCAATAACTCAAGCAAATTCAGAAGCATTGCTAGTTCTTAGAAAAAGCACTTAGAGAGGCTTTTCTGCTGAACAATGCCTTTTTCCACCAAAAATGTTTGTTTTCAGGGAAACATCAATTTCAGTTTTCCAGTGGGAAATAACAAAACATTTCGGTTTTGTTTTAACTTCATATATGACTTAAGATTTTGTTTTTATTTGGTTGTTTTTAACAGTGATGGTAATGTAAAGCTGGCTGATTGCAGGCATTTTCACTCAAAATCAGGTTGAAACCTCCCAGGGGAAACTCTACATTTTGAAACAAAAACTTTTAGAACGAGGATTTTTTTTCTCCACTATTTCTCTATGGGGAAAAATCTGGATTTCTGTCCATCCATCCTTCAAACCTGGTGGGAGGATGCCCTCACCCAAGCCACTTCTTGCCCATCAGGACTTGGTGTGAGCTCTGAGCATTTGAGATGGAGCCAGTTGCTTGGTGGCATCTCCCCCACATTCATGTCACCAGGAGAGCTGGGAGCAGCAGGTCCCCCTGCAAAGGCAGCCCGCGCGCCAGGAATGCTCATCCACAGCCAGTTTCCAGCTCAATTTCTCAGAGCTTAGGGAAACCCACTCACCTCTTCAGCTGCTGATGCCTCAGATGACTGATGGCACTTTGATATTTATATGAGCAGGCTGTTTGTCACAACAGTCTTCAGTAGACCACATTTTTGGCAGGCAAGGAAACTGATTTGGTTCCTTGCAACTCATGGAGAAACAATGGATTTATGGTGGCCTTTTCCTTGTCATCTTCCCCAGTAGCCTGACACGGTACACGAGCAAGGGCAAGAAAGATCAAACAGGTTGCTGAGAAAGAGTGGAGGTTCCATGTGGGGTTTGCACCATCAGGTTGAGGACGATTTGGAGAGTGAAAGCAATGCTGGGGGCAAGTAAAATCCACCTCAGAAGGAACAAGCTTGGTAAGATGCATCTTCCTTCCAGAGGACAGGTCTTGGTGACACAAAGGACATATCCATGGGTAAGTTTCCAGCAAATGAGGGCAAATCAAGTTGTAGGAGAGGGAGGAAAGCAGGGGAGTAAAGAAGATGCCAAGCAACATCAATTTCATGGCTTTGCCAAGAGCACAGGGTGAACTGGAGTGATAAGATTTGCATCTGGGCTTTGCAGGTGATAAAATATAGAGGCTTGGGTAGGAGTCAGGATTTGGCATTTATCTCAAGCCCTGCTCTTCTTCAAAAGAAAGGACTACTTTGGAAGGTCTTGAAGTCAGCAATAGAGATGCTTGGATGAAATCAGCAGGCACCTCTCTGGGGGACACAACTACACCCTTTCCATTTATGCATCTTGCTTTAGAAAGGAGACCAGGGCACCACACGGACAGATCTTTTTGCTGCTGGCGATAGCTTTTTTACTGCTATTTAAGTGTGGAGGCAGAGACATACAAGCCTGATCACATCTCCTGCAGCTCTTGCAAAGTCCAAACCAACCACAGTCTGGTCACCCCTGCCACGGCAGTCACTTCATGGAACTGAGTCACTCAATTGGCGCCTGTCAGTGCTCTCCCACCGTGCCTCACGCAGCCCTAAAGCCCCTTCTAGAAGCATCACCAACACCTGTATCCCAACCATTGCTGTCCCAGTCCTCAGCATCTCGCCCAGCTCTGCCTGAGCCAACAGCTCGCCCTCACATCACAGTATTCCAGCTTAAATCATGTCAAACTACCCTGACAGGATTGATCTCTTCCCATCCCCAACATCTCTTGGATTCAGGAGTGCAAGCTCTGCCAAAGACCAAGGTGGTGAATCTAAAACGAGGAGAAAGCTGAGGCCACCAAATTCGTCACACTAGTGATTGTCCCTGGAGCAGGATTTTAACTCCTTGACATAGAAATGAGAGGCTGGATCTGCACATGCAGCTACATGAAAGCCCCTGAAGTCACAGCTAAGTACAAGAACTGAGCTTTCACAGCTTCCATTTCCCTGACTCCGTTCCAGGAGGGCAGACTTTTTTTCCCCTTTTCATTTTCCTCTTGTTACAATTTTCTCCCTTGTTACATGAAGGAGACAGAATTTTAATGCCTTTTATGTTCTGTGAAAGATAACAGCAAACAGTACCACTGTGACCTTTCCAGTAGTTTATAATTCCATCAGCTGTCCAGACCCACTCTTCCTTTCTCCATGCTCAACTGGGAAGAGCAGAGCAGAAGGGACATTCAGCGAGAGCACCGCAATGCTGGGAGTGAAACAGAAACGAGGCCTTCCTGGTGGAAGAGAGTCACAGAAACATAGAATCATAAGGTTGGAAAAGACTTCTGAGATCATCAGGTCCAACAATACCTGTCCGCTTCCTAAACCATATCCCTAGAGAAAATCATCTCCCCACATTTTAAACACTTCCAGGGACTCCACCCCATGCCTGGGCAGCCTCTGCCAGTGCCTGAGAACCCTTTCAGTGAAGAAGTTTTTCCTGATGTCCAATCTGACCCTGCCCTGGTGCAACTTGAGGCCATTTCCTCTCATCCCATCACCTGTCACTTGGGAGAAGAGCCCAGGATACATCTCACCACAACCTCCTTTCAGGCAGTTGTAGACAGTGATGAGATCTCCCCTCAGCCTCCTCTTTTCCAGGCTAAACAACCCCAGGTCCCTCAGTCACTCCACACAGGCCTTGTTCTCCAGCCCCTTCCCCAGCTCTGTTCCCTTCTCTGGATGCTCTCCAGCCCCTCAATGTCCTTCTTGTAGTGAGGGGCCCAGAACTGACCCCAGTGCTCGAGGTGTGGCCTCACCAGTGCTGAGTGCAGGGGCACAGTCCCTGTCCTGGTCCTGCTGCCCACGCTGTGTCTGACACAGGCCAAGATGCCACTGGCCTTTGTGGCCACCTGGGCCACTGCTGGCTCATGTTCAGCTGCTGCCAACCAACACCCCCAGGTCCTTCTCCCCCAGGCAGCTCTCCAGCCACTCTTCCCCAAGCCTGGAACACTGCTGGGGTTGTTGTGTCCCAAGTGCAGGACTTGGCACTTGGTCTTTTTGGACCTCATCCCGTTGCTCTCAGCCCATGGATCCAGCCTGTCCAGATCCCTCTGCAGAGCCTCCCTTCCTTCAAGCAGATCAACACTGCCACCCAGCTTGGTGTCATCTGCAAACTTGCTAAGGGTGCACTAAATGAGGACTGAGGAGCACTATGGGATCAGCCAAGGGGCAGAGAGTAGGCCACCAGTCCCTGTCAGGCATCCCATAGCAAACAACATCAGGGTGGGGAGAAGACTGCAGTGCCCCAAGGATACAGCTTTGTGTCTTTCCAAAGCCTGAGGAAGGTGATGATGGAGAAATGCTTCTGTGTTGCTAACAAGGAGAGGGAGGTTAGCTCACAGCACAGAGAACAGGTTCCCTTGGTCTCACCAGCTGAGAAATGAATGACAGAATCATAGAATGGGTTGGGTTGGAAGGAACCTTAAAAATCATCCAATTCCAACCCCTCTGCCATGGGCTTTCTACTTTCCAACAGACCAAGGTTGCACAAGCTGACCTAATGAAGATGAGGTGAAGCCTCGTGCCTTACACAGCACCACAAACTCCGGCTAAGACCCAAACCCATAGCCCCAGGATATTTCCCAGACACTAAAGCAGGTGCTGTCACCAGGCTGGGGAGGGGGACAGGGGCCCCTGCCTCTGCTTTGCTGCTCTAACACAAGGGTTTGCCTCCTCCCCGGGGTTCTCTCCCCATCCCAGCAGGGACCTGCCTTTCCCATCCCTGCACCTCCAGCAGCTGCAGAAGGGGCTGCCCAAGGAAGAACAGAGGCACAAAACACCCTCAAAGGGGACGTTGCTTATAGCACACAGCAACCAGACTGGACCATCTCTGTACTCCAGATCCAGAACTCAATTCACATCAGATGGTGGCTACTCAGCTGTGGACAGGACCATCCACAAAGAGAAGCTCACACACAGGGTGCTGCATCTCCCTCCAAGCTGCTTAAACAGCACAAAGGGCTTCACCCCCTGCTCCTTCCTCTTCCAAAATCATCCTCTCCCCCAAATGTTTAACTGAAATCTCCTCTAATCAAGCTGCTTCTCACTGAGAGGAGAAAATGGCTCTGGCTACCATAGGTGAGTGATAACCCAGTAAATTTTAATCCTTGCCTGTTATTGTATTACCACCAGAAGCACACGGATTGAGATAAAAGGATCACCAGCCCAGCCATAATTATATTAGAAAGGTAATTATCTTCTCTTCCACCTGACTTTGTGCTTTCTTTCAGTAATGAAGTTTCCAGCTAATGTTTGCAGCGACGGGGCCAGCCACCACAAACTGCTGGGAAACACAAAAGCTAATTGTCTGTTCGGTGTGTGAGAGCCAGAGGGTAAGGCTGTGGAGGAGAAAGGATCAGGGGAGCCTTGAACTGGGAGCCAATTGGAGCTCCTGGCTGTTGCCAGTGCCCATGACCCACCACAGAGCTGGCCCTGGAGGCACCCTCAGGTTTTCAGCTACAAACACGAGCACTCCAAATCACAGCAGTTTGCTCTCAACTACACATTCCATGGAATCATTTGGTTGGAGAAGACTTTTGAGATCGTTGAGACCAACCATACCAGCCCACTGCTAAACCAGATCCCTGAGCACCTCATCCACCCAGTTTTAAAACACCTCCAGGGATGGTGACTCCACCACTGCCTTGGGCAGCCTGGTCCAATACTTGACAACCCTTGAAGAATTTTTTCCTTATGTCCAATCTAAACCTTCCCTGGCACAACTTATGGCCATTTCCTCTCATCCTGTCACTTAGGAGAAGAGACTGACACTCATCTCACCACAGCCTCCTGTCAGGCAGTTGTAGACAGTGATGAGGTCTCCCCTCAGCCTCCTCTTCTCCAGGCTGTACAACCCCAGCTCCCTCAGTCACTCCTCGTAGGACTTGTTCTCCAGCCCCTTCCCCAGCTCTGTTCCCTTCTCTGGACGCTCTCCAGCCCCTCAATGTCCTTCTTGTAGTGAGGGGCCCAGAACTGACCCCAGTACTCGAGGTGTGGCCTCACCAGTGCTGAGTACAGGCACAGTCCGTGCCCTGGTCCTGCTGCCCACGCTGTGTCTGACACAGCCCAAGATGCCACTGGCCTTCGTGGCCACCTGGGCCACTGCTGGCTCATGTTCATCTGCTGCCAACCAACACCCCCAGGTCCTTCTCCTCCAGGCAGCTCTCCAGACACTCTTCCCCAAGCCTTAACACTACATGGGGTTGTTGTGACTTAAATGGAGGACTCTGCACTTGGTCTTGTTGAACCTCATCCCGTTGGTCTCATCCCATGGATCCAGCCTGTCCAGATCCCTCTGCAGAGCCTCCCTTCCTTCAGGCAGATCCACACTGCCACCCAGATGGCACGTTACGGATGAAAAGGGAAACTGAAGCACGGAACAGGAGAGGGACTTCAGTGCATCCTTCAGACTATGGGTGCTCCCAGCCCTCACCCGTGTTTAACTCCACCCAGTCTTTGGACCAAAGCTGCTTTTGGCCCCTGAGCCATCCTCACTTGTGTTTCTAAGCACAGAACTAACACGAGGGCTCTTCTCCATCTGACAATAAATCATCCGGAATCGAATGAGCTAAATATAATTTTAAATAAGCACACGTGGTACAGATCACAACAGGAAGATGGTGGCTTACATACAGTGTGTGCATTGTTTCATAGAGGGTGTTTTTGTGCATTGTACTATTACTGAGTAGAATAAAACTACCAATCAAGACACTTAATTGTAATAATTATAATCTTTTGGGGAACGTTTTGAAAAATTACTGTCTTTTACCAGGGCGTAACTGACCATATGACATCCTCTAGAGTATTGCCACCAGAATTTCTTCTATCTTTCCAAATTAAAAGGCAGGACAGTACTTTGTAGAAGCTCCCAGAAGGATCAATTCCTACCCAGAACAGCAGTTTGTGCTGTTTGTCTCATGCCATTGCAGAAGAGGATGCTTTTCTCCTTAGTGATAAGTGGTGCTCTAATGATTTAGAAAGGTATCCTAAGAAGCCAAAAGTGAAAACACATTTCAGCTGGTTTTCCACAATATCAAAATTTGCACTAATTTTGCTTGGATTGAAAGTCTATCTTCTGAGGGGGTCCCATATCCAGTGCTTTCTAGTTTAAGATGGACCTAAACTATCCCAGGACTTTGGTTCCAGCCCCTAGAAACCAACCAGCACCCAGCACCTCCAGACACCACAGAAGAACCAGCACAGACATTGGCCTACACATCCCCCAGTGCTTTGCTGGGTGATGTTTCCCTGCCTCTTCCCACAAAACAGCACTCAAAACCTACCCAACAAGGCAGGGTTTAATTTCCTCCTTGTGCTATTGTACATCTCAGCACTTCAGACCGCTGTGTCCCTGCATCTTCACAGTGATGCACAGAGTCCTCAGGCAGCAGCACAGCTTTTCTGTGCTTTACACCAACCTTCCCAACTCCTTCAAGGACATAGTGTCCACCCCAAACAGCTTGTAATACCCTTCCTGTGTACCAGTGACCCTCCTGAGCACACCTGATGCAGTGAGGGGACAATTGGAGGAGCTGCTGCTCCCTGATAAATGATAAGCAGCATCACCAGGGCAGGGTAGAAGGCTGGAGGATGATTGCATTACAGGAGGACACAGTGAGAAGCAAACACCTGCTGCATCCCACACCTGCCCTTCCAGCAGTATCTCCTGACAACACATGACTCCAGCTACAGCATTTTACAGCTTTGTGGGATGTGCTTCCCAAAACCCAGCCAGCTCATTGTAGAAACAGCCTGGGAAGGAGCCTGCCTCCAGCTACACATAGAAATGGGGCAACTGGGAGAGGGGATTTGGCTGGAGCTTTGTTAGGTTTAAAACTTTCAGTCTTGTAAATGACTCTCCCCAGGTGCAGCTGGATGAAGCTGAGGGGAAGAATTAGAGGCAGATAAAATCAGTTGTGCAATCCAACGCGATGTTCCTTCCACCTGCCCACACCGCTCCCCCCTGCCTTCAAATGCAGCAGTTGAGAGAGCCCCACGTGCTCACAGAAATACCTCTCTAATCCTTCATTTGTCTGAGATCTCTCCCACTCATCACTTCCAGGGGGGACAAGCAGCACAGGAATCATAGAACTGATCCACTTCCCATTTGGGCAAAAAAAACCCGGACTCACCTGGAGGTGCACAAGGAGCAACCTGACCCTGCCAGGTTCAGCTTCCCCATTGCCACCAGAGTCTCTGCACTGACACCAGAGCAGGGCCAAACACTTGAAAGGCCCAGGGCTGCACAGCTGATGGACTCCATCGAGTTTAAAATGCATATATGAAAGTAATTCTATGAGAATCCTTATCCCCCAGCTCAATATCTGAGCAAACGCCCTGAGGGAGCCAGTGCCTCCACCACAACCGCACAATGAGCTGTTTTGGAAGAGCAAACAAGTGACAACCCCTCGCTGTGCCACCTCTCCTGGGACAGTCTCTCCTCTCCCATCATTTAGCCCTGCAAGATGCTCCTCTCCAGCCAGGCTGAGCCACAGCAGCACTTTTCCATGCTCCCCACCTCAATGACAGATCGTCTTCCATCGCAATATCCAGCCTCTCAGTAGGGTGCAAGGTCAGCAAATCCTCCTCCGCGGCTCAGCCTGCGTTCGCCTGCAGCCCAGATAATTGACTCATCTGTAGGCTTTCATCTCCTCCCTGGGCTGGGAAGATGAAGTCAAATTGCACCTTCAAGATTCAAGCTGCCTCGTGCCACCCTTGCCAGTCAATAAATCCCTACTACCCTCACCCTGTGGTTTTCAGTGCAGCTTTGGAAAGATCAGGCCAAAGCACTTGTGGAAATCTCCCCTCTCATCTGTCACACAGCTTGCTCTGAAACATGAGCATCTTTTAACCTGCTTTTTCTTATTTATTTAAGCAGGAAAGGAAGGAGAAAAACATTGCAGACCAGCCTGTGTCAGCAATTAGGAGCATGAAATATCTGGCAAGAGCAGGTTTATAATTAGAGCTTTTACCTCGTCCTTCTCTTCTCCCCCTGCCAAAAGGAAATCACTCAAGACCAGCCACACCTGCAAAGGTTGTGCTGCTCCCAGGGAGCCTCAGAGGACAGAAGAGGCTGCAAGGACTGCAGGCAGCACAGGGTCCAAGAGACTTATCCCAAGGGAATTCTCTTCTGGCTGATCTTCAGCCCTTTACCCCTCCCACATGGGACAACCTGCTGCTTCATTCCATCAAATATAAGCACACTCTTCCCATCCACCAGTACCAGTTTTTCACTCCTTCCCCACTGCCTTCAGGCTACCCACACACACACACCACACATCTCCAGCCCCACACTATGAACTACATTCCCTCCCAACTTCTTAGCATAAACTGCAATTTCCACAGTACTCTGACATCACATGCCCACAGATTGGAATAAATAAGATCACCCAAATATCCATTTATTAGTAAGATCAGCCCCTTGTATCCAGAGTCTAGTTGCTGACTGCCAGTGACACAAAAAATTAATAGATAAATACAATATAAACCTCCCAACGTCCTGAAGGCAGTAGAAGACAACTGTGTAGCAGAGCTGTGCCATCCCTGGGCAAAGCATATTGAGGTCCACCAGGCCAGGTCAGCATCTACAGACTGTCCTAGCTCTTGTATCTCAGGACTAGGGTTGCCCCCTCCCCACAGGGCTCTTCTCAGCAAGTTTGTTGAATTGGAGAGACCAGCTCTGCAATGACCCACCTTGGCCCCCAGGGTCCTCTTTTGCCTTCTAGGATGCATCTGAAAAGACACAATCCTTGTGCTACTAGAGATGTAAAAAGCCTAGACACACGAAGGTTTTAAGATCATGACAAGGTCCCTGTCCATACCCTGCAGTGTGAGATGGGATTTTATCCAGTGGAACAGTGGCAGTAGGGCAAAGGGACACAGCAAACCTTCCTGGGGGCTTGTGACCTGGCAAATGTGGGCTGCTGAACCTCAAAGCTACTTCCTTTCAGCCTGAAAGAGCACCCTGGCTAGGAGACAATGCAAAGGGAGCTGATGGTGCTGTGCAGCCAACACAGCGCATCCCTGGCACGAGAAACAACCCGAGATCCGACACAACACCCTGCACCGAGGCTCCTCAGGGCAGGGACTGTCACTCCTTGCACACAGGATTCATAGAATCATAGAATGCTTTGGTTGGAAAAGACCTTCAAGATCATTGAGTCCAACCATACCTGTCCACTACTCAAACATATCTCTGAGGACCTCAAGTACCCATTTTTTAAATCCCTCCGGGGTGGTGGTATTCATAGTAAATGGAGATATTAATTTCATTCAGCTCACAAAACGCAAGCCAATCCTTTAGGCCCCCTCTACAGATGTCCCCTGAAGGCCACTCACTGAGGAATACCCAGGACAGGTGGGATGAAGCCTCTCTTCCTTGGCAAGCCAAGCTGGACACCTCGCCTGGACTCAGGCAGTGGACTTGCTAAGTCTGAAAATCATCTCATATTGGTGGCCTCCCATCACTAACACAACCTCAACAGTAAGACACAGCAATCATTCACACAGCAGATCAGTGCTAGCTGTGTTACTCAACAAAGAGGAGCAATGCAGAGGGCCTTACACTGAACCAAGTTACCTCCGTGGCTCGTGCCAGGCATTTCCATAAGAAGCCGTGTGCTGGTCTCCCCCCTCCAGGCTCTAAGTGCCAGCGCCCCTTACAAATTACATTACCCCAGTTTGAGCCCGTTTCCTTTGCTCCAAAGCTTCCAGCTCCAGATATTAATGGCATTTAATGAGGAGCAGCTGATGCCTGTTCATATTTCACTTCCAAACAGCACATAGTGAAAGAGCTCTAGGCCCAGCAGAGACCTGCTCAGCGCCGGAGCCAAGATTCCTCCCCTCCCTGCCTGCCCCTCAGTAGAGGCTCTCTCCTGGTCATCCAGGAGATCCCCATGGCCCATTCTTCAGGCACTGGAGATTAGGAAGAGGCAGGAAGCAACCTCAGGAGAGCTAGACTGGTATTGCCATTTCTTCTACTCAATTATAAGTATTTCTAAGAAGATTGCCCAACAAATGCCATTTCCCTGCTTCATCTGGGAGAAACCCTTAAATACACAACTCACTTTTGTCTCCTCCTGGACATGCTGTCCTTCCCAATGCATATCTGATGCCTGCACCCACCAGAGAGAGATGCACCACCCTCAGACCCAACACAGCTTCACACAAATCCCAACACTACCCTCAACTCCTCCAAATTCTCTTGAAAAAGCAATGTGTAGCCCAGCAGAACAAAGGCTTTCAAGACATGCCCTCAAACCCTGTGCATCAAGTCAGTGACAGCACACATCTCCCCTGCCTTCCCTGCATAGCAGGTTGGCACACAGCTATGGTGATCTAAAGGAGCTTTTCATCTTTAAAAGGCATAAAGGAGAACAAAAGGCAGATTTATGTACATAGCACACACATCTATAACAGGGCTAATCACAACTCCAGCTCCCAGGCTTGCAAGCCAGCACAACATTACTGAAATCACTCTGTGATTCGTTACCCCTAAGCAAGCCAATGTGTTTCAGGAGCAGCTGGATTTGTGTGTAGCATCTGGGGCCTGTGGCTGACAGGCAAAGAAAGGGAGCCTCAATATTAGCTACATGAGAAACTCATCTTCTACAGATGCCCAAGAGGAAATTAAGAGTCAGCTACTGACATCCAGATGAGGAAGGGGCTGCTGCAGACCCCACAGCATGGCTGGTGGGATACATCCTGCACTGGGGGGAATATCAGTGCACTGGTTTGGGCTGGGATAGAGTTAGTTTTCTCCATAGTAAGTGGTATGAGGCTGTGGTTTGGATTTATGCTGGCACCAGTGTCGATAACACAGGGATGGTTTCATTACTGCTGAGCAGGGCTTGCAAGAAACAACAACCCTTGCTGCTCCTCACCCCATCAGTGAGTGCTGAGGGGGTGCACAAGGAGTCAGGAGGGGACACAGCAGGGACAGCTGACCCCAACTAACCCAAGGGATAGCCCTCGCCACACAGGACCCTTCTTGGCAATCAAAGCTGGGGGAAGACAGAAGGAAGGTGTCCTGGGGGGCATCCAGCACGGCATCGCCAGCTGGGAGAGGGGATTGCCCTGCTCTGCTCTGCACTGGGGCAGCCCCACCTCAAGCACTGGGGGCAGTTTTGGGTGCCACAGGATAAAAAGGACATCAAACTACTGGAGAGTGTCCAGAGGAGGGCACGAGGCTGGTGAAGAGTCTGGAGAGGAAGTTGTATGAGGAATGGCTGAGGTCACTTGGTCTGTTCAGCCTGGAGGAGACTGAGAGGGGATCTCAGAGATGATTGCTGTCTTCTCATAAAGGAGGGAGGGGAAACAGGGGCTGAGCTCTTCTCTCTGGGAACCTATGATAGGACCCGAGGGAATGGCAGGAAGATGTGCCAGGGGAGGGTTAGACTGAAGGGTTAGACTCCACCAGCGGGTGGTGGAGTCCTGGAACAGCTCCCCAGGGAAGCAGCCACAGCACCCAGTCTGCAGCATTCCAGAAGCTTTTGGACAATGCCCTCAGTCACATGGGGTGAATGTTGGGGTTGTCCTGTGCAGGCACAGGAGTTGGACTCGATCTTTTTGGGTCCCTTCCAGCTCAGGTAATCCTATGATTCTATGACATTCAGATGGTGTTTGCCTTCCCGAGTAATCATTATGTGGGACGGAGCCCAGCTTTGCTGGAGATGGCTCTAAACACCTGCTTGCCAGCATGAAACACTGAATTAATTCCTCATTTTACTTTGCACGTGCAACTTTTGTTTTACCTGTTAAACTGTCTTTATCCCAACCCACGAGATCTCTCATTTTTACTCTTCTGATTCTCCCCCCCACCCACCGGGGGCAGCGAATGAGCAGCTCTGTGGGGCTTTGTTGCTGGCCAGGGTTAAACCAGGACACCCAGTGTTCCTTGGGAGGCAGAGGCACCAACACCCTCCGTGCTGGCAGAAACTGCTGGGCAATGCAACAGGGACCCAGAGGACCCGTGTCAGGGTGTTGGCACATCCCACAGGCTGCAACAAACGTGGTGGCACTGAAAAGAGCAGGGCAGTTGCCAAAATTGTCTACACTTACCTCAGCCATGTGTGAGCACTGACAAGTGGCAAATGAATCCTTTAGCAGGGCTAATTAAGGTGACACAAGAATATTTCTGCTGAATATTTAGACAGGAGAGTGGATCTGGCTGCCTGAAGTGCAGAGATATCCCTGCCAAGATCGAAACCCCACCTGCCCCAGAGACAGGTAACAGCTTAACACACAGTTTTCTACCTTGCACACACAAAAATATCATATTTAAAATCTGCACAGAGGCTTGGAACTGCCAGCATCTTTGGAGATTTGTAGCATTTGTGAGGTAAGTGGATTTCAATTAAAGCTGTCCATAAAGAGAGAGGGCCTCTCTTTCTGTCTAAATGACAGCAGCACATCAGAAGGCGCGTAAAACGTATTTTTAAAGACTATACCTCAGATGGTGGAGAGCACCATCTTCTTCCACTGAGGGGAAAACCAAATTAATTGATACAGGTCAAACCAGAGCAAGACTCTCAATTATTCTACAGTAATTACTCTAATAAAAATTTAAACGCACATAAGCCAGCTTGGTAAGGTTTAGCCTCAATATTAGCTACATAAGAAACTCATCTTCTACAGATACTCAAGGGGAAATTAAGAGTCAGACTCCCCAGACAGGGCTCCTTCATGCAAACAGTATTTTGCCAACCATATCCTGCATCAGAAGTGTGAGCAGCAGGGCTAGGAAGGGGATTCTGCCCCTCTACTCTGCTCTGGTGAGGCCTCACCTGGAGCCCAGTGTTCAGTTCTGGAGTCCTCAGCACAGGAAGGACATGGAGCTGTTGGAGCGAGTCCAGAGGAGGCCATGTGGATGATCCAAGGGCTGGAGAATCTCCCATCCAAGGATGGGCTGAGAGAGATGGGGTTGTTCAGCCTGGAGAAAAGAAAGCTCTGGGGGAACCTCAGAGCAGCCTCCCAGTACTGAAAGGGGCTCCAGGAAAGCTGGGGAGGGGCTCTTGATCAGGGAGTGCAGGGATAGGATGAGGGGGAATGGTTTTCAGCTGAAAGAGGGGAGATTGAGATGAGATCTTAGGGAGAAATGTTTTGCTGTGAGGGTGGGGAGGCCCTGGCCCAGGTTGCCCTGAGAAGAGGTGGCTGCCCCATCCCTGGAGGTGTTCAAGGCCAGGTTGGATGGGGCTTTGAGCCCCCTGATCCAGTGGGAGGTGTCCCTGCCCATGGCAGGGGGGGTGGAACTTGATGGGCTTTGAGGTCCCTTCCAACCCAAACGGTTCAGGGAGCACGGGAATATATGTTGCCAGCACACACACGTGCAAATTCCTACCTTGTATGCAAGCACAGCTATCACTTGAGGAACATAAAATCTGTGCTCAATGTATTATAGCATCTTCAATCCACACACAGAGCTTGTCTTACAAAAGCAGTGGTGAGATAAATAGCATGAGTTTCCTATTCAAAACCCTCTGAGGATGAGAAATATTATTTTCATTCTCATTTTAAACACAGAGAATGGAAGAGAGCTGAGCAAACTCCTTTTGGAAAATACTTTATCAAAGGAAAACGCATGTGGAGTGAAACCAAAAGTGCTGGCTAATTTGGGCTGAATACAGTAAACAGCCTCAGCCAGGAGAAATGAGGAGCTGAAGGAGTAATCAAACATTTCCTTTCGGTGTTTGCTAAATTAGGTGGTACAGAATGGTGATTTAATTTCAGTAATTCTCCATATGTCAGCATAAAAGAGCTTTAAAATATATATATATAAACGGTAAAATGGAGCAACACAGCTTATTTTCCCATCTTGTGAGAAAAAAATGATAAGAAAAACATCTAAGGTCCGCCAAGCGTGCTGGAGCTTATTTTTCTCAGATCATTCAACATAAATGGAAAACGATAGATCAAGCTCTAGAAATCAGGCTCAGATGATTGCCTTCAAGCCCCTGAACCACTCAGTCCAACTCCATGCCAGCCTGTGCTTGGATTTTCACAGCCTGGTGAGCTGTTCTGTGGTGGCAGGGGCTCCAAGATGATGGACACCCTGTGGAAGGTACCCTCACTGCCACCTGGATTAGGGCCTGGTTTTACACAGTGCCTGTGTTGGGCAGGAAGGCAGATGGGCAGCATCAGCGTGGGCACCCACTGAGGGATCCTGCCCACTCCCTCCCTCAGTAGCTACTCAGGTTGTTTCTGTAGAGTAGAACTACTCTACCAGAAGGAATTCAAAATGCCCGGCAGCCCGATGATTAGAGCACTTATTAAAAATGCAACACTGCTTTCTGTTCCTGTCCTAAAAATCAAGCAGAGCTTAGCTCTGAGGTCTGCTCTCCTGAATCCAAAAGTTCTGAGCATGATGCTGCAAGGAGCTCTTGGGCAAGTTGTGCCTCTTCACTTGGAGCTGTTCCACTTGATGCAAATACCCTTAAGCCATCGGGGAGGCCATCAAAGGGAGCAGTTACGGGTTCAGGTTATGTTCCTGTTTAGCAGACATTCCACTTGATTAAATACCAAACCAGATCGAGTCAAAAAGAGTCTTTAAACAGGACAAGATGTTCTTATTCTGTTCCCCCAAGACACAAAACATTCAGCTGTGCTGGTTGCCCAAACCAGAAGCCACTCCTAGCCTCCCAGCTGGTCCCAGACTGGGGAAAGGTCTTTCTGCTCCATCAGTCCTTCCACTAGCAACAACCCTGGAGAGAGTTAGGAGGTGCCTCCCACAGAGGCAGGCTGCAGCACTCGAGGGTATCACTCCTATAGCTGCCCAGTTGCATACTGGTGCCCTAAGAGCTGCACTGGGATTACCCTTATCAAAGAGAAACGAGATGAGCTTTAGCGCAGCACTAATGCATCTTTCCACCTTTGATGCCAGGTGAGCATGTGCACATTGGGAGCACTGCCTCTGGACAGACAAGTCCTGGGAAAGCCACAGCCCAGAGCCTGCTGGAAGTTCTGCCAGTGAGAGGTGAAGGCTGTGCTGTCACACAAACAGCAGCGCACACAGCACAGGGGAGCTGGCTCGCGGCTCTCAGTAAAGCCACCGCTCCCTTTAGGCAGCTCGGTTCCCTCTGGGACATCTCTAACTCCCTGGTGTTCGTTTTATAACTCCCCTCAGTGCCTGAACCAGAGGCCAGGGGCCTGCTAAAGCTGCAATTAAAATGGTATTTTTCACGTTAGAGAAGAACTCCTGACAGATGACAGGTAGGAAAGCCAGGTCAGAGGGGTAATGTTTCCTATTAGGACCTCGTGGAAAACAGAGTAGCTTTCAGGAATTCATCTGCCATTAGATGATTGCTTAAAAAAAAACCAGTTGATGTGTGTTTTCCTGCAGCTGTATCATTTGGTCTAACAGGAGATTACACCTCCCAAAACACCTGCCTTCCCCCAAGCTTCTTAAACAGCCTCCACCACTCAGCTCCAGCCCTGGAAATCCATGGTTTTAACTCAGAAAGCCACTAGGTTCAGGTTTTGTATTTCAGGCAAAGAAGCAGACATTAAAAAATAATTATTCAAGCCTCCTCCCCTCTCCAGGTCACTCTGCACCCCATCACCACCCTGAAGAGATGCTCTCCCCAACCCCAGCACCCCCAACACACTGTACAGTGTCGGAGATCGTTTGAGACTCATTTCCCACCAACCCTTTCAGATCTCATGTATTGTTCGACATCCTGACATGCACAGGCAAGTTTGTTCCCTGCAGGAAGAGATGGGGACAGACACAGCTCTAAGGTCTGCTGCCAGCAGGGATGCACAACCCGTGTGCCTTGGAGCTCCCAGCACAATCAGCAGAGGATGCAGGCAGCAGCTGAAACTCTCTCACTGTGCATCACTGGGATTTCCCAGCTTCATTTCCAGCAGCACGGGGCAGAGGCAGAGTTGGACTCCAGATGCCTGTAACCAGGCCAGGGTGTTCACCCTGCCAGCCAGCATCAAAAACCTTAACTGGAATTAGGGATCAAAGACAGGAAGGGAATTTATCAAGCACAAAAGTTCCTATTGAATCCTGCAACTGTTTCCACATGCAAAGACCCAAGCCCAGCTTCCACCCAAATCCTCTCTTCTTTAGCAAAGTCGCAGCCCTTCAGTGCCTCCCCTTGCAGAGAGATGCTGGCCCACAAAAGCCTTTTGCTCCCCTTTCTTCACATTGCCAGGCACTGCCATCACCAGGACAGGCAGCACCCAGCCTGCAAACCTGCCAGCCACACGCAGCACCATTGCTCCAAGCCCCCTCAGGGGGTTTATATCGGACATCAGCAGGGATGCATGAAAAGATTTGAGTGAAGCCCTGGCAGAGGCTGCCCGGGGCAGTGGTAGAGTCACCATCCCTGAAGAGGTTCAAAAACCCTGTGGCTGTGGCACCTGGGGACAGGGTTTAGCAGGCACAGTGGGGTTGGGCTGATGGTTGGACTGGATGGTCTTAGGGGTCTTTTCCAATCTTAATGATTCTATGAGTCCAGACAGGGAACAGCAACAGGAACCAGACGAGAGTCAGAGAGCAGCAGCTCTGTCCTTTGGTGGTTTCATGTGAGAGAGGCAAATTCTGCTGAGCTCCACAGGCTGTGGAGGATGTGGCTCAGGGGCAGGAAGGGGCTTAGAAAGCTTCCTCTCTCTCCAGGTGCCATTCAATTAAAACAGGTCACAAAGAGTAGGAAAAACATTACAATGAACTACAGTAGGAGATTCATTTCCAAAGATGCCCAGGGCACAAGAAAAGAAAATATTGATTAGAACTGGCTGTAGATTTTCTGGAAGAACAGTTTTTTGACATGAAATGACAATTTGATTATGTCAAAATTTCCTGATAGGCAAACTCAGAAAAATTTCATTTAGGTAAACAGCCATGATCTGTCTTATCACTGAATGTGTTTGTTCTTATTTTGATACCACATTTACTTTCACTTTAGTAAGTCTCACACCACAAATAAATTCTAGAAACAAAAAATATTCTCTTGATTTACCCCCAAATTATTTCCATTGTTCACATTTCAGCTTTCCAAACACGTGGATTTTGACATTGCAAAATACTTTGACGTGGTGGAGACCCCAGGTTCTGTCCTGACTTTGAACAGAGGCAAAGACTTTTTGCCTAAGAGGGTTGATAGGATGAACTATTTCTAGAGAATATTTGTAACAGTTGTTTTAATTATTGAACTGGTATCAACTATAATCATACTTCTCAATGAGAATGACACTGAGGCTATCTCAGGTGTGCTTTTATAGAAACACATTCTCATTTGGTACTTCTGGCATTTGGAGGGGGGTTGGGTTGGTAAGCTGTTGGGGGTGATGGGGTTATAGAATCATAAGGTTGGAAGAGACCTCTGAGATCATTGAGTCCAACCATGCCTGTCTCCCTACTAAACCATATCCCTAAGAAACTCATCTACAAGTTATTAGCCAATAGTTATTGGCAACAAATAATGGCTAGATTCTGTTTGAAGACTGAAAATCCATTGGCAAAACCCTTCCATCTCCAGCAGACCCAGCTGGGATTGCAGCCTGACCTGTCCCTGGGGATGGGTGGCAGCAAGTCCCCTGACTCCTCGGAGCAGGGCCATGCCATGGCAGTACTGAGGGCCTTGGGCTTCCAGATGTTGCCAAGGCAGAGCAAAGGCCTGGGTGTAACAGCAACAAGAACTACACAAAACCCCCGAGGGACCAGAGTCACAACAGACTCTACTGATCTCAAAGGAAGCCAGGAACCAAATCCTTCATGGATCGTGCTGGGGATATTATTTCTCACACCTGCTCTATCCTGTCTGGTTTTTTCCCCTGTTTTGCATTTTTTGCCCTCACTCCTTTCATCACATCATTTATTTAATTCACCATTGCCTTTGCCTTGTTCCCTAAGTACTCTGAAGGCCTTCATATCATCTCCATTTTCCAGACATTAAAAGCATTTATTTTGACTTCTGGTGCCTTCAGCACACAAAATCAGCCCCAGCTGTACTCAAAAAACAGCAGCCTGATCTCATTATATGCCTATTCTTCGTGTAGTATTAAAACAGAGGGGGAAACCTAGCTGCCTTTCCAATAATCCTGTTCATTATCCACGCTCCGAGTTCAAAAGCTGAATGCAGAGGAGACACCGCTGGGTCTGAACTCCCCTGCTCCTAACACATCCCTTAGCTCCCTGGGTTTCAGAGGCAGACAGGATGGTGAAGCCTGCACTGATTTTTTTATAGCACAGTATTTTAGAAGTTGCCACAGAGCAACCAGCAAGAAGTATGGAGCCAGGGACTTCCAGAGCAGAGGAGACACGGTGCGCAGAGGAGCCACCACCTCATCTCTCCAGAAGAGACAGAGTGCTGTAGAACCTCACTGTGACAAGGTAGGAAACTCCTGCCCCAGCTGGAGGCAACCATCCCACCTCCAGGATGTGTCTCAATGCAACAGAGCTCAAACCACTGTCGAGACAGAACTAAGCCAACCTGCTTTGCCTGCAGCAAGCCCGGAGAAAGATTTGGATCTGGGTTTGGGTGACCTTATTTCAACTCCCTCCATTCCCTCTTGAAGACGTGATGCACTTTCCTATGACTTTCCCTAACATTACCTCCTAAGGGAGAAGGGAAACCTGCAGTTGAGGGCAGCAAATTCTCATGCCAACCTGCCCTGATCAGCAAAAGCACGTCTGCAGCACTTTGCACAGAGCAACGTGCCCTTTGCATGCAGCCTCAGCAGCTCTTACAGAATAAACACAGCCCCCACCACCTCAATAAGCTGATGCTGTAGAGTCAGGCTCTGCAGCAAGTAAATCCCACGGAGCCAAGCCCCAGGCACAGCCAGGGGTGGGTCTCAAGAGCTCGCCACCACAGGGACTGACACACATCATCAGCAGTTCATGTCCTGGGCAATGTAAGCACCACCACGTTAAACCCACTCCCTGCTTTGTTCACCGGGGGGAGTGCAAATTCCACATGAATGCAAGCAGCAGTGTGAGTAAGACCCGACTTAGCCTGGCTCCAGGGAGGCAGACAGCACGTATATTATACATACAATAAAGCCAGCTGGCTTTTGCAGGCTTTGCCATTCAGATTGCTCAGCACTGGCATTTCCCTTGTGTGCACTAACACACACAAGCTGTGTAGCCCTTTGGTCCTCACTTATCCCAGCGACTTTACAGGCTGATTAGGATTTGGGATATTTTTTAGCCTTTATCCTAAAGAGAAAAAGCACCCAACCAAAAAAAAAAAACAAATCCCTAAATTATTAGACTGAGAATGATCAGTAGTGCTTAACAAAGAGAAAAACAACAAATGACCCCCCAAAACACACAAGCTGGGAACAATATAGGGGTAGCTCTTTGTAAGGAAAGCTTTTCCTCAGCCTCAGCGTGGCATTGTGCCACTCCTCCATCATTTCTCTCACTGACACACAGAACACTGGTGTAGGGTCTATTTCCACAACCAACCAACAAACTTCTACCATTAAAAATAAAGCAAGATAATCTTACTGTTAATATGGCCCGGGCAGGGAGCAGCAAGCAGACACTGCCAGGGCCTTGGGGTCATAACCTTGTCTCCTCCAGTTGCCAACCCAAGCACAGAGTCACCATTTCACCAACAGCTCTCACAGCACGTGACATCACTGCCAGTGGACTGGTGATATCTCCTCTCTCCCAGCCAGGCAAGGCAACCTGGAGAGACATTAATTGCCTTGCCCAGAATCATGTAAGAAAGCCGCTGGAAATCTGGGAGTAGGAGCCCAGGGACACTTGGCTACCTTCCCCATATTTTTACCCACCCCAAGTGCCTCAATTATTCCCAAACCACGTGTCCCCTCAGGTTTGCTCTCCTCCCTGTAGGGGGACTTGGGAGAAGAGCCCTGCTCTGCAGAGCTCATAAGCACATGCACAGGGGCCTAACAGTGAGATACTGAAGGAGTTGTTCAAGAGCAAAGGCTTCCCAGAACAATAAGGAGATAAAGGCTAATGCACTGGAGAGTCTGTGAGGTCTCACACACCCTAAAAGCAAAGGGTCTGCTCAGCTCCTGTGTCTCTTCCCTCCCTGGGCACATGAGTGAGGCTGTCCAGGCACAGGAGAGCTCATCAGCTCCGGCTGGAGCCCTCAAACCAGACAAAGATCAAAATCCCCCAGCCTGGATCCTGCACCCATCCCCAAGCTCCCTCTACTGTTCCCAAGTGCATGTTACAGTCCTCGATTCCTCTTGCTCACTTTTCCATCTGCAGAAAGGCTACAGCAGAAATTATGTCCTGCTGCCACCAAAAGCTGCTTCCACCTAGGTGGGTCTATCAGTGAGATCAGTGACAGCAGCAGAAGGAGCAGGAAACCACAAATACCTTTGGAGTCTTTATCTGGGATGAAGGTGATGAAATGAGAAAAAGCAGAAACACTTGGGATAAAACAAAAGGGGAGGAGGAAATCAGCCTGCTGCAAAGGGATCAGGTGTTCTGCTGAAAAACAGGGGAAAACCAAAATACATAAATGTCTGAGCTGCAGACAACTGTCCCACTAAGGGTTCCTCTCTTTCTCTGCTTTCCCAGTTCCTCTCTTACAGTAATATTGCCATTCTCAAAACCCTCCAGCAAACACCTGGGGCATCTCTCAGGGTTAGCGAGAGCTCTAGTTCTTCTCCTGCAGGTCCTTGATCTCAAACCCATCTCAATGTTCAATGTTCAGAGACAGCTGCTGTTGATATCCCATGTGTTGAGCACTGCTGCCAGCCTGCCTCTGCCCTGGCCAACTCAAAGCAAGGCACCACTTGGCTTTCTCTTTTCTATGGGGGAAACACCACACACTCCAGAAGAGCAGAGTCCAGCATCGCTAATACCATGAGGAACAACAACCCTCTCAGCTCTGTAAAACCTTAGCAGAAAATGAGTTATATCAGAATATCCTGCATTCCTGTGATTTTCCAGACTCTTTAGAGCTGATTTCATGTGAACTCAACCCAGCTGACACTCATTGTCCCTAAGCAGTTTACAATCCACCCTGCACTTGGACCAGCCTCAAAAATTCCAATCAGTTTCTTTGAGCAAATGAAAGAAGGCAGCCAGTACAGCCTAAATACAAATAGTAGATTACTTGGATGGTTTGTCTCCAGAGTGGGTTGCAACTGCATCTTCCTACATGGAATGGCACAAAAGGAAGCCACAGGTTCTTATTATCAAGGAGGTTAAAGACAGCACCACCCTGCTACACGGCATCCCCCGGCTGCGCAGGCTTTTACCAGCGCCTGCGTGAACTGGTAAGTGATTCATCTCCATCTCCAGGGGATTCTTCTGGTAACTGCTGCACATCCACCTTGGGATGACAGAGCAAAACTAGCAGCAAACCAACCCCTTCACTTCTTTTTCTTAACCCCACCAAAAAGACTGGGATATCAGAATCAAAGCTAAAAACAATCTGGCTCCTTACACAGAGGGGTTTTTTAAAACCTGTTTTCAGCTGACAACAATAAAGCTCCTGTCCATAGATTTATTGGTGAAATTTATGAGCCAGTGAAGAAAGCCACCAAAAAAAGGAGGAAGCAGAATCAATTCCAAATCTCAGGACAAGAAACACGTTTCAGTGGGATTCAAAGGTGTTAATGTCAGTAAGCCAGACAGAAAGAAGCACGAAATAAACACACATATGCTGTAATCCCTAAGGTCCTTTGTCTGGAGGACACCAAGCACTGTGCTGTGACCTAAAAGCAGTGACTCCTAAGGGACAACCAGGCCCTGCTTGCAGACAGACAAGAAATGAGGATGAAAGCAAGAAGGCAGCATGACAAGTTAAAAAAAAAAAAACACAACACATCTCATTCCATTTATAAGGAAAAAAGTAGGAATAAACCTTTTCTTCAACTAGAGCTTTCTTTATTTGATCCAAATGAAGGAGGCTCTTCCCCAGGTCCCCCCAGATGATGGCTCTGCTGCCCACAGGAATGGGGTCGGGGAGCACAGCCATCACACCCCACAGCCCCCTGAGCACACCTGTAAGGCACTGAGCATGTCCCCAGCTCAGCCCCAGCCTCTCTGAGAGGAGCCCACAGGCTTTTCAGCTCAACCTTCACTCACGGTGCTTCTGGGAGAGTTCATCAGGCATCTGGAGGAGAGACTCAGCCAGAACTGCACAGAGACAGCTGGCCTGCCCTGTCCCCAGTGGTGCTGTACAGCCCCACCATCAGGTCCCAGTGTTCAACAACCCACCACACCCAACAAGGCTCCATATGCCCTAACAGGGACCACACAGGCTTTTCTGGTTTAGATGTGGTACAAAAAGGGCCTTCTTCAAAGGCCACCTCAAAAGCAGGAATAGTGAACATGCAAAGCATCCCTGTGTCCATGAGTGAAGGAAAGGGCAGTGGTTGCCACCACCTTTGCATTCACCTATTTCACTTTGTCCAGCAGCTGATTCTGGAGAGAACATCCTCCTGCAGCTGTGATGAGGAGCACACTCATCCCTGTCCTCCCACAGCCACCTGAGAGGCAAACCTCTGCCTCCAAACTCACCTTGGCAGGGCCACAGTTTAATGATAATGAGAAAAGAGATGAACAAGACTCCAAAATTGTTTCTAAGTCCAAGAGGCTTAATTCCAGTTTCCCAAATTATATCTATGTGTGTGTATATATCACAGACATTTTCACATCAGTCCCTTGTCATTCAGCACCAGAGGAAAACAGAAGGCTTATTCTTTATTCCAAGTCATTTCTCTCTTCAGCACAAGCAGGGAGCTCAGCAAGATTGAGTCTGCTGGCTATACCGAGATACAAACAGCACTTTCTCTACAAAGGCCTTCTCCTCTGGAAAATCCATTTAGAAATACCTACAAAGAATCATTTGCTAAAGAAAAAGGAAATCTGAGGTCACAGCGAGAGGGTCGTGATTACCAGAAAGGCAGCGAAGGGCCAGGGCAGCTCCAGGTGGAGAACGTGAGGAGTAACCACGTGTTACCTGAGCCAGTGAGTGCAGGACAGGAAGGAAACCACGCCAGCATCACTTTGATAATCCAAACCATTTACCCTAATCCATGAGAACAGAACACTGATGGGAGAAGTTGGCAGGAGGCAGAGTTGCGGCCAAGTGAGAAATAAGAACCAGAACACCTGGCTACAGAAATGGTCTAAAATATCCCAAAATAATTAACTCCTCAGCATATTTTGTTTATCCCTTGCAGCAGGAATTAATGAAAATTAATCTGTATTTAACCAGCAACTTGGAGCCTTTAATGCAGAAATATTTTCAAGCAGGCAACGTGGGGCATGGCTCCAAATATCCGCCAAGTTCTCAGGGGCTGGATTAAAAGAGCAGTTAAAAAAATATTAAAAAATGAAAAAAATTGAACTTGGAAGATGAAATCAAGAAGGTTTATGAGAAATGTTTTTAAGGTTCAGCTCAGTTTACGTTTCAGCAATGAGCAGTACAGAGAGTTTGTTTCTTCTGGCCCGACCCTCGGATGAAAAAGAAGCCACAAGGTTGCAGTCTGTCAGGGCGGTGAGAGGGGGACAGATGGTGGATGAGCAGGGCTGGAGACAAGGAAGGATGGCCAGGGCTGAGCAGAGAATGTGGCAGAGTTACTCAGCCCTGCTCTGTGGGGTCTGATGTTCCAAACCTGGTATAATGTACCAAATGTACCAGAGGTACCAAACCAATGGCTGGAGAGCTGCTGGGAGGAGAAGGACCTGGGGGTGTTGGTTGGCAGCAGCTGAACATGAGCCAGCAGTGGCCCAGGTGGCCACAAATGCCAATGGTATCTTGGGCTGTGTCAGACACAGCGTGGGCAGCAGGACCAGGGCAGGGACTGTGCCCCTGGACTGGGCACTGGTGAGACCACACCTCGAGTACTGGGGTCAGTTCTGGGCCCCTCACTACAAGAAGGACATTGAGGGGCTGGAGAGCGTCCAGAGAAGGGAACAGAGCTGGGGAAGGGGCTGGAGAACAAGGCCTGTGTGGAGTGACTGAGGGAACTGGGGTTGTTTAGCCTGGATAAGGAGACTGAGGGGAGACCTCATCACTGTCTACAACTGCCTGAAAGGAGGCTGTGGTGAGATGTATCCTGGGCTCTTCTCCCAAGTGACAGATGATGGGACGAGAGGAAATGGCCTCAAGCCACACCAGGGGAGGTTTAGATTAGACATCAGGAAAAATTTCTTCACTGAAAGGGTTCTCAGGCCCTGGCAGAGGCTGCCCAGGGAGTGGCTTGAGACCCCATCCCTGGAGGTGTTTAAAAGGCAGGGAGATGAGTTTCTTAGGGACATGGTTTAGTAAGGAGACAGGTACAGTTGGGCTTGATGATCTCAGAGTTCTTTTCCAACCAGAAGATTCTATGAAACTTCACACACAGACACCTCAAATTTTTCCCTTATCTTAGTTTCCATCTATAGACAATCTTCCAATATCCAGCACCAAGGCATCCCTCACCAGAGCATCCCCATCCTCATCTGGAGAGACCTGGCCAGGGCAGGATCACTTAAACTACAGCTGAGGTTAAATACTACAATAAGGGGAAAGGAAAGGCCAGGGAGCAACTAATCAGAAGGAATTAGATTCTTTAGCTGTTCCAGCTCCAGCAAGCATGAAAGTTTAGGATGGTTTCAGGGAAGAGAAGATTCATGTCTCAAGGCAAACTGGACTACTCCTTGGGTTTATAGATGAGAGGCAACATTTTAGCCCTGCTGCAGCTCAGCAGAGCCCACTCAGATGTTCTTCAGGTTATGCAAGTTCTGCAGAGCCAGGGTGGTCTTCTGACCCAGCTCCATGGGGAGGGAAGGGGTGCTACCAGGAGCACAAGGAGATGTCCCATCCAGGGCAGGAGCTTCCACCCAGCAAAGCCAATCCCCCACTGAATGCATCACGCTGGAGTGGTGAGAAAGACTGAAGCACAAGGCATTACTCTTCTCTACTGGCATAACCTAGGCTCAGAAAAGTAATATAGTGCAGAGAACCAGGAGCCCCAGCTTTCCCTAAACAGTTGAGCTGTGAAGTACAGGGAACTGCAAGCAAAAGAAGACAGAAAATGGGATTATTTGAAACCTCTTGTATCAAGGGGAACAGCAACACATCCTAGTCTCTGGCCTAAACACCACTATCTGGCTGCTCACTATGGGGCTGCCTGGGGACAGGATGGGACAACGCCCCCCCTCCCCAGCTGGCTGGTGGCCAGAGAGCAGAGCAGGAGCTGCTGCAAGCAAGACTTTGGCCTTCAAGGTGGTGTCTGTGCTTTTGAGTCCAAAACAGCTACTTGGGTCACGAGACACATCATTCCAGATGAGGCAGATATCAGGTAGTCACCATGAGGCAGCCAAGTTAACCAATCCTTATCTTCCTTCTCCAAGGCAAATTTAGTCTTCTAAACTACTCTCTGCATGCCTCCTATCTCAGCTGTTAAAAATAAGGGGACCAGGGGAGCCATCAATGGGAATTTAATGTATTTTAGGACAGGGTGGCAGGCATTTTTAGGGCTAAGTCTCAGGAATCCAGTCTGCTCCCATTCAGAGTCAACCAGCACAAGAAGAACACATTTAACAACCAAGTCTTACAAACCCCATGTTAGTGGGAGCCCTCAAGACTGAAAATCTTAGTTCTTACAAGCAAACCCCATACTTAAGTACAGTGTATATAAATACATAAACACTGAGCCCTTCCTTACACCCAGCAGCCCTGCCCTCAGGGACAGGATCAAACTGAAGGGCCATGGGAGTGAGCTGGTGCCCAGCAGTGAAACAGGAATGGTCTGTCTTTCCACAGCATCTACCACCTCACCCAGCACAAGGGGTGAATTAAAGTCACCAGAGAAAAACACATAAATCTCAACAGGATAAATTACCAGCCAGAGTCAACTCCTGCAGAGAGAGAAGCACTTAACACACTTCTAAACCCCACATGGCATAATGCTTTCTAGGGGTAATTCACCACGACCCAGGCAATTTCCAGACATCTCTTATCACCCCACCGTGTGTTTCAGTGTGTTTCATTATTTATTTATCATCCTTGCTTAATATTAACCTCTGAGAAACTGGTTAATACTCCAAATCTAAATGCTACAAGAGTTCATTCTGTGATGATCCATCTGTGAGATATCTGCAAGGAGCCATCCTTCTCCAGCACAGCTCATAACACCTGCAGAGACGCCTTAAAATTTACCTTCTAGACACAGTCCCAGCTAAATTCCTCCAATACCACCCTGTGGCATGGGATACCAAGAAGCAAGAGAGCATCCATGCTCACTGGGGCCAAATGGTACTTCTCCACTCCACGCCATAATATCTAGCGTAGCTCCAGAGTCAAAAACTCCATTGGCACATGAGCCTGACAGCCCTTTGCCTGAAGCAGTCACCTTTGCCAGGAGCAGGGACATCTCAGCCAATGCAGAACACTCCCTGCTGGTGACACCTAGGCTGCTGTCCCTGAAGGGTGTCACACCAGTGCTGTCACACGCAGCTCACACCGTGGCAGCTTTGGGTCCCTCTGGCATTGCATCCCACAAGGTCAGAACCTCTCTGGCACCTCGGGCTGTGCTTCTGGACCCTCCAGCTGAGCAAACAGCACTGATGCCTCCTACATCTACATGTAGTTAGCTTAATCAAAGGGGAAAACATGCTATGCTGCTGCTCACTACAGGCACACGAAGTGAGAAACATCAGGTGACTCTGTGGGAGACCCCCTGACATTATAAGGACCTGCTGTAAGTTGGTCTGATGCAGCAGGAGAGAAGGAGAGGCTGCAGCAAAAGGGAAGAGATGGATGAAACACAAATAAACCAAGGCACTGAGGGACTGACCCAGACTGAAATGGAACCAGGAATTAACACATGTTCTTCGTTGTTCTTCATTAAACTAATCTTCCAATAGTTACTAGAGACAGCAACACAAGGTTTTAGTCCTCACTGAAGGCTAAGAAATGCTTGAAGTCAGCATCAGGCTGGCATTTTGCGTTGCCCCAGGGAAGTGCAGTGGTCTGGGGTTCACCAGGCTGCCCACGTTGCATGTCCTCACAGCAAACCCACAGGGAGGCTGGTGCGTGCGATGGGCTGCGGGAAGATGCCCGGGAATTGCCCATGCACTAAAGCATGGGTGAGCTGCAGGAGCACGGCTGGGTTGGCTCTGGCCTTGGGGTGGGAGATTCAAAGAAAACAAAAGCACCAGCATCAGCTCAGGGTGTGGGAAGGGATACAGATGGTGCAGACTGACACGTCAGGGAGGAACGTGGGATCTCAGCAGGTTCCCAAAATATTACCTTTGTCTGTCTGACAAGAACTGGGTGAGAGCTGAGCTTGTCCCTAAACAAAAGCTCTTTGTGAGAGTGGTAGGCAGACTCAGGGAAAGCTCTAATGTACCAGGTAAAGACTGAAAAGAAATAAGCACCCTAGTCTGCAAACACATCCACATGCCAAGAGAAGAGTCACAGGTCAAATTTTAATATGTGACAGTTGGTTGCCTTTGTTTGTGTCAGGCTCCATCACAACAACACAACAAATACAGCATCAGCCTTCGCATGGGAATGACACCAAGTGACAGCCAGCCATTATTTACCATCCCCCAGAGTGTAAAATCCACTGTTGACTCCAGGGTGGAGAGGAGGAAGGAAGGAAATCTGATCACAGCTCATTGATTTAGAGCAAGAGCTGCACACACAGGGGTTTGGAGGCAAGTAGCCAGCGTATTCCTCAGTTCCCTTGTGGGTACAAAAAGGGATTATTAGCAATAGCACTCATCCAGCTTCCAGGAATTCTTGCAAGACTGAGCTAATATTCCAGTAAAGGAAGTTAAAAGCATGTAGTGTTGCTCACTTAACACTGGAATACATTTGCCATGTAGATCCGGTGACCTAAAAAGAGCTATTCTGCAGGAACAAAGCTGTTCTTCTCCATGTCTAGAGAGAAACGACCCTCTGTTTGAAGGTGGGATGGAGCAAAGCAGCACTGTCAGCATCTGTCCTTACTCCTCCTTCCTACACAAGGGCAATAGCTTTTAATGTGAACAAATGAATAGAACAATGCTGAATATCAAGGGTAACGCCAAGTACGTGGTCTATAAGGCACTGGCAATGCAGCTGCCTCCTCAGCAGAGCCCTGAGATGCTCCAACAAGAAATATTCAGATTGCCACTGCACCAGTGTCATCCTCCCATGGATTAGACACACTTTAGGGAGAAGGCAACAAAACCACCACCTGAGTGCAGGTCAGCTGGCACAGCTCAGGAAAGGTTTCCTCCATCTATCCTCCTACCTTCTTCTCCTTAGGTTTACTCAAGTGTTTCTCAACTGGGAAGGCAGCAAGTGTCCACAAACAAATGTAGGCTGCACTGGCTGGCCCAAGCTATGGTAAGAGACTGGCTATAGGGAAACAGATTGTCCAGAAAGCAGGTGAAGAAACAGAACAAACCATTTCTTTTTTGTTTTCAAAGACCAGCTGCTTTGGGTGTGGACATGAAAAGTTTCCCCAGAGCTCAAATGCATTTGATTCCTTTTAGATGTTAAAAGAGAGGATCCCTCAGAGACCATTGAACCCAGTTTTTCCAGGCCAGTCAAGTGGTTATCTGCACATTAGCTCTGTTGTAGTGTGTCCACTGGCAGCTCACACCTTGGGGGGCTGGAGAAGACTGTTTGCCAATAAGACTGTGCCAATAATTGAGACTGTTTCTCACAGTCTCGCCTGTCTGGGAGTCACCACACAAACCGGCTTCTGGCCAAGGCAACTCAGTTTGTGGTTCTTTCCTCCCTCTTTCAGGGGCTTTAAGTCACCTTAAAGCACTTCCAGCCTGCTCTGAGGGGATTTAGTCACAATCATTTGCTAGGTGGTGCTGATGAGCTCAGCATCATCCACTGCACCTTCCTGTGCTCCTGCTACCTGTTACAATCCTTACAAACATCAGGGCTCCACCAGCCAGGAGCTCAGAAAAGCTTCAACTCCAAAAGCAAAGCTTTCTTTGGTCTGCAAACCCCAACTAATGCTGCAAAACAGAGAAAGATAGATATTGTAGTGCCTTTTCTGCAACAGGTTGCATATGCCCAGAGGGTACCATGCTCATCCATCACTCGAGGACCTGATATTCCCCAAAGGCCATTGGCTCAAGAACCAACATCTAAGCAGCATCTCTTGGGAACGCAGGTTAGTTACGGGTCCTGTTCCCTTCCAGAAAACCCAGTTATTCACCTAATGAGCAATTTGTTGCCATCTGAAGGTTCACATCTTGACCTGCAACATGCCAGATGTCCCAATGAAGTCAATATTTGGCACCAGAGTGCTGCCATTGCCTGGCACTACTGGAGAAGTGGATACTGACAGGCACAACAGTGCAAAATAAATGAGCATCAGAGCTCTTGGATGGATATTCTCAGCCTGCTTAGCAAGCACTCATCCTCTTCCCTTGGAGAGGAATGTAGTTTGAGATACAGGTGTTGGGCTGAGCAACATGTGCGAGGGTAACCTATATTCTGCTCCTTTCTCTCCAGGGTTAGCATCAGCTCCAAAATTCCACAGGCAACCAATTTACACTGCTAAATGTCATTTTCAATCCTCTAGGCTGCACAGAACCCAAAGCTTTTGGCCCCAGGCAGTTCTCTGGGAGAGTCAGCCCTTGGCACTCACGCAGGATTTTCACCAGCAATGGAGAACCTCAAGGTTATACAAGCAAAGATCAAGTCTACTACAGCTTCAGGTGTTAATCACTGAGAATATCAAGGAAACAATATGGCTTTGAAAGCACTGTTTTCAATAAATCCTCCCCTCCTTCGGCTACTCGCGTTAAACCTGTAAAATCTCAATCAAGATTCATGACAAAGAACCAGGAGTTTGAGTCAAAACTTCCTGCCCAGGCCCAGCAACCAAAGACAGAAGCACTGCTCTTTCAGTACCTGACCCATGACAATGGGCATTCCTACAGAGGTGCCCTAAGGAGACCTTTTCTCTTTCTACAACTACCCAAAAGGAGGTTGTGGTGAAGTGGGTGTTGGTCTCCTCTCCCAAGTAACAAGAAGCAGGATGAGAGGAAATGACCTCAAGTCACTCCAGGTGAGGTTTAGATCGGATATGAGGATAAATTTCTTTACTGAAAGGGTGGTGAGGCATTGGAAGAGGCTGCCCAGAACAGTGGTAGAGCCTCCATCGTTGGTGGCATTTGAAAAACATGTAACCGTGGCACTTCAGACATGATTTAGTGGGCATGGTGGTGTTGGACTTGACAGTCTGAGAGGTCTTTTCCAACCCTAATGATTCTATGATTCTAATATAAAGACCATAGAGGGGCACAAAAGTTATGGGGAATTAATTATCTTGCTTTTTGACACTGAGGTGGAGCTGAGGACTTGGCAAAGGATGTAAATGAGTGTGTGCATGTGTTGGGATGACTGAGCCCAGTGCTGGTAACCATGTGGATGAGCGAGTAGGGCTGAGGGAACAAGTGGGCTGGAGACGTGTGTGCTGTGCCAGCAGCACCACACACACCTAACTGCTCCCTCCTGATCTTTCATCCCAGATCCAACACAGGCTCATTTTCAAGTTATGAATTGCAAAGGACCCACAATCCCACTCGAGCAGGCAAAAAAAAAAATGAAGCAATCAGACATGGGAAAGGAGGACCAAGGAACAGGAAACCATGCACAGAACTATTTCCAGGAGGAATAACAGCCATATGGAAAAAGTTACCAAGATGATGAATTCTGCCTTCAATATGTTCCAGAAAGAAGCTACATCAGACCCAGTCTGGGGGTGGCCAGATCCTTCAAGAGGGGGGAAAAAAAAAAGCTGCCACCCCAGCTTGAACTTGAACATTTGGTGTTTCATTTGCATCTTGGAATGAGGCAACTGTTATCATTCAAACTTCGCATTCTCCTCTTGGATCTCTGCCTTCCCGGGTCACATTTGTGGCTCTCACATAACCAGGAATCCCCCTGCTACAATATGCTTCTCCTGGCTCAGCCCTGAAACCAAATTCCAGAGCAGCTGACATGGAAATTTACCATCAAACAACTATTAAAGTTTTCCCTCAGGCTGTAAAAACTGGTTTATGTGCTCTGCATAAAAATGTAAATATGTGCTCGTCTCACGTGCTCTGTGGCACGTTGCCAGGCTGCCAGGCAGCTTCACACTGCAGTCTCCTCCAGTTTCAGAAACCAGGCTGGAGAAGTGTAGGGATGGTAATTGAAGCCCCAACCCTACCAGTCTGCAGCTCCCCACGTACGGCCAGGGACTTGCTGGCGGCGTTGCAAATTGCAAAATCCACCTCAAGAAGCCAAGGCTGTTTTCAACCATTAGTTAATTTGGCTTCATGGTCTCCATCTCAGCCAGGTCTCTCCCTCCGCTGCCACATCCAGTTTCATCACCCCACTTGAAGGACCTGGGGGAAAGCAAAGCACAGCAGAGCCACGGAGGGTTTGTGCAAAGACAAATCGGGGCAGAGTAACCCAGTAGCACACTGACTGCCCATGCACACTCTGATTTCTCTCTCCCCAATGCACAGAGGTGCCCCCTGAGGCAATTCCATTCTGTGGAACTGCCCTGTGGAGATGTTTCTCTCTGATGCCTAATCTTCTAATGCAGGTACCTCATTCAAATACTTAAAGTTAACTGGGATGAATCCAAGCTTTTCTCCAATTAGCAATAATTTCTTTTTGTACTTTGCGTCCCAACTTCATCTTCTTTCTTCCTTTCCATGCAAATCACCACCCACTTGCCTCCAAGGGTGGACAGCCTTTGCCAATACAAGTACCCAGCAGAGAATTAAAGCTGGAAAATATTAACCATTGTTGGGTTTTTTCCATCACCATCAAGCTCAAAATCCTCTTCTATTCAAGCTACAAGTGGGCTGATATATATCTTCTGCAGATGTCTGTGTTCAAGGGAGAAAAACAACAGAAACAAAATCCTCTTTTGGCTAATAAACAGAAAGTAATTGCAGTTTGTTTCTTTGATGCAAAAGGAACTGTGCTATTGATGGCATCGATAGTGCTTAATTAGTATCAGCAACTTGTATCATTAGCTTTACATTTTCCTGCTAAATCCTACCCACAGTGTAACCACATCTCCCTTGGTCATCTCTTTTGTCCACCCGACACCTAGAGAGTGATAGCAGGAATT
Source organism: Dromococcyx pavoninus (assembly GCA_033558185.1). Taxonomy (NCBI): domain Eukaryota; kingdom Metazoa; phylum Chordata; class Aves; order Cuculiformes; family Neomorphidae; genus Dromococcyx; species Dromococcyx pavoninus. The sequence continues at coordinate 205,273 of JAUMJL010001284.1, read as the reverse complement.
GTTATTCTTTCCCATTCCTTAGTATATCATACAACACACTGAGATGAAGCTTCTTTTTTTCCAATTCCTACTCACTACACAGCACAAAAAATAAGCATAATTAGACATTCTCCAGCACAGCAATAATCACAACTGCTTGTCAGACTATGAGCCCCATGTATGAAATGTAAGGGATGTTATTGTGTCCAAGATGCAGAAATGATTCTGCAGAAATGGGATCCAAAGATATTTTGCCATAAGCAAGGTTAAACAACTGCTTCTTCCTTTCTCCTCTACAAAGAACTTGCTGATTAATTCGGAAGCAAGGTAAACAATAAACAGTGATTATGTGCATTGGGGTGATGATTCAGCCAAGAAGCAGATCAGCATTTGAGTAACAGGCTACAAACATGTGCTTTATATTCTCAATGATGATTCTCCAGTGAGCGATGGAACGAGATGTCTTATACGGCCACCAGGCAACAGCATGGTCCCTGTATCAAGAGCCAACCACATGACCATCAACCCAAAGAACCAATGTGGCAGCTTAAAAGAAGTCATCCCCACAGGGGATCACACATTCTAGGATTCATTTTTTACATCTAGGCAACGGTAAACACAGGCCAGCTGGGACATTTCAACAAGCAATAGCATGGCAGTTCCTAGGAGAACATGCTGTGTCAAAAAGATCTTCTGGACAAGTGAAAACATATCAGGACACCTGCAAAACAGCTACTTTTTGCCTGCATAACGAAGCTCTGCAAAATGTAAATGGTTAATGGAAGAAAAACATGCTGGGGGAAATTCTCCATAAAACCCTGAGCCACCAAAAGGAAGAAGGAAAGGATGAAGGAAAGCATTTGTGCTTCTGTTTCATGCCTCATATTTTCATTTTGCCTCATCACATCCCTGATTTGATCACGTCTGTTACTCGATAAAGAGAAGATAGAAATGCTTTCTGTTGCATCAACAAAAAACCAGCATGAAAGATAACTGCAAAGGCACTGAGCCAGCTCCAAGGTAGCTGCAGGTCAATGTTATTCTGCAGCACTCAACAAAACCGTACGGACTTGCGAAGAGTGAGATTTTGACCTCCTCAGGTCTGTGATCAGAGTGATCCGTGCATAAAGTTAGCTCGCGAGCCCATAATATTCCTTTCAAATGCAATTACCTGTGGATGGGGAAAGAGGCAACGGCCTCATCTGCAGGTGGTCCTTTGAGACTGTTGCTGGGCAGCTGCGAGTCATACGAGGACGTCACCAGAATCGAAAGCACGTGAGGATGAAGCTGGTAAATTCTTCTCCGTGTCCATGGTTTGTTCCCTACCCGAGCATCCCTGGCACATTCAGTAGCACAGCCCAGCAGACTCACTTTGCCTGCTTAAACCTCACCTGCCACCAACTCAGCAGGTGTCTTCTAATAACACCTGCAAGGTTTATCAGATTAGCAGCAACCAAGTGGTTAACTAATCTAAGAAATACATCCACTCTACTTAAGCAAAGCAAAGCAGCAAGGGGGCCCCCATGGTGTTGACAACTCTAACGGCAAATTAAGAAGCTAAAATAAAATGCACCATCAAGCAAGCAGCTGGAGTGAGGCCAGAAATCAGAAATAGATGTAAAGAAAACTGTATTGAGAAATCAGCTCCAAGCAGGCTCATTGAGCTCAATTACTAGAAATTAGAAAAGAAGGTGGAAAAATTTATATTGTAAGGAGACAATGGATTATGTGGCATCAATGATGGCTGCTCTGTTTATTGTCTTTTTCCTATTCATGTTTTTATAGCATGGGGTTTAATACCAGACAGAGATGATATTGATACAGGAGGACAGCTTGCCACTTCCAGGCAGAAATTCACAGCTTACGTTTAAGACACCAAACTAGAAGCGAAATTCAGCGGCCGGGGTGTGTGCCTGTAACCCTGCTGACACTGCCATGTGCTCACACCTCAGCGCTCAGCCCCGCTCACAAGGCTGGAGACAGGCTGAGGAAGCCAGAGAGTTTTCCAAAAGAGTTCCAAAAAGGTTTCTTCTTGCAGATTTTCAGCCAGTCCAATCCTGCTTTCAAACTCTACTCTGCAGCCAAGAGCACTAAGAGAGAAGAGACATCTATAGAAAAGGAAATAAAATCAGACAAACAACTCACAAACCGTCTTACAAGTCCAAAGAAAGCAAGAAGGGAAAACTACAGAAAGTTGGAACAGCCACAGTTTTAAGAGCTGGCAACGGCGCAGGCAGTGAGTAGACAGATATTGAATGTCGATGCCCACACTGAAGAGGTCAGGTTATCCAAGAGCATTCAGACATCCAAACAGAGCTCAAAGCAGCTTCACCTCCCTGCCCGTGGCTCTCCTTTCTCAAGACCTCTCCCTGAGTCTGTCCATCTCCTCCCTCCTCCTCTGAACCTGTGGATCAGGGAAAACCACTTACTCTCTCAGCAGGAGTGATCCATATTGATGATGACCCCTCTTGAGCTCTGGAGGAGGGGAACAGGATAGGCACAGGTTTATTTTTCTGTCCCTACTTTCCCCTTGTAACCAAACCAAGTTACAGCACTCGGCCAGCTGAACCTCCTTGCCTCCCTCTTGGGCAGGGTCAGGACTGGGAACGAGTCCATGTCTTGCTCTGAGCTGTCACTTACAATATGGCAAAACAGATACATGTTAGGCTGAAAACCAGCCAGGATCACGTGGCAGTGAGTGTCAGATCAAACACTACCCATGGCTGGCTCAATTTCTCACTGCCTCAATGCAAATCACCACCCATCTGATGCTTTCTTTCCTTTAAACTACAGCAAAAGACTCTTCCAGTCACAGGAACAGGCACAAACTATAAGCTTAAACCTCTGGGCACAACCTGACAATATTTTAAGAGAACATATCCTCTTTGGCTGCAGCCAGTGGGATCCAGAAAACCCCAATAATCAGACAGAAAACCCACATTCGCTTGTCAAAAGATGTTGGCAGCACTTTGAGGTTGGTTGATGTAAGGAAACGTAAGGACAAAGAAAAAGAAAAGCCCATGTTGTCCATACATCACTAGATTCACTCATCTGGCTCAGCAGAATGCTGGAAAAGCCAAATCTTGCTCAATCTGCTTTTGTGGCACACAGACCTTTTTCTCCAGATGTCCCAGAGAGTGGCAGGTCAGGAACATCGCGGAAGTCTGAAGGTCCTGGGATTTCCAGCACAACACAGTCCTGCCAGCAGTGTTGTGCCCTTCCCATGCACTGTCCCCCCCAAGCCTGCTGGGTGCTGTCCATAGACCTGCCAGGATGAAGGAAGCTCATTTATTTCTAAAGGGGGCTGCAAGAGATCATAGAATCATAGAATGGTTTGGGTTAGAAGAGACCTTAAAACTCATCCAGTTCCAACCCTCCTGCCATTTGCAGGAACACCTCCCATTGCATCAGGGTGCTGAAAGCCTCATCCAACCTGGTCTTGAACACCTGGAATTCCGTGCCTTGTGTCCTTGACCTTTGTGCTCAGAGGCGACAGGTAAAGAAATTAATCCACACAAGAGGAAGTGCTCCTCTTGAAACGAAAGCAGGACAGCTTAGACTTGTCACCATATCTGAGCAATCCCCATTCCACATCCCAGTGCATGACAGTGCTCAGAAACAGGTACCACCTGCACCTTGACCTGGGGAGAAACCCTAGAGGGCACCTTGAGCGAGACACCAGCCTTGTTTCTCGCTTCATCTCACTATAATTTTCATTCAGCTTTCTCTTGGCAGAGATGGAGATGGCTGAGGAGCTGTAGAAAGAGCTCTCTCTCTCCAACACACTGTTTAAATTGACTTAATTTCTTCAAAACCAACTTAATTTCTTCAAATTCAACTTCATTTCTCCAAAATGTTTTCTTTTATTAGATTCTAGAGGGGAAAAGAAATCATATGTGCAGTCACACAAGCAAAAGTAAAGAGACCAATCCCTGGGTTTACTTATTTGGATGCCTTATTGGTATATGCATCTAGAAGTTTACTCCTTCAAAGTAATCTGTTCATTGGGGTCATATTCTTCCAACAAATTTCATCTGTTCCTCCAAACTGCACTTGGGGGCCTCCAGTGCACTCAGCAGCTGTCTAAAAAGCCTACAAAATAACTCTGTCCTCCGAGGATGTTTAGTCTCACATTAGGCATTTAAGTGAGTTTTGTTGTATCGACATTCCCTATCCCTAAGGAAGGGCACGGCCAAAAATATCACCTGGATGCTTTCATGCTGCTCAGGTCCACATGCAGCAGTCCTGCACATGCCAACCTGCACGTCTCCTGTAGCTCAGGGGCTGCAGCAGCCTGGCAGGCATTTGCCCAGCCCGCGAGCTGCTGGTCCGACTCCAGCCCAGAGCAGCAGGGATGCAGAACCACCATCTGATGGCTGGTTGGTGGCTCGCATGGTGCGAGAGGGTTTGGTCCAGATCCCGGCGGGCAGGTATCCATGTGTCTCAGACCCACTACCTGCAAGCTGGAAGCCTGGGAGGATGCCAGGCATGAACAGGATGAGGTCCTCTGAGGTCTGCTGGTGGGAGGCGTTGTGGGCAGAAGCGGTGCTCTGAGTCTGGCACCTTCTGCTGAGAAAGCTAGAGCTTTGTATCCCCTTCAGGAGATGCAGTTTCTCCATTGTATCCCTTTTCCATGCTCACCAGGCCCATAGGAGCCGTGAGCTGCAGAGCAAGGAGCCCCAAAGCCACAGCTATCCCAGCTCCCTTCACACAAATGGTTCAGGAAGGCAGTGGAGGGCTCTCAAGCAAAGCAAGTAGCTGAGGCTTACACAGACTATTTTTCTTAAGCACAGGGTAGGTTTTTTTTCCCCCCAAGAAGGCCACAGCATGGAAGAAAAAGCAAGAAGGTGGCGTAGGCCTGAAACACCAAGGAAGGCATCAGGGTCCATCAGAAATGGGAGAGAAGCTGTCAATGAGAAGGGGGCGATGAACACGCCAGCAAGGGAGACCGCAGGCAAGCAGGGGTGGGTGCTGGAGATGCTGGGGAAGCTGCTGAAGGGGTGGAGTAATGTCAAAAACATTTAAGCAAGAAGGGATTCTGGGTGTACAGCTTGGGACTTGGCAAAGCAGCCCTGATTTTCGGAAGGGAAAGGGGAGGAAATGCCTTTTAACAACCCAGTTGGGGCACAAAAATGCCAGTCTGCCCAGGCCAGGGTTTACTAAGGGCGCTGGGATTCATTTGGGAATGAAAGCTTTAGAGGGAGTTTGTCAAGCACAGGGGAAAGCCAGTCAGGTCTGTCTGACAAAGCCAAAAGCAGCTCTGCATCCAGCCTATCCATGAACCACAGTCCCAATAGGCACCAGGGCAACGTGGGGCAGTGGGATTTCATCCGTGCCCAGCAGAAAACCACATCAATTTGACCATCTCCGTGCAGAGAGTGGGCACCTCTGTGCAGAAATTTGTGCTTTGGTGCCTGCAGCAGCGCAGGATGACAGCATCGCTCCCGAGTGGGTGGCGCAGCTTCATCCCTCATGAATGAAAATGTTAAAAAAACCCCATAAAATACAAGAAAGAATCACACCACCCACTAGCAGGTAGGCTATAAATACCATGGCAGGGGGTGTCTGCAGAGGAACTGGAGGTATTGACTTCGTGGCGTACTTACAGAGCCATATATACGACTTAATTACCATGTAGAGCACTTTGCCGAAGACGTGAAGCCGTGCTGCGTAGGTCTGAGCTAACAGAACCAGTCTGGCTGTTCTTCTATGGCCATGAAGCCCCACAGCAGAGCAGAAAAGCTACAAACAATCACAATTCCTTTTCCTAGAGAACAGGCAAATTGTTGCATTTATACTATAGTGGCACCTACAGGCATCCAGCCCTGGAAAGACTTTGCAGCACTATAAATTCTGCTTGTCGAGGAGCTGAACTAAAAACACGAGGCCTAAAATCCTTCTCCAAGCATTTGAGATCGAAGTTGAGCTGAAGAAAGTTGATGCAGCTAGATGCTGACCTTCGTTTCAGTATGGAACATGCTGAGCTTTGCAGCAGCAAGAGTAGGGCAAAATTAAAATATCTGGCAAGCTTCAGTTGAGATCACCTATCTGATGCGCTCGCTATGCAGAGAGAACCCCAGCAGAACCCTTCCTAAGAATCCATTTAGGGTAGAAAGTCATTTAGGGTAGAAATTTAGGGTAGAAACTCAGCTCTTAGCTGAATCAATGCTGGTTTATGGTCCAAATGTAGTCTGAGCTGCACATAAATTGGCTCATTTCTGGAGCAACGCACCCTGTGTAACAGTGATCAGACCCCGATCCTTTAACTCTCAAAAGTCCCTCCTCAAAAAAACACCTTCTATAATGCAGATTGAAGCAATGCTCATTTACAAAGCCAAAAAAAAAACATAATAGCACAGAGACATGTCTGCTAGGAAAAATATTTGGTTTTACTGTTGTAGAGAAAGAACATTGTTACCTGGAGAATGAACCTCCAGGAAGAGCTGAAATAACAGGAGCTGTTGGCAGGGGGAGGGGAAAGGCACACTGGATGGCTCACAGAAGGCAAAGTAGTTTAGGGCACAAACAGAACCTGCCTGCAAGAGGCCCTGGAGTCACTTTTACCAATATCCCTAACTAATGAGAGAGCCTTGTAGACTCAGGGACGGCCACGGCTCTGTGCAGCAAGTCTGCACTTCACCCTGCAGCATCAAAGCAGAGGGAGCAAGGAAACACAGTCCATCTCCCAGGAGGGTGCAGGGATGCTCATCAGCCTCGCATTTAGCCTGTGGGTACCCCATAAGTACAACATAGCTCTGCTTCTCTGGCACCCAAGGTAAAACAAACTCAAGCTACCAAGCAGAATAACAAAGTTGGCTGACAGTGAGGAACCGTGGCACAGCCAGAAGCAAAGGCTGACCAGGGAGTAGGCGACCACCGAGGATCAGCCAAGCCCAAACCAACACCTGAAGCCACTGGAGAGTTTTTCCTCACCACCTGTGTCGATGGTAAGAGCTGGCACTGGGAGCCCTGTGGATATTGCCACAGTGCTTTGCAAACACAGTTATTCCATGGTGTTAGTGACTTATAAGAACCTGACTTATGGGTTTATATGCTCAGCACAGCCAAAGTTTTAGCAAGTCCCCAGACTGCTTTAAGGGGAAACAATTAAACAGCTCTAAAGCTACCTGTAGAAACATATCTCTTCTGCATTATCAAGTTTTAACTTGCAGTATTAAGGTGCTCATGTGCTTTATTTTAGCTTACTATTGAGCACTAATGGGATGTAACTTGTGATTTAGTCCTTTCCGAGCACAAAGCACCTTACAATCACAGCTGCAATCCTCTAACTGCCTACAAAGGAAGGCTCATGTTCCCATTTCCTCAGAGGATGTGTTTAAAAAGAGAAAACAAGCCCTTTATCACGGCAACAGTGGTGCCAAATGCCAAAACACAGGTTGCTGCTGCTCCCACCCAGCCTGCAGGAGAGTCAAACCCTTTCAAAAGAGGTGAATATGGCAAAAACTCATTAAACAGAGGCATACACCAAATTTCCCAGCATTAAGCATGTCAGTGCTTATATTCTCACTGCAGTTGTATGACTGGAAATCTTTATTCCTGTCACTCAACCTCTTTTATTAAGATGCTACCTCACCAAGAACCTTTGCATACAGACAAAATGATAATACCTCAAAATACTTTTTCCACATCTTTTTGGAAAAACACACCTTCCAGAAGAAGGCAGAGGTTGACCATAACACCTGGGTGGTTCACACAGGAACAGTCAAATCTTCAGTATCAGCCCACGGAGCCAGGCTCCAAGACCAGCTCTCAAGACAATAACATATTTCATGTATGAAAAATAAACCAGAACTAGAGGGTCTAGCAGCTAAGACCAGTGTTTTTTCTCACCTCTGCTCTGTATCATGGAGACATTGGACTTGGGTATTTCACTACTGGCTATAAAAAAACAGGATAATAATTACCAGACTCTGAGCTCCATTAAATTCATTGCCCTCCAGTGAGACAGCACAATGTTTCCCCTCATTGTCAGGGCTGGACACACCAATGCACGGACACATGGGGCAAGAGCATCACCTCTCCCAGCAGGCAGCACTGCAGGACCTGTCCTCCCCCCAAAACTACTCTTTGTTTTCACCTCCTCTGGCAAGTGCACCCTCTCCCTGTGTGGGGGTGCCCGACCCATCCCCAGCCCTGCCCTAACAGTTGTGGAGGCAAGAAGTTCCCTTGCAGACTGCCATGAGTTTTATCCCCACAAGGACACAAGAGGTGGGGTCTGTGGTGATTGCCCTGGGGCAGCAGGGAGAAGCCACGGGAGAGGTCACCCATCTCCTTGGGCTGCACAGCCCCAAATGTGCTGCTGCCACAAAGCCTCTCCCTGCTCTGGGCTCTCAGCCCTACAGCCCTGCCTATCCCCCCTCCCCTTTCCTCTGACCACCAGTTGAAGAATGTTTATCTCATACAAAATCTAAGCAATAAAAGCACTTTTAAACACTTTCTTGCTGTTCAATAATTCAGCACAGTGGATGCGTAGGAACACATCAGGAGATCCGTGGAATAGCCGTGGATGGGGTCACATTCAGCTGCTTTTGTGCTTGTGGAGGTTGTCTTTTTGTACAGTTATACCTTGGATTAATTCCCACAGTAGCTCTCCGTGTGCCTCATGTCATGGGAAAGGTCAGAGCTCCATCATCCCTATGGAAAGCTTATGGCTTAATCCAGCACATGCAGGGATGCAGGGCTAAAATGCCAGCGACCAAACATCCCTGGGGCTGAAACAGAGCAAAACACAAGAGCTCTGTAACTGCTCTGTAATGCACATCCTCATGGACTGAGCACAAAAAGGGACAAACATAACTAACCACTTAATCATTCTGATGATGCCAGATCCAAAGGACAACATTTCAGCCTCACTTTTCCAACATAAATTACTGCCTGAAGAGCAACAAAGTAGAGAATGAGATTCTTCTTGGAGACCAAAACAAACCAATCTTCCCCTATACTCGTAGCCTGGGCCAGCTCAAACTGCCTTTCTAGATCCTCTTTCTCTAACTGAAAAAGAAAGGAAGGGAAAAAAATTGCTTACCAAGATGATTAAATAAAATGTTAGCTATTCCAGCTACCCACTGGCTCTGGGTTTGACGTCAGTGCTGAATGCATTAACTATATTTGTCGCTCAAGATCTAAAAATATCTAAGGCATTAAAAAAAAATAGGGCAGTGCTGGGAGAACTGTAGGTGCTTAAGAGGCACAAAGCTCTCCAAACCTTCATGGGGTTCACTGTGCCTCATGTTGTTGCACAGCCTGTAGGATCAAGATGCTGTAGAAAAGCTGATGAGCAGCCAAAGGGAAACAAATGGGATGGTGTTACACGTCTGCCGTGAAGGCCATGGAATTGCCAAGAATGCCCAAGGTGTTTGAAGCATTCTCCCTCTTACCCAGCTTCTCAAGCTGATGAACAACGTAGCTGGTTTGTTGGAACTAATAATCCGTATTATTAGGGGTAACCAGAGGAAAGAAAATGATGGAACAGAACTGTGTGTTGAATTTGTGAGCCAGCCTTGTTCTTTTCTAGTCCCTTCCAGTACTTTTCTTCTTTCAGTGAGCTCAGTCTGCCCTCAAAGGATGCTACAGATTCTGTAGGTGCCATTTTCAAAAATAAAGCAATCAAAGTAGAACAAACACTAGAGCAGAGCCTAAGGAAGCTCTTTTGTTCCTTGTCAGAGAGAGCACCACGTGACTCAAACATCCTTCACCCCCTCTTTACAGTTTGCCAGTACTGGGGCTGCTACTTAAACAAAGAATTCTTGTAGGGGTTGTTGCAGGGTAGTAAATATCTAAGTGGGTAAAATCAGCTGCAGACTCTGGGGCATTGCAGGTTGCTCCAGGGTAGGTGTGATGGAAGAAAGAAAAAGGGTCAGAAAACTTTGGCTATCAGAAAAAAAACAACAAGAAGAAATAAGTCTGGTTTTTATTTAGAGTTATGGAAAGCAATCTACATAGGCAACTTTCATTTTGACTGTCACTGTTTGTGCAGGCCCTGATCCAACAAAGCCCATAAGTTTGCATTTAACCACAGCAATAAATCCCACTGGCTAAGTTTGTCACTAATATTTCACTGATTAGCAATGGACGTGCATTTATGTTGGACTTTTTACAGACCTTGCTTGGTGCATGGTGTATTAGGGCAAAGAGGGGCTCACCTTACCTGAAGTCCCTTCCTGTTGCTGTTTCTGTGGCACCTGAAGAAGGTGGGTTCCTTCATTAGTGTTTACTAGCAAAGGTTTACTGGGTTTACTTTTTACTCTGCCAGAATTTGCGTGGGAAAGAGAGGCAGGGAACAAAACCTCTGATTCCTGCACCAGCAGGGACTGTTACGATAGTGTTGCTGGATGATAAAAGAACACACAAACACAGTGATTCTGCAAAAGTCCAGGGAATATAGCAAGGGGTGGTGAGGAGCAACTGATGCATGCACATGGACACCATGGGGAAATGTATTCCCCTGTGGGGCTGGAGAAGGCACAGAGCCTTGGGAGATTTTCCCCTCCCTGGAACCGCTGCCTCCACAGCCTGAGTCACAGGGGTCTCTGCATCTCCAGCCAGAAGTTCTGGGTACAGGCTCCAGCAAGAAGTAAATCAGATGTGTTATTAAGCACACGTACCTGATGAATGACATGAAGCAGAGACCAGCAAGTCAAAATCAATTTCCTGGCTCTGTAAGCTAACAGGCAGTTCATGCAATGAGAAACACACCACCCATCTCCGGCCTTGCACTACAGCCCTTGGGTTTTTGCCCAGGGGAACAATACAAGCCCCTGTGGCTTCAAATGTGATGTTGTACATGCACAGGCAAAACTCTGACAACTTTGATGTCACTGGGAGACGAAGTGCTCTCCCACAATATAGTTTCTCCAGACACAGGCCAGTCGAGGAGGAGAAACAACAGCACGGGTCTTAAGTTTCTAATTAGTCCACAGTAAAAGAGAACGAACACACCTGGGCTGAAATCACCTGGAGTACTCAATCTCCTCACCTGGAGCCCTGTGCTTAGTTCTGGAGTGCCGAGCACAGGAAAGACATGGAACAGTTAGAGCAAGTCCAGAGGTGGCCATGAGGATGATCCAAGGGCTGGAGAACCTCTGCTATGAGGACAGGATAAGAGAGTTGGGGTTGTTCAGCCTGGAGAAGAGAAGGCTCTGGGGAGAGCTTAGAGCAGCCTCCCAGGACTGAAAGGGGCTCCAGGAAAGCTGGGGAGGGGCTCTGGATCAGGGAGTGCAGGGGTAGGATGGGGAGAGAAATTTTAAGCTGGAAGAGGGGAGATTGAGATGAGATCTCAGGAAGAAATGTTTTGCTGTGAAGGTGGGGAGGCCCTGGCCCAGGTTGCCCAGAGCAGTGGTGGCTGCCCCATCCCTGGAGGTGTTCAAGGCCAGGTTGGATGGGGCTTTGAGCCCCCTGATCCAGTGGGAGGTGTCCCTGCCCATGGCAGGGGGGGTGGAACTGGCTGGGCTTTAAGGTCCCTTCCAACCAAAATCATTCCAACAGCAACGAGACAGAGAGCAAGATCTATTTCCACAAATGCACGGATGATTCAATGTTGCAAACCACCTAATTTGGAAAGCTTTAATGGAAGGACAGATAGATAAAAGATGTTTATATTACAATCTGGAATATATAATTCTGTAACAACAGCTGTGAATGTGCAAATGTTGAATCCCCTAACCTGAGCCCTGGTAGAGCTGTGGTCACCTCCTCCAGCAGAACCACAGCTCCTTCACCTCCTTCTGACACTTCTTCTTCTCTATTGTGTGAGATTAACATATGTCCAATCTGTTATGGGTTATGGAAGGAATTTCTCACTAAGAAAGGTTAATAAACAAAGAAGTCCTGCAGTAACAATACAACCACTGTGTGAAAACTTAATTGGATCAGCAATGCACCAAATATGCCAACACAGGGACAAACCTGCAAAATGATTGTTTAATCTTGGCCCTAGGTCATGGTTTCAATAAGTGCCTTGCAACAGAGACTGCTTTTAACTGCACTGAGAAGTAGGTTACAATATGTTGGAAATAAAAGCCGTTGGTAACTGTCTCTTTTTTTAAAGTAAAAAGTTATTTCTTTAGAGATTTAAACAACCCAGACAAATATAAACTGTAATCTTCTTTAAAACAATGTATTTTAGGGAAGCAAGGCTTTTCTAAAAAACAAAACCAATACTTATTCAGCATCAGTCTGTTTGTGACCAGATTGGATTGACGAGTACACAAATAAATCCACCAAACCAGGGAGAGCAGAGAGAAACTCTTAAGATCACCCACCTAAATCTCCATCACCCTCCTAGAAGATAACAGGGGACACTCAGCACACAAAGCCCAACAACAGAATTCTTACATTTTCAAACTAATTGTGATTTAGTTGATTTTTCTTGGAAATGTCACAGTGAACCAACATCCTCCAGAAAAACTCTCAGCATTGTCCAGTGAAGCTGCACCCATGTTTAACTCATGAAAGCTGAGGATAGAAATTCTCAGCGTGAGCAGCCCCCGTGGTTCTCAATTTACAGGGTTACTTAGAAGAATCCAACCTCACTTTGAAAGATAATAGATTATCCTCATCAAAGCAACTAATTCAAATGAAGGGGAGAAAGCTGCTAAAAAGTGTTTCTGGGTGTCATGATTGTAATTAGGAAAACTTTAAAAATAAAAAGTAGTTGACATAGACAACCTGATGAGGTACCATGGCCACATCTGCTGTAGTTAAAAAGATACCTTGCCATATTTGCTAAAAGGGCCAAAGAGATACAGCCATTGCAAGCAAAGGACATTTGAAAAGTGACCACAGGAGAAAAAGACCATAGGAAATGTAATCACCCTCCTAAAGGTATGGAGAAGTATAAATTTCACAGTGACTATGAGGGATGCTTTTTCTATTTTTTGGCTATTTCTGTGGTTTACTCCGTATCTGGGAAGGAAATCCATTTTGATGTGGTATTAACAAAATGGCAGCTTCCCCCAGGAGAAACCATTCACAGTTACAAATACCAGAGCAGTGGCATTTCTCATCAGATCACTCCTCTGAGAGCTGAGAATAGGAATAATGAGTTGCAGTAGGAAGAAGCAATCCTGTGCTGCTCCCAGGTACACCCATGCAGAACGGGCACAGCTCCCTGAAGGCCAGGGCAAATCTTTAATCAGCAGGATAGGTACTCAAGGGCCAGAAGTGTGGTGCAAGTGTGACCTCTGCCTGGTTTAAATATTTCCATTGTCTCAAGACATCATGAAATGCCAGGAGGAACCCAGTCCACAGCCTCACACGCTACAGGGCCACCCCACGGCCCCTCAGTCTGTCCATGACTCAGGTCCTGCAGCAACATCAGTTTTTCTCTCTCTCCTACCAGCCTTGCCCCATTCAGAAACATCAGATTGTTTTCCACGTGTTGGAGGGATGTCAACAAGACACCAGCTCACAGGATTCAAGATCCAGGTTTGTTAAAGCCACAAAAGGTCAGGATTTTGGAAGCCTGAAGGAGCATCTACTTTGGGGCAGGGCTGGGTATGGCAGTGCAGCACTAACAAGCACCTGATGGATGCTTCTGGGAGCAGACAGACAGATCCTATTGTCCCTGATGCTTTCTGTGTGTTTTTCATACACACACACACACTCTGTCCCAAAGAGGTTGGTGTCATTGTCCCACAAACTCCCTCTGTTGTGTGGCTTAGCATTTAGCCCTCTCAAAAGGCTTGTCCAGACACATTCCTAAGCTCACCCTCATGGTCCAGAGCAAATCCCACCTGGACATGGCAAGGTCCCATTGGAAACTCACTCTGTGCTTCTCCTGGCCATCCCAGCATGCCTGGTCCATCAGGGATGTAGTAGTCTACCTGCTGGCCCCACGGCTGCCTCCTCTGCCCAACCACTGCCCTGTGCTCCCCTATCTCACCCTTCCCTAGGACAGTTTGCCCAGTGAGGAGACAGACCTCTACAGGCATTCAGGACATAAACTCCTGCTGAAGTCCAGCTGCCTATTAAGCAACACAGTCCAAACACAACCAACACTGGAAAGAAAAGGCAAAGTGAGAGATGTAGGTTGGGTGCAGAAGGGAAAGTGAGGTGGGCAATGCCTGGTCTTGGCTGTGGTTTAAAGTTAGGGAGAACCAGATCCAATGAAGAGTTTCTCTCTTTGTTTGTACCCAAACACCTCTGAGCACAATTAGCCTCTCTCTGCATCACACACCCCTTCCCCTATAGCATGTTCCCTGGCTCGTTGGGATGAGGAGAGGTGACCCAGTTCCCTCCACAGACAGCATTGCCTTGGCTTTTGTCTTCACATCAGCGGATATGCTCCCACCAACACACACTTCACTGCCTGACCCCCTCCCCTCCCTGGTCCATAGCCATTGCAGTACTGCTACCTCCTTCCTACCACCTCCCTTCTCCCAGCCACAAGAGCACTCATCCTTCCTCTTCCATCTTTCAGCCTGAATAATTCAATCTGTGTCAGCAATGGTGCAGAAGTACAGACAGAGAAGAAATACAGCAGAGAGACACTTTGGGAAGCTGTCGCCCCGTTCCCGGCTGCACAGCCACTGCCAGTCCCTGCAGGGCTGGGCTCCATCCAGAGGCCACCACAGCATTCAGCCCCCAGCCCCAGGAGGAAAGGAAACAGCACGAGAGCAGCTCTCTAATGGTGCAGCACGCAGGCAGTGATCAAAAACTCCTGCTGAATATGGAGGAGAGGAGATACAATCTTGCACATAAAACATAAATGCTGTCACGTATCAATATTGATGTTTCCTTGCTCCCACAAACCCAGACCAAGGATAATTACATGCAATTTTTATGCTGCTTCTGACACAGTTCAGTCCCTGAACATCAAAGCACTGGCAGGTAATGCTAGGAGTTGCCAGGAGTGGCATGGATCAAAATGGAGCTGAAGGAGAGAAGCAATGGGTGGCAAGGTAGTAACAGCCTTTCAACGCTGCAGATGCTGCCGGCAGTTACAAAGGGAATAAAGTAGGTGATCACAGCCTGGGCCCAATTATTTGCCTTGTACAACCCCAGCACCCTCGCTGAAGCCTGGAAGGGCAGGGCAAGCTGGCTGAGTGCCTGGTGGGATAACAGCAAATCTGTGCGTGGCTCCGGAGCCAAGCAGAGGGAAACACCTTCAGAAAGCAGCAAAGTGCTGGAGAGAAGGAGCAGGATGCCTGACCTGGCACGGAGGGGTTAACAGTAGGATGAGCTGGAGGCCAGATCCCTTCCCAGCCTCCCATCCCCAGCATGGGGGGAATGAGTTGATGCACTGCCTCTGGGGAACCCTGCTGAAAGCTTTTATAGGGCTGGCTTGTTTCCACACCACCTCCATCCTGGAGAGACGAACACCCCCATCTTCAGACCATAAATGCCTCTAAATCAGATGCTGGGAAGCATTTTCCGCAGCCTTGGGGAGGCAAAAGTAGTCTCTTCTTGTCAAGTCTGCTGGTAAACCAGCCCTTGCTTTCTTCAGGCCACGAGAGCACCTTCACCTGTGGCTACATAAAAGCAAGGATCAAGCACAGCATCGCTCGGACACACCACATCCTGCTCTGTGTGACTGACTCTGGCATGCAACAGCTTTTGGGAGAGCATGGAGGGATCTAATCAGGCACAGCTTGGACCAACTGCCCCCTCCAGCTGCTTCTGCTGGCCCCTCTCTTCCTCTCAAAACAAAACAACCAGCAACACCCAGAACCCTCCATCCCAGGGACATGGATCCGAGCTGCACCCGTAGATACAGCACACGGTGAAACTGAAAGCAGAATTTAACATTTTTTCTTGAATGACAGTTTTAATGAAAGACATTTCAGCACTTCGAAAAATCAGCATAAATGATCAGTTGCTAATCTTGTTCTCCCAGTAACTCGAGGAAGTCAAAAATAGACTAGGCAGAATAAACTGGGGGCTGAAAACGGAGGTGGGAATGGAAGCGGGGGTATGTTTTGCTCGTCTTTCTGAGAAATCACACAGCAATTGCCACTGATTAAAAAAAAAACCCACTTTTTAAACAAAAGACACGATTTGCTGTGCCACCAGTGTTGTGCAATGGTTAAGGCTGTCTCTGGGCACAGCAGAGACAGCCTTTTGTGCATCTCCCCACTCCCTAACCTTTTACATCCCCATCACAGCTTGCAGACCCCTGCCTGAACGCACAGCAAGGCCAACCCAGCCTTTATCACAACCTGGAAGACCACAGGTGCTTAGGAGCCACAGGTCTGGAAATCCTCTGACCAGAAACTTTGCAGGACAGGAATGGGTAGGAACAGGCACAGATGAGTGGATGACACTGATTTTCTCTAAATAAGTGCAATGCAACAACATCCCCAGTTCAAGATAAATACCAAAAGGACACCTTTGCATTCGCTGGGCAGAGCTTGTGTGTGCACACCTAAGCACAGGGGTTACAGCACTCAGTTCATGAAGGCTTCAGGCTAAAGATCAGTTATTGTGCTCACTTGTTTAGCCCCAGACAGCACAGGGCAGGGTGACAGGTACACAACGAAGAGCAGCACCCAGCCCCAGAGGGAACCAGTTGTCTTCTTGGCTGCAGTGAACTGCTGTGGTCCAGGCTGATATAGCAGGTGACATCCCTCACTTTACAATGTTGACAAGACATCCTTTGCTTTGACTTCACTCTTCCCATCTGCCCTGTTCTACTCAAAATCTTACCCTCAGCCTGTCACCATGGTATCAGAACTCCCAAAGGCAAATTATTAATCTTTACACCATAAGAAGAGACAATTTTGACATCAATACATAGCTTGCAACAGCTGGTATCTTCATGATAGCACCTTTTCAGTAGTTCTTTCCATTTCTATTCTTTTTTTTATGAGGTTATTTGCTTTATTAGTGCATTTTTATAGCTCGTGCAACACTTCAAGCATCTCCAAGAAGGTACTTTGGAAATAAAATTCTTAATAAGCTTAAGGGTTTAACTTCAAGAAAAAAACAGTTTGCAAAGTTATGAATCCCCTGGCCACTGTTACAAGTCCTTCTTGTTTGTGCAGGTCTTAGCATAGCCAACAGGTTATTAGTTTTGGTGCCTGTACTTTTGGCAAAGCAGTTGGAGTCTCAGCAGATCTCTGTATTTCAGATGCATAACTAACAGAGCTTTTGGAAACATTATATTTCTTGTTCTCTGTGTAATTCAGATATTGCTTCCAGAACTATAATAGATAAGGGGTTTTTATCTTTTATATTACTTTCTTAGAGACTTTTAAAAATTTTAATGGTACCTGAGTCACCAATTATCTGCAAGCCAACAGGACAGAAAAGAAATCAAGCCCATCATGCCAGAAGGTCTTGGGATATACAAATGTGCTGGTCCTATGGCTACTTCACAAGCTTTGCCTATGAAACGAATAATTATATTTCTGACATTATGGGAAAATAACAGGCAATTTCAATCAAAATGATGCTACAGCATAGAAAGAGCAGCCTGAGGTTCAGAAACAAGCCACCTTCTAACTGCACACAATGTAACACCACAACAGCCTTAGAAAACTCAGCTTGGCTGAGTTTTACGTTTAAAAGACAGGTACCCAGCCCCAGGAAACCTGCATCCTCAAGAGACCGAGCAGATAAAAACATAGAGCAGACACATACCGTTACACTGCTTTCACAGAGATGAGGAATTCAGGAGCAAACACACTTTCAGCTTCAAAGGTGATGCCAGAGCCCAGATCTCAGTTCAGCTGCCTTCTGTGCCTGACCCTCAGGCAGCACCAACCTCTCTCTTAGGCAGCAGGTGAAAAGGATTGGCCATCCTCTGTCCTTTTAAACCCTCTCCTCACTCAGCTGGTCCCAGAACTACAATTAGTGACTGAGCCACCTGGCAAAGATCACCTCAAGGCTATTATCCACCTGGTAGCTGGGCTGAAGATGGCTCAAGGCCTTCAAATGCAACTTCTCCTGCTAAACCCAGTGATGTTTCATTTTTCCCATCAGTGCTCCCAATACTCTCACCCATTTGCTTAATGAAGGGGATCTTTCACCAAGATCCCTGGGGAAATAGGGCAGGTGCTGCATCAACAAAATAAATTGTTCTCTGAAAATATTTCTGTGTTTGGAATCTGCTTGCTGAGCTGAGAGAAAGTGTTACAGAACCACAGGGCTTCACAGGAGGCCAAATGGAAAGTGTGGCCAGGGCAGCAGCATCCCAGGGGTAGTGCTACCCTGGGAACAACTCAGTGCCTCAACAGAGACAGCACGTTCCTTCTCTACAAACACTTGTGGCTCCTCTATACTGCTCTGCTGTGAAGTCTTGCTTCAGCTCTGAATCCAAAAGTCTCCCAGAGCCCAAAGATAAAGTTTCTTAGCTTTTCAGACACCACCTTCCAAGCTCCATGAGAGGAGCTATCACTGTATCCCAAGCAAAGACCTTTTGCCCATGGAGTCCATTTCCAGTGGTAGCTCATACCTGCTTGTCAGAGAAACACATCTTCAACCCACATGGCATTAAAGAGTGCAGTGCTGTTCACAAAAGAAAAACTCTGCCTTCCTGATCCCTTCAGGTAATTATATTTTGCCTGAAGCAGGATATTTTACTATGTTTAGTCCCATTTTATTTAGAGGCTGAAGAGAGACCATGAAGTCTCAGATAGGAGTGATAAAAGGAGATGATGCTCAAGCCCAGCCTTCTGCAAGTCAGCATCTGACCTAAGTTAAAATCATTCAAGCACGATAGGAGGAGAAAAAATAAAAACAGTCCTTCAGGTTTTAATCTATTTGAAGAGGGCAGAAATGCTGGGTGAATCATGAACTCTGGGGACTATGAATGCCTCCCGAAGGAGAGAGGGCTTTCTTGTCAATGTTCTTTAAAAAGAAAAGAATGTTCCATGTGGGTGTGTGCTGTTGTTTTTTTCCACTGTAGAGCAAGTGTCCCATCTTATTTCTCAAATGGTCTTTTCTTTGTTGATGTCTCATCTATTAATAATCCTTCACTGGAAGGGGAAAAGAAAAGCAAGCTTCTGTCAGACATACAAGCTGTTAGTCTGAGATGGACAAAAATAAACCAAAGCAGCACAATTAGCTGTAACACAGGTCAATTGTCTGTTGTTGCTTAGTGGCTATAACTGTACTAAACCTTTCTTATAGAACATGGAGTTGGATGGTGCTCTGGATCCATAAGTAACCTGGAGACTTGGAGTAAATTTAGGAGGTTTACTGAACTGTCCAACCACACCAGCAACACCAATATCCTCTGTTTGGATCCAAGAAAACATTTTGTTCATAAAAACATAGAGGAATGAGATCATGCCTGTATTCCCTCTGCAGCTGGGACATTCCAGGAGCTGCCCTGGGGCCAAGTGCTTCTTTGAGGTGTGCTTTGGGTTTTCCATAACATTCATTGCGAGTGGGCTTTGAAACCCATCAGAAACTGGTGATTTTCCCCAAATCCCTTCTCCATTCTGGGGCAGGATTACCTCCTCCATCGCACGGGCAGGGTCCCTGGCTGCCAAAGCTGGCCAAGGAGCTGAGGGCTGATCACAGATGGTAGGAGCTCATCCTGTGGTTTGATAATGCTCCACCCTTGGTCACCTCACCGGTGGGAGGTGGGCAGCATCTTCAGGGGGAGCCTGGGATGAGCTTAAATTTGCAACTTACGAAGCGAGATCTTCATTTGTTTTCACAGGTCTTCTCTAAAATTCAGTCCTTTGCAAGGAACAGAATTTGCTGGAAGCGTCAGCCCAGAGCTTTGGTGGTGGGTATGTTAAAATGCCACTGGTGAGATCAGTCATACTTCTGAGAGGTGTGAAGTGCATCAGGGAAGCAGCCAACTACCTGCGTCACATTGCAGGAGACTTGATGGTGCCACCACATTTCCTGCGAAGGCACAGATGCCGTCTGAGCCCACAACAGACCTGCTTTCTTGCCTGCTCACACAGCACTCGCAGGAAGACTCAGCATTACTGAGGCACAAAGATGCTTCTCAAGTTGGAAGCCCTCGAGGAAGGCTTTAGCTGGGGGGCACGGAGGTGAAGAAGTGATAACAAGAAAGACAAGAGCTGAGAGTCCAGTGATCATCAGGGCAAAGCAAGGTGGCTCTCAAGATATCGCTTCACAAGTTCTCATCTGCACTCTCCATGATGCATTGCAACGTCCTGGGCCTCAGGGCACAACCCCAGCATTTGGGACCACTTGTCCTCTTTTTCTTGCTGGGTAAAAGTATTTCTGCTCAGAGCAAAACCATGATTATCTCCATCACTCTGCCATAAGTTCTGCTGCAATATTCCCAGTCTTCCTATTTCTCCCAACTTACCCACTTGTGAGAAATTATATTCAATCATTAAAATAATTTTCTGTACCTTTAAAATTTTTTCAAAGATTCTTTTCAAAAGAACCTTTCAAAAGTCACCATCTGGCACGCTGGTTTGGGGGTTCCTTTTTCTCCCCAAATCTATTTCCATTTTTCTGGGGAGGGCCTCTTTATCACAGAGTGCAGGGATACAATAAGGGGTAATGGCTTTCAGCTGAAAGATGGGAGATTTATATGAGATCCTGGGAGAAAATGTTTTCCTGTGCGGGTGGGGAGGCCCTGGCCCAGGTTGCCCAGAGAAGTCATGGATGCCCTATCCCTGGAGGTGTTTCAAGGCCAGGTTGGATGGGAGGTATCCTTGCCCATGGCAGGGGGTTGGAGCTGGATGGACTTCAAGGTCCCTTCCAACCCAAACCATTCCATGATTCTGCAGCAAACACGCTGATGTGATCCAGGAAGGTGAGCCTTGGTGAACACCTCGTATTGTCTGGCAGGAGCAAACCCCTGCACGCATTGAAAGGGAGAGACTGCTCCTGTCACAGCAACAGTACTGGGGGGGAAGGCAAGTTTGGAAGCATATTTTCTTTGGAAAAGGCTAAAAAGAACATCTCCATTCCCAAACGCAATCACAGTCCAAGCTAAGCTGCTGCATGACCCTCTGCAGTATTTGGTGCACTAAGCACTGGGACCGAGCTTCCTCCTCTGAATGCGAGTCCTTGGGGATCTCAATGATTGACAGTTTCTACAGGGATGGATGAGATGTAGCCCTGACAGCCAACAAAAGGGAAGGTGTTCAGCCAGCAGCGTGGACTGGGATATAGCACCACCCCCAAGAGCAGCAAAAGGGTGACTCTCCTTGTTCTTCTTGCATGTAGAAATACATTCATCACCTTCCCTTACCAGCACCCAAAACTTTCAGGCCGTGTTGGAGAAAAATGCAGATGTCTCTACTTGGAAAGATGTTCTAGGTGGGAACTGCACCAGCTCCTTCATGGAGGGAAAGGGTGTGAATTACTCACCTGGAGTCAACACATATCCAACCAGCCTGAACATCCTTAGCACAATCCCTTTCCCACTGCTTCCAACACCCTCTCTCACACATTTTTCCTCCCACATCATGCACTGTATTTCAGCCATCACCAAGCCAGAGCTCGTGGTCCCTGAGCTTTCTCCATCAGGGAGCGCAGAGAAAGAACATGAGAACTCACATTTCCATGTGCTTCCCAGCCTTCCAACTTAGGGTGTCAAACAGCAGCAATAAACATTCAAAATATTATTTTATGAGATAATACCAGCTATTGCCAAAGCCAGCATGAAATACATTCTGCCTAGAGCCATTTAACTTCAGTGGTATGAACCCTCAGCTTGTTGCCAAGATATAGAGCCCAGGCTGCCTTATCTGCCGGGAAATAAACCCAGACCTGCTGAAAACAGTTGAGTGGAATATCACCATAGAAACTAGGCAAGGAAATGGGTGAATTGTCTCTCCCCAGCTAATTTCAACGTGACAGCAAACCAGACAGCCCAACCACTTTGGGCCGAGGAGGGGTAAGCAAGGAGGATGCCCGGAGCAGTGCCAGCCCAAGAACAGATGTGTGCCTGTGGGGAGATACCCCACCCACCCCCCCCAGGCCTTATTTTTAGTCCCAGGCAGGCTTCCTCCCCAGCCACCCACCACCCCTCTGAGATGCAGCATCCCCCGTGATGCTGCCGTTATGCCTGGTCCTGCACACCTCCGCCACGCACGCGCGCACCCACCGCCGCTGCAGAGCGTGAGGTGGGGATGAAGCACCCTTGTTCGTTTCCATCTGCACATTTTGATGATGGAGGGGAACAATCCAGATTACAAAGCCCCTGAACCTTCTACCTACAGCACAAATCTAATTCCATCCCCAGCCTGGAAACCATCTTGTACACAACAATGTGTTTTCTGCAGAGATGCCTCAGAGAATTCATCTTCAACTGCAGCCTGGACCAAATGCTTTGGAGAAAAGACAGGAAACAATGAGTGTTTCCCAGTTGCCTCCTTCCCTCCCTTCCAGGCTTGCAGATGCCATGAAACACAACCATGACACCATGTCTTTAATGTGGCACCAGCAATGCTGAACTGTCTTGAGATGTCACAGACAGGCCCTCACCTTTGATAATATCTAGAGACTAAGCTCCCCAGCTTGTGTCCTCCATAAAAGTACAAGCATTGTCCTTCCGTGCATGTGTTTATTATTACTATTTTCAGTCGTTACCTGCAATTTCTACTTGTGCTTCACAACCAAGAAAAGGAGCTGCTGATTCACTGGCCTATCATCTCTTATTTTTTACATCTCTCATGTCCCTATTTAGTCATCTCTTTACTTTAAATGATCCTAGAATTTTCATCAATATTGCTTTAGTTCTACTGTTTTTTTCATCTTGACAACTTCTATTTCTACCCCATATACTCCATTAGATGTGGATCAGAGAGTGGCTCAGGAAAGGGTCTCTCAGTGATATTCTGACATATATTTTTTATCCCACTGTGATCTTAATGTGTTTATCACTGTTTTCACTGTTGCCATGCATTGAGTAGATTTTCCACTTGCTCTCCACAGCATCATCTGGATCTACCTCACCCCTCTTCCCCACTGTTACAATTAGGGTGCAGTTACCACACCAGAAGCTCAAATTATCCCTTCCATGGTGTAAGCTGTTTTTCTGAGGCTGTCAGCACTGACTTCCACCTGCTATCATCCTGCCCATCCTGTTAGCTTGCTGCCCGCCTCTTGACATCCCTCAGTCTTGGCTAATCTCCCTAATTACATGAGACTTTGACCCTTGCGTCTTCACAACCCTCTTTTCTGGACCATTAACAAATACATTATAAATCAGTGCTAAAACAGAGGCTGGTAGTGTTTCCTGCTAGTGGAGATGCAACAATTATGGTCTTACTTACAAGCTTAATTTCTTCTGAATCATATTCCCAAAATATAGATGTGGAGCTATTGTACTCACAAAAGCAGCTATACTGTCTGACAAACCAGGTATTCCTGACTGACCTACATGTTGGGATTGAGCCTCTAATTGGTTTCAGATCCAATTCATATTTTATAAGACCTAGTATAATGCAGTCCTGGACCATCTATGGGCTCTTTGCAAACGTAGATAAATAAGTTAATAAAATGAAACGCTTTGTAATAATTTCTTAAATTAAAATATTTTGGACATGATGATTAAAAGCTAAGATGATTCACGATTGAGCCCTGCTTCTCTTGAAAATCTGTAACAAGAAATTCAGTTAAATTAAAAGCACTTTTCAGATGCTTTGAACTTAGGAACACAGGAAGAAAACACTTCAGTTCAAAGAAACCTATATGTGGGGGGAGATGGCGGGGGGAGAGGTATTGTATGTGTGCCTGTAGATATATATAAAAACATAATTTTCCACTTTAACATCTCTAGAAATGGCTGCTCTTTGAAGCATCCAATGTGAAATGAAAAACGCTTGGCCCCCAATGGGTACACAACTGACTAAACCCTGAAAAAAGAAACAATTGCTGAAATTTTTCAGCAAGATTTTAGGTTCCTCCTCCTAAGCTGAAGTTTCTCCCACCGTAGGTCAAGGGAGGTGATTCTGCCCCTCTACTCTACCCTTGTGAAGGCTCAGCTGGAGTCCTGCATTCAGTTCTGGAGGCCTCAGCACAGGAAGGACCAGGAGCTGTTGGAGCAAGTCCAGAGGAGGCCATGACAATGATCCAAGGGCTGGAGCACCTCCTGAGTGAGGACAGGATGGGAGAGTTGGGGTTGTTTAGCCTGAAAAAGAGAAGGCTCCAAGGTGACCTCTGAGCAGCCTCCCAGGACTGAAAAGGGCTCCAGGAAAGCTGAGGAGGGGCTCTTGGTCAAGGAGTGCAGGGATAGGATGAGGGGGAATGGTTTTCAGCTGAAAGATGGGAGACTGAGATGAGATCTTAGGAAGAAATATTTTCCTCCTGTGAGGGTGGGGAGGCCCTGGCCCAGGTTGCCCAGAGAAGTGGTGACCGCCCCATCCCTGGAGGTGTTCAAGACCAGGTTGGGTGGGGCTTTGAGCCCTCTGATGCAGTAGGAGATGTTCCTGCCCATGGCAGGGGGTTGGAGCTGAATGGGCTTTAAGGTCTCTTCCAACTCAAACCACTGTATGATTCCATGACTCTACATTAGATGAAACTTGCTCTGGTCCTGGCTGGGCTGAGGGGTGAAACTGCTGTGACAAGAACCAGGAGGTAAGAGAACCTAAGAAATAAGGGTATGAATGTATCAACCCTCCCAGCTCAAAACAAATAAATAAGTATTTAACACATGAACACACAGTTGAGGTCAGAAGAAATCCTAGGTAGAGCTGTATTTGGAAAAGGATGGACGGCTCAGCTGCTTCTCTACTGCCTGAGGGCTTTCAGCACTGGCCTAACACTGGACCAGGGCCATCTCAGGCAAATTGTTTTTATAGAGTCGTGTACAACAGGCTGTAAGACAATCCCATCACTGCACACAGCTCAGATCCTAAAAAAGAGCAGACAAAAGGAGACAAGCATACGGCACGCTCGGGGCGGAGATTGGCAGGTGGAACACTCGATCCAGGAATTTGCTTTGAAAACTGCGTGATCATTTTTCACTCCGCCTCAGCTCCTTTTCCCTCTCAGGGAGAGGCAGAGGGGACACGTGAATCCTTGGTTGGAGAGAGGGGGTGTTTGCTGAGTGTTTTCTTGCCTCAAAGCTCATTCCTCCCCTTCCACACCAGAGCCCCATTTGATGAGCACGCAGTTTGTCACGAAGAGCGTTAAACCTCCAAAGCACATCATGAAAAAATAGAATGAAGAGAAGGCTGCTTTCTTGGAACTTCACTGAGATCCAGAGACCCCTCCCCACCCCCACCAATCAAAGCAGAGACTGAAGGTGATGAGGAAAAACCAAAATGGAATGAAAACTTCAAATGCCTCTTCAGCAATTCATCTGTTCTGGGAGGAACAGGGATGTCTAACGAGGAAAACTGCCCTTCTTCTAAACCTCTCAGACTTGAGATAATCGGTGCAGAGTTTTATAAAATGCTTTCCTAATGAAAACTGAGAAAATAAAAGGCTTTGGTCCCTATGGAGCAAGAGCTGCCTATGCTTTCATCTCCAGGGAACTCTGCTTACAGACACAGCTTCCTGACTCTTGCCTGCATTGGATATTATCTTCTACGTGACTGCAACCCTTTCTGATTACCAGTCTGAAGACCATACAACCTTCTCTTAGTTACACAAGAAAACCTGTAACACTCCCTGTTTTCTAAGAAAAAACTGCTAGAAGATTCTTAACCTTTTGGCATTTCTTTTTTGGTTCCTTCAAAGGTTTGAACTTTTTCAGTAGACCCTTCAGATGTTTTAAATTCAATTTAACAGCCAAGACCTTCCACCAAAAATACTCAAATGTCACAGAGGAATCTCTGCCCCCTCCCCCGTATTTCTTCTGGTATTACAGACCACAGAAAAGCAGAGACAGGATGATTCTTTGTGTGCTAGAATGTTCTTCCTATCAACACATTCCTCAACAGAAGTTTCAAATCAGATGAACAGAAAAAAAAAAAAGCTTCTGTTTCACATCATAAAACACCATTTCTTTCTCCCCATTTAAACTGCTCTGCTGAGATCTCACCTGGAGCTCTGTGTTCAGTTCTTCTGGAGCCCCCAGCACAGGAAGGACATGGATCTGTTGGAGCAAGTCCAGAGGAGGCCATGAAGATGATCCAAGCGCTGGAGCACCTCCTGTATAAGAATAGGCTGAGAGAGTCGGGCTCGTTCAGCCTGGGAAAGAGAAGGCTCTGAGGAGACCTTAGAGCAGCCTCCCAGGACTGAAAGGGGCTCCAGGAAAGCTGGGGAGGGACTCCTGATCAGGGAGTACAGGGATAGGGTGAGGGGGGATGGCTTTCGGCTGAAAGAGAGGAGATTGAGATGAGATCTCAGGAAGAAATGTTTTGCTGTGAGGGTGGGGAGGCCCTGGCCCAGGTTGCCCAGAGCAGTGGTGGCTGCCCCATCCCTGGAGGTGTTCAAGGCCAGGTTGGATGGGGCTTTGAGCCCCCTAATCTAGTGGGAGGTGTCCTTGCCCAAGGCAGGAGGGTTGGAAATGGATGGGCTTTAAAGACCCTTCCAATCCAAAGCACTCTACAATTCTGACTCCTGCAGAACATCCTCTCAGGCCTTAGTGAGAGGAAGCAATCAGAAACATCATCCCAGTTCCATCGTTCTCCTATATTTGCTTTCTTCTGCTCTCCTGCCAGGTTTAGGTACTTCCCATGCCAGCAGGCAGATCCCTTCTAATTCAAGAGGAATACACTTCACAGGAGACTAGCAATGAAAATCCTGATTGCAGACATTTCCCTGGGGGGAAATCAGATTTTTGAGTACAGACACAATTGCAAAAATACTTATTGCCACCTGAAGTTGGACAAGGGAACTTTTCATTTTTATGATTCAAATGAAGATCTTGAGAAAAAAGTTTGCAAGGCTATGTATCAAGTGCTTTCCTAGGGAAAAAGCATCTGAGAGAAGCCATTAGGTCAACCAGATATTTAGTTTGACCAGAAAGTAATGGATTTATGATGTCTGAGTCACTTAACTTCTATTTACAGTTTAGATCTGTCATATTTTAAAGCATAAACTCAAAGAGGAATTTCAAATATGTCAAGGTAATATATTTAGGGGCTTATAAAATTCATCACTTTAAATTTTCTTCCTTCCCTATTTCAGGGTTGAAATTCCTCATTCAACCAATGAATTAACAGATGAAAAAAATAAATCTCCTGTATTTCTCCTTTATGATATTGCTTCTTTACCTATCTCTGCTCTTAACCATCTCTTTAGCCTTCTGGAGAGCCTTTTGTTCAGCACAACAGGTGAATGTTTGTTGCATTGGAACAGATTTGACACAGCTTTTACAAACACATACAAACCAGAGTTTAGAAAAAGGAGGATGCAGGAAACCCTGTGTGCCCCAGTCCCTGAAGCATGGTTGAACCACAGCTAGGAGATGTGTTGGTCCCAACCACCCTGAACCCCTCAGAACAAGCCCTGAGCATCTCTACGTGCCTTTCCCTGTACCACACACCAAGTGGCCATGCCCTTTTGTTGTTTCAGGTCAACATCTTTCCTTTCTGCTCACCAAGATATTTCTGAGGGTTTGTTGGATGTCTTGTCTGTGCAGAGGCACAAAGGAACGTGTAGGCTGCAAGGAAAACTACTCACAGTCTAAAATCTGGATGAAGCTTGTGAAGCTCATTTAGAACCAGCCCAGGGAGATCTCTGACTTCCTTTGAAGAAAAGGAATATTGTTAAATATTTGGTTCAAACTAACCGAAATAAACTGAAATATAGGACAACAAGGCTCTCTGTGACTCTACTCTCACCCAGGTGAGTGACAAAATCTTCTTGACAGCAATGACTTGCACCAGGGAAGAAGACTAGAGTGATATCTGCTATTTCTGCCTGACTAGGAGTTCATTCAAGGCTCAAGAACAGAGTATCATCCAGAAGGAATAAGTGAATCAACTCATTGTGGAAGAAACAGCCACTTCCAAGAAGGCAAACATAAAATCTCCAACACTAACACAAAAGAACAACATTGGTATTTGCCATTGTCATCCATTCATTTTAAGCTTGCTTTCCCCCTCCCCCTTTTTTTTTCTTTTTACAAGCTGGGAGGGGGTGAGCAAGCTCATTCAGCAAATATCAGAGAGGTTTCCTGCTGTGTTTGAGACCCCCAGATGACCCTGTTGTTCAAATACACAATGACCATAAAGAAATACAGTAGTTTTCCATCAGAAACCACATTTCTGTTTCTTCATCTGTCAGATTTCCAGATTTATATAACAAGCAGCTCCCAGTGACAGGGCTGAGTTTTTATAAGAGGCAGGGATTTCTCATCCAGTCTGATTTTCTCATCATTCATGTAGTAATTGGTTTTACATAAAACCAAACTGGGCAGGTAAGACACCCTGGACTTAATAATCATAATCTTGACCGTGTACAGCACCTCCCTCAGCAAACAATTCTGGGATGTTTTACAAGCTGTACCAGTCACTTCACACAGCACACAGAAGCAACCACTGGGATGGATGGCAGGGAGCTATTTCACAATTGACAATGGTGCTCTGAAGATCCAGCCAGGAAGTTAAGAAGTAACTATGTGCAATTAAAGGTGCAAGGAAGGCTTATGGAGGCAGATGCTAGGATGTGTCATTGCCAGGATGCTAGGACTAAAAAAAATAGTTCAGCTAGAATTGCTGTGTGGGCTCAGTGACCTTGCTGGGTTGGGGGCCCACTTTTATATCTGCACTACTAAGATCTGCAATGAACTTCACACCAAGCTCTCGAGGAGGAGGAGGAATTTAGCATGCTCTGTACCAGCTCCCCTTCCTGGTCCTAAAAAAAGCAGGCAGCTGCCTAAATCAAACATCAAGACGACTGCATTTTTGATCTCTGTTGCTTTATTACTCTTCTACCTCCATCCATTTCCTCTCCTAGATGATGGGTGATAGTAGTTTCTCTCATCTTTCATGAGATATTCGATAATTGTCTGCTTGCCAGCTGCTGCAAGCTCCTCGACGAAGGATGCACAGAAGCTGGAAGCACGACCAACTCCACCAGGCCTCACGAAGACTTGCTCAGGGGACAGTTCTGCCTCAGTTCTTAGCCCACTAGATTAAAGTTTCTACTAAAGATCATTAGCAGTGCAGAAATATTGGGGTAGGTGATCTCTGCCTCCCAGAGCAAGATGGTTCATAAGGAACTAACTTCAGTCTTAACTCATGACGCAATAGATTTCCATTTTTACAGATGGGGAAATGGAGAAAATTTGGCCCGAGGTCAGTTATTATAATGGAAGAGTTCTTGCCTTGCAGCACCTCATTCATTCCATTTCATCAGCCACTTAATCATCATTTAATCCAAGGATACTCATTCATTCTGGATTATCACAGCCCTGCGGGGAGTCTTTCAAAGTGTCATCTGAGATATTTAAAGCTGGGTGGCTGGCAAGGACAGCTCAGAGGATGGCATCAATTGTCTGCACCCAGTTCCTTGACCCTTACTTTCAAGAGCTCCCTTGCACTAGTGGCAAAAATAGAAGAGTGTTAAATGGCCCTTATGAAGATGAAATTGCCCAACAGCAGCACAGTCATTTACTTAGATCATCAGGGCCATCTCGCTTGTGATCCTAAGCATGAGAGAGAAAAGTTGAATCTTCTTTTAAAGTCCAACTGTCAACACACACAGCAACATGCCTACTAAACTGATGGTCACTCAGCTGGGGACTGATTATTCTTGGAGCTTCTGGCACCAACTAGTCTTTATAAAATGAGGCATTGATGGAGTAGATCCATTAGCCCACAAACAGGTCTCTCCAACACGTTGCCCAACCTTTCACACCCTTAGAAGCTCTGGGCTGAGATAGAGAGAACACATTTTCGTGGCTTTCTGCCCACAATCTTTGTTTCAAATAAGAAGTTGCAAAAAGACCAATCACAGGCTTCAGATTTATACAGAACAGATTGAATAATACTATGAAAATTGACAAATTGAAAACATAACAGCACAAACCACAAAAGGAGAAGCACGGGAAAATCTGATTGTTGACCTGTAAGACAGGGTAATCATCCTAAAAATTGTGGAGATGTATTCATGTTGCTAAGGCTCCTGTCAGACATTGGATTCAGCCCCTCCTTTACAACCAAGAGAGCAATTTTAGAATTCAGCAAGATCAGTCATAAAGCACTGGTGAAGTGGGAGAAAAGGGTTTCCTGGAAGAGAGCGGATTGAAATTTCCAGACACCAGTTGCACATGAAGTAACTGGAGCCAGATTCTCCCTCATCATGCTGTGAGCACTGAGAAACAGAAGCAAACCTGGCACACAGAAGGATGTGAGATACATTAGACTGTACCTAAGGTTGAGGTTTTTCCCTTCAGCAAAAATCCTATCATCAGATCTTCCTAGAATCATCTTTTCATGGCCATAAGAAAAGGGCAGAACATATCTGCAACAAAAGATGAGAGCAAAAATTTCTTATTTGCTCCAAAAGGCTCAAGAATGAGCTGCAAGATTACCATGCAGTTCAGAAAACCTAAAAAGCAACAAGGCTATTGCAGACCAGGACAAACTCATCCAGAGATGTGCTGCAGCCACACTCCCAGCCTCAAACAGCTCTACAAAACCAATTAGAAGGGTTGAAAAATTATCAGGACCTGGAGCCCATGTATATTTTTGGTTCAGACCAGCTCAAAAAGAACAGTTTGAAGGACTTTGTGGTATGAGGGGCTGGAAAGCTTTATTCAGGGGTACAAAGAATTAACTTTTGGGATAGTAATTACTCTGCAGTAAAGGGCATTAATTTGAAGTTAAGTAGAGTTCAAGATATTTCTTTATTCGTCCTGCACCCCATTTGCAATGATATCATTTAAAAGTGCTGGATTCAAATTCACACAAGGGATGCTGGAATAGGACAGAGCATATGTATTTTCTATGTTTTATGGCCATAAAGAAACCCATAAATTTTGAGTGAAAAAAATCATTAGAAAGAAAAAATATTGTAGCTGTCAATCTGACTCTGCAACTGAGGGAATAGTTCAGCAGGATAGAGGAGCCCTGCAGACCCAACCATCCTTGCTGGCTGCCCTGCAGACAGTGGCTGGCAGGTCCTCACCAGCAGTGTTGTGGCTTTCCCACCTCCTGCCCACGGGGTGTAGGAATGGCACAGCTGTGCTTCAACCTGTACTTCAGGCTGTGACAACGTGAAAGGACCCTGCGAGCACAAAGAGCCCTGCAAAAAGGATGGTACAGAGCAAAGAGATGGCCCCATGTGCCAACCTTCTACCCTCACCCCTCAAACTATCTGAGGGCCATCAGAAGCCAGTGGGACCTCCACCAGAACCTGCACCAACCAAGCCAGTCCTAAGCTGGGAATTCAGTACTGCAACGTGGTCAAAAGATTCTGGGACTGATCTGAACTCCACTGAAGCTGGCAACAAGAGTGTTAAGGACTTACTGCCCACTGCAAACTGTTAAATCCTAAAGAGAAAGCCTCTGTCTTTTCCACAGGAAAAGGGAAAGGCCCTTTCTGAAGATGCATGTGTCTCACCTGAAAAAGTAGCTCTGCAGCAGAAGGGGTCTCAGCCAGAGCACAATCACAAGAGTCTGCAGTAAGGATGAACACGTTGAAAAGCCTCTTGTGTGCACAAGGGGATACTTTTTGAGGTGGGAAAGAAGAGAATCACTAGGAGCTCCCTCACTTTCCCATCACTCTTTCAATCTTTGTGCAGAACCCAACACAACAAAATCCTCAGAGCTATAGGTGCCAGCAATGCGTGCCCAGAATCACAGCATCCCAGAATGGTTTGGGTTGGAAGGGATCTTAAAGCCCATCCAGTTCCAAGCCCCCTGCCATGGGCAGGGACATCTCCCACTGGTTCAAGTTACTCAAAGCCCCATCCAACCTGGCCTTGAACACCTCCAGGGATAGGGAATGCTTTCTCTTACACTGCTGGTCACATTTTGGGTGTAACCCAGGACACGGTTGGCTCTCTGGGCTACAAGTGCACATTGCCAGCTCATGTTGAGCTTCTCATCCATCAGTACTCAAAGTCCTCCTCTTCAGGGTTGCTCTCCATCCATTCTCTCCCAATCCATGAGCAGGACCTTGCACTTGGCATTGTTGAACCTCATGAGGCTTGCACAGCCCCACCTCTCCAGCCTGTCCAGGTCCCTCTGTGGCATCCCTTCCCTCCAGTGTGTTGCCTGTGCCACATAACTTGGCGTCATCAGCAAACCTGCTGAGGATGCCCTCAATCCCACTGTCCATGTCTCCATACTACAGGAAGAACAGCACCACACACCTATAGGACCCAAACCATTAGAATGCCTTTAAAAGGGCTGAGCAAAAGGAAGGAAGAATAAAACCTCTGCTTGGATTTGCACCAGAGCTGAATTCATCCGTCAATCACACAAATCAGCCCAAGTCAGCTGGGGTTTGTGTCTCCCCTTTGGAACAAGAAGCATCCAAGCATTAATATAAAACAACCACAGTTTACAGGATCACATGGCTGAGAATGTGTTCCCTCTCCAAAACAGGTCTCAAAAACAGCATTAGCCTTGCTATTAAAACAACACAGAGAACACGATCCCACCTCAGCAAGGAAAGAAAAGAGCAGCTATTTACTTCTAATGATTTCATTCCAAGAAAACTGGTTTGAATGTGTGCTTAATGTTTCAGACAGCTTTTCCTGTGCCTGCTAAGCACTTCTGCTTGAAACAAATATAATCGTAATTTAGTTTTATGTACACCAACAAAATGCAAATTACAAGAGCAATAGTCTAGAGTCTTCATCCTTTATCTCATCCGTATCTCAGTCTCCCAATTATGAGTGTCTGCTCATGGATTTTCTTTTTTTTGCAAGCGTGCAGCTAAATAACTTCTGCCACATTGTGTTTCTTTCCTTCAATATAAATAATATTCACTTAACAGTGAATGCATTAAAAAACTACATTTCCATTGAGTTGCCATTTCCAGAAATATTCTTCTTTTGGGCAAAAGTTTTCCATTCTCAGTCTCAGCTGAAAGGCAGTTCTTTTACCTATTTATTTCCATCCTTCAAGTATATTTTGCTCTTATTTTTAATTTTAAAGTAACAGCAATATCTCCCAGTAAGAAATGCAGTGAAAGCACAGACTTCTTCCCAATCTGTAGCTATGGCTTAATGTGGAGACTATTTATATCCCATTTGACAAACAGTTGAGTATTTGTGAGCAGGTCAGCAGCGTTAAGGTGCATCATCCATCAGGAATGGCACAGGAGAGGGGAAAGCGCCCACAAAGCTTCCAAGATTTTCATATTGTGGCAGCTGGAAAGCAAGGATGTGACTACTGCCCAAGGAAACAGATATCACATATTTTGTCTTTGACCATTTTAGACTTGTTTCCCCAAATGTCTGTGGGGCAGAGGGTGGTGGCAGCCTGGGTTACCAGCCAGAGCCACTCCATCCGTGATGGATCTCCCCTCTTCTGTTGCCAACTGATCAAAAGGGTAAACTTATAAGGCAGCAGCTATAATCACTAATGTATCACAGTATCACAAGGTTGGAAAACACCTTTGAAATCATCGAGTCCAACCTATGACCCAACACCAACACCCACTCATCATCTAAACCATGGCACTCAGTGCCTCATCCAGTCTGCTTTTAAACACCTCCAGGGACGATGACTCCACCACCTCCCTGGGCAGCTCATTCCATTGGCCAATCACCCTTTCAGTGAAGACTTTTTTCCTAATACCAAACCTAAACCTCCCCTGACAAAGCTTGGCACCAATGTCTCCAAAACAATGCAATAACACTGATGAGATCGGCACCTCTCGGCGCAGGTTTGCAGACAGCAGGGATGTGGCAACGTGGCCCACCCCATCCCTTCTTAAAGTTGGGCACCAGCCACTCCCCTGTGTTATGCCATACAACGTACCCATTTGTGTCCTGTTGGAACAAAAATGCCCATAATGGCCTTTGAGTCCCAGGGCACAATCCTATCTGCAACATCTCTGGCCCAGATGGGACTCTGGGGGGGCTCCTTCACCAGGCAGCTCACAGCTGGGCACAACCCAGGGCTTGAATGGGGGTAGAGATGGAGAGGGAGAAGTCTTCTCTTACTTTACTCACCTTTGTTTGAAGTTTGCCATTCACACATTTTTCAATTTGGACAACTGAAATGAAACCACTTTCAAAAAAGAGGGAAGAGATTTTAGTCAAAGTTTCCACAAGCCCTTTCTTACTTTTTCCCTCTGCAACTAAAACAATTCAATATGAACACAAACTGGTTTTGTCAGCCTAAATAAACATGAGAAATCCTCTCCATCAGACCAAGACATATTCTGCTATGATTGTTTTCTCCCTTGCTCCTCCTGGAAGGATCTAGGCCAGCAGCTCCATCCACTTTCCAGTCCTAAAAATAAACAATGTTCATTCCTTGCCCCTTTTGCTTCACAAGATCTCAGATGTTAAATATTCAAACAATCCACATATAGAAAACTGATTCATCTCAATTATTCTTGGACATTTTCCTCCCAAAGTACATATATACCAAGTAGAGAAATAATACCACGAAGTTTTTTTTCCTCCACAGCACAGCTATATCACCAACAACTTTAAAAATCACTTTTCACTAACAGATGGCAAACAGGGCTAAATGATGGGATGAGTGGTGGAAGGTTTCAGATGAGCATTCAGTACAAGTTGCATAAACTGTCATCTCTAAGCTAAAATGTCCACTAAGACGCTCTTCACCACAATCCCCTGAGTGATTTTTTTTTCTTCCTGCATGGATCTAAACATCGTGAGACGAGAAGCATATAAAGTTACCAACAGCATTGAAGGCTAACACTCCCACCTCTTTTTATTGTCTATGCTTTTCTACTTTTAGGTGACGTTTTCGAGGTGTCTGTGTGTTCTTCAGTAACTGATGAAACGACAGAGCCTCTTCCTAAATCAAGGAGGCCTGTAAGAAAACTCCAGTGGCTTTACAAGAAAGCCCAGAAATCTTTCTGTTTGGATTGGTGCCCTGAAATTTGGTAGGGAACAAGCCCATACAGGAGAAACAACCCTATTGCTGTTCCCAAAAACATATTTTGAAAGTATTAAGTGAAAATTAATAGTTACTTTTGTCCTTCATATTCCTATACCTTCCTTTCCACTGTGAAACAAGAAAGATCAAAGTCTATCTCACAGGGGTGTTGTGAAAGTGAATTAATGTTAGTGCAAAGTGATCACACTATAGCAATGAGATCATAAAAGAAGGCCTAGAAGGAGATGAGGATCCCCAATTCAGCCCACAGTTTGAATGGTGAGCTGTAAATAAAACCCAAGGCTATGCAATGAACACTAGAGATGGCAAATGAGATTGGGATATTCCCTTCCACAGCCTAAAAAAAAGGCCTGGAGCCCAGCAGAGAAGCCTGGAGGTGACCAAAGACCACCTCAGTGCAGGGAACCTGCCCAATTGGGTCCATTCGAACATTTCCCCATTTCTGACCAATTGCTCACTGAGCAGAAAACACTTTGGAGGCATTGAACCTGCTTTGTGACAGGACAAGTCAGCCTGGAGATAGACCAGATGCCTGGTGGGGTGTCTCTGCTCCTAGAAGCATCCCCACCAAGCATTTATGGCCAGGAAGGCCATCTCCTCTCCTACATGGACACTGGTGCAGCCACGGGGAGGCAGACCAGAAGCCGTGCTCCACCTCACAGGAGCAAAGCACTGAGAGCAGAGTTGCCAGGCTGCCCATCACGTGTGTGCTGCACACACAGGTTGTAAAAGGCTCCAGCGACAGGTGTGCTATAGAGATGCAAGTTAATATTTGACAGAGCGAGGAGACCATCTGCGCCCCAGCAGCACAGCGTGTACCAGCCCACCAGGTGCCCAGGAGGATGGTCATCCACTCCGTGCACTCTACTGCAAGCATCTCACACCCCTCTGCTGTCTTTCCATCAGGGATGGGTGGAGCAAGGTGCCTCCTCAGGCAGATGGAGACCCATAATACATAAAAATGACTCCAAGGACCGCGATGTTGATGTGCAATCCTAAAATTAGCCCAAGCAGGTTGAGGTTCAGCTTCTGCGGGCTGGACCATCACTCAATGTCAGCAAGCACAGAGCAATCAGGAAGACTCATTAACAGAGAAGATGTTTCAGCAAAAGGCTGCATCTTTAAGGATGCTCAGTCTCTGCTAGACCCATCTGCCCAGGAATTGACTATTGCAGCAGCATAAGAGAAATATTTTGCTGGGTAATTTTTGTTAGAGGCCTCCCCTCCACAAATTTAGGTCAACCACAACACTTCAGTAATTCATGTTAAGTTCACCAAAATATTTCCTTGATGGAAGGAAACGTGGAGAACATTTTGTATGTCAGCATTGTTAAACTGACCTTTTAGAGTTGAAAGGATGATACATTTTAATGTCACAAATAGAACAGAGGTTATTGAGAACACTAAAAGCTCAAAATATTGTCTTAATCCAGATTAGACAAAAACGTTACTCCTCATTTTACCCAATTGTCTTGCCTTTTTTAATCTGCTTTTCATTTGAAATCTGGTTCTTTCAGTGCTTGTGCATGGCATGAAACAATTTCCTTGATTTTTCAGAGCTACAAGCAAGCCAAAATAACAGTTATTTGCACAACTAACCACATACATTTCCATACCTATCAGACAGCTGAATTTAACTGCTTAATTATGGAGAGAGGGAAAGGGGAACAGTAAGACAGACTGCACCTGGCAGCAACCAACCAGCTCTCCTTGCTTCAGGAGAAACACTGGAGCCCTCTGAATAGTCTCTTCATCCTTTCATTCCCCTGCTTGATGCTGGAACAGGATGTCAGATCTTGACTCGTACATTTCGTCCCCATCTTAGACCTACATTTGAAGAACTACAATGAGTCTAAAAAGGAGAAAGCCGAGAGGTTAAATTACTTCTATCCATGTTTGAGAGGTGCTCTCAGGTATATCCATGGTTCCTGGAACTGCAGCCCCAGTGCCAGGGAGAAAATGAACAGCAAGATACAGGCTAAAAAAAAAAATCCCCAACTCCCAGATATTTGCCTGAAACACAGCTCATTTCCAAGAATGCTGCACTGTGAGTCTGGTTGGGTCAAGTCTTGAGCAACGCCCTTTCCATCTCTCTGCTACAAGATTATGCTCATATTAGACTCATGGATTTAGTAATCCTCCTTGCTCGTGTGCTCAGATCCGACACAGGGCCAGATGAGGTGGGAAGTGGCAAGAGGTGGACTTTGCAATAGTGAATTTGCTTTCATCAAAGCACAAGGGAAGAGGATCTGCATCCAGCACGGAGTGCAGCTCAGCTCCACACACTGCAGAAACTGGCTACCTAAGGCCTGAGCTTCAACACCAGCCTGTTTCTCACAAAGGGCACTCCACAATTATCCAGCCTCAAACTGCAGAAGCAAAGCCTCATGCTTTAGGTAGTGATTTCCACCAAGTCACCTTCCCACAGCCTGCAGCATCTTCAGTACACAGAGCCCTGGCTGAACTGCAGGCTGCACAAGGTGGCAGGCAGCGGTGCCAAGGGAGGGGAGGGAGCCTGAGAAGCTCACATGCTGTCTTAGGTTTCAGCCCTGAGATATTAAGGGTGATAACACACCAACTGAAGCCCTTGCACAGGATGCAGCTCTGTTGAAGGGTACTGGATCAGCAGTTTCTACCTGTCACCCTACGTCAATGCTTTAGCTAAGGCAAGGGATGGCTCTTTCCCACTGCACCTTGCAAGTCCTTCAGTCAAGGCATACGGAGCTTCCACATCGGTCCTCACCTCATTTCTGCCAGAGTTCTAAAGATCTGATGGGTGAGCAAGGCCTGAAGGAGCTCCTAGAGCTGACAGTGAAGCTGGGGTAATTTTAGGCAAGCAGCTCAACTGTTGGGCATCGTCTATAACAGGGCAAGAAAATTACTCCCTCCCAATCCCACTGGCAGTGGATTTACACCATGGTGCATGACATTTACCATCCTTCCTAAAAAGCCATGTCAGCCTCTGCAGAGCTGACAAACACCAAGAGGAGGTTTGGTCCATCCATATGACCGTGAAGATCAAGCAGAGCAAACATCTGCAGCACCAAGGACCCTGTTCTGCAAAGTCACTTTTCTTGATCCTATCCATATTTCAGAACATCTCCAACTGAGCCCCATTAGTGTAATTGATTTTTAATGGCCTTCTCAAAGAAACAATGTGAAGATTTTAACAGGCTATTAGACAGAAATTAAGCCTCACCCAAGCTTTCCTCCCTAGGAACAAAAGTTTCCAAAGATGCAGGGGGGCTATTCCATTCCTGCTGATGGGCAAGGAGGTACTGCAGTGACCTGGGGAAAGAGGACACTGATTCCCCATGTTCCACCCCACATAGCAGTGATCCCACCACCACTAGAGACCAGAGGTTTGTAATTACAAGGCAAGGTTTTCTCATCCTTCACACACAAAAAAAAATACCGAAGGGTAGCCCTAGAGGAAGCAGAAGTAGAAACATTTTATGAGCTGGAAGTCTTCCAGGTTTTGAAAAGTAGTAAAATAAAATACATATCCTGCTTGCTTTTGTTCTCTGGGCTCCTTCATGCTAAGCAGACATTGGCTGATTTCTCAGATCAGGCCTTTGAATCCCACAGAGCTAAACCTGGCGATTGGTTTCAGCAGCGCTGCTTTCCCAGTGAGGTTTGTGCTGCAGTAAACCATTAATTCTCCTTCTAAACCATGTCCTTCTCCTGTTGAAGGAGGCACCAGGCAAGGACTTCCAACTTCTACCTTCTATTCATTCCCTCCACGCACCATAAGCCATATCTTTCATAATCTACCTATGGTTCAAGCAATTTAAACCCAGGACAATATCCTGAATGCTGACTTGCCCATGGATGACATTCCTCTTTCTCTCAGACTCTTCTGCTCCAGCAAAAGTGGACCCACTCCTTTTTTTCATTCTCTAGCAAACCAGTGCCAACACTTCTGGACATTTTGACTCAAAGCATGTCACCTCCCCCAAAGGTCCAATCTTTCCTCAGGTTAAAATCTGACAGACACCCACATTTGCAGTTTCCCCTGTGTGGCACGCCAGCGTTTTTAACACATTCCCCATGGAACACGAACACTGAGCTCCATGCAAGATTCTCCCACTCACTGTGAGTGAGCAGCTGCATTTCTAGAAGATTATGCCGTTACCATCTATTTTATTTCTGATCCAAATTCTCTTCACTTGATTCCAACATTTTTGAATACTTCTTTTGAGACATTTTAAACTCATTTCTTTTCAATACCTTCAACCATCTTTTTCACTAGCACATTAAAAAAAGGCTACCATTATTATCTTCATCTTTAAAGAAGCAGATATGTGGACACAAAAGAGTAAAGCAATGGCCTATAAGCTTTTAACAGCCAATGACATGGCCAGAAAGGAAAAACAGGACACCCAAAGTCCCACTCCACTGCTAGAAGATTGAAGGGAAACTGTATTGTCCCGGATCTCTCTCAGATACAGCATTATCTGCTGTTATAGTCTCATGTTCTTTCATACCTTCCAATTAAAGCAAGGAAATTGGATCGTGCTGAGCCTTCCTTTGTCCTTTTCACCTCTTGTGAAAGTCAGGGGTTACCATAATTTTATACCTGTTATAATTAGCGTTAATATTGTAACCTGGGAGGAAAGAAAATACAGTGTTCCTTTAATAACAGACTTCATGGATCATGAAGTGGTTTTATCTTTTCCACAACTGGTGGCCAAGTTCAGTTTTTCCAAATCCTTTTGCGTTATATCTAATCAATTGAAGTATTTTATTCTTTACTATAGAAAAAGAAATTTAAACTACACAACCAGCTCAGGATTTGCACAGCCAGTCCAGGATAGAAGACACGTCTGATCACGGAACTTCAAGAACTTATGGTACTCCTGCCAAGGAGACTGAGATTTGGCATCACAAGATAAGAAAGGTAAAATTTTTAATTTCAGCACCTCTCTAAGGGTAGAGATAATCTGCACAGATTAGTGATGAGAGCATAGATGTTATCAGCTGTATGTTTTTGGACTGCTACAGTATCATTGACTTGGAGCATGTGGTTATGAGCTTTTGAAGATAATGGAATTAAAAATCATTCAATGAGTTTTCTGGACTTCAGTCTCTGTCCTGTAGCCAGGATACAGTGGTTCATGTCTTTATCAAGCCAAGACTTGAGGCTTTCACCTCACCTCTTCCCCAGGGTTGCTTCAGGTACTCCCCACCCACCACCAAATACACCAGACAAAACTGCATATTTCTTCCCAGGGCAGAAACAGCTCACTGCTGCTTTACAGAGCTTTTGGCTGCCACCCTTCACCCAACGCTGGAGGTCAAAAGCAACAGAGATTTATCTTTGGCATTGAATGGGAGGTTTGTTAACAGCCAGTAGACTGACTTCTGGCAGTTGGATGTGTTTGGAGGTCTGACCGAAGCTTCATTCAGGACTGGTCACCCTCCAACAAGGTAATTTCACCTGCCAGAACCTTCTTCCATGTTCCAAATTCTCCAAAAGTCAGATACTGCAGCTGAGATCATCTCCTCCCAAAGCAAGGTCAAGGATGCGTTCCACCATGGAAAGGGAGCAGTAACACTTCTGCAGCATTTGGACTGGTGATGGCCTCAAGTTATGCCAGGGGAGGTTTAGATTGGTAATTAGGAAGAATTTCTTTACTGAAAGAGTGGTGAAGCACTGGCAGAGGCTGCTCAAGGCAGTCATGGGGTCTCCATCCCTGAAGGGGATAAAAAAATATGTAGATGTGGCACTTCAGGACGTGGTGTGTTGATGTTGGATTTGATTATCTCAGAGGTCTTTTCTAACCTTAACGATTCTACAATTCTATGATGCCAGACTTCACTCCTGTAGAAAACCAGGACATCTTTTTCAAAGTGGCACCTACATTATTAGAAACCACCTTGGATTCATTTTAAATGAGTGGTAATTTTCAAAACAAGGTCTTTCCCTGAAGCTTAGGCTCACAGGTTTTGAGGGCACGCTTAGCACATGCTGGAGGATTGAAGTTTTTCTCTAAGCTGCAGCACAGCTTGCAAAAAGACATTTGATCTTTAAATCAGGCATTAAGTGATGGAATATCACTACTGCTATTGATATTGTTTCATGTATAAAGAGACAAAGTTTAGCCTTGACATATGCTGCTGTGTTTCACAGGTCATGCTGTAGCAGGTTGGATTGCTGCTCTGGAGTCGTGTCTCCAGCATGATTCAGAAGAAATTACAAGATAAAGAAAAGGACAATTATGAAACAGCCTGTTCACATTTCCATCTAACTTATTTCAGGGAGCACCAGGAAGTAAAAGGGCCTAATCATCCTCCTTCAAAAATCCATTTCCTCTCGGGTGAATCTGTAGATGATCTCCAAGGCTCCTTTTGTCTTGAGACCCAAACCAGACCATTTCAGCTGAAACAAATTCTTGTGATGAGTTCCACAAGTTAATTACATTTCCATTAGTAAAGAAGTTCTAAAACTTCAATTTCTTTACTGATGCTTTTTTGAATCCTGCCAAAATAGATAGGGAAACATGATTTTCTCCCTTTTTTTCTTTATCTCTCTCACCCTTATGAGACTTTCCTCTTAATTTTAACTCCCTCAGCCTTTTCATTTCTCCTTAAATGGAAGTTTCTTCAACTCTTTAATCATTTTCACAGCCTTCCTCCTAGACTCCCATGCCCAAACTTTATTCAAGGATGCTGGTTCAGGATATTTGAGATGGGGAACTAAGCCAAAAGACAGTTTAATATTTCAGTCTTCCTTTTCTCAATTTTTTTTTTTAAACTGGAAAATAAGCTGAGAGCTGCAATTTAAGTTCTTTCATGTCCTCTTTGAACCAGAACCAAGCTATAAGAAACTAAGTATTTCTGGTTATCAGTTTAGTTTGAGAGCTCTTCAGCACAGGGAGGGACATTTTGTAGCTGAAAAAGTCTTAGTTTACTCCAAGCAACTCTTTTTTGTCCTTCATTCCTTTATCCCTACATCACCCCAGAGACCATCAACATACTCCTAAACCCTTAGTCCAGCACTGGGTGCTTCCTGTTTTGCAGACTCTCACAGAGAATTTTTACATGTTTAATGAGATGGAGGAATGGAGTCAATTCAGCCTCTCTCCAGAAACATCCATAAGCAACAACTTTCACAACATCTGCAAAAGAATTTATGGCATAAGGATGACATGCTGAGAGCAGCCCTCGTCTCCTGAGAGCCCCAGGTATAATTTCTACTCCCAGCAAAGCACACCACCACTCTGATGTCTACTTGATATTTTCCTTGCTTGAATCTTAAACAGCACAACATGAACCAAGAGCTAAACCCATTATTGCTAAAACCTGGGTTTACCTCAGTAGTGACCTGAACATCTTGCTCTAGAGGGATGCTTTTAAAAGTCTAAGACTGATCTGCCCACACACACACCCTGTAGCCAACTCTTGAAACCAAAGCATCTCCAGCACTGACAAAATAAGAGTATCCACTAGGAAAAATATCACCCTTTTCCTCAATATCCCAACCTGAGACCACTGAGGAAGTAAATTTGTTTCATTTATTAAACAAAAAAACACCAAAATGTGATTTTCCCTGACCATCAGCATATGGGGAAACAGAGAAGGGAGGAGACACAAAGCCTTGTATTTATTGTCAGCCATGGATTTAGCAAATGCCAACCATGGCAGGGAGGAAAGATTTCTCATTTGTAGCTGAAGAGCACTGTTTAAGTAGCCGTGCTCATTTGTGAGAACCAGGCACCTTTCTGGGTCCTCTAGCTCATGCTACAAGTTTGTTGTGTACCACACATGTAGGAAGCAGGGCTTCTTTCTCAGCCTAAGCTGCCAGGCTTCCCCATGACAGAAAAGTGTCCTTCCCATGCAGCCCTTCCCTCTATCCCAATACAGTCAGAGGAGATCCAAGATAGCTCAAGTTCAGCAAAGAGCCAAACCTTGGTGTTGAAGAGCATCTCCAAGTACCCAAAGGCCGGGCACTAACCCTACACCTTGGGTTACTGATACAGACACCTGGAGACACTCATCTTCCTGGTTCCAGCTTCCAGCACAGAAGCCTTGCCCTGGCTAGAACATCCCCCACCCCTTGTTATTGGTTCAGCAAGAACAAAATGGAAGATCAATTTTCCACCTTCATTAAGTTTTCCTGAAACTTTCAGAGAGCCCTGAGGAAGACAATGGTCCCAAAGAACCCAGAACCCTTGGGGTGCGTTGTGGATTCAAGGATGCACATGCAAATGTGATGCTGTTGCTCCTGACACTCAGGATTATATTACAATTTAAACCAGGCTGATTTTCTAAATCCTCATTCTTTTCAACAATCACAGCCTGGTTCTTATCATCTCAGACGAGCAGGCACTTTGCCATCAAAAGCTGGCCTCTTGGGAACCAGGACACAGCAGCAGAAGGAACATTTGAGAAACAAGAGCCTGAGAAATCCTGAACACTCCTCCTCATCTAATCATGAGACAGCACTCAACATCACACAGAGGACTTGGGTGTTCAGGGGGGGCGTGATTTTGTTTTTAAACTGAGAAGCATTAAGAAATTAAGAACACGAACATTAAGAAATTGAGCATTAGAGCGCTTCATAGCTGTGATTTTTGTTGTTGGTTTGGGTTTGGGTTTGAATTCACACCCAGCTACAGCAGCATTTAGGCATGCAATGCTCTCCACCTGTAGAGAAGAGCAAACAGCCAAGCAGGTGCCCACACTACATGATTGCCAGGGCAGGATCAGACATCAGGAGCAGATCACAGGGTTCAGAGTCCTCTTCCCACCTGCAGTCTCCACGATTGCCTTTGCATGATACAGCTGGCCCACTCACAAAAGATAATATTTTCCTGCCATCAGGCTCCCTTCAAGAGCCATAAAAGCTGTCTGGACTCTGGGCTAATGATCCTGCCTGGCTTTGAGAGAACATCCCCTACTTTCACTTGGGTTGGACATTTTTACTTTACAGTGAGGACGGCCAGCAAGACGTAAGCACCCTCAGATTGTGTCCAACATCCCCACCTTTGATGGACAAAATCTTCAAAGCAGCATAAACAGACAAAAAAAACATGGAAAGCAGCACAAGATGGAAATTTGAAGAAATACTTTTTTCCCCCTCTCTCTTTGGGGAAAAACTACTTGTCCGTGCCTTTACTTTCTGGCTTCTTGTTTATCAGTTCTCACACCAGATACTCAATATCTTGCAGGCACTTCTAGTAAAGCAAGGGAGAAGCATGTCAATCTCTTTCTATTTGTCCTTGAAAAGTACTCTGACCTGAAATGTTCTGTTTGCCACAACCAGAGCAGAGCCGTGCTTCAAGGGTGACTTCTGCCAGGGAATGGCCTTCCCCACCTGCAGGTCCTCTGAGGGTCTGTTGACCATCTGCAGCCTTCCTCTAAGCACAGCCCTGAGTCCTCCTCTGCTCAGGAGAGTCTCCTTCTAATTT
This sequence comes from Dromococcyx pavoninus, assembly GCA_033558185.1. Lineage (NCBI taxonomy): Eukaryota > Metazoa > Chordata > Aves > Cuculiformes > Neomorphidae > Dromococcyx > Dromococcyx pavoninus. The sequence continues at coordinate 161,022 of JAUMJL010001284.1, read as the reverse complement.
AGCAGCCAGCTGCACAATTACACACCCACCTGCTTAACTCAACCTGCCTCTACCCACCCCCACCAAAATCAATACACAAAAACTACTATAAGTAACAAAAATGGCACCAGCCCTAATTAACAGGCTCAGCATGGCCTGGGACCCGTTTTGGTAAGTGAAATGAACCCGGAGGGAAAGCAAGCTCCAACCTCAAGGAACCTGCTGCCTCACTGGGCAGATCTGGCTGTAACAGTGCATAAAAGGAAATGGGGCCATTTGCCAAGGTGGGTTTAGAGCACACAAATCTTTCTTCCCTGTCTAGCTTCTTCTCCTTTGAAGGAAACTGCTTCTTCAGCTCCCCAGGAGCCCAGATGGCCAAAGGACAGAAAACAGAAGAACTTCAAACTATTTCAGACTCTTCGAATTGAAACCTCACAAGTGCTCTCTCTTCCTTTCCAGTTACAAACCACTCAGTTTCTCTGCCTCAAAAAATAAAAGCCAGCTGGTTACTTGCCTTCCTCCATTACTGCTCCCATGCACCAGCCAGGTCACTAACACATTGCATTCAGGAAAACAGATAAATTCTCTTTGCCTTATCCAATTCATAGAATCATAGAATCTTGTGGTTGGAAAAGACCTTTGAGATCACCGAGTCCAACCGCACCCATCATCCGCTAAACCACGTCCCTCAAAAACTCATCTACTCGTTTTTAAACCTCTTCAGGGATGGTGACTCAACCACCTCCCTGGGCAGCCTCTGCCAGGGCCTGACCACCCTTTTGGTAAAGAAATTCTTCCTCATATCCAGTCTGACCCTCCCCTGGCACAACTCAAGGCCATTTCCTCTTGTCCCATCACCTGGCACTTGGGAGAAGAGATCAAGACTGGCTCTGCCACAGCCTCCTTTCAGGCAGTTGTAGACAGGGATGAGGTCTCCCCTCAGCCTCCTCTTCTCCAGGATAAACAACCCCAGTTTCCTCAACCATTCCTCACAAGTCTTGTTCTCCAGCCCCTTCCCCAGCTCTGTTCCCTTCTCTGGATGCTCTCCAGCCCTTCAATGTCCTTCTTGTAGTGAGGAGCCCAGAACTGACCCCAGTACTCGAGGTGTGGCCTCACCAGTGCTGAGTACAGGGGTTATCTGATTTAATTTCAGAAGGTACCCTTAGCTTTTCTGAGCCAGCAAGTATCCATCCACCACCAGTGCACAAAAAAAAATTGAAAACAAGGATGAGCTCCATTAAAATCTGTAGAGGTTTTGCTCTTAGCATGACTCATGCACAATACTAATAGCAATCAGCCTTAGTCCATCACCACCTGTACTGTAACACCATGAAAGAGGCTTGCTTGTTTTCTTTGCAATAACTGATCAATGTGAAGCTTGTCCCTCTTAAAGTATCAATTTTCCCAACCCCTGTTGCTACTCAGCTTTGCTTTGTAGCATGGAAGTGCAAAAAGTTCCATGTTGGAAAAGCAGAGAGAAACCTGCATCGTCCTGCTCCCAAACCTTTCTTCCCTAGGTGTCTAGATCCAAAGCTTATAAACAAAGCACTGAGCATACAGTCTAAAGTGATGATGGAAACACATCCAAGAGTTTTTTATTTCATTTTAAATCTGCTTTTCAAATTATTATATTCTATGATTATTTCCAGGTGGGAAGATTGAGGTGTTCTGGGAAGCACACAAGAACCAGTCACGTAGGACACCATAATTCAGATATCCCAGTCATAATCATTTGAGTTGGAAGGAACCTTAAAGGCCATTCAGTACCAGCCCCCTGCCATGGGCAGGGACACCTCCCACTGGATCAGGGGACTCCAAACCCCATCCAACCTGGCCTTGAACACCTCCAGGGATGGGGCAGCCACCACTTCTCTGGGCACCCTGGGCCAGGGCCTCCCCACCCTCACAGCAAAACATTTCTTTTTAAGAGTTCATCTCAATCTCCGCTCTTTCAGATGAAAACTCTTCCCCCATCCTATCCCTCCACTCCCCAGCTTTTCTGGAGACCCTTTCAGTACTGGGAGGCTGCTCTAAGGTCTCCCCAAAGCCTTCTCTTCTTCAGGCTGAACAACACCAATTCTCAGCCTATTCTCATACAGGAGGTGCTTTAAGGGTTTTTGAATGCACAGGAGAAAATGTGGGGAAAGAAATGCTGGAGACTACAAGCATCTATGCTATTTGACAGCTTTAAGAATCCCAGTCCTGAGCTAGACAGTCACTTCTCAAATACTTTCATGGTCACATCACACCCTCTCTAGGAGAAAACGTTCACCTATAATTGAAAGGTCCATAGCCTGCTGTGCAGACCAGGCTCCATGGTTCTTATGCCTCCCTCTTTGACAGTCATCACTGCAACCAAGGCTGCTGCTGCTTCTCATACTCTGCACCAGGAATAGCATCTCAGACTGCCCACATACTAAGACTCTCCTGGTAACTAACAAAGCTAACATCAAGGATGAACTGGTCTTTATTATGTTACTAAATTAGTTATCTTCCAAATTATCAGCATCACCAGGAGCTAGGAGCACATCTCTCAGTCCTCCAGACGACCAAGATAGTTCTAGCTTTTGTAATTTGTTCCCGACAGCCTGAGACAACAGCAACAGCAGAGACTTTGCGCATATCATTTGGCAGCTCCAGGCCTGGCACACGCTGTCTTTGCCAGTCCCACCCAGAGATCCAGGCAGCTGATCCAACTGGCTCAAGAGCCTACCTGGACTCTGAGAGTGTTTATTCCAGGGTGACTGAAAGCCAAAAAGATTAGCTCTTCTCATAAGTGACAGAGCATGGTCCTTTTAAGCACTCTGTTTGTTTTTAAGACTTTAGCAACTCTTAGTGTCATACAAACACGGCACAAGGTTGTGGTCACTACTTCCAAAAGGATACGACAGAACTCTGAAATGACCAGAGCAGCAACATTAGGTCAGTGGTGCACAGAAACTTTCAGGTCAAGGGAGGCTGGGCAGCATAAATCTCTGACCAGGGAAATGCCGTCGACCCATAAAAACACGAGCATGCAGAAAAAGGAATGGTTATTCTTGAGATCCTACTACACAAAAATCGAGAAAGCATCAATGAAAACCTCAGGTGACCAAAAAGGGACAAGCAGTACCTCTTCTTGTGGTATGTAATTAAACCATGAGGCCCATTACTCAGGATATGATGAAGCCAAAAATACAAACAGGCTCCACAACACAGCCAAGGAGAACTATCCTCTTCAAACACAGAGTTTAATAGCCACCAGACCCATATTTTTCACAAAATCCCTAGACATTTGGATTTTGGTAATAAGGAAGATATTTTATTTATGCCTTGTTCTCCATTAATATGCTTAGCAGCCACCTTACTACAACAGCTCCAGCTAGAGAGGATGTTTGTAGTTTAACACAGTACAGTTCTTTGGGCTGTTGCACCCACAGCTCAGGACACCAGGAGAAATCTTCACATAAGCCGTAACAGAAACAAGCATGAACTGTCAAAGCCTTAAATCCAGGCTCTCAGCTCCATCCACTGCCATCTCAGGGGCTTGGATGTTGGGAGGACTTTGTTCCCAAGGCAACAGTGGATTTCTGAGGTTTCCACCCCAAGACACATTGCAGCAATAGAGTAAAAAAATCCCTTTGCTCCTCCCTTGGGAAAAGTGCATTAAGATTATATAGTCCCAGGCCACTTGAGAAATGGCATTTTTGTGTGATTTAGAGTTGCTAAAGGGTGATGTCAGCACTGGAGCAAATGCAGCCCCATGAAAACACGAAAATAAAATGAGCAGGAGCTGTAAAATATACGTGTGTCTCTCCACATCAGCAACAGGCACACCAGAGCAGGGCAGCTCTGCTCAGCTCTCTACAACTGGAGGAGTCTGCAAAAAATAACTAGAAAAAAATTACAGAAGAAACAAAATCTTTGAAGAAGCAGCAATCTATTCTTTTTCCAGGCCTTTATTAGGAGCAAATAAGCACACTGCCTTAAAAGTAAATGAGAAAGAGGCACCCCAGCATTGCTGGGGAAAGAAACTGAGGGGCTGTTTTCTGGAACAAACCAAGGCATTTTGGGCCACTATCTGTTAGACTCCAGTTTAGCTCAATAGGATATTGATCCTGGCTGCATATAACACAGCCCTGATTTATTTTCTGATTAACAAGTCCTCCTGTCTGCTTTTGACAAACAAAATGTCCATCATTGCAGGCCAATAAAAAGATACATATTTATCACCAATGCCAGCATGCGGTAGGAAAAAATGGGGGTTGGAAAAAAAACAGGTGGAAAGGATTTCCACATGATCACTTTAATATTTACATAAGGGTAAGTTCAATAAATGCAGAGCCTTCCCCCACAGCCTCCTCCAAAACACACCCAGACACTGGATGCCCCTTCTTCCTATGGAAACAGCTAACAAGAGCAAAGCTGCTCTTTGGTTTTATGGGTTTTAGCTAAAAGCTGAAAATGAGATCAGATTTTGTGACATTCACTTTTTACCTTAATAAAAACATCCACTCTACAGGATTAGCAGGTACACAGCTCCGTGTGTGCTATCTGGAAATGCATTTTCATGATCTCTCATGCACACACAGAAAAAAAAAAGAGGAATCACAATCCCTCTATAATACTGAAGATCAGAGTGAGACTGAGCTTAGGAACTGAACACTGATCACTGCCTGGGAAACACAAAGTAACATTTTCAAGCAGAAATCTCGCACATATGGTAAAGGGAAGCTTTTGATAGAGTAGCAAAGAGATATTTCCAAAACTGATGTCCTACCTATCTATATTTATAAGAACACATTCAGTACAATTGCAGCACTGTCCTTTTTTATTATTCTCTAATACATTACAGAGCCTGCTTGATCATTTGTTGAAACACACGGATCTGAGACCACCTTGCACAGAAATGAAAATTAAAGCCCCACTTTTGTCACAACCTTGCAGCCCCTCTCTGGAGAAACAGCTGGGTTTGTCGGTAGTAAATGTTCTTCCTCAGCAACCTCCCTTTGAAGTGTTGAAACAGAAATGCTGTGATAATGTCTCACCAATAAACAGCTTTCTCAGACTTCCCCTTGTTATCCAAGCTAGGATAGAAAACGGCAGATGAAAGGGTTGCTGCCCAGTGAAGGAAGCCCAAGGAACAGGAGCTCCCGCTTTCTAGCACAGACCCTTGGCAACACAGGAGTGAGCTAAGAACGTAATGAGGATCTAGGAAATGCAGAGCAAAACACAACAGGCTACAGAGAAAACATTAAATCAATCCCCTGTGTGAAGCTGCAGCTCTTTCAACATTATTTCTGCACTACAGGTCCCCCCACCTCATTAATGGGCTTGGAAATACAGCCCAGATTCAGGAAAGCATTTAACCCTGTTATTTTCAGTAGGGCACCCCAGAAACTGGGCACGAGCTCAAGCATCTTGCTAAATCCAGCCCTCGAATTACAGGATTAGAGGGCTGTGGATTTCCTCAGCGGAGATGATTCTTGGACTTAATGTTGATCAGTTTACACTTTGCCTTCCCTGCATTGTCTGCCTGGTGGGAAGTCCATGTACAAGACAATTTCAATACAGCCCAGCTAGGATCACCATTGGAAACCAGCAGCTTTGACGTTAACAGGATTGTACTTCAAAAGAAGACGCGTGTTTGCAGATGGCAACAGGGCTCCTTATTACAGTGGTCTAATCAAGCCAATATTCCACAATTATGCTCAGAGATCAAACGGCTCTGCAAACAGCACCCACAATAAAACCAGCACCAGTAAGATGCTGGTGTCACGTTCTGCTGCAATTCCACAGGCACAGCACACGGTGTTTCAGCTACTGTTGCAAAACTTTGAACATCTCGGTCACAGCTAGGCAGTTTTAAAGAAATATCTGTTTTGATTCTTGGCCTGTGTTTATGAAAACACACATTTAAAACATGCCTAAACAAATAGCAAACTGGCTGTAATTCAGGAAAGCTTTTATGTATAACCTTAACTTTACGTACAGAACCATGGAGTCAGCTGAATTCAAACATGTACTTGAATTCTTTGCTGAAGGGTAAATTAAACCACATGCCAAAGTCCTTCCCAGAATCAGGGACTTGATTATATATATATATTTATACATGCAAAAGGGCATAGTGCTAAATAGGAAAAAGAACATACCATCAGTGCAAATAATTTAGCATTTGCGCTCATTCTCTTTTTATCCTGGCACCCCCTATGCTTCCAAGTATGTAAATCTGATTCTCCTTGTGGATCCACTGAAGTTTCTATTGATTAAAGACCCAGCCCCAGCAGCAGGAGAATCAAGCCCTGCATATTTATTTTCTTCCTCTCAATACATAAAGAACTCCCTTTGGCCTCTCAATTGCCTTATCACATGGTACACTGAATGCAAATAGAATTACAGTGATAATGCAACTAATGAATACATTTGTATATGTATGTAAGCATTTTCCTAACAGCACTCCACACCATAACCAGACTAAAGAATGCAGATGTTCCTCACACACAGTAGTAGAAAAGGTGCGTGAAAGGAGTGCATATTAATAACAAGAGCCAGACTGCAGTCTTCTGGGGGAAAAGCTAACTGAAATCCTTCCAAGATGAAGGCTGCAAGATCAGAACCTCACACAGACCTTTGGAACATTTCCTTTGGAGCTTTAAAGCACAATTTGTAGATGATAAGTATTACTTAATGTCTGTGTTTTCATTATCCACTAACATTAAACTACATTTACATAAATAGATACAGAAACTGTTGCAACACAACATAAAAATACTATAAGAATTTCCAAGAAATAAATTGGTGATATCATTTCAAACTAGGGTACAAAACAAAATGCACAGGTAATATTTTCAGCTCCATGCTTTGTAAGATATGCACCCCCTTCAAATCATTTTTGGAAAAGTTATTTTATAGCAGACCAAATTCATTCCTGCAGAAACCTCACTAATTTGAGAAATGGAATACATTATAAAAATGTGATGCATTTAATTTGTTAGCTCACTCCATGTTGACTTTTAAAGTCATCCTGTAACGTCAGAAGATAAAGTGATTTAAGTCAGATTCGAGTACCCAGAACCTGAAAAGTCCAAGAAATGTCAGTAAATGTCTGGATAAGATACGTGCCAGCATATACACAAATAAATATCCTCAAAACTTCTTTAGCATTGGTTCAAACAACACTTTGAAAGTGACTCATTTAGCACAACAGCCATTATTTTAAGACAGTAAGGTCAGAAATGCAGTTTTTTAGTACTATTCCACTGAAATCACGCCCAGCCCAACCCACAGTTAAAAACCAACAGAAATAAAAGCAAGAGTCCACCTTAAAGTTCAGGTAAGAGGAGGTTACTCACCCTGTGAGGACCACAACAAAATCCATCACATTCCAACCATTGCGGAGGTAAGAGCCTTTATGGAAAACAAACCCCAGAGCGATGATTTTTATACCAGCTTCAAAACAAAATATTCCAATAAAGTACGGCTCAGTGTCATCCTGAAAAAGAACAAAAACCAAAGGTGTCAAGGAGGTACCCATGCTACTGCAATGATAGCAAGAGTTATACAGATAATTACGTGCATCGACTTCAAGCCCTTTCCAGCTCTCTGGACAGAGTTGAAACCAACAAGTTTAAGTTTCCTATAACTAAGCCACAGAAAAAATCCATTATTATTTTTCTGAAGGTAAATTTGTTTGGTTTTTTCACTCTGGAAATTCTATTTGCCTTTGTTCTCATCATTTCACCCCACAATTTCCACCTTTCCTCAAGATTCTACAGGGTATTATAATACTGAATAATCTACTCAAAGAGTAGATTTAAACTTGAAAACACATATTTCTGTCATTAGCGACATGGAAAAAAACGTGTTTTACAATTCATCCGGGAAACAGAAACAAGAGGATATCTTGGGGAGTAACAGTCAGCACAGCAAACTTGCAAACACCAGCAGGAAATTATTTATCCTTTATTCCTTCAGTTCTTCCTTCACTCTTTCTCCACCATTTTCTCAATTTCCTCAGCCACAGCGTCACTTATTTTCCTTTTGCTGGGTGTCTGATTCAAGCCAAAATCCCTCTTCCTTTCCATTAACAGCTGAAGCTGTAAGGTTTGTGTCTCAGGTTCATGGTGCAAAATAAAGCATACCATGGGACCATGGCTTCACGTCCCAGCTCACCAGAGAGAAAAATCAAGCTTAGCCTCTGCAGTTTTACTAAGCCCTGTGTTTTGTCTATGGCACAAGATCTCTCATTGTTACACTTTGGTGATGAAGAGTTTCAACACACACTCAACACCAATTGGAAGTGTTCACATTTCAAAGGAGGCTGAGGACAAGAAATGGGAACAAAGCAAGGGGTGAAAGAAACGGGCATCAATTTCAAGAACATGTTAATTATCTTTGGCACCTGTAACCAATTCTCAAATGTGCCTTAGATGCATGATTTCAGCTGCTGCCACTGGAAGGGAGGTAGCCCTACCCAAAAGGAACCAAGATCCCAAATTAAGAGATTAGAAATCTTTGTTCCAGTGGCTTTGGCATTCCTGTGCGTTAAAGCTGAAGGGTAGAGCTGCTGTTCCATGCACAGTTGTTTACATTTTGCAATTCTACTAATGACAAAAGGCAGTTTTAGTTGTCTTAGGCAACAAGAGCATGAATGTCAAATCTTGTGGCCACAATCACTAATCACTGAAGATGCCTCCAAGCTGTTGGAAATCACTACTTCTGGACAGGCTTGTCCATCAGTGACTCTGCATTAAAGTTTTGTTTCCTACTAAGCAGCACCCCCCACTCCTACACAACTCGGTGACCCCAGCTCCTCTACATACTTGATCTTTCACCATATGTTATCTCCAGTCCCTTTCACCTTTCCTAACCTCACTACACCTCCCACACCTTTACAGCCAGGTAAAATGACCAGTCACCTGCAGATCACATGCACTGACTGGCTAGACAGTAAAACAGAGTGACTGCTGGGTTCACACTGTAGGCTTTTTGCTGAAATGGAAGGGCAATATACAAACTCCAAACTGGCTTCTCCTCCAGCCAAGAGGCTGTTCCCACAAAACACAGAACCTCCAAGACCTCTGCCCCTTCCCAGAGCCTTTCTGATTCTGCTCACAGGATATAAACCCATCACTGACAGACTGAGAAACTCCAGCTACGCTTCTCAGTGCTATTTACCCACAAACGTAAACAAGGCAAGGCCATCAGATCTTTCATGACCTTCAACAGAAATCCTACAATAAGAGGTTTCTTCCAGCCGTTTCTCCACAGCAAGAGCTGGAGACATCTCAGGACTCCAACCCAGTACAGAAAACAGGGAAGAAGGAAGAACATAAGTCATCACATATGATTTCAGAAGTTACCTTACTGCTCCTCTGCTTTCTCTTATGCACACAGGAACACCCTAACAGCCCAGTCTGCCTGCTCTTCAACCACCTGAGAGTTCAACAAGTGCGCAAAAATCTTTGCCATTCCATAAATACTAGTGTACCTCTAAAAATAGCTCTCCTAACACAACCCACACACACCCCTTTACCTGCATACACTCCCCCTGGTTTCCTGGAAGCCTTATATCTACTCTGCTACTAGTCATTTGCTAAATCTAGGTCAGGTGCCTTGTGAGTACAGCTCCCAGCTTTAAAAAGCCAGGCTTCAGGTACTCAAGGGTTTGATAGAATATTCTCTTCCCAAAGCTACAACTACGCAGAGCTCTTAGGAAGTGGGTCAAAGAAGTACTTGTCAGCTTCTAGGGAAGCAGGAAGGCTCACGGATGGGCTGAGGTATTTATTATAAAGAAAAACTGTCATCTATAGGGTTGGCAGTGGGTGGCTGGGGAAATGAGAGGGGATAGAAGGAGGGTCTTTTCTAAGGTCTGCCTAAATTTACACCGATTTAGTTTAGGAATCAGGGCAGTAACAACAAAGGGATGAAAAACAGAATTATGCCCCATTAGGTAGTGAGGCTGCTGAAAAAAAAGAATTTGCATGATTCTGTGACAGAAGGAGCTGGAGGGCAAGGACATGGGTGACATGCCCTGTGCATCACTGAAATGGCCCTACTCAGCAGTCCTGCTGCCAGGGCATCCTGCAGCCCCCTTCAGGCAGGAGGCTGTGTTGCTGCTTGAGTTCAAGAGCGGGAAAGCAGGTGATGATGAGTATCAGTGAGCGTGCTTGGAAGGAGGGTGGAGAATTTGGGCAGCAGCCAGAGCTGTGCCAGCAGGTCATTTGCTGTGGACACAGCAGAGATTGAGGCTGGGCCAAACACACATCTAATCAATATGTTTCAGATCCAAAACAGCTTCTGAGTCTGGAAAGTCATTACTGTTTCTAGTCCCTATCTTAGTGTCTTTCCTTAGCCGTTAGATGTGACAGCCTTGATAGGTTTGGGTGTGTAAGGATTTGTTCATGCAAAGGTTAATATGAAGAGCTCATATATGAATGCACAAAGTGCCTGTGAATAGGATAAAGAATTAAATCCATTAGTTAAGTGCCAGAGCTGTCATGCTGATTATCTGAGAATATGGTTATATTCTGTCCTCACATCAAAACCATCCAGGGGATGTAAACACTCAGAGCCCTGCAGCAGCATGCGGATGAGCACCCTACAGACCCACTGGTGTCTTCCAAAAAGGTACACCCCAGAACAGGGCAGAAAATAGATTTCCTGGCCTGCAAGTTCTGATATCATCTGTGTAAGACTGGGACAAATCCATGGTCTAAAAAAGCTTCTTACAAAAATCCGAGAAATCAGGATGGAGGCAGGGACAGAACAAGCATGCCTCAGCCTGGCCTGCGAGAGCATCACGAGTAAAGCATCCACCTGCAAGGCCATTCAGGGCTCAGATGTGAATCTTGAATTCCCACATTTGGACTTCTCACCACCAGGCTCTGCGCCACTCAGTACAACTCCTTCAGCATCTTTTCAGTTGGCATCACTCCAGCGTGTACAAACAATGCAATATTTATTGGGATAGAGAGAGACCGGCCCTACAACCTATTGGCTAAGGCACTCAGCTGAGATGGACAATTGCAAGCTTGCAGCATCTCTCTTCCAATGGATAATTACTGATGTGAAGTAAATGCTTTCAGCAGCTAAAGCATGCAAGACCTCCAGCTCAAAGCAGACAAGAGCCTAAGGGGTAATTGCTAGTGGAAGAATGAGCTTATGTCTCTTGTCTGAAGAGCAAGGATTCAAAACAAATTCTCCAGTTCAACACTAAATGCTTTCACCACCAAAATGGTGTTTTGTCAGAGACCTGATTTTGACCAGAATTTCCATCATAGAATCAAGTAATGCTTTTCTGTGTTACAAGCTACATACATAATGGACAGAGAAAGATTACTCATAACTCAGCCATTCCAGTTCTTGAAATACCGCATATACTAAGACATCAATCGGTCTTCCCGTGTGCTTAATTAACCCTGCTCGACAAGTAAAATGAGCGCTGAAAACAGCCCAGTGAGATTGAGCTGCTGGTTTGTATCTTAGGTCTCTGGGGAGATAGATGGAGGAAAATTTTACTCAGAAGCAGAAAAAATCATGAAAATGTTTGAGGGACTCCTCTCTGTTTCTCTCAGCTTTAACAAATAGAAAATCTTAATTTTTTTTCTTTGTACACGTGGCCCAAAGTATCCAGGCAGCTTTTCTTTCAACAACTCTACCTACATCTTCCAGTCATAAAAGGCTTGTAATGTGCATCTTATATCCTTAAGATCTGATTAACTCTTCGATGATGAGCCTTCACTCCAATTTGGAGATTTTAATGAACCCAGGAGAAAGAGAAGTATATCCATAAACCATTAAACAAAAAAAGGCCAGTTCCATTCCTACCAAAGAAAGATAGCAACAAAGTACCTGCTGTTCTGTGTGGACTTAGAATTTTACCCAACAAACCTGTAAATGTATGGTAATGTTCACCCACTCTGGTTTAGCATGGATTTGTTACATTTTCAATGGAACAACTTCCAGTTTGTGAAAGCAGCAGGAGTATTTTAAGAAGATTTCACTTTGAACACCAGAAGACAGATTTTCTTATTCACATTACTTAATTGTTCCAGTAACTGTTGAAAACAGAAAAAATTTCATGACTTGTAAAGATTCTCAGTGGTTTTCTATGATAAACTCCTTTATACTTCAGGGTTACTGTTACTGCTGTAGTTAAAATGGCTTCGGAATATCTTGTATCAAAGACAAGGCTGCACAACAGTGTTTGGGACAAAAATCAGGGGTTAATCCTTTCTTCATTACCAAGGCAGAGCCAACAAGTTGGCAACTGAGAATTTAACTCATTCGGTTACCTCACACAATTTGGAGGTAATGCCAGTGCCCCTCTTTGGAATGAGTTGGACAGGAACTGAAAGGGTGTGTGCAGTACTAGGTGCTGTAAAATGGAATTAACGTGATGGGGGAAAGGACCAATAAAAAGGCTCTAGGATCCTCTTACAAATCTGGGGATACAGAGGAACACAGAAACAACGTGCTAACCATACCTACTGCTGCCTAAAATAACGTGTCACCAAAGGGTTACCAACCATAATGCCCACAAAACTACTCTTTCCCTTCCCTAGTCCCGATGTCCCAATTTTTCCTCATCTCTTCTTAAATAGAAGTAATTCAAACACAAAGAGACTACGCAAACATAGGGTAAGTGGGCAGCCAGCATCTGTGGATACATTTCCAAACACTATCCACTAGGTGACCATGAATCTCTTTCTAGATCTATCACTTACACACTTTTTCCTGTTTCTAAAGAATGAGATTGTGAGAGTTGTCTACTGGACCAACCTTGGAAACTGTAGCAACCAGCATTCAGGGGCTCTAGGTTTGGCAGCAAGCCTAATATGATCTTTGTTTGCATAATCTAATATCTACATGTAAAACACACGTGGATCGTATTTATTCATCCTTTGAACATACCTAAATACATTAATCTTGGTCCATGAAAAATGTTCCAGATCATTAACAGCAGGAGAAAAATCAAATCAAATAGTACCCATTTTTCCCACAGTGATGATAAATGGAAGCGTGAGTTTGAAGCTATTCTTATGTTTTATATTGAAATAAGGTAATTTGGCTCATTACCAGAATGCCTGTGAGTAAATTATTTTCATCTGTAAGTTGGTTTCTTTTTTTTGGAAGGGAAGGGCAATCATCTAAACCCAAAGTTTGCTTCGTAGGGTGCTTGATATATGCTATAGCAGGAAGAGAGCTGCGAGACACACAAACCTAAAAGGTTACTCTGTTCTACCACTTCCTGGGAAAATATCACAGAAGTTCATTTGGTTCTACAGATAATTCTGAGCATTTGGCAGTCCTTTCCTGTCCTGGTTTATAGACAACCTATGTTTTTTCCTCCTCTGATCATAGTGCAAGGTCCACCTCTTCTCCTGTAATTAGGCAGGGCAGGCTAGAGTGATAAAGCATTCTTGTGAGGATGGGATCGGGAGGTTAGGATTACACTTGTTGTCACTGACTTATTTTTCCTGTTTGTCAGGCCAGTGCCCATTTGTTTACATGTGGATCTTCAAAATAGTTGCAAGCCCTCACAACACTGGGTGGCTGACTGCCACTTGTGTTAAACCAGAAACAAGAAAAAGTAAATAAATGAATACAACTCACCAATCTCTCTGACATAGGTGTCTTGTCTCCATCTGGCAAATGTTGTTCCAGAGCCAGCACAATACAATTGGCTATGATTGTAGCTAAAATCATGTATTCAAATGGAGTGGGAACCAGAAGTTAAAGAAGACAACACAAGGAGACCCTCATCCAAGTCCCATTTCTACCTAAGCTGTTACATTAGTTGAGCATTCTAAGATCTCACCTCTTTTTGAAGGCATTTAGTCTCCTTGAATTCCTCAGGTTTTTTCTGGAGTGTTTTTAGAAGAAAAGTAGGAAATTGTCTCTCTGCTTTGAAAGAATTAGTGACTTACACAGAATCTGAGCCACTCAAGGAATTGTGGAGCAAGAAAGCAAAAAGTCCAAAGGAAACAAAAAAGCTCTTAATAATTACTATTTTAAATTAGATTGATAAGGTAACTGGCTCAAAAAAAAAAGATTATACAGCCATCTGCTGAAGAATTCTTCAGCAATTCCCTGTCATTTGACTTGAGCACACAGTGTAAATAAGCAGTGGGCTAGAAAAGTTTGATTTGGAGTGTCTACACAGGTCAAAAACATAAATTACTGCTAGATTGTAAAGCCTGCTTCTGGTGAGAATAAAATCCACAGCACCTGATAGGATGTACGAGGGAAGAGGTCTCACAGTAAAGAAGGCAAAGCCAACACTAAGTAGCCCCTTGCCTTTCGCTGTCGCCTCTAGCCCTGAGACGTGCCGAGTTCCTGCGTTCCCTGGGTGGAACCGCGCCACGGGCGGCGGCAGGGCAGCAGCCAGCCAGCTCTGCTCAGCACCTTGGAGAGCTCCGTTCAGCACCGCGGGCAACTTCACCGAGCGAGCACGGCCTCGCCCCGCAGCTGGGGCCGCGCACCCCGTGGGGAATGGCTGGTGCCTCTGTGGGTCCCCTCCCCACGCTTCCCGAGAAAGGCTGCAGACGAGTCACCCAAGAGCCAGGAGAGGGGCAGAATGCGTCCAGCCTTGCTCCGACTTTGGAGCTCTGGAGCTTTTTTATTCAGACTTGAATGTAAGGAAGGAGAAATGGATGAGGAAATACAGAAGTCCCTATGATTTTATATTATGAACAGAAACATCAGTACGTGTGTGTGTGTGTGTGTGTGTGTGTGTGTGTGTGTTCAGGGGGAAGGACATTTACTCTGCTGGTGTATATTTTTCCTGTTAGCCCCTCAGGAGGTGAAAATTGAGGAAGCCTGAATGGGAGCTGGCCTCTGTGGCAATTGGAAGTGTTGCTAGGAGGCTGGGAGGAGGCCTTGCTGCTGCTAGCTAAGGATTAATAGGTGTGTGATATCAAATGAAAAGAAAACAACCAGCTCCCTTGAGATCACCAGGGTAAAGCACTCCTGTACACACATATGCACACCCACACACACTGTATCTACTCCTTGAACAGTCTGCTTCCCTTTTTTCATGGCTTACAACCCCACTGAGTGCATCATTACAAGCAAAGCCCCCTTCCAAGGAAGATCTCTGCAGCTCACTTGGCCTGAGAGCTGGTTCTGAGACAGAAAGCATCTGCCCCTTTCCCAATAGAGCAGATGATCCTTCTCTCCATTCACTTCCTTCTTCTGCTACAAAGCTTTTTTTATTTTTCATTTTTTTAGTATGGTCTAAGCTTAGGCTACATACCTAATCAAAGTGACAAGATTCATGATGATTCTAATGGATTCAGGAGGTGATGTACTAAAAACCTAGCTGCAACGACTGTATTAATGGGATTTCATGAGATACCTTAGCTATCAATGTCCCTGCTATCAATGCAGATTTAATGCTAAGGTGTCACCATTTTTATCCTGTGTTCCTGCTTCTATTCAGACTAAGAAAAAATAGTTGAAAGGCTCGAAGATGGAAATAAGAAGGAGGATTTATTAGCGTGAATCTCACAGAAACCTTTACATTTGGCGTGAAAACTGTAGGATATGTAAAGCTATGCAACTGTGTATCTCACACCTAAACACACTGAAAGTCATGTATATCTTACACACACCCCTGGCACAGGCAAAAGCACACTCTGACATTCTCACAGAAGCAATTTCCTATGATACCCAGCTACATGGCCGTACGTTATGTCTGACACAGGGATCCATGTCACACACACCCATTGCACACACTGGATCAAACATGCACATCTACATTAACACCAGACACTCATCCTTATCTGTCTAGAGGAGTCTCTTTCCCCTAGTCTCCCTCTCCCCTCCCCACCTTCCCCACACACCCTCCCTGAAAGGATATGGCCATTCTGTTATTCTCTTGGCGTATTTCCGTATAACATTATCTTCACTGAAGATGAAGAGGGATCTGTTGACTGTGAAGCAGTTCTGTTTGACAGGGATGGGGTTGTAGAGAGCCATAGTCCTGGCTCTCTGAGCCATCGACTGCTTATACATCCTCTGGCCGGCTTGGGGGCCACCTTGCCGGCTGCTCCCTCTTCCAGCCCCGGCCGGCCCTCCACCTCCATAGCGGGTTGGCAGATCATCGCCGAACCGAGCCATTCTCTCAGTGCACGGAGCCGGGCGCTACAATCCAAACTGGCAGCCGAGGCGAGAGGAAGACGCATCACAGCGCGCAGCACTTCTCCCTTCGGGGGCTTCGGTTGCGGGATCGATCGCAGCAAAATATGTAGATATATTTAAAAATAAAAAAAATATATATCCCTTTCCCTTCCTCCACCCCTTCTTCTTCCCCGCCGCTGTGGATGATCGGGGTGGGATGAAGGCTCCAGGGCTCCGCTCACCTCCCCGCACAGGTGCCGGCTCTCCGGCTCGACCTCATGGTCAGGGTGGGGGGCTGTCGGTTTCCCGGCGGGCTGGGAAGGGGCTGCGCTGCTGCCGTGTGCCCGCCGCGGGAGCTCCGTGCCCAGCCCAGCCCCGGTCCAGCCCCGCCGCATGTGATGCCCGGAGCCAATCGGCCAACGCGGCTCCGCCCGCTCCAGTCACCGGCACCGGGAGGCGGGCGGGGAGGGATAGATGGATGGAGGGAGGTGTGGATGGGGGGGTGGAGGGATGGATGGAGAGATGGGTGAAGAGATGAGTCCGTGGATGGATGGATGGAATCAGCCTCCCACCCCGATAAATACGGCGGAGCCGCGGGGAAGGAGGGACAGACACTCTATACCACCCTCCCGTGACTCTCCGCAGGACTCTTCGGGCGCTCAAAGCCCAGCCGGCGGGTGCCGCTGTCTGGGGTGGGTTAGGGGAATAGGCGAGGCGCTCCTCGCGCCTGCGTGCCGCTGCCCAGATGTGCATCGCCCAGCTGCTGCACCCAAGGGTGCCCCCATCACGAGCAAGCGTTGGGCATCGGAGCTCCTGTCACTCCCATCTGTGCCATCATGAGCCCCCGGGAAGGCTGGGAGAAGTGGGGAGGAGGGGGCAGCGTGAAATGGGGGCACAAAAGGGGCACCGCGAGTGCTCATTTCAGATCCAGCCCTTGGTGCCAGAGGGCACCGCAATGGCAGGGACAGATGTGGGTGGAGGGCGGGGTGCAACTCCCACGCCAGCACACACGGATTAAGGTGGTGCAGGGCTGGGTGTGCACACAGGCTAGTTTGAAGCAGAGAGCTGCGCCCTTCTGGACAACTTACTTTGTTTCTCCTTGGTTTGAATGACTCCTGCAGAGCAATGGATACTTTTAATCCCATATTTATGGCTGAAATCCTTTAATCCTGTTCATTCCAACACCCTCTGTTGCTTCCATCCAGCAAAAGCCAGAAACCTAACTCCACATCAACAGTCACTGCAGTAGCTGGTGGGGCTTTGCTTTTGCATTTAGGCTAAATCTGGGATACAAACCATTAACTTCTAGGAGGCACCCTCTGGAGAAGTCAGGGCTGTCAACAGGGGGACATTTTCACTTCCCCCACAGTAAGGAAACCCTGGACTCTGCTGCTAATGTGCTTTTTGCCTTAGTCATCCAAGCTGTCTCTATTCAAAACCAACCCACTAACTAGGCAAGTCGGTAGCAATAACATCTGCTGGAGACAGCAAGAGGGCTGACAACATCCATAAATGGCACAAATAAGGGCTAGCAACATCCAAAGGGGGACTTTCTGGAAGAAACTGGTTTCTTACCCCAGGCAATGGTATCCGAAGGACTTTCTTACAGTGCAGCACAGCCAGAAGATACCCTTGGAAGCAGCATTGGTTGCTGAAGTGAGCCAGGAGCAGCACTAACTCAAAGAGCAAGGGAGGAAGATTCATCATATCCCATTGCCTTGGACATCAGACATGGTAACAGACACCAACCACCCTGACGCAGACATGGCCACCTGGTTCCTGCAAGCCCTGGTCAGCAAGAAGAAGCTCCAGTCTGTAGGTTGCCTTCCCATCCACATGCTGGGAAGGAGATAAAAGAAAACTTTCCCACAATGCCAGTTTTGGACTATCTGCAGAATAAAATGAATGCTGGAGTCCTCGGAAAAAACTTTGACTGGAGAAGGAATTGAAGTCTTTGGGAAGTGAGACCTTGTGCTTTGGCTGCACCAGGTTGTTTTAGCTCCTACTGGCTCAGGACCCTGGTTATACTCAAACACCCTGGGCAGAGATTAAAATGAGAGTGTTTCCTTCTATAAATCTTCACCCCTGAGCACTGCCAAGCTGATCCATGCAACCAGATCAGAGAAAGTTTCTTTATTTTATGGAGGGGGGAGGAGGGTGCAGGGAGCTCTCAGCTCATAGGCAGAACAGGGCAGGAGAGGGCTCTTTTCTCTTTAAAGTTTCCCCTAAAATCATTTTCATCTTCACTGCATTTTTTCTATAATGAATTTATCTTTTAATCTGAAAATCAAGTTTCCACCAACTGATTTATTTAGTCTCAATTTTTCATGTCTCTCATTCTGGCCACTAAATCTAATATATTCTACAGTCTTATTATGTTTTTCAGTGGAAAAATCTGGCTCTTTTTGTCAGCAGCCTCTAGAAGGCAAAATACTTTTTTTTCAGTAGTTCTCCACCTCTTCTGATGGAAATCAGCATCTGGAAAAAAAAGGAATACATTGCTTTCCACATATATTCATGTCTGCATCCTCCCATGCTTACAACAAGGTGGGGGGACAGCTCTGTCTTCTGCATCAGGTGGTGCCAAAAATAAGGTAAAACTCTGACCCTGCATCCCTTTCTGTCCTTCCAGATCCACCAAACCACCCTGTCTTGCCCAGGAACAAACACCCCACCCTGGTGCTGCAGCGAAGTCAGCAGACAGGGTGGTGGGAGTGTTTGTGACAGCGAGAAAATGATGTGGGGATGTTCTATTAAACCATAGCTTGCCCTTCTCTCAGTCTTCATCCTCAGGGCTTTCTTTTTCAACCCCCACACCACAGGGAAGATCACACAGATCTTAAGCATTGGAAGCCTTAAACACAAGAAAGAGATTGCAATTGCAAGGATTATTTAGCTTTGAGAGGGAAGCGTCAGGATTTAGTTGGGCTTTTTAAGATTATGAAAAGAAGAGGAGAGTTAAGAGAAAGCAAAGAATTTAGAGCATTGAAATGGGTCAGACATCTATAATCTACCACTACAGGAGGGCAAAGAGCATTTCATAGCCAATTCTAAAAATGGATTCGGTCATGAGTAACTCCTCATAAACCCCAAAGACAGAGGTGAGCAAATCATCTTGCTCTCCAGCACTGGCTGTCTTGGCTTCAGCAAGGAGCCTTCCTCCTCCCCAAGCAGCTTTGCCAGGCAACCTAGCATTTCCCTGGACTTTCATCTCCATCCCAAGCACCAAGCCTGAGGCAGGTGACTGAGCTTAATGGAGCAGCACTTCCATCTGGAAAGGTGAAGCCTGCTTTGTTGAGACAGGACAGAGAAAATAGTACAATATTGCCCATTTGTGTGTGTCAGATGACTGGGACACTTGGATCACAGCAAGCACCATTGGCACTGTTAATTTCCCCGGGCAAAGCAGCTCACTGGGGCTCCTGGGACAGTCTGGATCCATCTCTGGAGGGGGTCTGTTTGAACCACAAAGAAGCAGACATCCGCCTTGCTGTGCTCCAAACATGACCTACATTGGGATGGTGGATAAAATTTAGAGACATAATCCCAACTTCACCTTGGCTGTCATCCCCCACTGAGCAGGTTAGAAGGGTCATATTTGCAGAAAAGTAAAAGATTCCTTCCTTTAAGAGAGGAAGGGATGCCCACAATGCTCTGAACTCCCCTGGGTACTGGCTACATCTTGAACAGCTCAGAGGGAAGGAAGGTCAAGGTTTCCTGGCACACCTTGCATCCAAGTAAACTCAGAGGTCAGACAACTGTGGGTGGGTTGGTTTTCACCTCTCAGAATTTACAAGACTGACAAACAGAGCAGCTGCTTCAGTCACATACGTCTTGAAGTTCTGAACCCAGGCTATTACCAAGGAGAGCAGCTCCCTAGAGCATATTTCCTTTCAAAAAATAAACAAACACCACAGACTGCGTATCACCTTCCAGCCCACAGGAAGGTCCACAACTCCAGGCCACGAAAAGCAGGTTACTGAGGCATTCCCAGCCAGTGATTTTTGTTCTCCTCACTCACATGCATTTTGCACCAGCTGTGCTAGAGGAAAACTCTGCTGCGATGCAGGTAGAGAAAACTGTTTGAGATTGTGCTCGAGTCTGTCAGGCAATGCAGAATGGCATTATGCAAAAAGAAAGTGAGGGGAGGGCAGTGAGGAAGGTGCTCTGTTACCATTTTGTCAAAAATAAAAGGATAGAAGAGAACAAAGGGAAAGAGAGGCCTCATGAAGATACAGCTTCTCTTAGGGCTGTGTCATGATTGTGGTTTCGTCTGCAACACAAACAGCACCCGGAGCCACTGGGGCCAATTACCGTTAGCTGCTGTACAGATGCAGAGTAAGAGAGACTCTGCCACCAAAATCCCATCAATTGGACTGGGAGCATTGATGGTAAAGCCCCTGGGTCGTATCTGGCTGGCACAGCAATTTTGCCTCTGCACAAAGGGGCACAGAAACCTCCTAAGGTAGCACCATCCCATGTTCACAGCACCACGCAGCTCTTCCAGGAGATCAGATCGAGCCTCCTGTTTACAAAAGCTGAGTATAGACAGTCAAAAAGGAGGAAAGGGAAGCTGAGGCACAGTGCTTACAGTCACACAGCAGGTCAGGGAGGGAAATCAGGTACCATGAGTCCCAGCTCAGCAACCTCTCCACATCACCCCTCCACCTTGAGAGAATCCAAGGAGACCAAGAGTGGCTGCATTCATTCTGTTTCTCTTGAACTTGACTCCTTTGTAGATGGACCATGACATGAAACCCAGCAGCTCTTCCTTGACTGTGGAAGAAGTTAGCTGAACTAAGACTTCTGGCATCTTTTCTTCATGTCCCAGGTAGCTAAATAACTATGCAGTCAGGTCTGAAAGTATTATACTCCAACAAGCAGAACCAAAGTCTGAAATAACAACACACTGGAAGATTCACAGCAATGGATAACTATGGAATCATAAAATGGTTTGAGCTGGAAGGGACCTTAAAAATCATCCAATTCCAACCTCTTGCCATTGCCAGGGACAGCACACAGTGAAACAAGGCTATTCACTTATTGAAGATAGACAAGAAACCTTCTGTCTTGTGCCCAGTGTTGTACTTGCAGTGTTACTCCAAGCCCCAGCAATACCATAACAGTGTTTGCTCTTTGGAAAAGTAACCTGCTGGCCCATTCCCAGTGCTTGTGGCAGAGAAACTGGGATATGATGATGGATAAAAACTGCTAAATGTTTTTATATCAGACTTCATATTTTTACTCATGTCATTTTCAAGATCATTTCTACACCATTGGTTTCCAAGGCTGACCAGCCAGCAGGGAAAGGCACCAAGTTCACATCTTCTCTTCCATTGGACCTCAATTCAACTGGCATTTGATCACCAGAGAGGGGGGGATTTGGTGAGCTTCAGTCTGTCTTTCAGTACACAGCTGTACCAAAATGATGTGACATTTAATCCACTTTAAGATTCAGGACTGCCCTCTGCTTAGACTCTTCTGAAAATCTACCTAGATGCTTCTCAACGTCTCAATGTCAAAACATCTTTTCAAATCTGACTTTAGACAAACTACAGTTACGCACAGGCTCAGCTCTGCGTGAGCATCACTCTTGAAATCTGAAAGTGAGAAACACCATAAGAAATGACAGAACACCAGGACTCTCTTGGTGATCAGGAGCTAGATGGGTGGGAAAAGGAAAGTCAGAGAAGTTGGAAAATTTCATCAGTCACTTACCCAAAGGTTAATGCAAGTTGAAGACAGCCTGCTCCCAGCTTCCTTTCCACATAAACCCAGCAGGGTCTGTACTTGTCCCCTGCAGATGTCTGCTGTATATTATGCAAAACTCCTGGGGTATCAGGTGCATGTCAGTCCACACTGCAAGAGAAATCACACTTTGCCAGGATTATCTTCAGCATAATTATTATCAAGGGCCAAGAGCTTGTCAACTTCTCAAGGATGGGCAAGAGAAGCTATTCAGGCATAAAGAGGAAAAAACAGAGAGGTGAACATACAGGGAAATGGCTCCATGTTTAGAGCTGGCAAGTTTTTGATTGAGATGCCCGATGTGTAGGAGGGCTCAGATTCCCAAGGTCCTGTAAGGTTTTGAAGAACAATATTGCACAAGGAGAGTAACACTGCAAAGCCCCTTCTTCCTCAGTTGTAGGATTGCTGTTACTGTGAAAGTTCGTTTTCTAAAGCTAGGGAAGATGATGCTTTGTGTTCTGAAGACCTGCAGCTTCCATGGGTGTTTCTGCACCTAAAATCTGCAAAACACTGGCACTTGTGTACATAACATCAGTATTTAGGCACCTGCATATGCAACGTGTCTCTGAAAAGGCATGCAGAGGGAACAGACAATCTCTACAGAATTTTCATGCACTAAAAAAAGAGCCTGTGCTCCAGAACAACTGGAAACAGCTATGAGGGCAAGCTTACCTCCCAGAATGCACCACTGTGGAGTAAGGAAGCACTATGAACTAATGACAGCATCTAAAGTGCTGCAGTTTCACTAACTGAAAGTTCACCTTTTTTCTCCAAAATAGACTTAGGAAATCCGGGTGAAGCTAGAATCAAGTTAGTGGCACTCACCTTATACACCCCATCTTCTTGCAGAAGAGTGTTGCAGGGAAACATTCCTTGAAGTATCTTGGATTCTTTCACCAGCACATCCCAATTGTTCCCAGTTTCAAGATAGTTTTGGTCCTTTAACATAGGAAAAGGAATAGGGTTTAGTAACAAGTGGTCAGATGATAGAAAATAAGGACCTGTTTCCTGTATAGGGTCTTCGGTTCAAATGGTACAAAAATAAAAGGGAGACAAGAGTGTATGAAAGTGGACAAAGTTGTCTTAAAAATTAGGCATTTAGCTCATTTTGTCTGAATGAGATTGCATATGCATTCAGCCATACATCAAATGCAAAGGCAGAAGCAAAGCCAGTGCAGAGGTAACTTCTCCCCCTTCCAAAACTCCTGCAGTTGTTTTGGACAGCACAAAGTGAGTGCTGTTGTCTGCCGGCAAAGAACTGAACTAGAGCCAGGAGACACAAGGTCCACCAAGGCTTTATAATGAGTATTTTCAAAGATCCTGGACACATGGACATAGCCAAGGCTGCTAAACCACTGTATTTCTCCCATCCTGAAACAGACATCAGGATGTCCTTTACTTACCTTTTCCCTATTTCAGCCATTACCTCTGTGATCCTGGGATGCTCTTTCCTCTGCAGAGTGCTCACCTCAGCAGAGCTTCAAACCCACTCGGGACCTCCAATCCACCTAATACATAAATTTAAGAGACAGGCTGAGGTCTGGCCAAGTGCTCAATGCACTACAGTTAATGGGTGGATTTGCTGTTACTCTGTCGAGGACCAGATCAGGAACCGTGCAGCAGGCATGAATAATAGGAATTAAAAAAAGCAATGCACGCTCCTCAGCCTTCCAAGATCTGAAAGGTTAATGCACACAGAAAGGGAGAAATACAATAAAAAACTCTGGAGCTACAGATTGACTTTCACTTCTCAGAATCTATTATTGTTATTAAGGAAGGTATTGAAAGTCAGAAATAGGAGCTATAGATGCCCTACTTCCACTGCCTTGCACTGCGAGTTGGGGTTTTGTTTGCTTTTACGCCTTTCAATATCTTCCCCATTTTTTTTCCTAACCTGCAGTGAAATGCAAATGCCGACGACTTTGATAAGCAGTCTGAAAGCTGAATCATATTGACAGGCAGGGAATCCCACAGGCTTAAGGCAGGTTGGTGCATTGTAAAGCAGCTCCCCTTTACAAAACCTGCTCTTTTCAATCCGTTGGAGAGCCTGAGGGAGGCAGAGGAAAGCCCAAAGCCTGTGCCAGGGATAGCTGCATTTATAATGGTGCACTTATTAGGCACCCAATCCGTTTAGCTTGGGTGCTCGTTGTTTATTCAGCTAATGGTGAAAGTTATGTCCACATTCTCGTGTAAATTAAGTATTCAGCTATTTTACAAGGCACAGTAAGTCGGTCAGCCTTAGCCTCAGTAATTAGGGCTTACTGTTTAATTAATCTCTTGTGGTCACACACACAGGATACAGCAATTTCTATCGCGCTCTCTCTGTTGGCTTACACGGTAAAGTGAAGACAGGCGAAAGAAAAGGAGCTGTTAATCCTTTAAGGATATCAGCCCCACCGCACAAACATTAAATGAAGGGGGGGGGCTGCTCTCTCTCACCACTGGCAGAAGATTTGGGTTAGGAGCCAGGCCATCAGCTCATTGTCCAGGAGACCAGCCACACCTATAAACAGGGCACGAAGCAAAACCCATGGGGACTTGCTCTTTGTAAATGGGAAGGAGAGAGCTGCTACACCCTTGGCTTGAGAAATACTGAGTTAACAGGGCTACGCTTCCTCCTTGCCACCAGCCGACAGCATCCAAGCCCCCGTCTCCAGCAGCTACAGCCCCAGGGCCAATGCCCACAGACCAGAGCAGCGGAGGGAAGCCTGGGAAGAACCATCCCTGGCAGCTCCAAAGCCTTGCTAGGAGCAGCAGCATCCTAAGGCAAGCGCAGGGACCACGTTTCCACTCGCTGCATGTGGGGGAGCGGGAAGGAGTCAGAGCCTCCGTGAAGATGGGGAGGAAGGGGGGGACAAGGGTGCAGCCGAACTGAAATGCAGTGAAGTCTGAAAATCAACCACCAGGGTCACGGGACTTGGAAAAAACAGTCATTAGACCAAGATTACTGCACTTAAGAAGTAATTCAGCAAGCTGAAGATTTTCTTCAGGTAATGAGCCAGCACAGAATAGTTAAGAGGGTGTAAACTACTGTCAATCCCAAATACAAAAGCAAGCGATCATCGGCGTTTTAAGGTGCTTCTCTCTTTGGCGACAGAAGGCTGGAAATTCTGTGGAGCAAGGGCTGCCACAGAGGGACAAGAGCAATCGCTGGTGGACCAGGGACAGAAATCTCAGCAAGGGTCTGACCACTTCAGCCTCCCCGGAGCCGCTGGGAAGAAGATGGGAAACTTGCCTGGGAGGAAAGCCATTCACCCACAGCATCAATTCTCCCCCTGCCCTCTCCATGCTGCCAGGGCTGGTATCACCCGCGAGAGCCAGCCTTTGCAAGAAGGAAAATTGCCCATCACCTTTAAAAAACTCAACGAACAGATTAACCCTGTAGGAGCCATCCTGCAGCCGTGGATCAGTGGTGGCCAAACCCTCCCACCGTGGGATCCCCATCCCGTGGGATGCCGGCAGCCAGGGATCCGGCACCGCTCGCCGGAGCCTCGTGATTTTTATCAGGCTCCAGCGCCCTCTGTTCCAGCACGGACAGAATTGAAACTTGACACAACAACCTCACGCAGCCTTACAGACTTGGGGAAGAGCGGCTGGAAAGCTGCCTGGCAGAGAAAGGACCTGGGGGTGCTGGTTGACAGCGACTGAACGTGAGCCAGAAGGCCAGCAGCATCCTGGCTTGGACCAGAAACAGCGTGGCCAGCAGGAGCAGAGAAGTGACTGTGCCCCTGTTCCCGGCACTGGTGAGGCCACACTTCGAATCCTGGGTTCAGTTTTGGGCCCCTCACTCCAAGAAGGACCTTGAGGGGCTGGAGCACATCCAGAGAAGGCCGAAGAGGCTGGTGAAGGGGCTGGAGAACAAGCCTTACGGGCAGCAGCTGAGGGAACTGGGGTTGTTCATCCTGGAGAAGAGGAGGCTGAGGGGAGACCTCATCACTGTACAACTGCCTGAAGGAGGTTGTAGCGAGGAGGGTGTTTGTCTCTTCTCCCAGGTGACAGGACGAGAGGAAATGGCCTCAAGATGTGCCAGGGAAGGTCAGATTAGACACCAGAAAAAATCCCTTCACTGAAAGGGTGGTCAGGCACTGGCAGAGGCTGCCCAGGGAGGGGGTTGAGTCCCCATCCCTGGAGGTGTTTAGAAGATAGGTAGATAAGTTTCTCAGAAATGTGGTTTAGTAGTGGACAGGTACAGTTAGACTCAATGATCTCAAAGGTCTTTTTCAACCAGGCAATTCTATGGTTCTATGAAATTTCTCTCACTCTGCACCACATCCCAGGTACCAGTGGGTACCAGTGACCCACACCCACAGGTAGGGGAGGACATCCTGTGCCTCTGTTTTTCACCTCAGCCTTTGGCTCTCCCCACACTCATCAACCAGCACAAACCCTGGCACTCAGCAGAGTGTCATTATACACTAAGCAGGTTTCTGGTTTATACAGATTAATGATTTGCAAGAGAAGTTGCTGGGGGAGGTGTACCTGCCCAGTCCCAGGGATACCACCTCTTCTGGTCATCAGGAGCATCTCTGCAGACAGTTCTGCTCGTGGCTCCATTGGGAGCAGAAGATAAAGCCTCAGGGCTGGTGCTGGGCTTTAGGCAGCCGCCTGTGCCGTGCTGCACAGCTTCTCCATCCTCAGCATGAGCACACATGGCTTCTTCAGATATTTATACAGATATTTGCCCACTCCCTGCCTATTCCCACAATCTCTGGGAGGAGGCAGGAGCCGAGCACCCAGTGCCCACCCTGAGCTCTTCCTCCTGCGATGCTGACCTTGGGGAAGCCGGAGCCTTGCTGGAGCTCTCGTCTCCACAACATCCCCACCACAACCTGGAAGATCCTTCTCCTCCTTCCCCAGGGTTGGACAATGTGAGAAGCTGGTCCACACAACAGACGAATGTTCCCGTAGCACAGAGCTGCTCCTGCAGCTCCTTTCCACATTCATGTGGCAGACTCCATAAAGGGGCCAGACTAAACAAGCCAGTCTGTCTCAGCAGAGGGAAGCTGCCAGTGTTCTTTCAGAAAAGCTTTCAGCCAAGCTTCCCAAAGCACCAAGTCACCCCTGCTCTGCATCAGAGGTTCCCTCTCCAAAGGGGAGAGCAGCAACTTGGCCTTGAGGTGTCCATTCAGTTAGTTTGACGAACAAAGGGAGAATTTTCATCCATGTGCTAGTTCCCACCACTGGAACATCCTGTAGGGAACTTTAGATATCATGTGCAAAGGAGGCATTCCTAAAGTATTTAAGGAAAGAGTCTATCTTTTTTGGAGCAGCTCTCAGAAATGCACATGGGTGAACTCACTTACTTGGGGATACCTGCTCTGTCCGTTATTGTGGAGGTGAACATCTCCACCCAAAGCTGCAAACTTCCTGCCCAGCTGCTCCCTAAACCTGGGGACACCTCAAGTATTCAAGGCTCCACATTTCCTCCAGAAAATTTTCCTGTGTCTCAAACACCCACCTCTGGTCATGCCTTAACGTGTCGACACCTTTGCAATGCCAAATGAATAACCCACAAGCTCTCACAACCAAGAAGTATCATGAATCAGGCATTTCCCTTCTAATATGATGCACCCCATCATGAGCTCCTGATGCTCTCGTAACTGGGATCCTGTATAACAAAGGCACCACCACCTCCTCCAACCTAGAAAGTCTTCTGAGAAGACATGTTGTGAGGAGAGAGCATGCAAGTTACAGCTTGAGGAATAAGCATGACAGAGTCATAGAATGGTTTGGGTTGGAAGGAACCTTAAAGACCACCCACTTCCAACCACTAAGAGAAACAGTTCAGAACCCAACAGCTATGTCCTGTTGGGTAGTTAGTGCAAAAGTTACACCTTTCTCCATTATATTTTCCCCAGCTGCCTTTTAGGAATCCCTCTCTTCACACTTGTCCCTTCCCTTTTACCTGGTAGGTGCCCAGAGGCTCAGCGTGTGCTCCCAAAGCACTAACAAAACCAGATATTACTGTGTATGTGAACAGAGACACATGCATTAAATCCATACATATATAAACAGAAATATGCCTGTCCCTGCCCGTGGCAGGGATTGAAACTGGATGGTCTTTAAGGTCCCTTCTGATCAATCCATTCTAAGATTCTATGATCTCTTAAAAGTATAACGCTGGATTCAGTCAGGCCAGGTCTATGTTTCCACCTCCGCACGTGTGGAGGGATGGCAGCATCTCTCTCCCTGACAGGGCTATTTCAAGGAGAAAACCAGTCAAATATTCTGAGATGTTTCATTCCTGTTATAAAGGGGTTACATAAAAGAATATCAGGTCACAACCAGGTATCAGGGACACCACAGCATCATGAATCTTCAGGCAGTGACATTACAGGTGGCATTAGCGGCCAGCGGGCGATCACTATACAAGACATGATAAAACCCTGCTGTAATCACCCAGCACCAGGACCCAAGGAGGTGGCATCTCAGGAATACAACTCAAGATTTATGATGCACTCAGTAATGCAAATAAATAATGCCTTTGGAGAGTCCTGAGAGGACTTAATTATTCCTCCTCACATTAGAGGAGAACACTGAGAGCTTCTATTACTGAGAAGATAATTTTAATCAGCAAACAGAGCACATGCCACAACCAAACATTTATCGCAAGGAAAGTCAGATGGCTGAAGAGTTTGTGTTTCAAACCCTCGCTGTATACAGCTGCCTGTGCCTGCACTGCTCAGGCTGACCCATAAATGACAGAAACTGCCTAAGTATAGCAAAGCCAGGCAAGATTTTCAGTGGGCAGTGCTGCCCAAGAGGGTCAGCAATGCCAGAAAGTGGGAAATGAGAGGAAGAATCCACAGCTAACAAATTCACATTGCAAGAACTGGCAAGAAGAGGAGTCAAAAATAATAAATAAAACAAGGCAAAGCAGATTTAGGACCAAAAGGCCCATTTTCTTGTCTGAGTTTTGGCAGCAAGTGGAGTCCAGCGGTCAGAGGAGGGGCCTTGAAGGGATTTGGCAGCTTCTCCCAGGCACTGAGTCTATTGCAAGCTTTTGGAAAACAAGCACACCATAAACATCTCTAAAGTGTTTCCATTTTTAAAAAATACTTCAAGGC
The DNA here is from genome assembly GCA_033558185.1 of Dromococcyx pavoninus. Lineage (NCBI taxonomy): Eukaryota > Metazoa > Chordata > Aves > Cuculiformes > Neomorphidae > Dromococcyx > Dromococcyx pavoninus. Next base: position 132,124 of record JAUMJL010001284.1, on the reverse strand, counting down.
AAAGTTTCAAAGACTGTTTATAGCCCACTGGGGTTCTCATAAGCATCTCAGCAATAAGCACCCAATTCCAGATGAAGTTGGCACTTAACTTACTAAAACACATTTTTCACCTCTAAAAGCAACTGCAAGCGTGGTGGGGCTGATGGTGCTGTAGTTCCCAAAAGTGACACCAAAGACACAATGACCAGCACCACCCAACTTGCACACGGATCATGTCTGCTATTTCTAGGCTCAGGCAGTCTGAAAGGTGATGCTTCATCAGCAGACACACCACAGCAGTGACAACAGCCCCTCAAGTGCTGCTGGGTTCTCCCTTCCCCAGCAGCTCACTGTGAGACGGATGTGGAGCTCCGAGTCTTTTTTCCCCTGACTGCAGTTGAAGTTTTTTGCAAGACAAAACCAAATGTCATCAAGAATAACCTGTGAGAATCTAAAGGGAGGTGAGAAGTATTTTAAAAACTTTGACTCAAGTCCACGGTTCATAGAATCATAGAATCGTTAAGGTTGGAAAAGACCTCTGAGATCATCCAGTGCAACCCTCAGCCCAACCCCACCATGCCCACTTAAACCATGTCCCAAAATGCCACATCTACAATGTTTTTTGACCACCTCCAGGGATGGAAACTTCACCACTGCCCTGGGCAACCTCTGCCAGTTCTTCACCACTCTTTCAGTAAAGAAATGTTTCCTAATATCCAATCTAAACCTTCTCTTGTGCCACTTAAGGCCATTTCCTCTTGTCCCATCTTGTGAGAAAACATTCTTGTGTCATGGCTTGGTTTTCTGGGATCAGGGACATTGCCTGTGGTCTTAAAATAACAGAAAACCTTTCACAATCTGAACTGAAAATATCCAAACCCAAGTCTTTCTGTCTCTCTCTCCTTGGAATTTACCTCATCTCAACCTCAAAACTCAGGGACAACTGATACTGAAGGCCCAGCTGAGGAAGACAGGCTGGGTGGAGGAGACACCATCCAGCACAAGCAGTCTGCCTTTCATGTCCAGGTCTTTGAAGTTTTCTTTAACATCTAAGAAGCCTATGTGATCATCAGATCAGAAGTTTCTTCTACATTCTTTTTCAGTTAACTAATCCAGGACCTTTAGATGCAACCAGGACTGCTCCTCTCCTCAGGTCAGTTTTCTTCCATAAGCAATGGCCTCTTCCCTCACCCTCCCAGGGAAGAGGCGAGTCCCCATGTTCCTGTCAAATGATGGTATTCACTGTTCAAGTTATTCCTTGGTGAAATACAGATGTACAGCCAGCATTTTAAATACTGGCATCTCCATAAGTTAAATATAGTGATTATGGCTCACAAGCATTCAGGGGTGGGATATGTTTCTCTGCCAGTGAATGGGGCGTTCAGTATCTGTTTGACATTGTCTTCTGGAACACGAAAATTAGAGGGATCATCATCTGGGTGGAACAGAAATGTGTACTCATGCCAGTGAGCAGGGTGGTCAGCTCAGCTCAGCTCCCAGCACTGTTGCCACCCTGCATCCCCACAGGGCCATTCGCTTGAAGCTGCAGAGCAGCCCCATGAGAGCTGAAGGCCAAGACCACCAGGACCAGGAGACAGTCAATGGCCAGAAGTGGTTGGGGTGCAGTGGACTGAGCTTTTTAGATTTCAGAGCAATGAGAACAGAGTCAAGAGCAACAGGAGGTGCTGTGGGAACAGGGTTTGACTCACTGGATAGTTGAGCTGAGCAAGGTTGATGGCATCTCCTGTATGGACAGTAAGGTTGGCATCCCTGATGGCAGCACTGGCTGTTTTCATAGGCTGAGCTAAGTGGGAACAAAGGGGAATGGTACATCTTTGTGCTCACAATGCTGCTTGGACCACCACCTGCTCTAAACAACTCCGAAGCCATCACTGGCAGCAGGACTGGAGGGGACAACAGCCCAAATGAACCCCTGCTGGGCACAGCAGGGACAGGTCCTGCAGCCATTTCTGGGGAGGAAGAGCAGAGCACATCACTTGAGCAGGTACCCACAGCCACACAGGTTGATAATTCTATCCAAAAAACATGCAGAGGAGCCACACACCTTGTAGAGAAGGTGGTTCTGAAAAGCAAAGCGAGCCTGGAGGTGTGTTAGTGAAAGCCTGGCTTTCTGCTCAGACACCAACAGCAGCAGAGGCCACGGACAGGGGAAGAACCACCAGTGAAACAAATGACAAATCAGCAAGTGACTGAATTACCCTACCTAGGAAGAGAAAAACTGCAAGGAACACAACTATTCTGCCCATTTTGAGGTCTCACATCCCTGCCAGGGTGGTTGAATACAGCTCTGCTCTTCTCTTCAGTTTACTCCCACCTCTATCTGCCTTCCCTGCAAACCTCAGGTCCAGCACCATGCTCACACTGCCAGGCATGGTCTCATACCATCCATTTTCTGACCTTTCCAAGTACCTCATTCATTTTGCACATAACCAGGACAAAAATTCAATATTTCAATCAGAAATTGGTTGCCTGCTTTAGTCCTAAATTGTTCAATAATACACAACAACTGAGCAACCCAGTTCACTCTTCAGAATATTTCTCTTCACCGAGGTCATTACTGGTCCCATTTCAGACAGTTCAATAAAGGATTATTTCTTGGGAACAGCTGCATTTTTCACTTTGCTGAGAAATAAACACATCAGGCTTATTTTGCTTTGCAAGTGGCATAAAAGAGCTCAATACTTTCCAAGAAAAGCACTACACACTCTTGGTGTTTCCCTCCTCATCCCACTTTGGAGCCCTATAAACTTTTCCTGGCTCAGAAAGTGAACATCTCCCTGCACAAAGCTTCCAAAAACATGTACAGGAACAGGGGTTGCACAGACAAACACCAAATATCTGTGCAACTCCGAGCAGCAGCTCCCAAAGCAAAAGAACCATCAGACTGAATCTTCATTTCTTCCCTCGTTACCTTCTCCTCTTGTTATCTACTGAAGACACAATTGAAAATAACATTTAATAAGGCTGCCAGTGGCCTGCAGGACACAACCTGTGCGAGACAGCAATCCAGCAAGTGTTTGCCATCTCTGATCTGGGGGGGGTTCTCCAGGGACATGAATAAAAACATCTTCTTAATTAAGTCCTGGCTATTGATTTCATTTTCATCCTATTAACTGCTTTGCCCTACATGTGTTTACTACGCTCTGTAGGATTCCCTTTGCCCCCACCATGTATACATACAAAGGCAAAGATAAAACAGCTTCATTAGTCCTATCTACTCTTCAGGCACCAGTTTCATTTCTGTGCTTTAAAGTGCTCATAAAAGAGCCTCCTTGACACCTTCCAGGCCTGCATCATCTCTCCAACAGAGCAAAGATGCATGAACCAACATCAAGAGCTCTGCTACTTTCAAAAGAGGAGGAGGAAAATACTCTGCATAGCCCATAAACCCATCTTCTGGGTAACCTGGTACATCCAGTGTAAGACTGGTGATGGGAGTTGCAGGGGTCTGAAAAACAAAATCCCCAGAGCTAATGCCACGTGGGAATCCTTTTATTCCTTTTGCAAAACAGTATCAAGAGTTTGTCCTTAAACACTGAGCCTCAGTAGATTCTGCACAGGACAAGGTCAGGGCAACTTGTGTGGGAGCTGCTTAAGAAAAGAGGGGAAAAATCAAAGCTTTTTTTTGTTTCTCCCTACATAGGCACATGTGGGAGAAAGCTTCATCAGGGAGAGGAGCAAGACCAGGTTAAAGAATGAAAATATGGAAAAAAGGAAAAGAGGAGAAAAATGATAGATTGTGGAGAGTAAGTAGAAAACAGCATTTTCCTCTATGCTAGAAAAGAAAAGCTCCAAAAGAACTGAGATTTTTTACTGGGCAGTATAGGGCAATGAGTCTGGTGAAGGGTCTGGAGCAAAAGTCATATGAGGAGTGGCTGAGGGAACTGGGATTGTTTAGCCTGGACAAGAGGAGGTCTAAGGGCACCTTTACTGTTCTCTGCAACTACCTAAAAGGAAGTTGTAGCAAGGTGGGTGTTGGTCTCTTCTCCCAAGTAACAAGCAACAGGATGAGAGGAAATGCTCTCAAGTTGTGTCAGGGGAGGTTTAGAGGAAATTCAGAGGAAAATTTCTTCACTGGAAGTGTGGTGAAGCATTGGAAGAGGCTGCCCAGGGAAGCAGTGGAGTGTCCATCCCTGGAGGGACTAAACATGGCACTTCAGGACATGGTTTAGTAGGCACAGTGGGGTTGGGTTGACAGTCGGACTGGATGAGCTTAGAGGTCTTTCCCATCTTTAACAACTCCATGATTCTATTGCATCCTCCAAGGTTGTTTGCATCAGTATCCATGCAGGGCATGAGCTTATCCAATCACATGGTCTTTTACCCAAAGAACTCAAAATTAAGCCTTCACAAAAGAAAGGAGAACAACGAAAGGGAAGGCATATTTAGACAAGTGAACATGGAAAGAACGTAAACTTTTAAAAATAGCTGTTTTCAATTCTTCATTGTCATTTTTTAGGACATCAAAGAAAGGGACCATAGGAATGAGAGTTGGTTTGAGAAGCTCAGGGAAGATGTTCCCCACAGAAATCAGGGCTTTTAAAGATATGGTGGGGATAAAGCCGAACGCAAGCCCAGATAGGTTGGTCAGGGATTTACAGCACTTCCCAAACTTCCAAGTGGTTGAGCTTCCCTTGATTTGGAGTTGAAACTCCAGGAATTTACAGCACTCAACTATGAGTAAATATTTCTGTCATCCAAATCTAGGAATTGGTCTGAAATGCAGTTGCATAAGGCAAACAGCTCAACGCTTGTTGATCTCTTAATACCAAAGGCAACTACTTAAAAGGTCAAAGAATAATCAATAATCTGAACAGTGAATTTAACTTTCCTTTGCACGAGTACCTGCCAGCTTTGAAAAACATTGCTGATCTCCAAAGACTTCTGGTAAAGCTTCACATTTGGATTTGGGTTGTTTTTCTGAAGCAGAATTGAGTTAGGTAATTTGCCCAGTTCTAGGCAGTACTTGGATGTTTACACTGATTTGGGAATTAGCTTGAAAATTGTCGCATGCGCCAAGTTAAGCAGCAGCGAGGACTGACTGCAGAAGAGGTATCTGAGCTCTGTTTCTCAGTCCAAATTTTCATTTATCTGTTTTGCCTCAAGAAATGAGGCTCAAGAACATCAACACAGCCTGTTCTTGGGTCCAGCTCTCAGCTGGAAGAAGTCATCGTAGACATCGAAGCTACGTTCGCTGGTGCTGTGAGAGGATCTCAGTTCTGCAGATCCATAGACCAGGCAGCACTTATTTCAACTGAATTAGCAAGAAAGGTCTGGAATAGTTAATTGAAATTATTTAGCCATAATGTTTTGCCCTCCTCCTCTCCCCAGCATAATGTTTTCTAAATTGAATTCCTTTAACAGAATCCAATATGCAGCAAAACTTGTTCCAGAGAAACGTAACATTTCAGGTCTGGCTGATTGCCTCCCCCGAGGCTTGGGGAGGGGGCAGCAGCTCCCAACAGCCCCATTTTTGCCCCCATCCTCTGCCTGGCATCAGCAGGAACCAGGCACCAAGGAATGGAGCTTCCTTTGGTCCAGGTCCATAGGGCAGCAATGATCACACACACAACACAGCTGTGAGGTGAGCTCAGCACCTGGAGCCCCCCTTGGACAGCTCTTTCTTCCCATGCTGGAAGGCCAGGGAAGATTGATGCTTAACCAAGCCACAGGTTAAGTCAGACACACTTTTTTCTCCATGTGGTTTATGAAGAATTATGGAGATACTGCAAATAGCTGGAAAAGACTGACTTTCCATAGGCCATGGACCTTGAAATCCAGACACCATCCAAAATAATGTCTGTTTTATACCCACAGGGGAGTTTTCCTCACACAGGGCAAATACAGAGGCAGAAACCAGCACATTCATGCAGCAGGAAAGGGTCTGGCAAGAGCTTTTCCAAGAAGCAGAGCTGCAATGCCAGCATGCAGCTCCCAGTGACAGCACAGCAATGGTCACTTCCAAGCATATGGAAACACAGCCCTCAGAAAGAGAGATGCATCAGTCTGCATAAAGCTGAAATTTTGCACAGAGAAAGCATTTAAAGTAGGGTGCCCTGAAGCCAAGGTCCCTGTATGTGGAGATGTTGCTTGTCTGTCACAGATGATGCTGCACTGCTGGGTCTCCTCATCCCAGGAGGGCTGGAGAGACTTAACAGGAGGGCTCTGTGTCCTGGAAAGTGCCCAAGCTGCTAATTATCACAGGGAACATGCATTCAGCAGCCACACCACTGACATTAGAGCAGACCCAGCCTGGGGGTTTAACACCACCTTTACCAGCAGATGCATCCCATGGAGAGACAAGGGTGGAGAGTTTGAAGGTCATTTTGAATTCTCTTCCCTTCTCTGCAATAGTTATTGAAATTTGCAACGGTACTTTCACAGTAAAAAAAAATAACCAAAAAACAGGTCTTCTCAAATAATAAAATGTTTTCCAGGCTAGTTTTACAGAAGCAACTTGGTCCTCTTAAAAAGAACATTATACCAGGCTCTGCCTCCCCCAGTGCTGGAAGTCTGGCCCCAAATCCCTGGTTTTCCATTCTATTTGCCTTCATCTGAGAGCAGGAGGTTTCTCTCTCTCCAGCAAGGCTGCACCCTCAGTAGCTGTTTGACTTGGGGGGAGGCTTTCACATGCCCATAGAGAAGCTGGGGGCACAGAGGACCACACAATCCACCAGGAAGTATTATTCCCACTTTGCTGATGGAAAACTGAGGCAAAGAGGTATCTTCCAGATGTGTAGGGGGTTGCATGGAAGGATCCGTGCAACTCCTTAAAGCATCCTTACGGGGTGAGTAAGAAGCAAGGCGAGGGGTTGCTCATCCATCACCAATGCAGCCAAGCCTGGGGCAGAGCAGTGCACATTTATGTCTCAAAGCTCAGAAATTATCAACACTTGGGTTCAAGAGGATGATTTACCCCCAAATGAAATGCAGAGGAAGCTTAGGCAGAAAAATGCATCAGCACAAAGTTGCCTGAAGCCACTTTTGCCTCCCATTTAAAACCAGCAGCTTGGCTCTTCCCCATTCCAGTCCCTGCGCACACATCAGGAGCTGATGCCAAGCATCGCATCTCTGCTCACTGAATCATCAACTCCTGCTCTTCCTCCACCCCAGATACACATCTCCAGCACCCCAGTGAGTCCCTAACTTGACCCACTCCCCCAGAAGAGCAGTGGCTGCTGCAGGAGGTTTGCACTGTGGGCAGAAAAGCAGCTCCTGCCACAGCAGGAGGGAAAACACAGACAGCAAAATGAAGTGCTCTGTGCCACAAAAGTTCCTGAACTTCTTCCTACCCAAGCCTGTTCAAGGGATGTCCATGATATAAATGAGGATATTCTCCCCCCATCATTTTCCACTCATTTATACAGTTACTTTGCTAATGTCACAGACCATGTTTGCTGCCCACAAATTCTCAAACAATTTATTCTAGCTATTTTCCTCCAACAGCTGCACAACCAGAGAGAAATGCTCTTCCCAGCAGAGGCAGAAGAAAAGAATATTCGTCTTATTATGTCTGGGTAAAGCTTATCTGCTTATTTGCTGTTCAGAATTATATTTGCAGAGCACAACAAGACAAAGCCGAGTGCACTAATTGCTCTTGCTCAGGTGGAATATTTTCTGCCCACCCTGAGCCCTGCACCAGTGGGGTTTTATAATTTATCTTGTTTGAGGGAGCCACACAGAAGGCTTTTATTCTTTACCCATCTCTGCTGGTTCATTGCTGCTCTGTTTTCTGAAAGAAGGAAGAAGAACCTCAATGATTCCATGCTTGTTATTCTGCCTCTCAAACAAGGATTACTGATTTTTTTTAAGCTTATTACACATCACAGACAAATATATCACCATTTCAGTCAACCTCACTCTGAAAATACAGATGGAGGCTCCTTCAGAGAGCAGGGAAACTATGGATAATCATGTGCTTTACATCCACAACACGTTGGGCTTCACACACCCACCTTCCCTGGTTCTTAGGGGATGAGCACAATGCAATAAGCAACTCCCCAGCAGAGAGAGCTTCTAACCCCAAAATCTTTGTCTTTCCCACCTTAACACCACCACAAATCCTCATCTTACCTCTGCTCCAGCTTATGCAGCTACAGAGCATCCCAACTGACACCATGTTCACATAGGAGAGCCCAGGTCAAGCACCAGCACACAGCTCCCAGCACTGGTGTTTTAAAGCTTCCCCTGAAGGGTGGTGGCACTGAGGGATGGGAGTTAATTTGCCTGGAAAGATGGCAAACTGGTAACACCTGTCCTTTCCCCTCCTTTCCTTGAGGAAAGGAGAAACATCCCAAATGCAAAATGCAGCTGTAGATCCTTCAATGTCTCTGCAGCTCCATGTTCCTACCCTGCTCCTCACCCTTCTTCCCAGCCACCTCCACAAAATCAACTCAGCCTCAAATGCACTTGGCTCTGCCTGGGCTTAGAGGTGTTTTATGCCTTTTGCAAACCCCCACTGGCCGTGTAGGGTCCATATGTGTCCAAGGTTTTTTATTCCTGTAGCAGTGTTAAAGATTTCTGCAACCAAGAAACTTGGCAGATGGATCCCTCTTAAAATATCCAGCACTGTAGTGTAACCTCTCGTCATTCTTGTTAGATCAGAGAGCTCCAAGTACTTAAAGTCTTGGCTTGCTCTGCTGGTGCCCTGCTCCTACCAGGTCAGCTGGGGAGGTTTGTGTAATGATGGGTTTAATCCCAGCCAAACATAAGCCTGACATGGCTTAATAAATATGTTGGTGGCCCTGGGGCATAAACCCAGGGGTCCAGAAGATCCAGGTCTAGGTCTAGAGCAAGTACAAGGGTGAGTGCTTTCATCTGAGATGAGTGCAAACCCTTCAGTCCTCCAAGAGGAAGGATGATGAAGAGCTGGTTACCAAACCCAAAGTGTTTTGGCCTCCTTTGCTCGTGTTGAGCACGTGTGGGTCAGGGTGTGATGTGGTCAGGACACCCTTAATGCCTGAGTCTCCTTCCTCCCACTCCCCCCCCCCCCAAAGGGTCTGGGGGACTTTTATTCATTGAAAATACAAACTTCCTGGGTACAGGGCCATTGTTGCAAGGGCTGCTGAGGTCCCTTTGGTGTTGCAGTAAGAGCAGAGGTGACCCAAGTGTCCAGCTCTGCCCGAGCTCTCCGAGGAGCACAGCTCACCAGGCTGGGTATGAGGTGCTGGGGAAAGGTCTTGGCAGGTTGAGCCACATCCTGTGCAGGAGCAGCAGATCACGCTGTGAGCTCCTTGGCACGGGGGCTGAGGTTTCTCTTGGCACCACAAGTGCCATTCCCTAGCCGGGCACTGCTGCCTTCCACAAGCACTCAGGTACAGCCAGTAAGATACCATCCCACTGGGTCTTTCACCCAGCCCCACCACCAAAGTGGGAGCCCCAGTTGCTTAACACAGCCATTTGGTTCTCAGTTCTCTTTAATGATTCTCATGATTAGAATTGAAAGGCAGAGTCAGCAGGAATGCTCAGGTGTGGGGCTATGTTGAACCTGCCCCTCCCAATTAAAACAGCAGCAAAACCCCTCCACTCACGGGCAGCATTAGGCAATATTGGCTTTCTCTGGACATTCAATCCATCGGTGCTGTTGCCTGGGGAGAGGGAGCACAACCTCCCCGAGCATCACCTCTTCTCCCCTTGCCTGCTTCATCGCTCCCATCCCACCTGCAGACTTTCAGCTCGACCCTCAGGCTGATGTGAGGCTCTCACAGCTGGCAGCCAGGACATGGAGGCCTCTCCCCGCCAGCAGCGATAGCGCCCGTGGCTTTTCATCCTGCCCTGCAGCACTAGAAAGGAAATTAAAAGGGTGATAAGGGAGCTCTTTCAGCAGCCGAGGGAATATTCTGTGCTATCAGTGAGATAAACTGATATTTCTTCCAGCCCTGGCAAAGGCTCAGGAATGAGACGTGGGGTGAAATCCTACATTTATAGCAATTTTGTAACTGTTACCTGCCGGGCTGTGGGTTAACCATCGCCCTCACTCTCATTTCCTTGGTGAGGGAGGTCAGCACTGCAGGATGAAGGGAGAAATGGAGTTTATAAAGAGGAGAAGCCATATCAGCTCCAGTATTTCAGGGTAATTTTATGGCTTTGGTGGGCCAGTTCAGCTGCAGAACGATGGATGCTGCCTTTTGGGTGACTTTCTAACACCCCCCCCCCGTGCCCAGCAGCCCCCAGGGAGATGAGCCAGCACAAGCCCAGGATCTCCACGAGGTGCTGAGTACACAGAGGGGTTTGCTTGGGGAAACACCAGCTGGTCCCATGCAGTTGGGTTTGATCCATCCATGCCTTGTCCTTTGGCCCTGGCACAGGTGATCAGCCACTGTTGGATGCTCCCCTATAGCCACAGGGGGGCTGATGCCCATTGGGGGTAGAGAGTGGAGGGAGGGGTGCACAAAGCAGCCCAACTCAGCACCACAGCCCCAACAAGGCACCCAAAGGTGTCTGGTCCTGCTCCTGCAGTGAATTAGCATATCCCCACTGTGCACCCTGAGCTGTGAATGTGGTGCTGCTCCCCAAAAAGGAGCACAACACCTTGTCCTGCAGGGCCAGCACTGTGTGCAGATCCCAGGTCAGTACAGACCTACCTCATGCTCCACCTTGTCTGAAGAATCCCCAGCCTTCACTGGGAGAAGCCCAGTGGGAAGAAGAAGGGAAGTTCCATGCTCCTCCAGCTCTGTAATATCGAGGGGTTTGCCCTGTTAGCCTCCTCCTAACCATGTGGGCAAGAGTGGGATAACATGGGATGCACAATCACCCCCTCAGCTCAGCCCCACGCCCCACCTGAGCTGAGCACCCAAATTCAGCATCCAGCCCCAGTCCTGCTCTCTGGGAAGGCTGTGTGACCGTGGAGACGTCCCAAAGCATTGCACAGCGAGTGTCAAAATCCCCAGAAAAAGGCAAATGAATAATTGAAGGTTTCTTTGCATCTTCAGCGGAGCCAAGGGAATGCTCCTGGCTTAACGTGATCCTCCCGTGCTGGTGACAGCCACGAGCAAAGTGACGAGAGGCTGCTCGAGAGCAAAGCCTGGAGCAGATGCTCTCACTGTATAAAAAGAAAGCACTCTCTTAAACAAAAGCAAAACCAGAGCTACAGACACTTCCATGAGCAGCCCAGGGTCTGCGTGGCATTCGTGAGGAGCCATCAAGTAGTGACAAAGCAGCTTGGCTTCAGGGCAAAATATTAAGATGAACATTGTGGCATCCTTTGAAATGAAGCATCTCAGCCACTGCCCTGAGCCAATGGGGCCAGTGGAGCGGCCAAGGGGGCTTTGCCCATGTGTTTCAGCTCCACTCTGGCTGTTTCAGGGGCATGTGGGGCACTGATCGACCTTTCACCTCCCCCGGCCCTGGAGCAGCTGCCCAGGCAGGGCTTGCTGGCCTTGCAGCAATTCTTATCAAAACAGCCCTTCTGGGGTTCCTCTTCACCTGTGGAGATGAAGAAGGGCATGAAATGTGTGTATTTAATTTGCAGTTATTTGCACAGCAAAGCACAGGCCTCACCCATCACTGCCTGTGCCAGCACAAAACCCGGCTGCACTCACCCTCTGCCCACCCCACCGGGCGGGATCCCTCTCGGCATCCAGGACAAGCAAAAAGCACAAGTGGTTCCCACCCTCAAACCCAGGGAAACAGCTGATTCTGGGAAAGTTACATTCAGAGATTTGATTTCTCTGGGGGTTTTCCACATATTGCCTTCAATTAAAGCATATCTACTTCATTGTAACGTTTAATTATACTATATTGGGATGTCTTGTTATTAGCTTTATCCTGCAGTTAATGGTCTCGGTGTGCAGGGCATGTGGGTGTCTTCAAGGGTCCCACTCTTCCTCCCCGACAGCTCTGGTTGTTCTGAAGGGCTCCCTTCCCAGTGCCAGCAGCAAACCCATCATTTCCCACCCAACAACCCCAACCTAAAGATGTCACATTCTACTGCCCAGCTGCCCTTGAGCCTCCCAACCGGTGAGTGAGGATGATGAGGGCATCTCTTGGGGCTCTGCGGGTGATGAAGGCGCTGGGCAAGCATGAGGCTGTGGTCAAAGCCCTCCCTGGTGGCATCAGGCCAGGATTTTCCCACCGTTTATGCCTATTTTTAGGAGCTATAGACTGGCAGTGACTCACGAGTTGCTTCTTTCCCTGATGCAGGTGGATGGCGAGAGCTCGTCGTGGCTCTCCTGCCCTTTGCCATGGACCCGGCAGCCCATGGGGACCCCCCAACTCTGGGAATCACACCCAAACCCAGCCCCTTGCCCTGGCCTTGCTGTTCCTCCTCCCTTGACAGGAACCATTCCCAGGTTTGCTCACAAACAGGAGATTCTCCCCCTTGCCCCTTCCCTTGGCCTTTTTCATTTCATTTTATTTACCTGCTCACACGCAGGGAGGCAGCGCGGCTCCTTCGGGGCTTGGCACGGCACTGGGTGCTGGCACTGCCAACCCCAGCGAGTCCAGGTCCAAACAGGATGAATTTAACATTGAAAACCTAGGTAAAATTTAAAAAACAAACCCAAACACCCAACAACGAGAAGAAAACGGACAGATGGGCTCCTTTCAAACAAAATGAAAAGTACACAGTGAGAGATTTTCATAGAACCATAGAATGGTTTGGGTTGGAAGGGACCTCAAAGCCCATCCAATTCCTTCCCACTGGATCAGGGGGCCCAAAGCCCCATCCAGCCTGGCCTTGAACACCTCCAGGGATGGGGCAGCCACCACTGCTCTGGGCAACCTGGGCCAGGGCCTCCCCACCCTCAGAGCAAAACATTTCTTCCCAATATCTCACCCCAATCTCCCCTCCTTCAGTTTAATTTTGCTTTCTTAATTTCCCTTTTAACCTAAGGATGAGAAAATCCCCCCCCAAAAAAAGACCACACTCCTTTTAAAGCACTTTTTTTTTCTTTTTTTTATTGATTTCATTGAAAACAGAACAAGAAAATGATCAGAGCCAAAAGGCTGCTCCTGGAACTGTCAAAAACATTAACAGAAAATAATAATAATAATAATAATAAACATGACGGCATTATGAATGTTCTAGAAGAGATGAACAAAAAAAACCTGTTACTGCACTAATTACAGTATTTAAAGATATATGCCAAAAAAAAAAAGGAAATTAAGGTAATGACCTGCGCAGCCACCACACAAAAGGCGGTGGCGAATTTATTCACACTACAATACTAACAATTTAAAAAAAGTTTTGTGGTTTTTTTCTTTTCCTGCATTTTTATACTAAAATCACTTTGTTCTTTTTATACAATTGATAGTTTATATTCACGTGGTGAGCAAAAAATCACACCAGAATCAGCACCGTTTTGTGTTTTCTTTTTGTTGTTTTTTTTTGTTGTTGTTTTTTTGTGTTTTTTTTTCCTTTTTTAACTCTAGTCCCCAATGGTTCGATAATGGTAAAAAATAAATCAGTTTATTGAAACCTCATAGCATGTGGCTTAAAAATGAACCGAAGGTGCCCGGCGTTGAGAAAAAGTGATGGGAACAGACGAGCTGGTGGCATCGGGGATCTTCTCGCCGCGTCCTGTTTGCTGTTCGCCCCGGCCGGCGCACGTGGGTTGAGGTTCTCTGTGATAAATTATCTCCTTCGCTTTGTTTTTAAAACAAAAAACTGATTTTCTGAAGCAGTTAGTGTTGTACAATCGCCTTCAACCTCCCCTCTCCGAAACCACTATCGCTGTGGGCAGAGGGAGATCCTTCCACGGATGAACCAAACACTGAGAGAGCAACACGGCCCCGCGGCGCAGGCGAGAGCTGGTTTGGAATGGAGAAAGGCTGGGAGGGAGCAAGGACGGAGGGGAAATGTCTCTGGTGGGCTCAGGACAGAGCCAGGGAGCAAAGGGGTTGGAAGGATTGTAGGTTTCTTCTCACTGGAAGAGAAAAAAGCCGGTGGATGCGGCAGCAAGGAGGGTATTTGTTAGCAATGCCCTCGAGCTCCCAGGGAAAGGCCCCACCGCAACGTCGTGGGAGAAATCCATGATTAAATAAAAAAACACAAGCAAAAAAAAAAAAAAAAGCAAACAAACCAACAAAAACCAACCAGCAGAACCTGCCCCGGGGCTGCGCCAGGCCCAGCGCCAGGCCCAGCGCCAGGCCCAGCGCCAGCACCGCCCTCCCCTCCCCGCTCCCACCCCGGCTTTTAGAAAGAAAGTCCCGTCAAGTATTCCAAGTTTATTTCGAGTGAACTGGAGATGACTTGGCATGAGCGATCCATTCAATTAACATTCGGCGGACGGGCGGCTCTCCCTGGGCTCTGACAACACTTTTAGCACATTAAGAGACGGAGGCCAGGACAGCTCGCATGGAAAAAAGAAACGCAACAGCCACCCCTCCACGCACGCAACTGTGAAAACCAGCAGCTTTCCAGGACCAGGGAGGAGAGAGCAACATCACGGAGGTGGGATTTGCTTTTACTTATTCCTCAAGTAACAGTCGGTGGCACAGCCCTAAGTGTCACAAACCCCTGGCTTTCCTTGAGTGGGTTGTTTTTTTTCTAAATTTCTTATTTTTTTTCTCTCTTTAAATGGAAATTCAGACAGTGTGTGAATCTATAGGGTTAAAACAAGTCAGTCTCTGGGGAGCGGAGCCTCAAAAGGGGCCGGCTGCCGTGGCAGAGCTGGTGTCGGGGAGCCCGTTTTCCTGCGTGTCCTGGGACGAGGTGCTCGCCTGCCGCTGGGCCAGCGCTGAGCTCGAGTGTTTGCACTTGGGTGAACCGCACTGACAGCTGAAGTATTTGCCTTTGATGTCCCAGAACCTGTCTCCGTAGTCAAAGCTGCAAGAGAGAGACAGAGACAGGGTCAGCGCAGAGTGAAGGAGGCCGTGCGCCGAGCGCTGCCGTAACTGGGGTTTCCACAAAGCCTCAGAGGATGGAGAGCGCTTGCAGGATCCCCGGGGGGACCCTGGGGACACAGCCCGGGGAGCAAAGGGATGGAGTGAAAGCTCGGGAGCAGCAGAGCTTTTGCCCCCCTCCACCCGGTCCTTCCCTGAGCAAGGCTGTGGCTCCCAGTGGGAACAGGGGACAGCACCTACCCGATTTCTTCTCCAGCTTCTATATGCCTCGTGCTGAAGAAGGCAATCCTGGGAAAGCGGAGGTCCTGATGTGACATGAAGACTCGCACTGGGATGAGGTTTGGCTCACAGAGGTGGTTTATAAAGCGGCTGATGTTGCCATAGAAACGGGCATCGATGCAGTACACCTCTCCACCCTAGAGGAGACACATCACACCCTTCATCAGACGAGGTCGGGTTTAGTGCTGTTACTGCTACTTGTTTAAATAAAACAAGTGACCAAACCATTGGGTGTTCCACTAACACTCTGGAGAGCTTCAGGAACAACAACCACCAGGGCAGGATAGTCGTGGGTTTAAACAGACTAAACCCACACACTTTTATATTCAACAGGACCCTAAAATACCCTTTCCTGCACCCAAAAACCTTTTCAAATATCCCTGACACTGGCTGGCACCTCAGCTCTGCTCTGCAAGAGTTTGGCGTAGTGGGATTGATGTGTGGTGCAAACACCTTAGGGGTAAAAGCCACCAGATAGGGGAATGGGCAACTCTTCTGTCCTCTAACTGAACATGACAGCTAGGAAATACAAAACCAGAGCCTCGAGAAAACACAGGTTTTTGCAGATCAAAGAAAAAGTGAGAACACAGAAAATCCCTTTCCAGAGAGCAGTAATATTTTGTTTACCTTGAAAATAAAAGAACTCCCCTCAGGGTTTTTTTTATTCCAGCCCAGAATGACTGTGCAAAGCAGAGACTTTAATTACAGAAACTAATTTCAGTTGCAAAGAGGCCAAAAGCAAAAGGACCCATTAGCAGTGCTCGAGCTCCCTTTTGAGCAAGCACCTTGCAGCCATTAATGGATGAGCAGTGCCAGATCCACCACGTGGCAGGAGCAGGAGCCCAGGGGAGACGTCCCAGCAAGGGGAGGAGGTGTCACCATGCGGAGTCTCACATCACAAACAGCATTACCAGCTCCGATTTCAACTTTAGGTTAATTCCCATCATCCTCTCACTTTCATCCATGGAAATGCCACCTTCCTTTGGTGAGGACATCAGCCACTCCCACATCTAGTGACCATCTGGGAAGATCCCAGTGCTCCACCACACAAATCAAGATGTGCTTCTTGAGAAAGGAATCTGCTGCCTTGGCCAAACAAGCAGCGTCCTCACTGTGAAGCTGCTGAGCAGGACCACTCAACCACTCTGTATTTTGACCAAAACACAGTGAGGATGTGATCCTCCTCTCTGCAGGCTTTCAGATCATGCTGTACATCAAGATGGAGACAAATACTCTCTCTGCTCGTTTGGAGAAGCAAGACTGTGTGTTTCTCTCATCAGACACCTTCAGATACAATACCTTGTTGTCTAGGTCAAAGAGGTACGAATCCTCTTCACGGACATCTGCCTCAGAATCAGATATCAGCTCACCAACATACCTGTGGACAATCAGGAAAGGCAGAAATAAGACACTCGTGCAGCCACAAGCTTGGGGTTAAACACCTTTTTCTGGGAAGAGGGAAAGAAAGGGATCAGCCCACAGCCTGAGTTGTGCAGGTTGTTCAGGGCCACCCATGCAAATCAACTTCGCCAAGTTACAGCAGCTAAAATCTGGCCCCAAATTCAGTCTTTTCAAGGCAACACTTTTAATATTAAAACAGGAGTCTCACTTCCAACAAAATTTACTTTTCCTGAGGTCTATGTTTCCTTCTGCAAATCTCTTTGTTGGCCAAGATCAACGCATTAATCCAATCTCCTTCTGTCCGCAGTGCAGACTCACCACATCCTGGCTCTCCTAAACACCCTTGTGCTGTTTACAAGCCAATACCAAATCTTTGTTTCTGTCCTTCCTATATTTTCCAGGGTCCTTTGACCAACTACAGATGCCACCTACCTTAAAAGTTTTGGTCTAGAAATCTTAGATCTAACCTAACCTGCCAAGACCCCTAGGCAGGATCTAGGCTTCTTTCTCAATCCCTCTCAAAGCAGAACAATCAGAGCTGTGATCCAAATAACCACCCTGTTGTAAATCCCAGTGCAAAGCAGGCTACAGCCAGGTTGTTCGAGCACCATGAAGCACGTGCTGCTCAGCCTGGCCTGCTGGGAAGGACTAAACACACACATCACCTTTCACACCCAGACAGAGCCAGGTTTGACACAAGCCCCTTGCTGCAGGAGGCCCTGCTGCACCGGTGTTCCCACATTTGTCTCCCCTTCTCCATCTTAAACAGTTTTAGACTGTCAAGGTTCAACATTTCCTGCCCTGACCTGCTTGCAATCCAAGAGACACAGGAGGAGAGGGACTGAGCCAGAGGGAGGATATAAAAGAGAGGTGACAGCGCAGTAGACGCTGGTATGTAAGTCTTCCTATCCTTTAACACAATGTTAATTAACTATAAGCAAAGGATTTACAATGCAAATATTCTCTGCAGCATCACCAGAGGCTTCCATGACCAGCACCCATCACACCAGCATTTCCCTGCCACTCCAAAGGCATCTTCCAAGTGTTAACCAACCATATCTATTTTATCCTGTGGCTCCAAGCAGCATTTGACGCCAGGACTGGGGAAGAGGAGAGCCACGAAACATTAACCTGGAGAGGACAAGGGTTCGTTTGGCTGCAGTTCCCAAACCTGAGTGATGTGGCCAAGTGGCTCTGCCAGGGCAGGAGGCTGCTGCTGCGGGCACTCTTCCCATTTGCCGCATCATGTTATTTGTTGAGCGTTCCCAGAAGGCTGTGGCATGACTGGAAACCACACTCTCATTGGTGATCTAACCCAATAGGAAGATGATGGCCAGGGAGATCGCTGTAGGGCAGCACAGTGGCCAGGAGCAGCAGAGAAACAGCTGAACAGTGCTGCATGGAGAGGCACTGCTCAGGGACAGCCCCTTCAGGTCAACAGCTCATGAAATAAAAACCCTCTGTCAAGCTAAAACCCCTTGCTTCTATGTTCATTTACAGACTACTGCTGTAACTCATTTCCTTTCCAGGGCTGCTTACCAATACAAACAGTTCCATAATCTCCCAGGTTCAAAGTTAGAGAAGGATGTGCAAGAGGTACATTTTCCTACCCGAAACAGAGCAGGAGCATCACCCCCTTCATTTGAAAACTCCCAAAGTGAAGCCAGTGTCCTTCCTCTCAGCAGGATGCTCAGCACACTGCTGGCAAGTACCTACACCTCAGAGCTTTACGCTGCCACTCCTCACCAGAAGATCAGAGTGCACTCCATCCAAAAATCAAGAGCAACAAGAAATCCCTAGCATAGGTTCCAGCCTCTTCCATGGTGGACAGGAGTCAAGATGCCTGGGGCTTCTCTGGCTGAAGGTGTGGCTAAAATACAGGGCTCGATGCAGATGGTATCTTAACAGAGCATCACTGTTTTGTACAGAAATGTAATATCTGCACTGAAAGAACAGATCAGATCCTCACGGATCTCTGGTTTCCGCATCCCACTAATTCACAGCCTCTCCAATGAAAGCCCTTAACCAGCTGTGCCATCTCCAGAATGAGCCATTACACCATCTACCAATCAAGCATGAACAGAGCACTTTCAAAACAACCCACAGAACGTCAGCACAGGGTTAGCAACAGCAGCTTCTGAGCAGTGGCAGATTCAGAAGCCAGGGAGAAATCTGCCCCGAGAAAGCTCCCGAGATCTGAGAGTGGAAGAGCCTAAAACTCCTTGGGAGCCCAGTGGGGCAGAGAGGATGACATTGCTGCAACTCCCTTCACTAAGCAATAGGATGAGAGGAAATGGCCTCAAGTTGCACCAGGGGAGGTTTAGATTGGATATTAGGAAAAAACACTTCACAGAAAGGGTTGTCAAGCCTTGGACTGGGCTGCCCAGGGACGTGGTGAAGTCACCATCTCTAGAGGCAGTTAAAAGGTGTGGAGATGTGGCATTTAGGGTCACAGTTTAGTGGTGGGGTTGGCAGTGTTGGGCTGATGGCTGGATTCAATGACCTCAAAGGTATTTTCCAACTTAAATGATCCTGTGATACCGGATACCACGTTGAAGGTACCGGAGGCCCTAAATAGGAGGGTGGGGAGCCCTGGAGATGACGCTGGGAGGACTGGCTGGCCACCATGCTGGTGGGGCCTCACTCCCAGCTGCCAAACTGCTCTGTGCAGAAGCTGCTGTGCAGTGCCAGAGGGGCAGCCTGCAAGCAGAAACAGGAAGGAAAACCATTTTTGGAGTGATTACAGAGAAGAGCTGAAAGGTATCTGAAGTACAGAGCAGGCTGAAAAGCAGCGTGTGGGTAATAAAGGCATTTACACACAGGAACACCTGGACCAGCAGAGTTCTGCAAAATAAAAGCGTTGTGAGACCAGATTTGGAATTCCCTATGCAGGCATGTGTGAAAAATTATGGAATAAAAGTCATCCTTACAGCAATATAATATCATCCTTCCAAAGCAGAGCAATAACCCCTGTGCAAAGCAACTGCCCGCTCAGGGCTCTAATCCAGATGTTGAATGCAAAATGCTCTTCCACCAGAGCCAACCCCAGGAGCTGCTGTGTGGAAGCAGCTCCCAAGCACCACTGGTTGACATAAAGAAACCAAGAAACCAAGTCCACAGGTTGACATAAAGAATGACAGGAAGAGCATCAGCACAGCTGACTTGAGAAGGACTGGAGTTGGTGAGATGAGTAAATAATGTGTGTGTGAGTGAGGAGACAAGGAGGAACATGCATGGGCAAGACACAAACTAGCTCAGCTCTTTACTGTGCAGCTCATTTAGATAATGAAGAAGATAGTGGCACCACTGAAACAGCAACAGCAGCTCCTGGTAAGGGCAGAGGGAAGAGTTAAGCACAGCTGTGGTACCTGTGCCCCATCAGCTCTGATGTGCTCTACAATGCACCTCATGCAGGGCTGCACTGTTTCCTTAGGCTGCTTGTTCACCACTGATTATTCCTCTTGCACATGAGCATTCCAGTAGGATTTGGTAAAACGAGTGCCTTTTTCCTTTGGGAGCAGTTTACATGCAGGCTCTGGCTCATCTCTGGGCGCTGACCCAGGACACGGGGACCTTTGGTGCTTACCAGGAAGCCCCAACTGAAGACAGACTTGAGACTCTCCCCATGAACAGCAGAGTTTTAAGCTTTAACTCTGAAAAAAACATTTCATCATCTGGCAGCTCCTAACACAGAAGAAATACTTGGCTGATTCACTGCACATTTTTCTCATTATCGCCAATTCTGCGATCACCTTCCTCAATCCCCCACCCCAATTCTACAAAACAACAACTGCCCCATCCCTGGAGGTGTTCAAGGTCAGGTTGGACGGGGATTTGAGCCCCCTGATCCAGTGGGAGGTGTCCTTGCCCCTGGCAGGGGGTTGGAACTGGATGGGCTTTGAGGTCCCTTCCAACCCGAACCATATGATTCTAAGAACTAGTTCTAAAGACCCCAGTACCTACTTCCATGAAGGGCACGAGTCCAGCCTTATTCAGAAAGTCTTACCTCACTGTAATATTGCAATGAAGAAAATATTTAATATTTTAACATATGTTAGCATTTAATATTAACCTACACCACTTTAAAGCCTAAAAGCCATGGCGTTCGATGGCAGTTTTTTCACTTAACGTAAATCTGAATATTTTTGATCTTAAGCACCTCATTGAATCAGGGCCGAAACGTGTTCCTAAAGCCAAGTGCTTTACTGTTTTGCTGAATCAGGCTAAAGCCAGAGCTGTGACACTGGAAAACCTCTCGAGAAGTTGGTATTGCAACAGAAAAAAGAGATGATACAAAACAGTTGTTCCAAATTGCCTTGGCCTTAAGTGTCCCATATCCACAGTGAAGCCATGAGTTGAGAACATTTGCAGTACAACCCAAATGCATTTTTCCCCCATTGCTTGTGTTTCAGAGGGGTAAGAGAGCTGAGAAGAGATCCCAGCAAGACAGAGAGGGGAGGAGAAAGCTCCACGTAATGAGGAAAAGGACAAACAGAGCAGGAAATGGAGTCAGGAAACCTCTGACTGAGGGCAAACAGCTCAAAGATGCCAATTTGATTTGCGTGAAAAGCTCTCCTTAAAGAGGAGCAAACCACTTTGGCCCTTGGGAAGCACTGCCTTGGCCTGAGCTAATGAAAGCTGAATGTCTTACTCGCACACAAAGGTTCCTGGTGGAATGTCTTGCATTGTTCGCACACCCCAGCCCATCTTTTGTGTCCGATAAAGCTGCAATCGAGTCCTGGAAAAGAGGAAAGGAAGCCTTGTTAATGGCAGTCAGATTTTCAGAGAGATGAGAAAAAAAACAGCAACTTTCCCTCAGCACAAACTCAAAGATGGTTTTAATATTCAACCCGCCCCCACCCCAGTTCTCAGGCTGACACCACTGTGAGAAGGTGCTGGAACTGCCTGGGGACAAGGGACAGGCGCCCATTGACCCCTGCCCAGCAGCACCTGGGGAGATGCACACCAAGGGACTGGAGATGTTAAGGGTGCTCTGTGTGGTTACACCATTGATGATTGACAGGTAGGATACCAGAATCCCACCACCAGCATTTCTTTTCCCTCCCATGTGCACCTGGCACTCAGGAAAAGGCAGGGAAAGTGGAAAGGGGACTTAAGGCAACATCATTCTGCAGGGAGTGGTGCTGCAGGAGGAATGAAGATTATGGTGAGTTAAGAACACCAAAGTGCTCTGATCCCTCTGCCCTCTGCTGAGGCCGGTGCATTTAGCAACTCCATCATATCCAGCTCTCTGGATGAAAGACAAGGAAGAAATGCTGCAATCTAAAACTTCTTGGTGTAATAGCTGCTCTGTGGAATTGTACTGATGGAGTTCATAGGCAGAGAAACAATCCTGTAAGTCATTCTGCAGCCTGCTCTGCCAGAACTTGAGTTAAGTGCAGGATGAAGAGCCTCCAGGGCTAAGGAAGCCTCGCTCTGTCCCCAAGGGAACCAAAACCCACTCTCAGCAATGCTGTTATCGGAATAAAGAGAAATCTGATGCTCACCTTAATTTCACCCTGTTGCTTTTCCCAGTACTTCTCTTCCCCCCACCCATTCCCTCCTTGCACCATCAGCTCAATCCAGGGCCGTGCTCACAGCTCCTGGACACGACTTCACATTAAACTGGTGATAACACTGTATTTCAGGCTTGAGGAAGCTCCCCCATGTTTTGCTTCGTCCATCACAGCAGAGCAGAGAGCCAGGCTCAGGTTCAGGCTCTGCTGTCGGGGGTGGCAGCAGCAGCAGTGGAACCACAGCTCCAATTTCAGCTTCCCAGCTGAGTTGGGTCAGTCTGTCAGATGGAAACGTGTGCGCTGCCCAGCAGAGTTAATTTAGAGGAAATTTGATAAAGGAAGCCCTGAGAACGGAGCAGGAGCACCCATGTGTCACACTGCAGCCCAAAGGCAGGAGGATTCCTTCTCTGTCTCCCCCTGGCACCTCCAGCACAGCTCTGCCAAGCACCTGAGCTTAGCGTCAGCTTCCCCACAAAACTGCTCTCCCAAGCTCATGGTTGGGTTTCCAACCTTGCCCATGTTTCAAAAATACACGGTAGCAAGGTAAAAATGCAAAAGCTGCAGCTGTACAGCTCCTAAACAAACACCCCTGTAGACACCAAAGCTCTGGAGTTTGGCAGGGAGAGAGGGGTAAAGTTCTTTCGAAACGCATCGAACCTCTTCCTTACTCATCCTTCCCATTGCAAAACATTGTTGAAACTACAAAGCTTGCAAAAAAAATGTTATCAGTGCCACAAAAAATTGGGAAAAGTCTTTTTCCTGGTGGGATTCCTTTGAAGTCTGTCCTGATAAATTTAGAGCAGTGGCAAACTTTTTCATAGCGGAGGTCCAAACCCAAACATCCACATTTTCAGTCTGGCACTAAGATCATAACAGCCTAATCTGCAGCACTGAGGCAACAGGTACTCAGGTACTCAATTCAGGGGGTTTCATGACAGTAATTTGGAAATCCCAACCAGCCAAGGGCATGCTGGCCTGCATTTCTAACATAGACTGCTAACTTACAACATCTTCTAAATTAAAGCTTTGCAGTTCTGTTGCTGTTGTTTTCTTCCCAGCTCTCCACATGAGAAGCTACATCCAAGCTGTCCATGCAAGCCCACAAGACACTTACATGTGTTACGGTCAGGCAGATGGAAGAACGCCACAGCTCCCACGTGACAGAAGCAGGGCCAGGGTGCAAATGTTAACTGAGCTCATCAACCCCCTGCTGCTTCATTCCCACTGGCAACACAGAGGAACCCTCTTCCATCCCACCACTGCGTGGTGGCACCTGCTCCAGCTTCTGTCGCATCTCAGGAAGCCATGTTTTGTGGGTTCAGGGGTGAGCTCAGAGTGGAGAGCCAGAAAGCTCCCAGGTTTGGTGTTGGTTTTGCCAAGATTAGGTGTGTATGGACTCTCCTTCTCACCTGAGCCCATTCTGCACCACCCGGTTCCTACAGGTCCTCCAGCACGAGCACGCGTGATTACACTCGAAGATCAGCGGCGGCTCAGCCATGTTGAACTCAGGCAGGAGTCGGCCGTCCTGAAGAGTAGAGGCATTCGAGACTGGCTTAGTTGTCTGTTCCTGCAACCCCTTCCACACCAGAGGCAGGCCAAGAGCAGAATTCCCCCCACTGTAACCCAGGCCAGACCACGCCACGGTGGGGCATTCCCCCACCTCCTCAAAACCAGCATCAGACTTAGTGGTTCTGCTCTACCAACAGTGGCAATCACCACTATCACCGACAGCTGACAAACACCAAGGGACTGTCTAGATTTTTGCTGCTCAGCATCATCTTACACACCAGCAAAAAAATACCTGACAGTGCTGTGCAAAATGGAGCGAGCAGGAACATTATTATCATTTTGCAACATTGGAGAGGAGAGGTGGATTCTTAAGTCTCTCTCTGGAATAAAGCTTAAACTTCCAGATTACAAGGCCAGTATCCCCAAACTCTGTGAACTAAATCATCTGTCCAAATAACACTCCTAAAAAAGCTACAATTAAATTATTTACCAGCAACAGAGGACTAAGGAAGCAACAGACATAGCTCATCATATTTAACAAATTTGGCTTTTTACAGCTTGAAAGATGTAATCACCAATTAACATGTAAATAAAATGGCTACAAAGCAAAGAAAGATGCCAATATTCCCCCCGGGAGGAACCTGCAGAGACTAAGAACTGATCCTAACAGAACCTGTCCAAATACTCACCTCAAAACCTCCCTGGAGGATTGAAGCGTATGTACCCAAAACAAACCAGGCTTCTGGCAATGTTGCAGTTAAAACACCTTTACTTTGCCTTCATCCAGAAGGACCACAATAAATAAAAGCAGGCAAAAAATATATTACTCTCTCCTTGTTTACATATTACAGCATTTTCTACACTGCTCTGAAATGGAAGCTGATTTCACGCATGGATTATTAAACGCTGTCTATCACATGGGTAGAATGAACGGCTTAGCTGGCACGGCAGTAACAGAAATACATAACACTAGAAAAGCTTCCCTGAGTACACACTTTGTTATTATCTCATAGATCTCAAAGCTGAGACTACAGCTTTTGACATTTTAAAACAAAAAAGTGGGAGTTCTGCAAGGAACCGTTGGTAAGGTATTACCACAAACCCTGAAGTGTGCCAAGTGCTGCTCACAAACAGTGCCCTAAGCCGACGCGCGGGTCTGCGCCCTCACCTTGTCGTACCAGCAGCGCATGCTGAGCTGGCCACACATGCAGTTACTGGAGGAGCAGTCATCTATACACACGCAATACTGGAAGAGAAGACAAGGGGTTAACTCCATGCCACTCACACAGAGCAACTTCTGTGACCTGCTTGGAGAGGAAATCACAAGGCCTCGAAGGTCTTTAGACAGAAAAATAACCAGACTCATCGGTTCAGTGGCACTTTTAACCCATTCTTTAATTCTGTGTGTGATGAATGTCAAAAGATTCCAGCTTGCAGGAAACGATCCCAAACCAAGCCATCTTCATTTCTCATGTAAAGATGTCCCTGTGTTACTAACCTTCCTCCATGCCTATGAGCTCCATGCTCAAGGAGAAGGAAAGCTCTGAGGAGGGACCAGAGCTGGGAGATGATGCAAAGTGATGTCTCAGACCCCATTCTGCTGTTTGCTTTTTCCCACACGGGTGCTCCAGCTGGCTCTTTCCCCAGTGTTCCCGGAGCCAACACGGTCCCACCAGCAGCTGCTGCACCACAGGGCTTGGGCATGGGAAGGTCATTTCAACCATCTGAAAGCCGTGCCCAGAGAGGGATCACCCTCACCCTGCTTTCACAACCCAGGCCTCTGAGGACCTCGAATGAGGACTTTGCCCTGGATGCTGCAGCCAGTAGGAAGCCAGCATGAGGAAGGTCTCCCAACAACTCGCTAACTCTCCAGATCCAAAACAGAGGAAAAGGATCAATGGGAACCACATCAGCCAGCAGCAGACGGATGATTCTCCAGCACACAGCTGAACTCAGAGCTTTAGTCTCAGAAACAAAGAAAAGCAGAATCCCACCTCCTAAAGCACGAGCTGGAATTTAGGACTACAGCCTTAGCTGGAATTTGATGGCAACATTAGATGTTCTGGATGCAAAACCCATTCTGAGGTGCGGTGCACTGAAAGCACACACCAGGACAAGAAGAAACATGTGGACACAACACGATCCCTCACCTGTAAATGAGTGATGTTTCTATCAATGTCCATCGGGGAGGTGACACAGTTCTGTGAAACGTATTTGTAGTTGCTAGGACAAGGCTCACTGTCCACTGAATTGATGCAGGGAATCGGGATCCGCTCATAACCCCGGGCAATGTCTCTGTCAGTGGGAGAAAGAGAATCGTCACAGAAGAACAGCTCTCTGGAACAAGGGGCCACGCAAATGCCACCCTGGGGCAGAATTACTGTCTTTGATCATTAAGCATTCAAAGCCTGAAAGCAATTCAGACTTGGAACCAAGTTCATTTTTTTTCCACCCTGCTTTACAGATTGTTCTTTGTGCTTGTGAATTTTTCCATTTGGAGGACAGATTTACAAACCACTGTCTGAATCAGCATGTGCTAAATTCTTGCTAAGCTCAAACTGACCTTCACACAAGTTTAAAAAGCTAAGTATGCACTTACAGTCCTTTCTTAAACCAGGCCCCCAGCCTGCCCCGTGCAAGGGCTCTATTTCATGACCCACAAACCCAGCTGGATTCTCACCTGTTCACAACCTTCTCTATCTGGACAGGCTTCTCAGTGGATGATTCTCTGAGAGTCTTGTTCATCTGTAGAGCCACCCAGACCTGAGAGTTAAGACTGGAGCACTGGAGTGGAGTCTCACCCTCCTTGTTCTTTAAAGTGACATCCGAGCCACGGGAAAGAAAGAGACTGCAAAACAGCAAGAAAGGGTAAGCACTCCCAGGAGAAACCATGCAAAGGGGAAACGAGCTGAATCACATCCTGCAGCCAGCCCTTAAGGGACAAGGAAGGATCTGGAGTAGCGAATAATCATATGAGTTCTCTTCATTAAGCACAGTTCAGTGAATCCTTCTACGTGAAGGTGCTGGCAGAAGTTACAGACACTCCAGGAACTCATGAGAGCTCTGGGCAAACCTTGCCTTGCTTCAGGCACGACAAGTACCTTGTTGGTACCAGCCTAACTTCAGACAGGCTTGAAACTCTCTGGCAGGGTAAGATATGGGGTAGGAAGAGTAAGCTGGAAACGGAAAAGTCTCACAGGAAACTGGTACTGGACTTGGCCCATGTTTACACTCACCAGCTCTTGGTGAGTACACACGATGACTTTACTCACAGCAGTGACGAAGCAAAGGAAAAGCCCTGTCACCATATTATTCTACACTAGTTACAAGAAGAAAAGCTTTAATCACAGATGTCCAATGCCTTCATGCTGAGAAGCCCAGGCTGAGCACAGCCTCTCAGACCCTCTGCCCAAGGCTCCAGGAGAACCCCAGGTTTCCTCATCTTTTTCCACCAGCTCTGGCTTGCAGACCCACCACCCCCAGCAGCAGGGCAACAGAAGAGATGAGCTCTCCATTCCTATTTTCCTTTATTCTTTGAGGCCCAATATGTTTCAAAGGATCTCCCAAGGTTGCCAGCCAACACCCAGTTAGAAAGGAGTGAGCAGGGGAGGGAGGGGAGCAGTACTTACACCACACACTCGTAGCGGTTCTCTCTGGCTGCAATATGCAGGGGTGAGTCCCCGTGAATATTCACTGCATGTAAATCACACTTAGCAGCCAGCAGTATCTCTGCTATGTCAACACAGCCAGAAAAAGCAGCCCAGTGCAAACAAATATTTTCCTCCTGGAGGGAAAGGAAACAAAGTAGAGGCTGTTGAGTGTATTAAAACCCTATCGCTTTGGGACTCCATCCTTAGCTCTACACCTGCAGCGTTCGACACGTGGCTTGCAGTCTCCTTCCCTACGTTGCTCCTTCTGGCTGGGATAAACAGGGCAGGCAGGGAAATCTCCACGCAGACGAGCAGGGAGTTCTCACTCCAGCCGCCTCCGCGTGCCGAAGACAGGGAGGCTGCACATGAAGCAGTCCATCGCCTTCCTTACAGACGCAGGCAAATCGTCTGTCTCTAAGCCACAAACCAATCTGGATCAATCCATGAGAGAGGTGACAGACGTGAACAAACGTGCTGGAAAAGGCTGGAAACTGAGCTTCCTCAGCCCAGACACCCAGCAAAGCCAGCCAGTCTCCCAGTGCTATGGAATTGAAGAGAAAAAGAGCAGAGCACAAGCCACAGGGTAATGAAGGTGATAGAGAAAGAACTGTGAGCCATGGGGAACTCAATCAATCTGACTTCAGGCATCTCTTAAACACTGTCTGCACTCATCTCTCATTAGCAGCACTAGAAATGGCTGAATACCCTCTTTTTGATGGAGATATTCTTGGTGACGATACCCTGTTTTCTGTTACAGCACGACTCACAGCACACCTCGAACCGTTCCCCATAATGACCTCTAAAGACACTGATCTCACAACAGGGCAGTGACAGTAACAATCACCTAACTACACAGAAGCAAAACCAAAGCACATCTTACAATCATCACCACTTAACTGAATCCCTCCTTAAATGGGGAGGGTATTGGCATACACCAGGGAGTGGGGACACCTCTTCTTATATCGCTTCTGCTTCTCATCATGGTAAGATCTAGAAAAAACTAACCAGCATCACCTATCCATCTACAAAAAACATCAATCCCGTCACTTGCACACCACATGCTGCCACACAGACAGGTTACAGACACTGAGCCTCTCCACCTTCCCTGGCTACAGCAGCATAATTACAGTCAGAAGCGTCTCTCCCAGAGTATGATGTTTCCCAGCACAAGTGACACTGCTGCTTAATGACTGCAATCAGGAGACACTGAACATAGGTACCCTAACAGATATGCAATATATACTTCTGCTAAGAGGATATTTTTCTTTCAAGTAAAGTGTTGGCTGAGGTGATTTCATTTTCATCACTTACTGTGTGATCTTGTAACCAGTAGCCAAAAGGCTTCTGTGACAGATCAGACAAGTTCGGTTTGTTCAGTCTGCACTAAGGCTCTGAAGCAATGCAGCAACCCAGAAAGCCCCCTCTCTCGCCTTGAATTTTGCTTTTAGAAACAGCATCAGATCCAGATCTGTCAGGAACCATCCAAACTATCAAGGAACCATCTAAACTATCAAGGAAACAGGCTTCTAGTGAGAAGGGGCTTTCATCTGGGGACAGCAACTCCTCAAGAGCAGCTGGAGCCTTTCAGAGCCCCACGAGACAAAAGTGCCAACACCCTCCCTGCCAGCACCCAAGGCACAAAATGAGGCATCTGGGGAGACAAATACAAACCAGCTGCTTATATCCCTTGGGTTTAGAAAGCACTGGCAGCCTTGGACAAGACAATACCATGAGGTATGCTACAGGGTGAACTGATGGCAGGGCAGGTACTTTGGGGTAACAACTCTGTGCAGAAAGTAGTGAAGCCAGTTACCTCCCAATCTATCAAACCATCTCACATCTACAAGCCAAAGCACCCCTTCACACCCAAGCTGGCTGATACAATGAGTCTCCTGAACAGAAGCCTGGACGCTTTCTCCTTTTTTCTGCAGTCATCTCCCTTCTATCTTCTCTGTTTACTTGAAAACATCCATGAAACCGGCTGCACACCCTGACATGAGGCGTAGCCAGGCCCACAGAGCTCCCAGGTTCTCCACCTGGAGTCAGACTCCCTCAACTACAGAGTATGTCCCACTCAAGTAGGATTTAAGGAGGTGAAGATCAGACCACGAGCCAGCTCCAGCACACTGAGCTGCCAGCTCCAGCACGCTCTGTCCACACTGGTGGCTTCAGGTCTGTTACACCCAGGAAAAGCCCAGCCTGCAATACCTGTTGGCAGAGTGTCTGCCCAATCCATCCAGAAAACACGAGTACGAGCTTGTGCCCCCAAAAGACACACACGGTGTCCCTAACTCACACCCAGCACCCACTGGCCCGTGACCAATGTGAAACTGGGAAGTCTGGACTCAAGGGGGATCTGCCTGGTGCAGTGTCTACATGGCACCAGTGTGGGCCCTGGTGGATTAGAAGCAGTGAGGGAGAGAGCTGCTTACAGCCCGTGGCATGACATACAGTCCTTACAGGACTTCTTGTAAACACCTTCCCAGAATATGGAGGAGAATGCTCCCACCAGACACTGCCCAAACCAAGGGATCACCACACCTCCCCGCACTGAACCCAGAATCTTCAGTTTTTAAACAGAATTTGTGGCAAATTTCTGAAATAGATTCCAGGAGGAACCTCACATTGTCACGAATGTTGATGTCCGACCCCTTCGCAAGCAGCAGCTTCACCAGCTCAATATGCTTGTACTCGGTGGCCCAGATCATCGGCGTCCAGCCTCCATCATCCTGGGGAGGGAAAGGAGAGGGTGGGACATGCAGAACAGCCAAAAGAAGGTCTCCTGCTGGATTCATAACTCCTTCGCAGCCACAGCAGGGTGCATCTTGGATGGGAGCCACAGATACCTTCCCTCCCCACATCTGTCTCATCGCTCTCCTCTGGTCTACGCTGCTGCAGTGAGAGGTCCCTGGGGTCCTGCAGAGCCCAGTGTGGTTCCAGTCCCCACGCCTCAGCAGGCTGGAGGTTATGTGCAGCTCTGCACTCTGGCAATAGATCTCCAGGGCATTCCAACACAGATGATTGCCCAAATGGCATAATGAACACCTGACTTGTGCAAAAGATCCTACAAAGCTCCCTGGGCAGTCGGGGGAGCCAGGATTCCCTCAGAACAAGGAGCCCCGTGGCAGTGGATGAGCTCTGTGAAGGAGTGCCACAGTCGACCCAACCCTCAGCATGTCCAGGATGCCCCCCTGGTTGGGAGGAGCACTGGGACACCCTTGGGAACAGGCTCCACCAGCAAATTCAGGGTCAAGGAGAAACTGCAAATCAAGGCATGTGGGAGGAAAGTCTCCATGAGGTCAGTGGGGGGGATCGCCTTCTCTGGCGGACCAGGACACCCACGGCACTGTCGCCCTATAACACCTCTCAGGTGCCCTTCAGCAGCAGGACTGTATTTGAGCAACTACTGTGCAGAAGCACGCTGCTGAGACTGCTGAGACACTGCCCAGAATGAAACAGCTTCTGCCCCTCACAGAAAGGCCTTACCTGGCAGTTGACATCCATCTTCCCATTGGAGAGGAGGTACTGAACAACATCGTAGTGCCCCTTCTTG
This sequence comes from Dromococcyx pavoninus, assembly GCA_033558185.1. Lineage (NCBI taxonomy): Eukaryota > Metazoa > Chordata > Aves > Cuculiformes > Neomorphidae > Dromococcyx > Dromococcyx pavoninus. The sequence continues at coordinate 101,432 of JAUMJL010001284.1, read as the reverse complement.
GCAGCCAAGTGCAGACACGTGGAGCCCTCCGCATCCTGGACACAATCACAGAACAAGCACTCAGGGGATGCTTCCCTCCCCTTACCAGTGTTTCCCATGTCTGCATGACACCAGCAGAGCTTAGGAACAGCACAAAAGTTCACAGATGGAGCAGAGGACTCCAAAAGCCCCCGACCTGCTGCCAGGAGGGGAGACAGCAGCAGTAACCAACGCCAGCACGGAGCAAAGGGAGCTTCACACAAGGCTCAGAGGTGCAACCCGTGCAGAGCAGGAGGCTGTGAGAGCACAGGCTACAGGAACAGACGCCTTTGTGAAGCCTAGGGAAGGCACCAGCCCCAAACCCTGGCAGATTGAAGCTTCCCTTCCCCAACAGACCCTCTTCCTCATGCTGTGGAGAGCCAAGGGGAGGCAGAAAGCTCTTACAGAGGCAGTGCTGTAATAGGACAAGGGATAATGATTTTAAGCTGAAAAAGGGGTGACTGAGATGAGATATTAGGAAGAAATGTTTTCCTGTGGGGGTGGGGAGGCACTGGCACAAGTTGCCCAGAGAAGTCATGGATGCCTCATCCCTGGAGGTGTTCAAGGCCAGGTTGGATGGGGCTTTGAGCCCCCTGATCCAGTGGGAGGTGTCCCTGCCCATGGCAGGGGCTTGGAACTGGATAGGCTTTAAGGTTCCTTCCAACCCAAACCATTCCATCAGTCTACTAAATCCCTTACAGGGGCAGAGCTTGCACTTCACATCAGAAAAGTAGCTTTGTCTCAACCTGAAATGCTCACGATCATGCAGGTTTTTTGCTGTGTTCTATTAGCACAAGGCCTTATCCCAGCACCTGGCAGCTGGGCCAAGGGGTGTCCCACACAGGAACTAAGAGCCTCCAGAGAGACCAAGTCCCCAGGGTGCCCACAGCCGCCTGCCAAGATAGGAGATAAAAAACAGCTGTAGAGGTTGAAAGGAAAAACATCTTTGGGAGCTGAGAACACAGGGCCTGGTGGAGATGGACAGGCTGTGAGTCATGACAGAGACACTCCCACAATAACGCCAAAGATCTCTGCTGGAGCCTGATTTTTATCAGGCATTTATATCCCAAGAGCTTAGCACATAGCAAGTCCCAGAAACCAGGAAATAAGGAGGAGGAAATGAAAGACTAAAAAGCCAAAATTACTCCTTCCTTCCTGCCAAGGCCCTGGTAGCAACGTCAGAGGCAAGAGCAGAAAGCATAGCACAGGGCCAAGGAGCAACCCTTCGAGCAAGGACAGGACGTCTCAGGTCAGGGATTACACTAAGGGGGCTTCTTGGGGTAAAGAAGGGGTTTCCACTGCCCCTAAATGCCTGCCACACCTGAATAACACCACGGCTTTCCCTTTAGATCCACACAAGGCAAGCGCCGCTCTCGCCCCCAAGCAGAGCAGCTGTATCTAATATAAAGGTTCTGCAGGTTTTGAGCGGGGCTTTTGTGTCCTGTTAACAGGATCGAGAGCCCTGGGCGCCAAGAGGCCCCCACCCTGCCCTCAGCACCCCCTCAGCTGGCAGTCCTGGTGGGCTCAGCACGCGCCCACAGCCCTTAACCTTCAGATTTCTCATCCAAAAGGCTGGAGAGGACTCCAAACTGCAACGTTGCTGCTTTCAAACAGATGACTAATTCGGTGTAAGAAACTAATTAACATAATAAACTAGTCCAGACTTCAGACGTGATCTCAGGCTTCTAATCTGCTTTTGCAAGCTCAGGATTTTCTTCCTTCCCTTTAACTTTAGAAGCAAAAATGCCTCTTTTCTCCTACACATGAACAAATGAGGTGAGAGATGCTGGGATTGCTCCAAGATGCTCAAGACAGTGGTCAGGATGAACCCGCACATGCCTGTGCTGTCCTTTTCCCCTTCCCAGCTCAGAACCAGGCTCCCAAGGGTCTGTTTAGGGTTTTATATCTTATGCAATCCTGGCCCTGTCAGTTCCTCTGCAAAAAGAGCCTCCCAGCCCTGCCACACTCCCCAGCAACAGCAGAGGAGCACGCCAACTGCAGCAGGTTGTAACAATAAGAAGTTCACATGGGGAGGGTTCCCGTGCTCCAAATAGCATCTGATTTATGGGACTAATAAACGCTCTGTGCATTTTCCAAGATTGTAAAGCAACCAGAGCACGCTAAATGCAAACAGACAGCTGCATTTTATTGTATTTGTTTAAATTAAAGGGGAGTGTTTGAAGATGGGGTCCGATTTTGCCACTGCGGCGTGACGGCAAGAAACCACACATCAGGCCTTTGGAAAGCAACGCCTCCTCTGTCAGTTCTGCTGGCTTGGCAAGCACCTAATTACCAGCCCATTTGAAAATGTCACCCCAAATGGTGCATTATTAGAGTCTATAGAGAAGGAAACTCTGAAATCACCCTCCAAATTCACTGCAATAGATTGGTGACACCAATACTTAGTAGGCCCATAAGAAATCAAATACCCACTACATTTTGTGCCACAAACTGATGTAGCAAGGGGCAGCACTTCCCCCAAAATGCTCAGAGTCAGGACACTGCATGACTAAAATACCTCTGACAACCACAGCCCCACCAAGCCCTCATGCCTGAGACAAGCAGCTCCATTTTCCCCTGCTCATACATTTCCACCCAAGACTTAAAACGTATCAAGAAAGAAAAGGTGGACAGAGGCATCTGTACAAGAAAAGCATAAGGAATGAAATGCTACCTTAGGATCCACTAGTGCTCCAGCCTTGATAAGGTATTTCACAGTTTCCAGATGGTTGTTTTCTGCTGCTTCCATCAGTGGGGTCCTCTGGTCTTCAGAGCAGGTGTCAATATTAGCACCAGCCTGGTAAGAGGCCAAGGCAAACACAAGGACAATTACAACCATTACCGGTCACTAGAGGAAGGACATGAGAGCAGAGAGTTAATAGCAAGTATTTTTCCTGAATTTAGCCATATTAAGTGTTTGTGTAGAAATAAAATCAGGAAACAAGGCAGTCCAGCTTCACCTGTTTTGAAAAGCAGCACACACTGCCACACTCTCTCCTGCCTTCTACCACTACCAATCTGGGCATAGGAAAGCCAACAGCTGGCATTAAACAACTCTTATTATTAATGCTACTTTCTGGGTACTGTTTGTGTAACAACTTGGAAAAGTTAGCCTCCTCCTTTTCCCAGCAGCTTTATGTTCCCCAGTTTATCATTTCTATGGACACAATGAACAAAACAACCAGCTCCTCCAACGTCCCAAGCAGCAGGAACAAGGTGCTGACTGTGACAGGGGTAAGAGCTGTAAAAAAATGCTGGTGATTGGTTAACTGTTCCTGCTGAAGCCCAGTGACATTTCTCTCAGCATATGTTCAGCTCAACATGGAGTGAGTTGGACCAAAACCTTGCTCTTTCTGAAACACTGCCGTGCCACATATCTCACCTGCTTTAACTCATTGACTGAGATCCATAACCCACCTGATTAAGGGGGCCTGTAGTGGTAAGATGAGAGGGAATGGCTTTAAATTGGAAGGGAGTAAGATTGAGATTAGACATTAGGAAGAAATTCTTCACAATGAGAGTGGGGAGGCCCAGGTTGCCCAGAGCAGTGGTGGCTGCCCCATCCCTGGAGGTGTTCAAGGCCAGGCTGGATGGGGCTTTGAGCAACCTGATTGAGTGATTCCATTGTCCATGCCCATGGCAGAGGGGCTGGAACTGGATGGGCTTTCAGGTCCCTTCCAACCCAAACCATTCTGTGATTCTATGATACTCAAAAGAAAATCTTGGAGACATGACAATTCTTGGCCAGCCTTGCACACACATATTTGTGTGAAGCCCAGACCTGTTTAAAGCAGCGACACGCTGACTCAGGTTCACCTGGCACAAGAAGTCAGCCCCACTGTTTCCAGGTGCCTCCCGCTGGATGCATTTGTTTTGATTGCTTTTACATAGCCAGAGCTTTTTAAACCAGGCCAGAGAAGAGGCATTTCAAGTCTAACAAGCTGGGGATGTTCCCAGCCAAATACTGTGCTACCGCAGCAGCCAGACATTGGGAAGAGACAAGAAGATGAAGGACTTTGGAAACAAACCAGCTCCACTGATACTGCATTCAAACTGTTCGTAATATCTTGCAAATTTTGCTCCTTCTACTTGTATAAGTCACTCAGTTTTTTTCACGTTCAGTAACTTCAGTGAGAGCAGCAGGGTAGGCCCAGAGCTGCATCTTCAAACAGCACTTTGAAAGCCTCTGCCTCCAGATGCTGAAATGTGACATCCCAGCAGGTTCACGTTCAAAGACGTGGCATTGCTGCTTTCTGAAAAGCCCTTTAAGGTTTCCCAGTCACAGAGCATGAACAAACACACTTCCAGTCACTCCAGGTGACATATGCCAGTACAAAAGAAGACAAACTGTAACTTTTGAAACCCTTTTTTTCCTTCAGATCATCTGGAGTGTGTTCAACAAGAGCACCACTATGTCTTTGACCATCTTCCCTCCGCTAGGATCCAAATCTTAGACAATAAGCCAGACTTGCATCTTTCCTTCTCCCCTTTTCACACGCAGGACAGTTACACTGTAGAGGAAATTCAAGCTTTGACAGAAGGGAAGACAGAGCCTGCTCCTTTCCAGGCTCCAGAGCCTACCTGCCTCCGTTACAAAGAACAACGTGGCAGCAGCTTGCAGCTCACCTGCAGCCTGTGCTCAGACAGATTCCCACATGTTCCCCAGTGTCCTGCATCAAAGCTTCACATGTTCATCACCCAGACAGTGCAGCTTGCTTGGAGAGCAGCCTAGAAACACAGCTTCAGCCATGTCCTCTAAAACCTCACATTACTCTACTGCTCCTCCCTTAGCAAGCCCCGAGCACGACAAAGTTTTTTTATAGAAGGGATGTTTCAGTGCTGATTTCCAAATGTGCTTTAGGCATGTGGGGCAGGAGACCAAAAACCACAGAAAATTGCTTGTACAAAAGCATGTAAGCTGAGACAGACCTGAATCAGCATATGGCAGATGTCCACATGGCCAGACTCGGCGGCAGCATGGAGAGGGGTTCTCTTATTCTGAGTCTCCATTTTAAAATTAGGGTCAATTCCATCCACTGAAAAACAGAGCAGAGATGCTTTCAGCCACGATTCAGATATTAGAGAAAAGCATAACAGGAGAACCAGGTGTCAATTGAAGGCTTTTAAAGGACAAGTCCCCAGCCCATCCTCAGCCCTTCTCACAGCTTACTACATATTCAAGCCAGAAAGCTCTCAGGGCAGCCCCACAGACATTTGATATGCAACAGCCCCAAAACTGAAAGCTTCAGAAACACCATGGAATTTAATACCTTTAAGGCATTCCAAATTCCCCACAGGCCATTTTTCTCAGATCCCCAATTCCCAATCTCTCAATTCAACAGAAACAAACAACATTGGAGATGGGACTTACAGCAAAAGGACAAGGGGAAATAGTTTTTAACTAAAATGAGGTCAATTCTGACTGGATATATAAGGATATGTTTTACACTGAGGGTGGTGAGGTGCCAGCCCAGAGAGATGGGAGATGCCCCATCCCTGGAAACATTCAAGGCCAGATTAGATGGGGCTCTGAGCAATGTCACCTGGTTGAAGATGTCCTTGTTCACTGCAGGGGGGTTAGATTGGACGGGCTTTAATGGTCCCTTCGAACCCAAACTGTTTTATGAACAGCATAAAAGGATAACAAATGCTGTTCAAAGCAACACAGAAGTTAGAAACAACAAAGAGTCAGTACTATCTGGCCTTTTTGCCTCACTGCTATTAATGGCAATTTATATCAGCTATCCTCCTTGCATCCCTGCAATCACAGGGCTACAAAGAGGATGGAGCTTCTCCTAATATGAGCTCAGGATCTGGCCAGCGATTCTCACAGCTGTGCAAAGACTGAGGGATGGTGATGACAGCCAGACAAAGATGTCTGGGCATGATAACATGTTGCATATGATGAGGCTGTAGTTAAATATCAATGAATAATATTTTTGTGCTATTGAGGAGATGAACAATGAAGATCACACTTGCTAGGAGAAAAAAAGAAGGATCTGATAAATAAGAAGAACAGAAAGTATCCAAAAATGTACTGCAAAGTACTGGAGTGGAAAGGAAAAGATCTCAAAGAGTCATTATGTCCTCCAAAGGGGGAGATTCCTCAGGAATATTTGTTGGTAAAAACAAGGTCAGCAGCTCAAAGTCATCTGGTGACAGACAACCACGTACCCCCAGAGCAAACCCTGTGCATGGAAGGGTTCTTCCTTTCTGCTCTCTTGCTGATGGGTCTTAGCTTAAGCTAACTCCCACCTTTTTAACTCCAACTGGAAGCAAATTCCTAACTATCCCATTGCATGGAGAGGAGAAGTTCTGTCGGACTCGGAAAACCACATGTAGGTCATTTGGGGACAGAAACAGCTTCTCTGGATAAAACCATGTCCAGATACAGAAACAAATTGGGAGCAAGTCCACGTTTCACAGAAAGATGAAGCCATTTCCAGTGACACATCACTTGCACAAGTGGCTTTCTCCTCCAGCTCCACTCGGAAGGGGCAGTGGGGAACGTGACGTGCTGCCACACTGGGAACTGGGTGCTGGCAGCTGCCTGGCAGGAGCTGGGAGTACTGCCAGCCACACAATAACCTGGGAAGGAGCCACCTACCCAACATAAGCAGGACTTTCTGCAGCTCTCCTTGCCTGGCAGAGAAGTACAGTTGCTTTGGGTGGAACCGTAACTTCTTGGGTCTGGAGGAGTGGGGAAAAGAGGCACAATTAATACTGATTGAAGAACACTCCCAGCATTTCACCCCATCCCACTGCTACCCCACGTGCATGGCAAAGTCTGCTCCTATGGTTCAGCTCCAGAGTGTCAGTAAAACATAAACCCAAGAATTTTCCGGAAGGAGGTCTTAAATTTTCCTCCTGCAAACACAGGCAGCCTTGTTCTCATGGGGGCTGTATCTATTCAGCATCACTCATCAACAAATTCTGGGTCTTACTGCTGTGAAACTCCTCATAGTTACAGCTGCAGCTGGAGGGCCAGTGTGAAACTAAAACCTCCAGCTGAGCCAGTAAGACTTTTAGAGCTGTAACCACTCTCTTGATCCAGTAATCTGCTGGGGGTGCCAAATCACAGAAAGGTCTCAGTGGGGCCAAAATCTCAGTTTTCTCTAAGTTAAGCAACCTTGCAGGGAACTGGAGAGACCCAGGGCTTTTTCTTACTTTTCAGAGTCCAGGGCAATCAGGGCACTTTCCAGAGTTTCTTTAACTGGTCCCTGGGTCAGGCTAGTAGTGGGCTTTGGAAAAACTGAAGACCCAGCCATGTCAAATCCCTCAGCAGCTGAACTTTCTGGCTTGTCTTCCTCTGACAACCGCGTCCCAGGGCCACTGAAGACAAAAAAATGAGAAACAGCCAAAGCACAACCATTAGAAACACACACTCACCTGCATCTTACACCAAAGAAGGAATGAACATGTATTTTAAATAGAGATAATAAGTGAAATTGAAACACAAACCAATATATTTTACAGCCTTTTTGCTAAGAATTTGCCCTGAAGAGGAGCTGCACTGCTCTGTGATTATACTTTGATGTACTCTGTGCTACAGAAAACCCAGGAATATGGGCAAGTTATAAAAGTCACCTGAACAAAATCAGATAACACAGGAAATCAGAGCACTGTTTAAGGCAGGGTTGGCTTGATTTGTGTTGTCCTCTGCATTTTGACCCTCTCTCTACCCCTGTGCCCATTGGTGCTACAGCGAGGTAGCACATGAATTTCCCTGTCACTTACCTGACTCGTTAACATCAACTCACTCCACTGTTATTCCACCCTTAACAATAAGAGGAAGGAATGGGTTTAACTCCTGAAGCCCTCCTATCTCCATAGCCTCTGCCCCAGCTCACCACGTGGCTGCTGCACTCTTCTCCAACACAGAACACACCTACAGATTCCTGCAGCTGAACCTGGCTTGTCAGGGCAAAAGCAGAGCGCTCTCTGCTCCACCAGGAGCACGGTCTGGCGCAAGGTTTGAGACCACCACGTGCTCCCAAGCTCACCTCCCTGTCGTGGTGTCAGCCCTTCCCTCCACAGCCGCTGGTTTCTGCTGCTCGTAGGTGAGCGATACCGTTGAGGTTGTGTCTGCTTTTGCTATTGTCACCTCCTTTGCCTTGGAGGCCTCTTCGCCGCAGTGTGGGCAGTAGCTCATGTCGTTGACCTGGGAGGCACAGTTCTTGTGGAACCGGTGGGAGATGCTGCTCTCCGGCTGACACTCCATGAAAGTGCCCTAAAAAAACCACAGAGAAGAAATTCACACCTGGGTCAGGCCGTGCCTTACCCCTTCTACAAGCTTCATCCGCGGATCTCTTAAATACTTCATCACCACTCTTGTCCCTGGCGCTTCCAGTACAGTAAGCAAGCACTGCCATTTCTTTAGAAGAGAACAAAACCAAGGTAACGGGGAAAAAACTCACTTGGTTAGAGACTGCAAAGCAAGTTTTTTAATTGTGCTTGGGAAACAGAACCAAGAAGTCCCCATTTCCAGCTCTCTCCTTTAACGCTTGAAGTTCTTATGTTTCGAGAAGTGCCAGTGTACTGTAAGGACGCGCCCAAAACTGGAAGAGAAAACTTCAGACCTGTGTGCTGAGCCAGCATTAAAACTACCTAAGAAAGCTATGTACAATCCATTCAAGGGCCTACGTGAACATAATTAAACCAGCTGTTAACCCCAGTACAACCTAAAGCATGAGACTCTTCTGCTTGGACCAGCCCCATATGCTGTTTAACCCCAATAATGCGCTGACTGCTCATTCACAGACTGGGGCAAATCTTACTAAAACTACTTTCCCTCTCCAGCAAACTGAACTGAAGGCACCCCAGAACTGACTGCCCTGTGGTATCAGCACTGCTCTGTTGTTCTCTGTGTTCATAGGGACTGGTAGCATGCTGTGTGAGCTGATGTGTCCCTCTGAGATGTATGAGCACGTAAGGAAAGGCCAGCGAAAACCTATTCCTCCTCAACAGTCTAATTAACTCTATTTCAGTTTTGCAAAAAGTGTTCAAGGGTTTTGAGGATTTTATCTTTTAAGTGATCTTTGACTCAGCATGGAAACCCAGGATGGCTCTGTTTATGACAGTTACAACAATGCTTGAGACTACTGCAGCATCTTCATTGAGCCATCTTGAAGAACATGAGCATTGGACAATCAAGCCTCCCCATCACCCTGCGAGACCCTCAGCTGGTGTTTTTCAGCTTTACCAACAGGGAAATAAGGATGCTGATGACTTAAAGGACTGGACCAATGCTATTAAAAGCCTCAGCAGCAGAGGTGGAAGAAGCAGTAGGAGATCTCAAACACAGCCCTGTTACAGTGCCATCACTCAGGTTCCCTGCCTGAACCCTCAAGAGCAGACAGAAGGACAGAACCACTCATTTACACAGAGTCATTTATAAACCAAGCCAATACAATTTTTGATGTGATTGATCTGTACAGAGAAAGAAAATAAAACGCTTGCTCCAAAGAAATTCCTAAGACAAGACCTGCACTGTGTGAAGTCCCAGTGAACACCTTTCAGGAACACCCTTCAGGGTCTCCAGGAAGGTAAAGGGGACGAATGCAGCTACGCTCACACACATTCCTGTTGAAAACACCACCTGACGTGCTGTGGAACGAGGTGGAGCTGATGCCAGGAAGTCAGTAAAGCCCTTCTAGGTACCATCTCCACCTTCAGCTCTTCCAGCTACTGCGCCAGGTACCCCCTCTTCCCTAGATTGAGAGCACGGACTTACTGCAGTGCAAAAGTATCCACAGCCAGGGCAACACTGGTGTTTCACCATCCTCCCTCTATGGTCCTCACACAGCACCAAAAGTTGGACTTTGTTAGACGGGCGCATCAGTTCATACTTAACCACACTGTTTGTGCATCGGCCCAGCTGGAACAGGAGAAATTAAAGGAAATGAAATTACTGGAGACCAAAACACTCCGTGTGCTTGTGCAGAGGAAGAGTTTGCACGCTGCCTTGATGAGCCCTGGCTTTTTCACAGTAATTCAGCATTAGCAGTGCAGCAGGAAGCTGTGAAAGCCACTCTCACAGGAAGGAACGCATCATTTACTAGCTCACATGCATGGTGGACCCCGAGCCGTTTGTTCCTTGTGAGATAAAAACATCATAACTGGCAACAGGCAACAGCCAAGCAGCGGCAGAAGGGGCCGTCCCAGGGGCCTGACTCACAGCACACACGTTCTCCTTTTGCCAGGAAGAGCGGGTGTTGGTGACCAAGAGAACAGGACCATCCGCACTAAATCTTGTTAATGTTCAAGAGTATAAGTCACAGGGAGATAAAGGGAAAATAATTGCTCTCCATTGCCAACGCAGTTATCGTCTGTACTGGTTCCAGCGCTGGCCCCTGCCCAGACCACAGGGATGAACGGCCAGGCCTTCACGAGAGCTCAACCACAGCCACATTTTGACTGAGTTTTCCAAAGGATTTCACCAATGTAGAGCTCTGGGTTTAAAAAGCCATCTTCCCGTGCACACCCTGAGCTGTTAATGACAGCAGGCTTATAACTGGGGTTTACTTTTCCCAATCAGTGCTACTCGCCCTTCTGGGTCAGAAGGATCAGTGCTTCCTTCTGCTGCCCCTTTCATACATCCCACCCCACTTTCACATCCCAGTTGCCACCTGCCAGCATGCCGCGACGTTGTTTGGGTTCTGCAAGTTCCTCTTGATAACAACCCTGCTTTCCCCAGATGCTTGGAAAAGGACTTCCATAAACTAGAAACATAAACGTGAGAAGACCTCTGCACACGGTTTACTGTGCACTGCCAGCACGATCAGAGAAGTCAGTTGGGAACACAGTGCCTGCTCATCACCAACAAACTGTCCCTCTGGTCTAGCTGGGGTTTGATTTCCTGCTTTTTCCCAACAAAACTAGCCTTCCTTTCTCCTTTTTTCAAACTCCTCTTCTCCTGTAGAACCAACACCCTTCCAGAAAAAGAGGGCTGATTTTAACCTAGGCTCATTGTTCACCCCTTGCATCTCTGATCCAACTTGCCTGTGTTCCCATTGCAAAGTCGTGACACCTTGGCACGACTGAGCAGTGTCACCACAGACCCCAGGGCTGCAGGAGAGGAGCACTGCACTGATTTTTGCTGAGGAAATGTGATTAACACATGAAAAGCTGCACTGTCCATGAGAGGAAGCCCCTGCGTTATTCCGTGACACTATCATTTGTTAGAAACTCTAAAAAGTACAAAGTGATTAATCGCTATTTTCCATCCATTAGAGAGTGCAGCAGGGTGCTCAGAATTATTTATAACACTCTCCAAGGACATGACAGTCTGGAGAACCCACTGTTCACACGTATAATATCCTTATAACATCTATGAGTCACTTTTCCCATTATGAAAAAGAATCTAACACAAAGCATGGCCTTTGCTATTCTTCCCTCTGATTTATCCAGGGACAGAATTGTCAAACCACTGTATGCACAAGCAGGAACTCTTCCCTACACTTTTTGTTTATTTAGGAACCCTGGGTCCCCCTCTCTCCTATCAGTCTCCAGCACATTTTCTCTTTAATGCATCAATTCTGCCATGCTTTAAAAATTCCTTTCTCTATAGGTACCAGGGCATATGAACAGAAGCAGAGCCGGGCTGCAAGTCTGATCATCCTCCCTTCATCCACCCTTCTTCTGGGATCCTATGAGAATTAGGGATATTCTCACTCCTTGTCCTATTCCAGCAAGTAAAAGAGCACTGCAGCGTGACTGCAGCTTAGCTGAAGCTTAAAAGAAACCCAAGCACTTCCCAGTAACACCAGGATCTACCCAGTGTGTTCCTTTCCTGCAGTCTCACGTCTCAGACTCTGGAAGGGAGTCACTTCTGCCACTTATTTCCACACTTCTGGAACCAGTAGAGCCCAGTTAGCCCAGCTGTGATTGACTGGAAGGCATCGAGCGCAATCATTTTCAGTCAGTCAGGCCTGGAGGCTGCACAGGGTTGCCAGGACATAGGAAGCTTTGTAACAGAAACCTCTTGGGGGAGGAGAAAAGAGGAAGGCTGACCTGGTGAAGGGCATGCCAAGTTCCCAAAACTCAAGAGCTGGCTACGGAAAGGTTTGCATCAGCTTCTTTGTAGTCAAGGGAAACCAGCTCCAAGCTTCCTCTGATTGGATTTTCTCACTGTGATGCATGCTAAGGTATTTCAGCCCACTTGGCCTTAAGTGTGGCTGTTACATCAAATTGATCCAGTCAAGCCAGGACAAGCAGGAGAGATCCACCCAGTGTCTCTCCAACAGCAGACCACATGCACCACCTTCTCCCTTCGGAGTGGCTTAACCCGATCATGCGAGACACGCGGAGCGCTGGAGCCTGCAGCGTAATGAGCCAGGGGTCTGCCCTGCCCTTCCCACTGAAGCAGGATGCAGAGCCCCTGCGTGACCCACCACGTGTTCCTGACACTGCTTTTTATTCTTTGTATCTTCGTCCTCAGCAGAAAAGTCTGCCAGAAACCAAAATACAGGCTCCTACCTCGTTATCCACGCTCTCCGTGGCCATGCACTGGTTGTTGGCCAGTGTGGTGATCTCTCTGCTTTTGGGGGTTTCCATTCGACAGCTACAGAGGGGGACTTCCTGGAGACCATCTACATCCATTGCTTCAGGACCGTTGGAAAGACCTGGAGTATAGGAGACCAGTAAATCAACTCTGAAATTCTCTTCCAGGAGAAAGGATCGGGTATGTCCTGTGGCATCTTCCCATTCCACATCCTAAAACGCTTTCAAAGTATTATCTAAACCCTGTAAAAAAGACCCCTCTGCCACATCAGCTGGAGTTGGCAAAAGCACCCTGTACTTCTCCAAGTTCAGCCATCTTACAGGTGACTGTGTGGAAATCAGGAGTAGCAGGTTAAGAACAGTTTATTCTGAGAACACCTTGACAAGGAAAAGCAAGGATGAGGTACAGATTTTTATCACCCTGCCTCCTCCCCACCTGCCCCAAAACACTGCACCAGAAACTTCACAGAAAACCTCTCAGAGTTGGAAATTCTAAAGGCTAGCGGAGTGATAGACAGAGAAGATCACGAAAACATGAACTTCTGTTTGCAGAGGCTTATTAAATAGATGGGAAAACAGAATTCCTGGGACTATTTGGTCTCAGCCAACCAAGAATTATTTACTTCGGAAAGAGAACAAACCAGGGAAAAGAAAGCAGCAAGATGCTCAGATGTTCTTGTCTTCTCCTCATCTCTTTCTCTCAGGTTTTGAACGTTTTCAAACCCATTTAAAGGTGGATAATGGCTTTTGAGAGGGCAGGGAGGGGGGCACAGCGTGAATGTTCTTGTGGCTCCTCTGGATTCAACTCAATCACTTGGTTACCCATGATTGCAAAACACTGGCCTAACGACAAAGGGCTTGCTTTTTAGTCCTATGCTCCTATTCTAATCCTACCCTGTCCTCACACCTCTTTGCAGTGTTCTCATTACAGAAAGAAACTCTAAAACATTTACCTTCGGATTGGTTCACCCTGAAGTGTCCCAAGCTTTCCCTACAGGACTGAGTTCCAGTGAGAAGGAAGGAGATGCTGGAGCGAGTCCAGAGAAGGGCAACAAAGCTGGTGAAGGGTTTAGAGCACAAGCCTCGTGAGGAGTGGCTGAGGGAGCTGGGGTTGTTTAGTCTGGAGAAAAGGAGATTGACAGGAGCCCTTATCACTTCAACAACTACCCCAAAATGAGGCTGTAGCGAGGTGGAGGTTGGTCTCTCCCTGGTAGCCAGTGACAGGATAAAAGGAAAAGGCCTCAAGATGCAACAGGGGAGATTTGGGTTGGATATTAGGAGGAATTTCTTTACTGAAAGGGTTGTTGAGCATTGGAAGAGACTGCCCAGGGAGGTGGTTGAATCACCAGCTCTAGAGGTGTTTAAAAGACAAGCAGATGTCGTACTTGGAGTCTAGTGGCAGACTTAGCAGGGCTGAAATGATGGTTGGACTCAACAGTCTTTCCCAACTGAAACCACTCTGTGATTCTAAGATTCCTCTTTGGCTCCCCTGGCAATGGGAGCGCTCCCCCCCCACAGCATCCTGCCCACAGCCATGATCTTATCAGCAGAGCACAAGCCCCTTTCATCTTGTAAGGAGTTCCCTTTTGGCCAGCAAGTTGCAAGACCAATCCTAGAGAAGGAATAGGATATTTCAAGACATATGAGCAGAGGGAAAGGTCTTGCAATTTTCATGTAAAATCCTGTCAAAATCTTAAAGGTTTAAGAGCTTTTCCTAGGACCATAAATCACAAAGCTCATTCCTCTCCTTCCGAGCTGTCACTTTCATAATCTTTTTGACATCCAGAGGCTCTGGTGAAAGCACCCCTCATTCATGCTGACCCTCCCTTGGCAGCCAACACTCCCACCCACTCTTTGATGTGCCTCTATCAAAGGAGCCAGACAAGCTTTGAAGGAGCAAGGGGGACAGATACACCCAGGTCAGCAAGGAGGCACTGGATCTGAGGCAAGTTCAGCACTGGGCACAGCGCCTGGGGGCGAGCACCCAGGGACCAACACCAGCCGGGCCTGAACAAGCAGCACACCTATCAAACAATGTAAGGCTGAGAGAGCTGGGTCTGTTCAGCCTTGAGAGGAGAAGGCTTAGGGGAGACCTTATCACCACGTACCAGTACCTAAAGGGTGTCTACCAAGAGGATGGAGACACCCTTTTTAAGAGGAGTCACATGGAAAAGACAAGGGGTGATGGGTGTAAGTTGCTCCTGGGGAGATTCCAATTGGATTCCAGAAAAAAATTTTCACCACGAGAACAGTGAAACATTGGAACAATCTCTCCAGGGAAGTGGTAGATTTCTCTACACTGGATAATTTTAAGGCTCATCTCTACAGATCTCTGGGCTATTTCATTCAGATTACAGATCACCTAAAAAGGTTGGACCAGACAATCCCTGAGGTCCCTTCCAACCTGGCATTCTGTGATTCTATGAAGAGGGTGCTGGGGGGCACTGAGGAGATGCTAAATCAGCATCCTTCAAGATGTACCTCAGACCCCTTGCTGGGTCTCTTTCCCAATCCACCCTGCTTCCCATCCCATCCCATTCCATTCCATTCCCATCTGCATTCCATCCCATCCACCTCCCCATCCCAGCCCAGTCCAGCCCAGCCCATCCCTATTCCCTCCCCATCTCATCCCCATCCCCATCCCTATTCCATCCCATCCCCATCCCTTTTCCTTCATCAACCCCATCCCCATCCCTATTCCATCTCATCCCCATCTCTGTCCCATCCCTATCCTTATCTCCATCCCCATCCCTTTTCCTTCACCAACCCCATCCCCATACCATACCCTCCCCATTCCCCATGGCCATCCCTATTCCATCTCATCCCCATCCCCATTTGCATGCCGTCCCCATCTCTGTCCCATCCCATCCCTATCCCGACCCCGATCCTCATCCCCTCCCCATTCTCCATCCCCATCCCCATGCCCAGGTGGTCCCGCCGACGGCCGCCAGGGGGCAGTGGGGTCCCCGCACCGCCCCGGCCGCACCCGGCCGAACAAAGGGCGTCCCGAACGCAGCTGGACTCGGCTCCGCTCAGCCCCACTCACCTCCCGCCGGCGAGGAGAGGATCCCCTTCATCCGCAGATCCAGGGAATCCAGAGAGACCTCCATGTACTCCATGCTGTTCTCCTGGCCCGGGCCCTCTCTGCCTCCCAAAGGGGCTTTGTAGGCTTCAGCACCTGGATGGGAAGAGGTGTGTTCACACGGTGAAACCCACCGCGATGGAGCAACCCAAGGGGTGCGAGGGCCACATCTCAGCGAGCCAGCTGAGCCAGGCTCCTCGGAGAGGCTGGGAGCACACACAGGTATGGACATGCAACACCTGGGCACACATGGCACGACTCAGCCCTTATTTCCTTCCCTGATCAGAGAGGTTCTCCACTTCCACTTAGGTAACAAAAAAAACCCAGAATGAATGGGCAGGTTCTGCCTCCGAAAGGCTCATCCACCTGCTGCTGCATCAGAGACAGGAGCTGAAATAGCTCAAGGAAGGGATGCAACCAGGGCTCAGCACATCCTCCTGTCCCTGACCTGCTGCAAAGGGCTCCAGGTACGCTCCAGCAGGCAGAGCAATCCAGCTAATCCTGCATGTTGAGGAGAAGAGGACACAGGTGACATTGGGCTGAATGGGAGGGGAGAGACACAAAAGCCAAGTTCTGGCTCCAAGTGAACAAAGCTGCTGCTGGGAAGAGACTGCATGGTGATCCCTTGCATAGGGACCCCTCAGAGCCTTCACGATTGTCACGATTGTCAGTCTCTTCGCAATCCCTTGGCTTCTCTTTCTCTTCCTGGTTTGCTTCTCCCACCCAGGCTTGGCCATAGCCTGGAAGACTGGCTGCCACATTTGGAGAAGGGGTGGAAAACCAGTGTGCTTCTGAAATTAAGAGTTAGCTGTTCACTCTGAAAGGGATCAGCAGCTCCCACTTCTTGAGAAAGGGGCCGCCCCATGGAGGAACTGGAGCAAGCCGGATGACTGGCAAACCCCAGGCACAGACCAGGGGCTGAAACATGGTGGTTTAGTTCCAAAGTAGCTGCAAATCTGCTAATAAAAACTGACCTGGTTGCAAGGAATTAGCAAGCACAGAATAAAAAACCCTTTGATGGCAATGGATGTATAAAAACTTAATAACAAAGCTGAAGGCACACCTTCACTTCAGACTATGTCCCTTTTTTTTACCAATCTTTTTACCTTTCCTGAAGAAGAATCAGATCCAGCCTGCACTCCTGGCTCTCCCCACCCCACAGCTTTCAGAGGACAGAGGGCACTGAAGCCTCATTTTGAGTGCTGGTTAACTTAGGACAAATAAGAATGACCACCCAAAACAACCTCCATACCATGAGATGAGCAGAGGTAGCTAATTACAGCTTTCAATAAGCAAAGACAACCTGCACATTCCATTCAGCTGGACAAACATCCAAACAAAACCAACTCAGCATCACTCTGGGATGGTTCCTCCTTTCCCTTCTGCATCTAACTATATTCCCCGAGCTCATGGGACAGGAGTCCACACGGACACGAGCCCATGAGATCTTTTATAGATACTCTAAAACAAAAGGAGTTCACGATCAAAGTAATATTCCTCCAGAATGCCAAGGATAAAGCCTTATTCTGCTGTTATTGTGTAAAACAGCACTGTCAGTGAGATGCAAGTTCACACCCTGGTTTATCAGACAGCCCATCCCTGTGGAGGAAGAGGAAGCTTTGCAGACAGCCACTGCCTTACAGGCCTCAGGTCCTTACCCCTCCACCTGGAAGGCCAATTTCAGTGTAGTTAAGGAACAAAATACAATTAGTTACCTAGCACACTGGCTTGTTTCTTTCTATTCCTCCGTCTCCTCTTGCGGGTGGGTTTCAGCCACGGACTATCCGTCTTTCCTTTCCTCTTCAGCAGCTTCTTCTTGATGCTGGACTCCGAGCTCTGAATAACCAGAGAGGCCACGGGCACGTAAGGCATGTTGGCGTCAGCGTCACAGCAGTCCTTTGCACCCATGCGAAAGAGCCTTCTCGCAGCTTGAGTTATGCGAAAAGGCCTTAAGGACTGGGGGTTTGAAATCAAGTGGTGCTAAGACGTCTTTATAGCGCCGAAAAGGAAACACAAGCCCACGTGTGGGTGTATTTCCTGTCATTTCAATAGTGCATGCTTCACTTTCTCTTCCATCTCGGCTCTCACGCCACACTCATTGCAGGAGCAGTCGAGCACCTCCGCACAGCAACGCAAGTACGCAAGCACACGCACACTGTTTGCTTCTCCCCGGAGCAGTTGGGGTATTTTCAAACTAAAACATTCACAACGCTCCACAGTCATGCTAGAAAATGCCAACAAAAACCTGCTTTGCACCTAAAAAGTCACCTTACAGTGCTGGGATGGACCCAGGGGAATTGAAGTAGCAGAACAGACCCCTCCCTGAGCAAGGTGTAGGGTAGCACAGACTAATTGTCAGACATGTACATGAATCTAAGCAAGGTTTGGAGTTTGGTTTAAAAGAACACAGTTGTCTGGAAGGGTTTTCGAAGTCAACATCAGAATGGGGAATCAGGTGCCCCAACCCCATAAGGCAGTCTTCAACGTGCTGATCATAAAAATCATGTTCAAACTGAAACTGTTCATCCATCTCCCACGGAAACCCATGAAAAACCTCCTGCTCCTGTTAACTGTGGCTGGATCAGGCTCTACCTTCATGGCCTACCTTGAAAGGAAGCTGATGCTGCCCCATGCCCTGTTATCACAGTGGGTGAGCTGGGCAAAGGTGGCTCTGTGGGGCAGCTCTCCGGCAGCTCTGCCCCTGATAACCGTCCCCAGCGTGGGCTCGGTTGTGCCCTGCCACGTGGCTCACACTAATTGCATCACACTGCTTGTGGGGGAGAGGTTTGCATCTGAGCCAGTCCCTGTCTGGGGAACTGACTGACTCACCCGATACAAGCAGAGCAAAAAACACTGTCTAGGAGGCGCAGATAGGACTTGGGAGCTGGGACTTGAGTGCAAGCTCAATCCTTGGATTAAGAAAACGCTACGGAGTGGCCTCAGCCACCCAAAGAACGGGGCAGGCGATACAGCCCCTCCTGCTTGCTCCTCTCTCACTCCTGTAGTGTCAGAGCACAAGGAACAACTCTACAGAGCATCAAAGCTTCACTCAGTAAAATCACTTCTACCTCTAGCTCAAAGCACCAAGAACATGAAGCCAAGAATTTTCTCAAGGTGACTAAAGAGTTGGGGGTGCCTTAAATACTGCCTCCTCAGCTTGAGATGCTGCAGAAAGGCAGCAAAGTTCTAAAGTAAAAGGGTGGCTGAGGACAGAGGCAAACAATGAACAATATAAATTAAAAAAAAAATCAAGTCCTCTTCATCAGACATCTAAAAATAAAGAATAAAAATCCCCAGCATCTCGGGAAAGTCTAGCCCTAGTAGTATATAACTTCCTTGAGGAGTGTCTGTGTGCAGTTTGCACGTCCCCCTGATGAGAGCTGCTCCTCCAGCACCATGAGGTGGCTGTCAGATCAAAGTGAATTGAGGCTCCGGGCTGGGCCAGTGGATTTGTGAACAACTCCACATCAGCTCCAAAAGCCAAGAGCTCCAGGTTGTTATGAAAACATTGTTGGCTCCTACCCTTGCCAAGTCCACATCTGAAGAATTTAAGCACCCTCTAATATTTCTGCTAACATTTAGATAATTAAGAGCAGTCAACACCTTGTTGAAAACAACAAACAAAAGCCCATTAATTAGCATCAGAAAGAAATTAATTGTATCACAGATCAGGGTTAAGCACCTTGTGGAAAACAATACTCTGTGTGTGGGTGGTTTCAGAGAGTGAATTTTGCCAGAGAGAGATGAAACTCCACCGCTTCACTGGTTCTTCTTCTGGCAGCAGTGCAAAGGGGAAATTATTATCAACTGGACAAAGGCTGACAGATACGTTTAGCATTCAGGCTTACCAAGTCAGACTCATCGCCATCTTCCTCCTCCTCCACAGACTCTCCAGACTCCTGTTCCTCCTCAGAATCACCGTCATCAATCTGCAGCCACCATTTGCCCAAGAACAGAAAGAGTCAGCCAGGTCAGGTCAGGTCTCTCAAAGCGGAGCAGCTCCCTGTCATCCTGCTACACCCAGCAGAGCATTCCCACATCATCCTACTCTGCCCCCACCCAGCAGAGCATCCCCTCATCATCCTGTTGTGCCCCCACCCAGCAGAGCGTCTCCCCAGCACCCTGCACCCAAGCCCCAGCTGCACTAACACCATCTCCTCTCCAGCACAAGAGCTCCAAGGCCGTTGATGGCCATCATCACACATCCATAGGGACGGTACATTAAAAAAAATATGATCCCAGAAATAGGTTTTCCAACCAAATCTTAACCTCTGTGGTCACCCAGCATGTCTACACCATTTACCAGGATTTGGGAAACAATTAACTAAACTAGTTTTAGTGCTTTACCAGCCTGTTACAAGCAAGATAAGGCAGATGTCTCTTATCGGTTCAGTGAATCCCGTATTTGAATGCAGAGGGGGTTCTGCATCTCTGCTGGACCACACGCTTGTGTAGAAAGGCTGCAACTGGGGGTGGATGGGGGGGGTCTCTCATGGGTGCAATGAGAGCAGGAAGTGGCCATCAAAATGCCTCCCTTTCACTACAGTGCTTTCTGCTCTCCTGCAGGCTAAGAAAACCTAGCAACGGCTTCAACTCCTGCTGCTCCCAAAATCCAAGTGCTCCATCCCGCTCCAAGCCCTGCACAGGACATGTAAATACCTTTCTGGTGTTGTCTGCATCAGATGCGCTGTCTTTAGAGGTTCTGTTATCATCTGCAGGAAACATGGCCACCTGCTCTACTCCATGATCATCCTCCTCTTCCAACTCATCAGAGTCTTCCTCTTCAGAGTCTATGTCTATGCTTTCCCCGTTCACGTGAGGGCTGGCATCACCCAGGTCCTTTTCACTCTGGAAGTTGTCCAAGCACATGAGCCACAAAGACAACCAACATCAATTCATGGGACAGAGCAGCCATATCCATCCCATACCGCCTCTGTGCTGGGGCCTTAAAGTTGTGATACACCCCTCCAGAGCTCTTCCAACGCTGCCAGAAAAGCCAGCCTGAGCCTGCTACGTGTCACCTAACCCTGTCGATGTGGGGACCGAGGAGCCACGAGGAGTCATTCCAGACTCATGTGGTTGTACAAGGCATTTAGGGGCGGAAGGATGCTGGGCAGGAGCCTTCAGGCAGACCCCTGAAGTGTAATTCAAAGATGGAAGGGCAGCTTCACCGTGGCACACCAAGGATGCAAGAAGGTTTCTAGGGAATGGGAAGGGAAATGAAATCAGATAGAGGAATTTTCACCCCATTCCATAAAAGCTTAGCACTGCTTCACTCAAATTAATTCAAAGACCAAAACTTCAGGGCATGGAGTGCAGCAAAAGCAGAATTTGACAAGGAGGGAGGCCCTGCCTGAGCTCTTTTAAGTAACTGCTTGTTTTGCTTAACAGCCTCAAGCAACAACACTGGACAGCCACCTTGAGGACTCTGACACAAAAAAGTTACCACATGGAGTATGCTTAAAACCTCACCAGTTCCACAGGACTCACGGGACAGGAGGGGAATATTCACTGGAAAACATTTGGTTAAGAGTAGGTATCTGAACAGCCACCCTCAAAGAGCCATTTTCAAAGCAGCACAGCTGCTACGGGCAGGGAGCTGTCACCAGGGAGAAGACGTAGACTCAGAATGGAAGATCCTGTGCACGTTCCTGTGCCTCTACGTGGAGTTGGTGTGCCAGGACAAGGGACCTGCATGGCAACAGCAAACAAGCCCAGCGGGCTCAGTGGTCCCCTCACCTTGGCACCCACAGAGGAATGAGTTATGCTCTTAAACATCTCCATCATTGTTCTCTGTTTTAACACTTTGGCCTTTTTCTTGGGAACCAGGCTATAGGTTCCCATTCTCCGTTTTTTCTTCCGAGATACTGCAGCAGCTGGAAAAGAGAAAAGAAACCCAGAGTTGGCTTGGGAGTGAAAAGGAGAAGGGATAAAGAGCATAGGCTGTACTGGGGGAAACCACATTTGAGGGCACCATCGGAGAAAACAGCTTCCTTCTGTAACTGATTTATTTACAAGTCAACCAAAAGATGACACAGACACAATTGCAAACAAACAAGGAGCTTTCTGCCAGCGCTGCAAACCCACCCAAGCTCTGAGCACCTTCTCCACAGCCCTGCTGGTCCCTGTATCACCATAAACAGTACCAACTCCTTAAACCAGCCTGCATTTGGCAGTACTGCTGATGCCAAAGGAGGCTGAATAGAATCCAACTGCTCAAACAGATACTGCAAGGCTAATAATGCCAACTTACAATGAAAGCAATCAGACAATAACTGAAGAACACACAGGGAAAAGTTACCTTAAATAAAGAGCCATTTACCATTTAACCTCATTTCACACCTACAACAGAAGTTTGTTTGATTCCTTTCACTACTTTGATTGGGTCTTAATTTGTTAAGTCTCCCTCCTGGCCTTCTAATCAAATCAGTCCTCATGCCTCATTGCCTGATGCTGTCTTTGGTGAATACACATCAGAAGGATGCTCAGCACAGGCTCTTTTCAGTACAGGCTACAGCAGTGAACAGGCAGCTTCAGCACCAGGATCATCATTTGCAGCTGTACAGCCTGCTCCTTGAAAGCATTTCTTCACCTCCCACTATGATGAAGTTTCAGCAAAAAATCTATGAAGAGACCTCTCAAAGAAATCCATTAACTCAATTAAATGTATTTACAAGGATATAATTCATGGAACCAGTTGTTGCAGTGACAAACGAAGTCCCTCAGAACTGATAGAAACATCTTCAGAACATTACATAGCAAGCTGGGAGGAGTGTGTCTCCTCTAATAAGAAGTTTTAGCAGGAGAGCGATCCTCGGTGTGGCTGAGCTCGCTGACCTGCCCACACTGCCCAGAGCGACCTGCACCCAGGAGAGAAGGTGGCACAGGAAGGACTGCATGGCTGGTACCCTCTGTGGAGCAGGAAACTGGTGGAATTTCCTTGGGAGGCTACTTTAACATAGGACTGAGAGAATGCACCCTGTACCACATCCACAGGTGACCAGAAGGGAGTCCAGAGGATGCAACCATCACGCTTGGAGTGCAACAGCCACTTGCAGAGAGTTATAGAAACACAGAATGCTTTGGGTTGGAAGGGACCTCAAAGCCCATCCAGTCCCACCCCCCCGCCATGGGCAGGGACACCTCCCACTGGATCAGGGGGCTCAAAGCCCCATCCAACCTGGCCTTGAACACCTCCAGGGATGGGGCAGCCACCACTGCTCTGGGCAACCTGGGCCAGGGCCTCCCCACCCTCACAGGAAAACATTCCTTTCTAAGATCTCATCTCAGTCTCCCCTCCTTCAGCTCAAAACTGTTCCCTCTCATCCAATCCATGCACTTCCTGATCAAGCTTTCCTTTAAGGACTGTGATTTAAGCAGTGGCAGCTGTCCAAACAGGGTCTACAGCAGCAGCCCTACTGATACCAGCAAGAAAGAAAACCCCGAAGGAGTTTCAGGGGGAAAAAGTTACTAACAGAGCTTTCAGTCCTTGTTAACCTTCCTCACCTCCCACTCAACCACACACACATATCTGGAAGGTGGGTGCTGGTTTGAGTTTTAACCCTGCCTTTTTTACCTGTCTGCGACTTCGCGGTGGCCACATAGCTCTGGTTCTGAGGTAGTGACTGGTGAAGGCCTGGGAGAGGGGGCAATGGCAACGGCTTCCCAAACTCCAGGATGGTTTTGTTGCCTTCCTCCTTGGATTCTTTTTGATCTCTGCTGTCTCTCCCATCTTTGGGGTCTTTACTTGCAAGCTGGAAAAAAACTGCAGTTAAATTGAGCCTCGGCATTCAAAAGAAAATTTAAAAAATCGAGATAATAGAATCATAGAATCATTAAGGTTGGAAAAGACCTCTAAGTTCATCCAGTCCAACCATCAGCCCAACCCCACTGTGCCTGCTAAACCATGTCCCAAAGTGTGATGTCTACACACATTTGAACTCCTGCAGGGAAACAAGCTGAAATCCTTTCTCTCCAGCCCAGTTACTTCCTTCATTTGAAGCCAGGACCACACACCCAAAGCCCAAGCACACAGCCCCTCCTCTCTGTGTTACTTTGCCTAAGAGTGATAAACCACTCCCTGCCCACTGCTCCTTCCCTTGTGAATGGCTGCAGCAGGTAATGAAAAGGATCAGACAGTATTTATTTGGTTGGCTTTGAAGACAAACGAATGCAGCAAACTCCCCTATTCCCTCAAACGTGCTCTGGGTGCGGTTGTCGCATCAAACACGCATGAGAACAGAGCCTTGAGGGGACATTCCAGCAGCAATGGGAAGGGATCCTTCCTCCCAGACAGCGTTTGGCACCATGGAGTGCAGGCAAGGGCCGTGCTTGCCCACCTCGTGCCCAGCACTCAACCTAACAGGAGAACCTAGGGTGGCAGGTTCTCCTACAGCACTGGCAATGCCGCAGCGAAGTCCTGTCCATGCTCACCCCAATCCCTCTGGGGCAGGGATTGCCCATCCAAAAACGTGGCAGGCTGCAAAGTCCTATGGAAAACTGTGTGAGGCAGAGAGCTGGAGATGCTCCTGCACTCCCTGTCGCTCCCAGCCCTCAGGGCAGCCTCCACACACTTCGATTCCAGCTCGTGCTCAATGCAAAGGCTCATCCAGCAGGACCAGGGTTCCTACAGCCCCACGTACAGCGCTGCGCCTTCTGCAGCAACCACTGGAACAGCACAGTGAGGTGAACCCTGCTGCTCCAATCTGCCCTCTCACACTGGATCTGCCCTCTGTACTTAGCAGATGACCTCAATGCATCCACACCTTGTCCACCCAACTGCCATGTAGGAGGCAGGTTTGGCAGAGATGCTCCAGAAACCCAGGAGCAGTTAGGAGATGGCAAGCTCTGCGGTGGCAATGCTGCTCTGCCTGCAGGAAAACACTTCTTATGGGACTTCTGAAGCAACAGCTGAAACACCAAAACAGAGAGAGGAATCCAGGCGAATAAAAAGCAACAAGCAATAAAAACATTCTTTAAAGTCCCAGTCCAACTCTTAGACACTGTTTTCAAGTAATGTGACCTTGGGACCAAATGTGAAGCGACCAACTCTCCCAGCTGCAGCTCTGCCATGTGCACGCTGCTGGCAGGGGGCAAGGGCTCGGTCACCAACAGAAAAGCTGTAATGATGATCAGAAGTGACCTGCAGGAAAAGGCCATCACATTGCCAATGAGTCTGCATCACACCCGTAACTTATGGCTGAATTGCCACATCCTTTCTTAAAAGGCATCCAGTCCTGGATTAAGGCTTTCAGAGATGACAATTCTACCACATCCTTTGATATGCTCTTCCAATGCTTAATTGCTCTCACTCTCAAATAATTAATGCATCATTCTTTTTCAACTAAATCTAAAAGTGCTGTATTATCAACAACTCTCACTCCAAGCAGAACTTATGGGTTAGGATCAATTACGTTTCCTTTTTTAAACTTTCTCTTCAATGAGTTTAATAAGAGCAAATTAAGTGTCCAGAGGATCATTTGCCAGACCTTGGATCTCTCCTGAGACTTCTCCCAGTTGTTCCAGCCCTTACGAAACGTACGACAGGAGCACTGGGCACAGGATGCCAATAATAGTCCCAACAATCCTATTTATACCTCTGAAAAGTCCCTAGTTTAGAGATCGAAAGGTTACCGGTAACTCTTGGCTACAGGATTATTCCCATGTCCCCTGGAACATCCACTCCTTTCCATTTTTAACTTAAAATTAGATAAATGAGCTTGGGAGAGGTAGGTCTGACGCAGAGCTGCTGCAATGAGTGTAAGGAAGGGCTGCATTTTTGTCCTTTAAGTGCAGGTTCTTGCAACCAGTCTCTGATAAAACATGCTGGTACTTGCAAACACCAAGAATTCCTGCTCAGACCCTGTCAGACTGTTTGGAAAGACATAACCAGATTTTAAATGAAGAAGCAGTATGTTATTAGCTTGGGGTTTTTCTCTCCCTCTGTAATTACAGCACAGAAATAAATCAACATCTTCAATAGGGCTGCAGGACAACTATTAAATGCAACTTTTTCATGGCAATTCTGGTAAAACAGTTTTTAAAAATCAAATTAAGCTTGTGAGGTCTGGATTATTACTTGGAGGCATGTGCAGCACCGCTAAAGAACACGAATTCCCACGGAGAGGTGACCGTATCTCTCAGGAAGTCCAATGCAAGCGTGTATATGTATATAAAATACTAAATCTAAGGATTGTAATAAAAAAGGATCAGCAGAGACTTGAAAGCACTTTTACTCCATTTTCTCACCATTTCTCTTCACTCTTAAGCTACATAAAACAGTTTCAGCTTTGCTGTTCTTATGACATTTTACCCCTCCAGCCAGCTGAGGGGGTGAAACCTCATTCTTTTCCCACATCTAACATCTCTGAATTCTGCCACTTTCTGAGCTCCAGCCTGTAGGTGCAGCTCATCCTGGTCTCCCACACTGAGCTTTCATGTTCTGCTCTACCTGCTCCAAATTTACACCCTCCCAGAAAACAGCCTTTGTTAATCGAGCACACGGGTCTCCCTGGAGCCTTAAAACATGTTCTATTTAACACCTATATGGGCTCCACTGCAAACAGCAAAATTAGAGGCGAGAAGCACACTATTCCTGACCCTAAATAAACTCCATCGCTGTACACAATCCCTGTCCAAAGCAGCTGGGGTCTTTCTCTTTTCTCCCTATAACGCTGAGATTTTTAGCAGCCAAGCAGAGTTCTGCTTCCATCGAGTTCAGTAAAGAGAATCACATGCAAAGGCAACTCCAGGACGCAGTGTGAGCAACCTGTGTTCCCATGTTGTCCTAAGCACCATAAGTGGAACAGCAGAGACCAAGAAAGGACCAAAACAGACAGAGAAACAAACTTCATTGCTGATGTCTTCATCTCTTGCAGCTTCTCATGCTGTACCAGCTCAGCTTACCAATATGTCTAAGGACACTACTTCATGTTGGGCACTGCAAGGAATACTCAAGAAGCTGAAGACAGCTATTCCAAGGCTCAGACCAATGTTTCCAGAGATGCCTGTGCCAGGAAACAGCAAAAACAGGACCACAATAGTGTTCAACACCATGGTGAGAAAAATAGTGAAGAAAACTGCTTGGTCTGGGACAGAACACGATATTTCATATGTTTATAAAAATTAAACTCAAGTGCTTCCTACATTTCAATGGGAACCACCATGTTTCTATTATTGGCACGGAAGTCCCCTGCAGCAGCAGGAAGAAGTTACTAAAAATAGCAAAAGACAGAATATCCTCCTTTCCTTTTAATTCCAAAAGCAAATATATGGAAAAAACAAACAAATCTTACTAATTAATCCCCACGCTGCTTTAACAGACCACATGGCATCCTGCTCACAGCCCTGCCATTAGGAGGCCTTTCCAGTACCAATGCAAGTAAGCAACGACCAAAGAGAGACCAGACCACAACTCCATCCATGTGCTGGTGGCAAGGACCTTGGCAAAGGTCCTGCAGGTCCTGCTTTGGAGCATGGTAGCTTTGAAGAGTGTGCAGAAGGACTGCCATTCGCTCTCAACACCTGAAATCCTCCCCAGCTTACACATAAAAGCTGCTTTATTGTTCTGCTTTTAAGGGTTTGCATCTCCACCACAGGACGAGCGTGAATCCAAAGCCAATCAGCCAGGAGGACTACACTAACTACCACTGCCACTGGGCAACACTGCCACTGGAGGAACCCTCTTCTCTCCACCCCTCACCAGAGGGGTAATGAGATTGGTGCCAGCATCTTTGAAGAGCACAAAGCAGCAGCTCCCAGTGGCATCTGCCTCTAACGAGTGGTGAGTGACAGTTAAGCAAGAAATACCAGTGCTATAAAACACTGGTCACAAGCAGACGACAGGAGCTGTAGTGGTGCTGCTCTCCCTTTCCATTGCTGCAGAATTACACCCTTCACTACTGAATTCCAACACAGTCACCCAGGATCCTGATCCCCAGGGATCCTGACCCCTGCCTCAGCCTTACCTTGGAGCAACAAAGAGAAACCTGCAGGGCTTTAGTCTTAATCCAGATCAAGGCTGCAAGGCTGATTCACCTATTAAAGCCCTGTTATCTGCAGGTTAACAGGTACTTGTGAGAAGAGGGATTCTGGTGTGACTTGATTACAGCTGCACTGATTTGTGTTCCTATCTGCATAAAATCATAGCAGTTTAGGCTGCCAGGCAGACTGTTAAGTATAAATGTTCCCAAACCAAGCCACAAACCTGCATGAATGTGTTTCTAAACTTAAAAGCGTGGACTCTGCAGGGTCAAGGGCAGACACCCTGCTTGCTGTCCCTGTCCCATCCCAGATCAAGCAGGAAGGGAGGGTCACGCATCAGTCAAAATGAAACAGGGTAGCTCAAGCCAGTTTCAACAGCAAACCTGACACAAACAGGTCTGCTGGGGACCTGTGAGCAGGACGGTTACTTCTGTGGGCTGTGGTGGGCACAGCCATGTCAGCAGCAAAAACATCACTCAAACACAAAATTAGAATTGCTGCACAAGATAAATTCACCTTCTGTCTTCCTCTGCCATAAACCCTCTGTACAATAAGTCCAGTGGCAGTACAGGCCTTGTCACTCCTGAAGGAGATTTCCCACAGGGCATATTTAGCTGAGTCAAGCTCACACACATGGACTTCACACTTTCAGTTCTCCTGTGCACAACCAGGTACCCCTCTGGAGCAGGTCACAGAGTCATGGAATGGGTTGGGTTCGAAGGGACTTCAAAGCCAGCCAGTTCCAACCCCCCTGCCACGGGCAGGGACACCTCCCACTGGATCAGGCGCTCCAGACCCCATCCAACCTGGCCTTGAACACCTCCAGGGATGGGGCAGCCACCACTGCTCTGGGCAACCTGGGCCGGGGCCTCTCCACCATCACAGCAAAACATTTCTTCCTAAGATCTCATCCAAATCTCCCCTCTTTCAGCTTAAAGGTCCCCGATGGGTGCACCTTCTGGGTTCAGACAAGCTGGCAGCAGCACTTTAGCACTTGTAATCAGATACAGAGCTCTGTCACTGTGCCCTGTACTGCTCTTACTTACTTTTTCACCCCAAGGAGACAATACCTCCATCACTGTCCCCATCAAGACCTCCCCTGTATTCCAAGTTTTCTGCATATTAGAGGGTCTGAGGCTGCTGAGCAATCCCAGACACTTGCAAAGCACCAACAGGCACCTGCCTGTTCCCAAGAGACGAACACAAGCCGATCTCAGGCCAGGAGCTCCCGCAGAGCAGCCTCTGGCCCGCGTCAGCACATCAACACAGCACTGCTGGGCACTGACACAGCAAATAACACTGTACAGCAACACCTGTGTGCACACAGAAAGAAAGCAGCAGTCCTGGGATCAGAAATTTAGTCACAATGCTGCTTAAAGGTGTAGTTTGATGAATACTGGTAGAAACATCAACATAAGCAAAGCATCTCCCACTCCAAGCTCCTCATTCCTGCCCAGGCTGTGTTCTCTAGTTCAACTGGTACCCTACGTTTTGGGTTCACACTGAGAATCGGGGTGAGATACTCCTTCCATGTATTTTTGTACTATATCTTCTGGCAGGTCAGATCCCCTGTCCCCTGCACAGCACAAAACAATGCCACTAGAGCCACACACCTCAAACTGCAGCCTCACAGCCACCAGCAATGAACAGAAAGGTAACCTGGGATTCCCAACACAGCTGTCTGCTCCTCCTAACACAAGAGAGAACTACGGGATGCTTTCGCTATCTTTACCATGTTTATCTGTTCCAGACACGTATTATATGCTAAGCTCCAAAACTGGAGTTTCTGAGCAGGAGGGGCCTTCTCCAAGCACAGGACAGACACACACATGGACATGGATGGACACCCATGGACACACACACGCCTTTCAGTCTGCTGTCTGGTCCTGGAAACTCTTGGGTTCTTAACACAGTTGTAAATGGATTAGGAAGGAAATAAAGATTCTTCCAATAGGTTGTGTTACTGCACTATGCAAAAGGGGAGCAGAAATGATGCTGTCAACAACTCCTCTGAGGTCTCTGTTCAAAAACCACCTTAGCATGCACCAACATCAATTAAAATTGTCACCTGTTTCAGATTCAGCTTCGATCCCAACTCAGGAAGAAAGTCCTAAACAGAGAAAAAGCTGGTTAAGTTTGTGAGACAATCACCTTCTTCCTTTCAAAGATAAATCCACGCGTGCAGGAAAAGGCTACCAAGGTCCCCTGACAGCTACTGCACTACAGCAAACGATTTTTTAGCCCCAGTGGGTTTCTGCAGGAGGCAGGGGCAAAAAATGTCTACACTTTGTAGACAACAAAATCCCTTCCTCCCCTCCTTTTCCCAGAACAGTCTACCAAGAAAACATCAATGCTTTAAAAAATATGAGCAAAGAAAACTCCCATGTCCTGTAACATCAACTTCCGGGTGATTTCCACAACTTATTTCCTGGGATATAGCACTTTCTGAAGGGGAAGAGGTGTGGATGTAGAGGCTGGT
Organism: Dromococcyx pavoninus; assembly: GCA_033558185.1. NCBI lineage: Eukaryota > Metazoa > Chordata > Aves > Cuculiformes > Neomorphidae > Dromococcyx > Dromococcyx pavoninus. The sequence continues at coordinate 71,370 of JAUMJL010001284.1, read as the reverse complement.
GCATGGAAAGTCACTGCAGTTCTGTGCTGCTGAGCCTCTTAGAAGCAACTCAACAGAGAAATAATCAGGACAGGAAAATGACAACCAGCAAAGACTCTGCCACTCAAAAGAAAATAGCATGTAAATCCAAAAGACAATGGGGAAAAATTAGGTCGTAATTATCAGGGAGGCTGAACCAAACAGATGCTTTATTGTCTTGCAGAAATGAGATCAGATCTTGGGCTCATGTTCAGATGCAGAGGCTGAAGTGGAGAACACAGGAACGGCCTCTTCCTACCACCTTTATTCTGCATTTGGCTTCTCTATTTTCAGTCCCAGGGAAATGGCCCGAGGGGCTGAGGACAGGACCTGCGCTCTGGAGAGGCCCAGCTACTGCAGGCTGGGGTTTTTCAAAGCTGCTGTTACTGTGTGAACAAATAACATCAACAGCAGCATCACAGCACCTCGTGTAATGCAGCACTTACATTGCACACAGCTTTCTGCAGGCAAACCTTCAAGCCCAAGGGACTGCATAAAACTATTCTTTTGATATATCATAAAATATAAATGAGGCAAACATTCCCTCCTAACCTAGCGGTCGTCTTTTGGAAGGGAATCACCTCTTTCAGTTGCTCAGCCCCCAGGGATCTCTCCTGTCAAATTCCACAAGGGTCTGGGGGTTTACCCAACGTAATTAAAGTGTGTGACAGGCTGGAGCAAAGCTGGGAGGCAGTTTTGGCTGCAAAGCCTCGTTTGGGTAAGAGAGAGCTTTCTGTGTGATGTTCATCAGGCTGCAGGTACCACATCTGGGCTTCCCCAGGCAGCACACACAGCAGGGGAGCCACAGGATTCAAGCACAGTCAAGGGAAGAGAGAGGGGAAATCAGCGGTTTGGGAGCAGGGCTGGGAAACCACGGCAGGTGTGGTTTCTGCCCTGCCACCAGGTTTGTGATCATGATCTGCTCTTTGGACTCCCACCTGCTTCTGGTACCGCAGCCAAGGGCACCTTTCCCATCTGGGGCTGTCAGGTGTTGCATAGCTTTGGTTTTCTCCTCTCTTCCCCTGCCCCAGTCCACAGCAATTCGCAGCCTGGAGGCCTTCACAGCGCATTATTGCTGTGTTGCCACACGTGGGTGACATCTGTGGATGGCTTTGGGTTTGCTGGTCCATAACACACTGGTAGCAAACAGCAATCCATCACATCAGCCTTTCCAAAGCTGCAGCTGCTCCCCCATTTATAGGGGTGACTCCCATGGCCAAGCAGGACTCACCATCCTCTCCTTGATCTAAGTGCAGGGTACCTAAAGGCTGGTCTCTCTCCATCATTACACAGCGCAACACGAGAATCGAGCTCATTGTAGCCAAACATAAAGCATCACAGGGCTGGAAACCAAGTGCTCACAGTGCCTGTCCCTGTATTTATTCCCTATTTTGCCAACAGAACCCAAAAAATAAGCAAAAGCACCAAACTTAGCCAATGACAAAGAAAAACCCATTTCTGTACACTCTGCTAGAGCATCAATGTACCAGATGACTTCACATCTCCTTTCACCTCCTAAAAAAAAGGCAGAGCTGTGTTTTATTAAGCAATGGTAAATTCACCTCTAAGGATTCTGGAGTGAACATCTCTAAACAAGCTGCATTACCACAGGCAACACAGAGAGAGGGAGAAAACATCATCTGCTTTACTACTATAATGATAGGGCAATGCAATCAAGCTGCCTAACATATCAGCTTCCTGACAGCTTCCAAGCTCAGGAGAAGCCCCCAGTTAACATGCTCAGCTTAATTTCCTTTGGGTCAAACTTATAAGAAATGTAATTTGCTTCACAAGCAGCTCTGTATTTCAGCAGACAGCTGATGAGCAACACAGCCAAGACAGAAAGGCCATTTAGTGTCTCGCATGGATCTGCTGGAGGAGGCGATTGATCGATTGTATATTTAGAAACACATTGGGAAGAGAGCTCGTGGCCATATGACTCGATTTTACCACCTCTGTCTCTCTGTGGGAAGAGGTAAAATGAAAATGAAAGAAAAAATATATGCCAGACAAACAAAATAAACAAAAATGCCATATAAAAATTAACTACCACTAAAAACGCTGTATAAAAATTAATACCATTTAAAAATGCCATATAAAAAGAAAGTCACTCCACCCAGTGGGACCCCTCCGAGTCACACGTGCTCCCGTCCAGCATCCTGCTCACGCACACAAAGAAAGCCAAGAGCAATCACAGCAGCACTGACTGCTGGGCAGATACATTACCAGGCTGGGGATGGGTTTAGGCATTGTCTTCCGTGCTCGGTGGACCTTGACTTCAGTGTTAGCAGCGGTGGCTCTTTTAGCATCCATGTCCTTACTGCCCTCCCCGAGCTTGGCTGGCATCGTGGCTTGCATTTGAGAAAAGGAGCCCAGAGTTCTGCCTTTGCTTGCTCCTCCAGGCAGGGTTTTTGCAGCGTGGCCAGTGAGAGAAGCAAAGGTGCTGGTAGTCCTTAGAGGCTGCTCCTGCACCATCTGCTTGGTTAGGATATACCCATTGCTCCCCGTTACCGAAGTCTGTGTGAAGTCATTAGCTTTCATATGGTTTTGCTTCCCAGTCTCGCCATCTCGTTCCGAAATGCCGTTTTCCGCTATCCTATTTAATTTAGTACTAGAGTCCTGCTGGCTCACTTTCGTATTGTCCTGAGTGTTTTTAGCTGGGTTCGGGTGGCCACCAGCTTCGCTGTGCTCACAGGAACCGTTGGTTTCACCATCTACTGCCATTTTTGGTTCCCCCGCTTGCTTTTCTGTAGCGCTTTCATCGGCAGCCATGGCATTAAATCCTGAAGAGGGAGCAGAGAGGAAGAGAGGAGAAAGAAAAGGGTCATAAGCAGCATCAAAACTCCAAAAGAAGGTACAAAAAGCAAATCTCTCCCCTAGAAATTGTTTCCTATATATCCATTGAGGTTGTTCGCTCACCCACTGGACCGGCTTGCCCGGATCCCCAGGTGGTGCAAGCTGGGGAGGCTCAGTTAAAGCAGAGCACTCGTTCTCACTTGCCTCGGCTGCAGATGGGGCCATTTATTCTCAACTATGGATTTCTCAAGGTAAATATTATCTTTAGCTTTTCCAATAACTACCTTTATTGGACCATATGTCAACACCTTGCATGTCAAACAAAACACTGCCCAGTCTTGCATTCGGATCTCTGGGAAAGCCCTTCACAATGCCAGAGAGACACAGGGAAAAGCTTCCAGGGAGGGCTGTGCCGGTAAGGTTCTGGGGCACAGACACAGCTCAGCAGCCAAATATCCACATCAGGGCTCTTCTGCTACACGAGACAATCTGCAATCACAGCTCTCCTGGCAACACTGCCTGCTGGAGACCGGCTCTTCCATGGAATCATAGAATGGTTTGAGCTAGGAGGAACCTTAAAAGCCAGTTCCAATCCCCTGCCATGGGCAGGGACATTCTGAAGTACTTTGGAAGTACCACTGTTTTCTACACACTGGGTTCCTGTCCAGCACAGGGATCCTACGGGAAGCACCACAGGCAAACCACCAACCACTAGAGCTCGTCACCCCAGGGTCCCATCCTGAACATTGAATTAAAACCCCCACGAAAAAAATGGTTTATGTTAGGAGCTACGTTGCTTAATGAGCTGTGGTGACCCAAGTAAGTCAGTCTGGTGTCCACAACCAAAATTCCCAGTCTGCTATAGGGAAACAGGAGCTGCCATCCACTTGCCATGATGCTCTGCCTCTAACTTGGTGGCCCATCCTCATGTAACAGGACAAGTCTGCAAGTCTGACCACGTCCAACAAGTCCTAGGCACCCCAAGTGCACATTTCCAGGCATTGCTGAACAGACACGACTCAGTCTTGATTTATACTTTTGCTGAAATATGGCCTGCAGATGCAAATGGGAACACAAACCAGAGGAAGCAGGAACCTCACGATGGAGAAACATGGAACAAAACAGTCCACAGCTCTTCCACAGTACTGGGCAGCTCAAGGAACGCTTGTTCCTGACATGACCTTTTTATCTCCCCTTTTTCATTCTTTAAAAAAAAATAAGTTTCACTGAAAACCTGCTAAAATCATGATTTCAAATACCTCTCACAGCAATGAGTTCCCTTCTTGAAAGTGCTGTTCAACAGCTTTTCTGCTCTCATGCTGCAACTGCAAGTGAATAAAACCTAAAATCTGTGTTATTCTAAACCTTCACAGCACAGCAGCATTCATTCCTCCTCAACCAGAACTACATTCCCTCTGTGTTCACATTTCTCTCCACCTCACTCACTGCTCTTTAATCTACAACCATTGTTTCTTTGATTACAACAAATGAGAGGTAGAAAGATCGAGCCTGTGTCCACGAAGTGTAAACTCATTTACTTGAATAATTCCAGAGCTCCCTTATGCATCCCCATCACCATTCATAGCAGTAAAAGCTCATCACGTTGCCCACAACGCTGCCCACATCCCAGTCCAGGCATCCAGTGTTAATTTAAAAGCCCAGGAACACACAGGATGGGTAACTTGCCCAAGAGATTCGTTTTCTGTTACGGTGCCCGTTCTCCCAGGTGGGCATCCAAAAGGGATACCAAGTTGAAATGAACTTCAGTAACAGTGCATCTTTTAGGAGCTGGCTATGTTTTAGTAACACAAGCAATTTAAGACTCAGAAAATTATGCAGATCCATTATCCCTGCAACTCCACGTGGAAAAGAATAATCAGTAATGTATTTAAATCACTTCTCTCAACTAACAACTCATTGAGCAATGCAGAGCTCCCAGCTCTCCCACCTCTGCCAGGGCCCAAGCAGAACATCTGCAGCAGTCACAGTCTTAAGGTTTCTTCTCAACACCACAGTCACTCAAAATTTAATTCAAATACATGTGGAGAGAACAGACTCTTACAGAAGCAGGAGAGAAGCTAAGGCAGGCAGGATGTGGAGACCCTTGAATCCTGGGTTCAGCTTTGGGCCCTTCACTCCAAGAAAGACAATGAGGAGCTGGAGCGCATCCAGAGAAGGGAACAGAGCTGGGAAAGGGTCTGGAGCCCAGGGGTTCTGGGTGCAGCTGAGGGACCTGGGGCTGTTTAGTCTGGAAAAGAAGAGGCTGAGGGGAGACCTCATCGCTTTCTGCAGCTCCTGGAAAAGAGACTGTGGTGAGATGGGTGCTGGTGTCTTCTCCCAAGTAACAAGTGATAGGACAAGAGGAAATTACCTCAAGTTGTGCCAGGGGAGGGTTAGATTGGATACTAGGAAAATTCCTTTACTGGAAGAGGGGTTAAACATTGGCAGAGGCTATCCAGGGCAGTGGTGGAGTCTCCATCCCTGCAGGGGTTCTAAAACTGTGTGGCTATGGCACTTTGGGACATGGTTCAGTCAGCACAGTGGGGCTGGGTTGACAGTTGGACTGGATGAGCTTAGAGGTCTTTTCCAACCTTTACTGATTCTAAGAATCTCTGTGTCTAAAAGGTATCTCAGACTCCAGGAAGCCTTAAAGCCACTGCTGCAACCAGCAGAGAGAAGATGACAGTTCAAGAAAGCACAGTCGGACTTCAGGCATCTTTGGATAAACTAACCCCTGCCTGCACAGGCCTGCCACGTGTCAGCAGAAATGAGCTGGACTAGACCAGAATTAGAACGATAACTTAATAAAAAAAACCTAAATTAGGCAAAATGAAACCCACCTCTGCTCTCCCAGCCCAGACTCCTGCAATGCCGGTTCCCCTCCACGGCCTTTGCCTGTTGGGTTTCCAGCACTTCCAGCAGAGCCAGACCTGGCTCTGGTCCTGCCCTGGAGCTTGGTTCAGCCTGTCAAACCCTTCCCACAGGCAGAGCCTAACAGATGTACTACAGTCCCTGCCAGCCAGCCCAGCCACAGCCACAGGGAACCGATCCACCTCTGCAGAGACCAAAGGGGATGAATCATAGAATGGAATGGGTTGGGTTGGAAGGGACCTTAAAGATCATCAAGGCCCAACCCCCTGCCATGGGCAGGGACACCTCCCACTGGACCAGGGCACTCAATGCCCCATCCAACTTGGCCTTGAACACTTCCAGGGATGGGATCCACAACTTCTCTGGGCAACCCGGGCCAGGGCCTCACCACTCTCACCATGAAGAATTTCTTCCTAATATCTAATCTGCTCTCTGAGGTGAGTTATTGATGCTCTCTTCTTCCCCTCACCCCCTCTGAAATCTGTGAAGGTCACTGGTGTCCACCCAAGAGTCTGGCCCTGTATTTACAAAACCCAAGTGCCCTCCTCCCAGGGCCCTCGAGCTGCCCTCAACACTCAACAATGAGGTTCCCCAGGCTGGGTAAACGGGACCCAGCAACTCACCATGGGCTGCCTGAGAGCGCTGGCGGTGACTCAAAGCAGTTTAATGCCCTGCATGAAGTAAATAAACTCCTTTCCTTTGGGACTGGGCCCATGGTGTTGCAACCCTGGCCACAAGGCACCGAGTGCATTCGTAACCAAGGGCTACGCCTGCTCTGGGGCTGCTGCAGCCCAACTGCCACAGGGCACAGCCTCCCCACAGCAGGGGACTCCAGCACTGGCACCACCTGGGTGACCATTAAATAGAATCATGGAATCATTAAGGTTGGAGAAGACCTCTAAGCTCATCCAGTCCAATGTTCAGCTCAACCCCACGGTGCCCACTATACCACGTCCCACATCTACATGTGTCTTGAACCCCTCCAGGCATGGAGACTCTGATAGTGCCTCACCACTCCTTTGGTAAAGAAACTTTTCCTAATACCCAATCTGACCCTCCCCTGGCACAACTTGAGGCCATTTCCTCTCGTCCTATCACTTGTTACTTGGGAGAAGAACCCAGCACCCATCTCACCACAACCTCCTTTCAGGGAGCTGCAGAGAGCAATGAGGTCTCCCTTCAGCCTCCTTTTCTCCACACTAAACAGCCCTAGGTCCCTCAGCCACTCCCAGAACCCCTAGGCTTAAGAGCCTTCCCTTCTCTGGACATGCTCCAGCCCCTCAATGTCTTTCTTGGAGTGAGAGGCCCAAAACTGAATCCAGGATTCAGGGTGTGGCCTCACCAGTGCCAAGTCCGGAGGGACAATCCCTTCCCTACTCCTGCTCGTCAAACCATGGCTGACACAAGCCAGAATACTTAAGATACCTAAGGAACATTTGGCTCTGTCTGGACTCCTGGCTGCCAGTCTCACAGGAGATTCCAGCACTGAGTACAGTGAGATCATGAGAATATTCTTTTTCTCCTTTAAAGCAGCCATCTGCACCTGCGAATGCAGAGGTTGCAGCTGCTCAGTGGAAAGCAGTCTCTTCCTCACCTGTGGCAGCTTCCTGTCTGCAAAAAGGAGGGTAAAAAGCAACAAAAAAGAGAGAAAAAAGGCTACTACAGGAACTGAAACACCTGTAAAAGCAGTTTTGAGAGTGAAGTGACTGCACGTGTCTCATTCCACACACTGCTCTTGTCAAACAGCTGCCTCAAGTGAAGACACAGACACGCTGAGGCTGAAGGAGAACTTCACTACAGACCCCCTTCCTGGAGGAAGCACCGCTGCTTTAGTGGAACTTTCCACCCTGGGGTTGGGCAAACAGAAAAGGAGCTGTTTGCCTTGAACAGCCCAACAAGACGCAGCACGGCATTAGGAGCAATGAGCGTGAGGAGGAGAACTGAAATCACCTGCAGCTCTTGCAAAGAAACCTTGTTTTAATGAGTTTCTCTCTGAGTCAGACAAACGACAAACGGCCTAATAAAGCATTAGAGCAACTTTTTTCCACTCATCTCTTCCACCACCCTACCCCTTTCTTCTCCCTGTCAAAAGGAAAGATGGACCTAAATTCCCACCCACATGTAAAACTGAACTAATGTTTCTGAGACAAAAACAGTCTCATCCACAGCTTTTTTTTTTCTACATGTACTGAACACTTTTGCACAGAAGGGGAATCATAGAAGCACAGAATGGTTTGGGTCAGAAGGAATCTCAAAGCCCATCCAGTTCCAACCCCTGCCATGGGCAGGGACACCTCCCACTGGATCAGGGGCTCAAAGCCCCATCCAACCTGGCCTTGAACACCTCCAGGGATGGGGCAGCCACCACTTCTCTGGGCAACCTGGGCCAGGGCCTCCTCATTCTCATTGTGAAGAATTTCTTCCTAATGTCTGATCTAAATCTTCCCCCTTCCACTTTAAAGCCATCCCCCCTCGTCCTGTCACTACAGGCCTTTGTAAAAGGCATGAGTGGCCACCAGCAACATCCCTCGTGCAGGCAGCCAGACGACTGGGTTAAGGCTCTGTGTTACTTTGACAATGTCTCAGTAAAATAGCCTTAAATACATTTTTTAATTCCAGATCTCCCTGCTCAGCGAGACAAAACAAGAAAACTAGGCAAGCATTCCGAGTCCTTGTACTCCAGGGCAAATAGTGCTCATCACTAGGTCTGAGGAAAGGGAAAAAGAGAAAAAAATAAAGGAAAATCTCATCCTGCAAGTGAATGCACTGTTATCTGATCTGGAACTTGTACCTCTCAGCGCTGAGCACCAGCAGAGGCAACACAGCCCACGGCCCATGCCTTGCACAGTATTTTCCATGCATTCCGAGTGCCCCAGCACAGGGCACAGGGAGCTCCACGGCTGTAACCGAGCCACGAGGCTTCAGCTGCTGCAAGGAAAACATCAGCTCTGAACTAAGCAAAGCCAGGACTTCAATGAAAAGCTCACGATTCTGAAGCGCAGATACATTTATATTTATACATACACACAGTTCACAGATGTTTTACCTTAAGCACTTTGCAGATCATCTGTAAAACACCACAGAGACCACAATCATTTATTCAATAATCAACTGACCTGTTGGATAGACTTTTAAAAGCAAGACAAGCACCACCTTATGATCCTTGTGTTACAACAGATTCCTCAACTTGTCATTTTTCAAAGTCAAACAAAACCTCAAAACTATGTAGCAGAGAAGCCCAGCTGACATAAAAAAGATGCTGAAGAGATGGGGAGAAGCAGCAGCTGGAGATCCTGTGTCCATCAGAAAGGAAAGAAAAGCACCACCTCTATCACCGAAGCCAAAAAGCAGAACATTTTGAAGCCAAGAAACAGAGAGAATTGTGATTTCAGGGCAAAGCTTCTCTCTGGGGTGAGTTATTGATGCTCTCTTCTTCCCCTCACCCCCTCTGAAATCTGTGAAGGTCACTGGTGTCCACCCAAGAGTCTGGCCCTGTATTTACAAAACCCAAGTGCCCTCGAGCTGCCCTCAACACTCAACAATGAGGTTCCCCAGGCCGGGTAAACGGGACCCAGCAACTCACCATGGGCTGCCTGAGAGCGCCAGCGGTGACTCAAAGCAGTTTAATGCCCTGCATGAAGTAAATAAACTCCTTTCCTTTGGGACTGGGCCCACGGTGTTGCAGCCCTGGCCACAAGGCACCGAGTGCATTTGTAACCAAGGGCTACGCCTTCTCTGGGGCTGCTGCAGCCCAACTGCCACAGGGCACAGCCTCCCCACAGCAGGGGACTCCAGCACTGGCACCACCCGGGTGACCATCTGAGCGACCATCAAATAGAATCATGGAATCATTAAGGTTGGAGAAGACCTCTAAGCTCATCCAGTCCAATTGTCAGCTCAACCCCATTGTGCCACTGCCTCACCACCCTCACAGGAAAACGTTTCTTCCTAAGATCTCATCTCCACCTCCCCTCTTTCAGCTGAAAACCATTCTCCCTCATCCTGTCCCTGCACTCCCTGATCAAGAGCCTCTCCCCAGCTTTCCTGGAGCCCCTTTCAGTACTGGGAGGCTGCTCTAAGGTTTCCCTGGAGTTCTTTCTTCTCCAGGTTGAACAACTCCAACTCTCTCAGCCTGTCCTTGGATGGGAGGTGCTTGGATCATCTTAGTGGCATCTTCTTGACCACCCTTTTGGTAAAGAAGTTCTTCCTCATATCCAGTCTGACCCTCCTCTGGCACAACTCATGGCCATCTCCCCTTTTCCCATCACCTGGGACTTGGGAGAAGAGATCAACACTGGCTCTGCCACAGCCTCCTTTCAGGCAGTGATGAGGTCTCCCCTCAGCCTCCTCTTCTCCAGGCTAAACAATCCCAGTTCCCTCAGCCGCTCCTCACAGGCCTTTTTCTCCAGCCCCTTCCCCAGCTCTGTTCCCTTCTCTGGATGCTCTCCAGCCCCTCAATGTCCTTGTAGTGAGGGGCCCAGAACTGACCCCAGTACTCGAGGTGTGGCCTCACCAGTGCTGAGTACAGTCCCTGTCCTGGTCCTGCTGCCCACGCTGTTTCTGATCCAGGCCAAGACGCCACTGGTCTTCTTTCCCACCTGGGCCACTGCTGGCTCATGTTCAGCCACGGTCAATCAACACCCCCAGGTCTTTCTCTGCCAGGCAGCTCTCCAGCCACTCTTCCCAAACCTGTAACGCTGCACGGGGTTGGACATATGCTGGAGCTGGACATAAGCTGAAGTGGTTGAAAGTTGAACTCCTCATGACGCCTTGAGACTGTTCCTGCAAAGGGAGCATTCCCAGCTTCCTTCTGATGCAGAGCATTTGCCACTAGTCAAGATCAGTCAAGACATAGAGGGCACAAATGTCTCTCCCTACCCTCATTCTGGAATTTTACCTCAACAGACTCTCAACCAAGAGCCAAATAAACTGGTTTCACAGTCCTGAGCCAAGTAAGGCAAGGGATCAAAGCCAGAGCCTCCTCCCAGAGCACCACAACCTCCCAACAGCACCTCAGACTTGGTCTCTGGTCTGCCAGATCCATATGTAACTGGCACCAGCACAGTGCTCAAATGCTGCCAGTTAATGTCCCAGCACCATGGCCACACACAGCATTCAGTATTTGACCTGTTTTGAGCTTTACTTTCTAAGCAGAGCAGCTTGATGGAACATTATACATTGGACATGCAGAAGAAAAAGCAATGCTGTACTCACACACACCTGAATTAAGCCCACAATTCTGTTTCTAGCCAAGCCTATTGGTATTTTGATGAGTTCAGTTCAGTGCTTTCATAATGCTCTGTTGTGGAGAGGAGAACAAAAACACACCAAATCCCTGCAGAGCTGCGAGAAGTAACCAGTCAAGGAATAATAAAGCCACGGAGAGAAAGGAGGAAAGGAAAAGATAAAGGGTAGTGGGTTTCTTTTCCTAATCCCACTGACACATTTATTAAGCCCTCAGATTTCTGTGCATGCAACTCACAGGCAACCAAGCAGGAAAGACTTCGTCAAATTAACACAGGAGCTGCATCCTGCAAAGCAAAAGCAAGGGGAAACAAGGCAGAAAGCAAGGCAGAAACAGGCCATGAGGCATCCCCCAACAGCACGAGGTGTGGAGTGTCTAACCCCAGCAGCCATCCTGCAGCCATCGGTGCCTGTTCTGGAGCAAAGGGAAAAACTCAAGAGGAAAACAGAAAGTTAACTTTGAAACAGAGGAGAAAGAGGGCTGGGTCATCACGTGGCGAGGAGCAGAGGTCAGTTCAAACCAGGCACACAGAGTTTCAAAGTTACTCCTCTGTGCTTCCCAGCCACACTGAAGCAGAAGTGAAAATGAGACAGAGTTCTTCAGGTGGGTGGAGGTGGATGGACCAAAAAGCAAATCTTTGTCTTCTGGGGAAGAGCCCTGCTCAGAATCAACCCCAGAGGCACTCTAGGGGAGAGTACGTGAGTTCCTCAGGGGATGGGGCACATATCCAAGGCCCTGTTTTTGCTCCCAACACATGCCGACCTCATGAGCAAGGTCTGGCCCTCAAGCAAGGCAGGTGCTCACCTTCCTCCTTGTTGTTGGTGATGTCTTTCAGCAGCTCAGTCTTCATGCAGGCGTCTTTCCTTGTCTCTCCCTTACTCAGCACTGTTCGCTAGGGGAGAAAGAAAAAAAGAAATGTCACTGTTTAGCCTGATGTTTACACACGCTTAAAACAAGAGACAATCATGGATACATCTTGTTTACATCGTGGGCAAAACTCATTTTGCACAATAAGGCTGCCAGGAATCTGCCACCAAGGCACAGGTCAAAGATAAAAACCAGCAAGGCCTGTCCCAGCTGCCAGCCCGTCTCGCTGGAGAAGCAGAGGGGCTTCAAGTCAAGACCTCACAGCTCTCTGGTTACGATGCAGCCAGGCAGATTTTCTGATGTCACATGCTTGGGAACCCAGCTGAGCGTCTGCACGGGCACAGATTAAAATGGTCCTGAAAGGCATCAGGGGGCGTGACTCTTATTGGCCAAAACTCCTCAGGTTTGGTTGAGGGGTGCAGATCCATCAGACTTCTCATTAACAGCGTTTATTGACACTCAGAGCCCAAGGATGCTCTCGGTGGTCTTGTTTTTCTTGTCAGACATGTAAAATGTCAACCATCAGTTAGCTCCAGCTACCTCATCACTCATAACATCCATGTTGATTCAACGAGCTCTAGTTTTAATTCCATAGAAAGTAATCTTTCTTTTTCCCTCTCTCTTATTTCAGTTTCACGTAAAAGGGAGCACCTGCTCATCCTCCCTACCCTTCCGCACAGCTGGAATTACGTTGCTGTACCAGCTTTGCACTCTTAATAACTCCTCTTTCTCTTTTATTTTTTGAAGTGGCAAGACCAAAAAAAAATAGCAAGCTACCAAAACAAAAGGAAAAAGGTATCAAAATACCCCAAACACACAAGAGAAGGGGTGCTGTGACACGGCTCTGTGTTGAAGGAGACACAATGGTCTGAAAGGTGAACGTGCCAAGTGGGGAGCAGCGATGCCCATGCCAGGGCCGCAGCCAGGCCGGGTGAAGGCTGCCCACGTCGCAGGAGAATAACCCAGGTCAGGCCAAGTGCTGCAGGCCAGCACGGAGAGCAGATGGTGCCCACAGCCAGGCAAATCACAAGGTCTAAAAGCACAGTGAGTGGCAAAGAAAAAAAACAACCTGCCCATCTCCCCTAACGCAAGCAAAAGAGATCAGACACACACACAAAGCCCCTGGTATCAGTTCCAAACCCATTCCCAGCAGCGCCCTGCCCTGCCCCACATCGGTTTCTGTCCGGAGCAGGGGAGATGAGCTTTGGCGTTGCTACTCCTGTTACCAACCACCCTGTTTCCATGTGAACTCAACTGCAACACTGGGTGCCAGCAGGTATTGCAGCACAGGGTCATCATTCCCCCGGAATTCAGGCCAGGGAGGGCTCATCCAGCACCGGGTCCCTGCCCCTCGGCCACCACAGTGCCCTGCACCTAAACACCATCATCCGCAAAGCAACCCCCAGGTGAAGGGAAGGAGGGAATTGGAGGGACACAGGCTGGGCACAGGGTGTTTGGGAAAACCTCCTCTGCGCAGAGCTAAGGGCACTTTCAAGGATCACTCTGAGGAGGAGGAAGGTGTGTGTCGGTGGTTGCCTGCCCCTGAGCACAAGCAAACACCAGACATGTCCACGTCTCCATGCTCTCAGCAAGAGAGAACTCGTGCCCCAAGCACAGCCCCTCCACATCTTCAGTCACAAACCAAAACACAAGCCATAAGCATCTGAAAGCTCAGTCAACTAATCCGAGAGCCTGGGAACAGATCACACCTCTGGCAGACACTGACCAACAGCTCCTATCAAGAAATCATCACAAAAACACAGGCCAAAGTTTGACCACAGCTCAGCTCTGTTTGATTGATTTGCTAAGTCAATAATCGATATCCTTGCTGCAAACACCTGCTTGCAAACCCTACCTCTCCTCTACCGGGGCTTCTTGTAAACTGGGAGTAACTTCCTTTTCTTCATGGACTTACACTGTTGCAGGACTAATGCCAAGTGCTGACATCCGGGGCTCGAGCACAGCCCTGCGACTCCCACCACGGGAAGGGGCACCCAGGCCTCGCCAAAGCCAGCAGCAGCAGATAAGGAGCCTCTGTCGCACAGGGCCTGGCTTGTTTTCCCAACCTTTGTTGCAACAAGGAAAGGCCTTGATATTCCTGCTATTAGACTGACTCATACTTGGAAGCCCCAGCATTTCCAGTAGGTTATTTCTACCCTTTTGATTCTCAGTTTTTCTTCACTTTATAAGCAGCAACCCCACGCCACATCAGCCACGCTCTCCCTTCCACAAAGGCATCGGTGCTGCTCAGCCCACGAGGCCTGAAGAAAAGCCACTGCTGGTGTTCTGGAGTCAATCAGACCTTGGCAGCCCACAACCACCCTCGCTCTTCGCTGTGGCTACCAGGAGCCTGAGTCCTGGCCAGCAGCAGGAGCTCTCAAAGCGGAATTTCCAACATCAAGAGGAAAACCAGAAAACAGGACGCTCGGTGCCAAGTAAAGGGTGACTGAGGTGGCACCTGATGGGCTCTCCTGGTCCCTGTCTCAGACACATCCATTGCTACCAGCAGTGGTGGCTTTACAACTTCCAACATCTTGCTGTGAAATAAACAAAACTCAAGCATAAAGGTAGAAAATCAAGCAATAATTTTTAAAAAGCCAACTGTGAATTTTGAAGCATTTTGATCAAAAGGGAGCTACAGGAAAACCCTGTGAAGCGCTCGAAGCCTCTTCCCCCAGGTCAGTGCTCTCCCCTCCTTGCTCCATCACCACCCAGCAGATGCCGCAGCCGGCACCCAGCACCAAGGGGCACCCAACACCCACCCCCGCAGCCCATTCATTCCCACCAACCCACGGCTCCACCCAGCCAACTTCGAGCAACTTCACCGCAAGTGTGTCAATACCTCCATTTTTTTTGTGTGTGTTGAGGTTGGTTTTTTTTTTCCCCCTCCCCTCCCTTCAATTCAGTGCAAACTTCCCTTTCTGCTCACACTCCCCATGCCCCAATCCGTCGGCTCCCGATTGGCAGGGAAATCCTATACCCACCCTCCCCGCCGAGCAATGTCTGCTCTTGCAGCAGTCCCAACAAAAGCCAACTGCCAAGCTCAGGCTGCTTCACAATAAAAGTCTCACTCGCTCAATTCTCTTTTTTCCCTCCTTCCCCCTTTCCAGCAGCCATCCGCCTCCATTCCCTCACCGACTCCACTCTGATTATTAACCTTCCAGTACTGGAGAGCCTCCATAAAGAGTACAAACCACCAACAATGGAGAATTATCCCCTTGTCCTTCAGTTTTTTAGGTTTCAAGAGGAAGAAAAAATTGCTGCATCTTAGCAAAGCCTAATGAGGTCTTTGAAAGGGCTTTAAAAGCCATGAGGATCCAAGCAGAGGAGCTCGTGCTGATTTAGTTTTTCCTCTCCACCTCTGTTTACAACAAAACAGGCTTCCTCTCCTCCGTGAGGTCTTCAGAGGGGATGGAAGACAGGTCAGACCAGCCAAGGAAAGGCTCTGCAGCATTTGCAAGCATATGACTAGGAACTACAGTGGTGCCTTTTAAACAACAACAACAAAAAGCCTACAAAAAAAGAAAAGAAAAAGAGTGAAGCTGGAAAACAGAGAGAGCTTTCTCAGCCTCCTCCTTGGCTTTTTCATCAGCCATCCGGGTGCCCTTCCCAAAGGTTTCATAGGCACAGACAATGCATGCACAGCAAAACCCCAGCACGTTGCAGCTTACCCAGCCCAAAAGACCAGGGAGTTTCATCCCAAAGCGGGGCTCTCCAGGCAGGAGGGAGCGGAGGTTGGTGTGCTGCAACAGCCACCTTCACCAGGGGCTTTTCTTTTTGTCTTAAAAATCAACTGTCTGGGAACACGAGGGTCTGCAGCAGCGTGGCTCCGACAGGTCGGGCTGGAAGATGGCTGGGGGCAGGCAGACCCCTCTGGAGCTCCGATCGCTCCCATTCAGGGCAGCCGCCGAACCAATGCACCTGCCGGGATGGACAGGACCAATCCTGCCCAGCCTGCAAAGTCTCCATGCTCCGTGGCCCCCAGCCCCTCAGAGATGACACTGCTGGGCACTGCTCCCCATGAGCTATGGGGACGCAGGCCCAACACCAGCTCCCTGACAGAACCAGGGCTCGGGCAAAGCTCCCACCAGCCCCTCAGCCGGGCAGGATTTCACCTCCTGGGTGAAACCCTGCAGGGTTTGCAGAGTACACTGCTGCAAGACAGAGCTCCCAACAAATGATGCAACCCCAGCAGCAGATCCCTCTTTATTCATTTTTTTCCTCCCTTTTTCTGCTTAACAACAAAACCCAACACAACCCAACCAACCTGCTCACAACAACCTTTGCCTTAAAAAGAAGACAAACATTTTGTAGTTAATTATAGAGGAAGTAATGATTAAGGAAACGCTTGCAGAAAGAGGTCTCTTATGGAGGCACGTGAAGGCTCCTCATTTCGGAGCTCAGCACTGCTCAGGTCCTGCTGTGCCCCAGCAAGGGCCTGGATCACAGCCCATGGGGACACTGACCACGGGCCTGTCATCAGAAGCACCAAAGCATTTGATCTTGACAAGGAAGGCAACATAAGCACCAAAGCATTTGATCTTGACAAGGAAGGCAACATAAGCACCGTGTACCTGGCCTATAAAGCAGTCACCAGGCTCAAAGCTCCTTTTTGTTAAGGTTAAGGCCACTTCCTTATAAGCCTCGTGCAATCATGTGAACATGGAATTTTATCTGCAGCTCACAAGCGCTGCCCTCAGCCTGAAGTTTGTCCCCACATCAAATTCTTTGCAATTCTTTTGTCTCCTGAATTCCTTTCATCCAGAATCTGCCGAAAAGAAAAGAAACATTTCCTTCTCTACTCCCATGTCCTCTCGCCTAATTCCAGCCACACAAATCCACTCCCGAACCAAGGGGAAGGGTAGAAACGAGGCGCAAGTCCCTACACACAACAACTGGGAAGCAGGAGACAAGGAACACAACAGAACTTAAAGTGACTTCTCGTACAACAACGCGGCCCACAGTGGGGTGCAGGCTTCAGGCAAGGGGGGTTGCAGAGCCCGTGCCCCTCCTGTCCAGGGAGACTCATCCATCAGCCAACAGCCCTAGCACAGATCAGCTACACTTCCTCACCACTTCCATGCTGGGAAGCATCGCATCCATCCAGCTATGTCCCAGTAGAGTTAAAGCCAGTGCAACTTGCGTGTGCAGGCAAGAGTAAATCCAGAGCAGACAAAGGCTTCTCCTCCTTCCACAGGCTGAGGTCAGCAGGGAGCACAGCAGCTCCCGGACTTCTTCCAGCACCCGTGAGGGGAGGGGAGAAGAAAACTCTAAAATGGAGACCAAGATGCCTCACTACCTCTAGCAAAAGCAAACCAGCCATTCCAGAAACCCCCAGTCCCCAGGAAGCCACCAGGATCAACCGTAGCACCAAGAGGAGCCTGGAGCTGGCGAGTTGCAGCAGTCCAGGAGAGGGAAGCTGGAAGGCAGCTCACCCCCATCACCATGACTCAGGCACCTCTTCAGCCTCCATCCTCCTCTTCCTCCCACCCCCAAACCACCGTAGCCAGCGGAGCAGCTCCCTCTCCCCCTGCCCATCCTTTGGCAGAAGGGCTCATCGGGGTGGCTGAGAAGGGAAAGCCCCGCATGGGCTTCCCGTGGGACCTGGGAGGCCTCGCTCCACCATCTCCATCAGGGCCACCTCCAGCCATCCAAGGCCAGCAGCAAGACAGCGACGCCTGCGAGCTGGAAAAGCGGTCAGGAAAAGGGGGGAAAAAAGAGACAAAAAGATAATAATGATAATAATAACAACAAAACTTGCACCCTCGGGCCTGTCCCTCTAACAACTACAGCAAAACCTCACCAGGGCTTTACTCTCCCAGCGCCCGCAGTCCTAGAGGTGGGCGATGCTCACCCCCTCTCCTCCATGGCCTAGGGGCTTCGTCCCCGCCGTGGGGCCTTTATTTTCTGCTCTGTCATTAAGAGTGGAGCCTGGTCTTTTCCTTCAATCCCAAGAATTGCAGGGAATTAGATCATCTTTCCCGGCTGGCCTCCCCCTGCCGGCAGCTCCTGAGCATGCTCAGCTCGGCCTGGCGCTGCCATTTCATAACGCATTGTTTACAGCCGCACGCTGCCCTGCCATCTTTCCTCGGGAGCCGAGGGGCCGCCGCCTGCATCCCCACCCAGCCCCACGCCACGGAAATCCACTCTTGGAGAAGGGGAACTGCCAAAGCGTGGGAAGCAGGAGGCTGTTGGGGGGTTGTGGTGGTGGGTTTGTTGTTTTGGGGTGGGTTTTATTTTCCCTTTTCCTTCTTCATTTAGGTCAAATCCACCTGCTTTGGAGGGAGAAGTTAACCCCTTTGGGGGCTGAGGAGAGGACAGGGCTCGCAGAGCTCAATGTAAAACACTGGCCATGATTTTTAGCTTCTTCAAATCACAACTGTGCTTCGATGTCACCTAAAAATATATTACCCAGCCTGGCCTGCCATCCTCTGTCAAGCCTTGCTCTGCGAGAGAAAGGGTTGGAGATAGAGTATTTCCTTGAACAAACAAGTTGGCTTAGTCCCAGCACATAGAGTTTTCTCCTTTAAATGCAAACCAGAGTATTTTTGCAGGCAGACAGGAAAATGAGGAGAGGAGGAGGGGAAAAGTTCCTCATTTAACACCAAGAGCTCCATGAAAAGCTTTGCAAGGTTGCTCCGAGCCCCTCTCCATTCCAGCCTTCTCCGTGCTGATCATACTTTACCGGTGAAAGCAGCTCTGACTTATGACAGAGAGAAAATGCCAGAAGAGCTGGAGGTTTCCTCATCCTTGGAACAAGGACAAGTTGTGAAAAGCTTCCTTTGCGAGAGGCTGTACAGCAGCCTTGCAGGGAAGACACTTGCACGTCACATCTTCTTAACCCCCACCACCTCAACCCTTCTGCGAGATAGCCACCAGCCTTCTCCCTCCTGGTGGGGACTGAAGGAAGAAGAGAAATACATTACCTGATTTGGGAGAAGCAAGCTGTTATGTTGGATCCCAGAATGTTTTTTTAAAAAAGTTTGCTCTACTTTTGTCCCTAATTTTTTAAGGATACTTTCCAATCAGCTCATACAGTGCGTGAGCTTCGCTCCTGCTGCTTTCCTGACTACTGTAAATCCTGGCAGGCAGTGCCCATCCTCCTTCTCTGCCCCTCCAGGACCAAAGGCACTGTACAGCAAAGCCAGACGTATCCTCCTCCACCCAAGAGACCACGGAGCTCACACAGGCACGGGGAGGGACAGATCCCACAGGAGTAAGGGAAACAGGAGGGAACATCAAGGTCTCCTTTGCAAAGAGGGGTTGGTGTCCAAACTCTGAATTCACTGGAGTCAAAAATAACTGTCTTGAAATGATCAGGAAGGGTTGTAAATTCAAGATCCGCTTCCAGATCACTGGCACTGCACGTCACTGCAGGAACATATGGTCTTCTGAGCCTGGGAGTGGGAAGCACACGCTGCCACAGCCCTAAGCTTTTCGGCTGGACCAAAAGCAAGGATCTCTCCCACTGCAGTGATTCCTCAACTGCTCTGGGCTCCAGGAGCAGGAAGGGGAGAAGGAAAAACTCCAGGGAAAAGCAGCAAAGGACAACAGAGAAGAGCAGCAGGAACCAAACCGTCCCTCCTCCAAACCAGCTGGCCAGAAAGGTGAAGCTCCTTAAAACTCTTTGTTTACTCAAATAAAATAGCTCCTGTCATTGCATAAGATCCTCTTGCATTGGGAGACGTCAGGGAGCTGGGCTACAGTGCTGCCAGGAGCCCCAGGACAATCATTGAAGCCCAAGACCCCAGATCCTGGGCCTAATCCTGCCCACCATCACCCCAGTGCCAGGCCCAGGGCTTCTCTAATGGGAGCACAGGTAGCAGAAATTACACGCTGTGCATGCTGCAGAGCCCAGCTCTGTCCAGATGTGCTCTTGGGAAAGGGGAAGAGCTCTTGCTGGCACTTAAAAGTCAGTTAAATATGTGCAGGGGGCAAAATCCATATGCCAAGGCGCCAGTTTGGGGCTCTTAACCCTTGCTGAAAAGCAGTGTCAAATCCAGACCTTGGATTTCTCTTCTCCCTCCAAAGTAGGTCAGGCTTGTTCAGCGTCTCTGCAGATGCTTTCAAAGGGCATCAGCCGGCAAGGATGGAGCGTTATGTGTTTTCAGCTGGCTGTCACGTCAGTATCATAATGGTCACCACCACACAGGAACACACGTTGCACATCTCTGAGGGTTTCGGATGCTTGTTTTCTCAGCCTTCATCAAACCCCAAGCATGTTTTTCCCCTGGATGGTAGCTGATCTGGCAGGACACCAAGGCCTCTCTGCTCTTCACTGTTAAAAAGAAATCTCAGTTCTCTCCTCGTGACTTCTTCTGATGCCTCTTCCTCTAGCACACATCTTCTAGATGATGAATAATGAGCACATTTATAGTCCAGTGGAGACACAATAGATATTTAGATCCGATATCGCAGACTGACCTGTAAGCTCCCTAATCTTTTAAATGCCATCTTCACGGCTCACTCCTCCAGTGAAAATCCAATATCATGTTTGCACGGTGCTGTCAGGGGTCTCCCTCGATGTTTTGCCTGCTGGCAGGGGTGCCCAGACCCCCCACGCCTCCAGGACCATTGGGTATATGCCCCAAGTCCCACTGCAGTCCTTGCAGCCAACACAGCTCTCTACAAGTAACAACACAGACAGCAAAAACCCAAGAGCAGCGCAGGGCAAGGGGCTGAATTTAGGCAACGTTTTAAATAAGATGCACAGCTGGGCCTCCTCTCATGAAAAATCAGCCAGGGAGGTTTCATTTTAACTAGCCGTTGCCTTAGACTGCAAGCTACTACTGGAAAAAGGAAAGACAAGAAGAGAGAGGGCAGGAAGCCACCCCAAAATGAAAAAGATGATTGTTTTTTCCTGCTAAAATAATGTTTCCTCTTGTCTCCACTCAAAGAAGCGAGCAGTGGGCTTGCTTGATGCAAGCACCGGCTGTCCAAGAGACCTAGCAAGGAGGTAGCACGAGGCCACAGGCCCTCTCCTCCCCTTGGGAAGTTCAGTCTTCGAGCAGCTTGGACATCCCAGCTTTGCTCTTGTTGCTCACAAGAGCTGCGAGCAGGGAGGGCTCCTCAGAGAACCACATTTTCCATAAAGTTCACGCTTTCAAAAATAAAGAAGCACCAAAAAAAAAAACCAAAAATCAATGCTAAACGAGCCTCCCCACTCCAGACAACAAATAAAAGACCACCCGGATGCAAGGGAACAAAGCCTGAGCTTCCCTGGAGCCAGACGGCCTCAGATCCTGAAGTACCTGCCGAGCCCATGGAGCAGCACAAGGCAACAACTGTCTCAGCCCCGCCTTCTCCCACCTGCGCACGGGGCAGGAAAACACATGTCTGGAGGAACAGACAACTAAGCAACCCCCCGCCATGATTCCCCCAACTGGCCTCCTCCTCTCCGAGGCTTCTCCTTCCCCAGCGGGAGCCAGCCCGCCCGTGGCCCGGGCCGGCGCGTTGTGAGGCCGGGAGGTGGGCCCTGCTGTACCTGCAGACATCTGGTGTCTTCTTCTGGGGAAGACTCCAAGAGTTGCATATGCCAGATCCTCATGAGCAGTGATTCAGTTTCTGCTCACGTGATAAAGGCTCCCTCTACAGAGTGAGCATGCCCAGAGGAGACCATTTCACTGCTCCCTCCAAGCTGCAGCCATTTCACAGAGAACCTGCCGGCTCCAGGGTGTCCATTGGAGCGCGATTATCCCGGGCATCCCGGGGACGCACCGGTAATGCAGATCATCTGTCAACTTTCTGACAGGGTGCCAGGCCTCAAAACTGATCGCTCGCTTGGGAAGGAAAATAAAAGCCTTTTAAACCATAGAGCGAGGTGTTCTGTCTCGGTGGCCTTCAAGAGCCTTGCCTGCAAGAAAAGGAGAGGCAGGAGGGATGGGGAGGAATTGCTGTGTGGCTTGGGGATGCTCCTGTCCCGATTTTGTCTTGCTCCTGCCCTCTGAGCACTGGGATGAAGGTACATGGGTTAAACTGGTTCAGGCTGCAGTGTCCAACTGCGAGCGCTGAGCTGAAGGGGAGCTGGCTTTCACTTGGGGGATTAATAAGACAACCTGACTTGGGACAATCAACTTTAAAGGGGTGTCACAGTCATTAAAAAGACAGAAGGGAAAAATACAATGAGGGGAAACCCTAATGAAGTGATAGAGGTCTGGTGCAGGAGCTCTGAGCTCAGCCCATGTCAAACCATGGGATACAGCTGGCCTAGCAGCAAGATAATAAAAGAAGACGTTTTAGCTTCAAAATAAAAGCAGTTTGTCTCTGTTCCACTTAACAATTAAGAATAAACTCTTGGCAACCTCTGTATCTGCTCAAGATCCCAGTCAAACTGCCAGAGCAACTCACAGGAACATCTGTAAGCAGAGATCGGCTGGAAGGGATTCAAGCACAAGACTGGCATTTATCAGAGGCAGGAGCTGCCGGAGCTGGGTGTTGGGCTGGAGAACCTCCCACCCGAGCCAGGGGAGGGCGGCCGACAACCCCAGAGAAGAGTCCAGAAGGAAGAGGAAACTCAGAAATGGCATGTGGTACCACCCACATGTCCTTGGCCAAAGGAAAAACAGTTTCCCAAAAAATAAGAGCACAGCAGACAGTTCTCTTGAAGAGGAAAAATTGAACTGAGTGCAGTTACAGTGGACTGGGGGTGCACACTGTAGGGAGGAAAAAAGCCATCAAATCTAATTGTGAGGTCTTGAGGAGCCCAAGGATTTTGTTTGCCTTGCAACAAATGCTGATGTGCACACTCAGGCCTTCAGCACAAGCATGAAGCCATCGCTTGCCCTGCTCTCCCCATCCCCTCCTCTGCTGAGCATCGCAGGAGCGGGCCAACTGCATGCAGCCTGGGAACATCAAGGAGTCACATTTCTCCAGCCCAAGCAGCTCCTTCACCACCCTGTCCAGGCACATCTGCAAAGCAGCAACAGTTAAAGCAGCAGCAGAGCCTGAGACAGATCAGCCTCGGCTATGAGGATGTTGCTTTTCTCTCTGCGTGCTGGAAAAGTTTCACTTCTAACCAGTTAAACACACCAGGCTGACTGGAGATGACTGGAATTCATAGGGAAGGAGTATTTGAGGTGACAGTATAAAGCAAGGAGCTCTCTCTCACCCACTGGGCTGTTGTTTGATGTAAATCTTAAATTCTAATATACACCAAACAAGATTTTCCTGGCCCTTCTGTCAGTTGCTGAGAGGTGCAGAGGTAACTGATTTAAGACAAACTCAAAAATCCCCAAACAAAAGCAGCAAACACCGAGTACACAGACAGCAGTTGTCTCATCCACCGCATCAAAGAGGACTGTACTTCAAACCAAAGACGGCTTTAACACAGTTGACGCGTCGCCCTTCCTTGCAGCATGAAATTACCAAGCTTTCATTAAAAATACAGAAATAGAAACAAAGATATTAGCAAAGGCAGTGTCAATGCACTGCCACAGTCAACATCCCCTCTCAGAGATAAAACAACGGCAGCAAACCACGCCGCAGCCTTCCCGCGCTCGCCAAAGGGCAGCACTCCCCACTGCAGCTCAACACTGGGCATGTTTGTTCTGCTGAAGTTAAATATACACTGGGAGCAGGAGCTACCGGAGAGGTTTTTCACATCTCACGGCCATCCTTGAAAGCACTAAAGAGTCGGGAAAAAAATAAGCAAAGCCAACCAGGGTATCGTGGATGCTACAACGACCAACTCAAGCCAAGCAACTGATCAGCATCATACCAGCATCTCTGCAGAGGGGATGCATGTGTGTCAGTAATAAGACCTTTGATTTATACCATCCCAAAAGGAAGAAGCTTCTGTTAGATAATACGAAGAAATTCTTCACAATGAGGGTGGGGAGGCCCTGGCACAGGCTGCCCAGGGAAGCTGTGGCTGCCCCATCCCTGGAGGTGTTCAAGGCCAGGTTGGATAGAGCCTTGAGCAGCCTGGTCTAGTGGTGGGTGTACTTCCCCACGGCAAGGGGGTTGGAACTGGATGGGCTTTAAGGTCCCTTCCAACCCAAACCATTCCATGATTCTACGATTCCAGCCCACCATGGCATGGCTTAGCCTGACACTGCCAGCCCTGTGCCAGAGCAGAGCCCGTCGGCTGTTGGAGAGGTGCCCCAGGACCCCCATCTCCCCCCTTTGCAGGGGTCAGGTGCTGCAGGCACAGGTTCTTCTCCAACCAGAGCGTCAGGGACTCATCTCCAGGCTGGCCAAGGAAGCAGTTTTCCTAGTGCTGTTGGATGAGCAGCAGCCCGTGCTGCATGAAGCTTTCCCCTTTATTTAACCCAATTGCTCTCCAGCAGTTTCCCCCAAGCCCGTATGAGACAGCTCAACACTTCCCTTTCCAAACATCTTCTAGCAGGCATCACACAACTACCAGGTATTTTCACTTCAGGGCTCTCTGGTCTCCGTTCTCTGATTCAAGGCGCAATCATCCCTTTCAGAAATCTCTCATTTTCAGAAGGAAGGCAGCAGCACAACCTCCTTTCAAAAAGGACACTGAGTTCCTCAGGGCTTTTGCTTAATTACACCATTATGTACAGCATTTTCACAGCACCCTTGCAGTGGAAGCACAAGCGGGGGGCAAGGGGAGAATTTTCTGTCTATAAGAAGAACAATATTTAGCTCTGGAAAATACAGGAGGATTTCCTTATTTCCATCAGGCTCCTCTTCTTCCAGACCCTCCAGATGCTCAAATCTGAAGCTCCTTTTCAGCCTCTTTGGAAGCAATCCCTAAAGCACAATAAGTTGAAGGGACTTTCCATATCAGATGAGCATTCCTGCTGGATTTGTTTCTGTACTGCTACGAATCGCTCCCCAGCTCCACTGCAAGCTGTTAAAATGCCTTTCCCTCCTCAGCAATCATGTACGACATTTGCTAACCAGAATCCCCATTCCCAGAACACATTTGAGTATCCTCAGCATCCTCCAAGAGAGCCCAAATGTCCATCTCCAGGCTGAGGTAGCAACCCTGAAGGAGCAGGCAGTCACTAAAGCGCCGTTCTGGATTCACAGCTTCCTCCACCTTTCAAAACCTGTTTTTTATCCCTTAAAGTTTCCAAGCCATCTCCCTCCTCCTCTTTCCTCAGCAAAGTTGAAACCTGCTTTTAGTTCATAGGAAACATGAAATGTTCCCTGGGACACTGCACTGAGTACATCACCCGCCGAGGAAAAGGAGAAAAAGAGAAAAGGAAAGAAGATGCTGCTGCGACAGATGTTGAGATGTCAGCTCTCTGGGAGACGCTGCTGTGTTTTGATAAGAATATGCATTGAGTATTTCATTTAGAGGGCAATCCTAGGGCTTTATTTAGAAGCATATTGGCCAGACAGCTGTAATTTAGAATATACTGTATTCCCAACAGTTTCCAATTATAAACTCTTTCAGCTTTAACTTAGAGGAACCACGGCTCCTTCTGTTTTGGAAATCTAAACCCACCGTTTCTCCCCTTCATTCAACTATCGCATATCAAGAGCTTCTACCGTACAAACACAGACTTGCTTGAGAAATACAGTGTCCCTTGTGAGAAGCATGCTCATTGCTTTAACCACACGCCTGGTTTGCTCCACAAGCAAGTGGTTTACTGTTTTATTTGGGGGTGGGAAAGGCACAGAGCTGTCCTGCTCGTGAGCAGCCTCCTGCCCGCAGAGCCGGCTGTACAAATGGCTGCTCACCTTCCATCTCCTTTCTGCTGCAGCACTTCACCGACAAGAACGCCAGAGCTTGGGTGTAGATCCTGCCAAGGAGCCTCACGTGTTCAATGCTTCCCTGTTCTTTGACCTCACACCTATTTTTTTTAAGGATCAGAGTAATCACATGAAAATAATTGATCCTTCGCTGGAGGAGAATCAGTGTTTCCTGATGTTTTTCTCTCTCTCCCCACATCCTGAGCTCACCTATGAAATATTGTGGTCGTGGCTCTACGAGCAATTCCACTGCCATAAAATTTTTGCAAGGAACAGAACGAGCAGATGAACTCTCAAACACAAAGCTCTTGCCTTCATGCAAATGTCACTAGTTAAGGAGAGTGGAGAAATAAAGCAAGCATGATGTGTATTGGCTCTAGAGAGGTTGCTTTTCAGCAACTGCCATAAGGTGGCAGTGGGTCTTTAAGGCTACCTTACACCTTCCACACAAGCAGAATAGGAAATTATCACCCCAGTGGCTTTCCAGCATCTGAAACTGTTTAACTCAAATTTCCTCATCAAGGGAGCCAGACTATACATGAAAACTTGAGGCTGAAATCACCTCCACGCCAGAGTCCTAAAACGAGAAAAAGCCACCAAGATCAGTTCTGAAAAGCGTAAATGCAGCCCCCATGTGAGCCAAAGAAAATCAAACTCTTTTCCTTTTCGTGTACAATTACAATGACATTTATTTTACATCAACGCTTTTCTTTGTGCATTCAATCCAACTATAAACAAGCCAGTGTCCATTAAAGAGGAAGAGGAGCTCTGCCTGGCCAGCGAGCTGGGGCTCCAGCACACGTTCATGCAGGGACCACAAAAGCCACACCAGTAAGCAAGCTGATCATCACCTTAGCATAGGGCTGACACATCAAACAGGCTCAGAAAACGCTGTGGAAGCATTGGATACACAAAAAATGCAGGACCAGGCAATAAATAGGCAAGTTATTTTGGGCAATAAAGTGACTCACCATGCAGACTGACCCAACTGTGCGAGACCGTCACCGGGGACCGAGCAAGAATAAAGATCTGTTTGCTCCTCACCCCTGATCTCTGCTACGAAAAGCAGCCAGAGTTGCCCTGAAGAAAGAGCCCATCTACCCTATGCACGTAGCCTGAAGACATGCTCACAGAGGTTTCTGTTAACAGTTAAACACAGTAACTCTGCAATACCACAGTACTCACCAAGCCCTAAACCTCCTCCTATACCTTCACTTAAAGCCAGGCTCCAACCAGCCTGGATGCCCAATGTCACCTCCCACTGGAGACAGAGTCGGTGAGGGCTGAGGCTCGTGGCCAACGTCTCCCCTGCTCCACACAAAGTCAGACCTTCCCGACACCTCACTAATGCAAACATCGAGAGCCAACGTAAATGTTTTATTGGCACTTTATCATGCAGCTTGCTTGTACAACAACTGGAGTCAATCACCTCATGCAGCACAAGCCTGCTGGGGCTTACACATTGCTTGTAAAGAGCTGGCAACAACAGACCACATCCAAAAGCCCAACCTAGCATAACTCAGAGAGTCCCCTTCATTCCCCCAAACCCACTCGCCAACACGTTACAACCCCTGCAAGAAGCGCAGCAAATCTCTCAGCCAAAGGAATAAAAACATCTCTCTTCCCTCCTCTCCTTGCCAGTGTGGAGGACCTGATGTGGCAAGGTCTGTTTGCAAGCCTTGGAATGCAAAATAAGCCCCAAAGAAGGGAGTTTGAGTTTTAACATTCTTTCTCCCTCCCACAATCACGGATGGATCTAGATTTGAACTGCGCCCTGCAAGGCTCCCCATTAATAATAATTAGCGGCCAAGCCATGCAGCCCACGACTGCGACGCGATCACATGCCCTCCAAGATGAAGGCACAACCCAGCGAGTCCCCACGGCCCTGGCTGCCAGCCCCTGCCTGCTGTCACCGTGTCACCACCCTCACTAACACCACGCAGGTCCCTTCTTCCGAGAGCTTCGCCAGCCAGGGAAGGGCAGTATTTTAAAGCCCCTCCCGGCGGATCCGCAGGAAGCGGTGTGAAGCCATCTCGTGTCAGTGGTTAACTACGCTGCTTTTGAATCAATTCCAACAGTTTTTACTTCATCCGGTCTCCTCAATTCCCCAGCCCGGGGGCACAGGAGGGAAAAGGCCGGATTTGCCCTACCTCCATCCCATCTGCGAGGAGCTGCTGGGTCCTTCCAGATCCTGACTCCAGGCCTATCGCTCCTCCAGCCACAAATCCATCTCACTCTATGGGTGCAGCCTCCACCCCGGAGCATGCTCAGTACCGGCTGATCTTCAGCCATTTCAGAGCTTTAATGAAATGTAAGCATAAGGAAGTGTCATTAGCAAAAAAAAAAAAAAAAAAAAAGGGAGAAAAAAAGGTGCAGGATTCATCCCAATCCAGCCAACCTTTCTGTTTCCATCCTCTGTCAAGGAGGTGAAGCTCTCGCTGCGAGGATCGCAGGCGTTTTTAGGCAGCAAGCATCTCAGTTTAGAACAAAAGCAAGGAAAATCCTGTCTCAGGCAAGCCTTGTGAAAAAAAGGAGCATTTCCTAGTGATGCTCCAACCAGTGGATTTTTCACTCTGGGCCTTCCACAAATTACAAGATTTCCAAGAAATGCCATTAATATTATTTTTTTCCCCCCAATGGGTTCCAACAGAGGCTTTTCGCTCGCATGCAAATAGTGCTTCCCATCCATCTTAAAGCTAAACCTACCCCACTCAACCCTCTGTCACCTTGAGGATTATTTTAACTCCATCTGCAAGAAAGTGAAAAAGCAGGATGAGAGAGGGGGAAAAAAAGAGGCTACAGTATCACCCACTTCATGCTATGTTTTCCTAAAGACCTGAATTTTAAGAGAGATTTGTTTTACACCAGCCAGCCCTGAAATCACTCCATCTGCCTGTCTCCTCAATGCAATGAGAACATTTCAAAGAAAAATTAATAGAGGATTTTTTATTGTTTATCCTTTTCAGTTTTCCAAACAACAAAATATGCAAAGACACCCAGGGCTGAGGTCCATGGGGCATTCTCACTGCTGGTGCCCCCATTCTGCAAGCAATCTGCACATAGAGCTTGACTGTTCCTTAAAAACATGTATTTCTTCACAAATCCTTTGCGTATCCCCTACGGAACCCTACTCAAGAAAGCAGAATTGCTGCAGGAATAAAGCTTTGCAGGCCAAGGCAAGAACTGGCTACTGAATCCCAACAAAGTTCTAATGGATTCCCTATTCCTCGTGTTGGGCCCAAGCCAGAAACACCTCTGGTTGGTCCAATCCATGAATTGTGTGCGCTGCATGCACCAATATTGCTGCCATGTATACAGAGTGTCTGCTTCAATGCTGGTTTGGATTCTTCAAAGGAAGATGAAAAACAAAATGAAGTTACTTTATCAACACAGCATTTTGGAGAAAAACAGGGTGAGGATGAATGCCAAAACCCAGCGTTTCCCTGAAGCAAACTACAAGGTAATCACAAAAACACAAGGAGAACGCAGTGAGGAAAGTTAAAGTCAAGGTTTCCATCAGTCCACAGCACATTCATGTCAGACAGGCCACACAAACAGCTCCTAATGCTGTTCTCTCATCCCTTCCCAGGGAAACACAGCCCAGTGCTGACCATCAGGCTGCAGCTTTGGAGCAGATCATTTGGGACAGCATCCACATTTAACGTCTGCGCGCAGGCAGCCCCGCACGCCAAGTGCTGGCGAGCCGCATCTTTCTACAATATTTTTAGAGCACAAACCATTTGGTAAAGTGACCCAGGATAAATTGTAATAATTTGGCAGAGAGAGCGCGTGCTCTGCTGCCCTCAGACCTGGATTTCTCCCCAAGGCTTTGCCCGCAGCCCTGAGCGGTGCTGTTTGGCCCCGGGGACCGTCGTTAGGGCCCTGCTCTGCCCTGCTCCTCGCTGCACCTCACTGGGCAGCTCTAAGGCACCGCCCCGCGCTGTCATTAGGCACAGACTGACAAACCCAGCCGACAAATTCTATTCTCATCCTCTCCCTCGCCTTTAAATCGGAGGTAGTTTAAAAATACCCTTCAGAGCACCTCATCCCGAGGCAGGGCTGCTGGATGTAGCAGTGTTTGCATCCAGCACAGCTCGAGCATTGCAAGTTTGTTTCCTTGGAAACAAAGACCTATTTGCAAGCATTGCTTTCTTGCTTTTTTTAATGTTAATGAAGACATACCTGCAGCTCTTGCTGGTACAAAGGAATTAAATCTGATTCACTTATCAACGCGGTTCATAAGAGAATTATTAATCTATTTCAATAATGAACAACTGGCTTCCTGCACTACGGGAAAACCACAGTTCACCACTATTTAAAAATCCCTTTTTCCCTCAATAGGTACAGACTCAAGGCATGGAATTTATATTGTTTCCCTGGGGACAGGTAGGGAAAGAAAAGGAATGCCAGAGTCATTTGCTTACCCTAGGCTAGGCACACAGGTTCCAGGGGGAACAGCCTATGAGAGGATCCTGCCTTGCTCCTACCACACCGCTCCAGCAGATCCACCAACACGGATCAAACCAGACCTGCTTTCAACACCAACTGAGAAGGCAATAAAAAAGAAAACAATAACATCTTCTAGATATGTTTTGTCAGTTTTAAGCCCAACTTTTTCCCATGGAGGGCAAGCATTAGGGCTGAAGTGGGAAGCCAGCCTTTCCATGCAACCGTAACTCTTCTCCTAGAGCCTGCTCTCATCAAAGGTCCTCATGCTGAAGGCAGTAAATCCTATGGTGACGACACACAACCTCTCTGCGCAGGCAGCAAAGAGGAGGGAGGGCAAATAGTGTCAGAGCTGAGTTATCCCAAGCCTCATTTGCAAGGGCAGGAAGCATCCCCACGCCCCAGAGCCTTTCTTGGGAATTACAAGAGCTCAGCACCCTTCCACAACCTGTCAGATACAGCGTTAAAATGGACACACAAGAGAACAGCAGATACAATTATGGCTTCTTAAACATGCCCAGCCGGAGGCTGACTCAGCACAGAGTTCGTTTCCCAACATGCTTGGGCCGAGGTTGGGTTGCAGTCTCTGCTTGAGAAGATGACCTTCACATCCATGGGAGTGGAACCCAAACTCATCTTGTTCCCATTGCCATCACCACATCAGAAAAGCCAAAGGAGCTGTACAAACAGAAGCTGACAGCAAGAAAAGCCTCCTCCGTTCACACAAAGGACAAAGGCTTGCAATTCCATGCCTCCCTGGAGAATCCCAGTCATTGCTAAAGCCAGTGTCCAGCAGTGAAGGTGGTGTGACCTCTGGACACTTCGCACTTCGGAAAGCCAGGCCTTGGACTGCAACCCACCAGATCCTCCAAAGAAACTCAAAGCTTGCAAATAGGTTGAGAGCAGCCCTGTGGAGAAGGACTTGGGGGTGCTGGTGGATGAGAAGCTCAACGTGACCTGGCAACGTGCGCTCACAGCCCAGAATCCAACCATATCCTGGGCTGCAGCAATAGGTTGCCCAGAGCAGTGGTGGCTGCCCCATCCCTGGAGGTGTTGAAGACCAGGCTGGATGGGGCTTTGAGCACCCTGATCCAGTGAGAGATGTCCCTGCCCATGGCAGGGAGGGTGGAACTGGGGGGGCTTTAAGGTCCCTTCCAACGCAAACCATTCCATGACTGTGACTCTATGGAATTCCACCTCCCTGCCAGAGCGACCTTGCTCTCCTCTTGACCACGTCCACAGTGGGACCAATGCAGTCACATGTAGGGTGAACTGTAAACCAAAAGCACCAAAAACCAGCAAACCTTGCAAATACCCCATGAAACTGCCAGAGGGGCTTGAAAAAAATCATCTCTCTGTGGCACAGACTGCTCAAATGTGGCTGAAGAGCTTCCAACAGGACTAACACAGGTTTGCATTCCTGCTGCAATCAAGGAATCTTGGAAGCAAATCCCCCAGCCTACACTCTGCAATGGTGTGCACACCATAGAGAGTATAGTAAGTACTGTAACTACTTACTTTTAGCCCAAACAATGCCATGGTCTTAGGGAGTTTTGGACACCATGAATTTTGGAGGAAGAGCAAGGAAAATAATCTAGTGCTTCCTGATCAAAAGCAGAGTGTATCCTGAAGAAAGCACCTGAACACCACCATGTGGAAAAGAACCAGATAGATACACTGTGACTTGCTTAAATATGTTGCAACAATAAAAATCCATATAATTTTGTATAAAGCAATCTATAATAAGAGATGGGAACAGCAGGCAATATTGATGTCTCCATTCTACCAATAGGAAAACCAAAGCTTGGGGAATTAGCTGCCAAACCTTTCTGGAGCAATCCTTCACAAAGGTACAGAGCAGAGGAAGAGGATATGGGAGATGTAGATGGGAAGTCTTGCACTGCTGCTGCTTTACTGAGTCACCTCGGCCGGGCAGGGCAGGGCAGGAAAGAATGCATTGGGATGGCCTGTTTGGGATGGCTCCACTTTGAATCTCAGTGAGGTCTGGGCACTTTGCACTCCCTTGAAAAAAATCTCATCCTCCATTATTTAAAAACAACCAAAACCCCCCTAAAGGCATCAATGTACAAAGAAAACTGAGCAGGATTTTCTCCCTCTGTTTAATACACTGGGCTGACGGTTGGACTGGATGATCTTAGAGGTCTTTTCCAACCTTAATGACTCTGTGATTTTATATTTCTTGGGACTAAAATGTTTTGGGAGAGGACAAGACATTTTATCCAAAGCAATATTTATATTTAGCAAATTCATGATCACTACAGAGCTTTTTATGCCCATTGCCAAGTTTGGAAGCAGGAGGATGCCATGCGGGTGAACGTGTGTCAGCAGGACATGGTCCAGATTCCAGGCACATCTGAATCAACCAACAGGGGCAATAAATTTAGAAGCTGCTTAGAATTTTCTGTCAGGTAACTGGGCTGCAAGTCAAAGCCCCTGGGCCACGTGCAATGAGCTCCCTTACGGTTCATTATTTAATACAGATGTGTTACATACCTGGCAAATGCTAAAATGAAAATATTGAATGCAAACAAAAGCACATATGGAAATAGAGTGAAATTACACCACTTACTAAGAAATTTAACCATTGCTTCTCTTTCTCTTCCCCTCCAGCCCAGCAGTCACAGCAGCAACCTGCTCACAGGTAGCAAGGGAACAAAGAGCTGACGGCTGCCATGAGCTCCACGTTTGGCAGGAGCCTTCTGAACACAGATTCAAGTTTGGGATGATAGTCATGGGATTTATTTTCATGCCAATTTCATTACTCCATCCTATTTGCTTGGGTTCCCAGAGCTGGAATGCTAAAGGCTTGCTGAATTGGGGAGGACAAACGCAAGGATGCTACTTGGAGCTCAACTCTAGGACTGATAAGCTCCTTCTGATCACTTTCCACATGAAAGCTTTGTAATAGAAGCCCACAAATTTCAAATCAGGAGTCCCACGGTGATCTTGTGTGGCCAGCTCAGGGCTTTTCAAACCTGCTGAGAGTCTGTATGTCCTACAGATACTACAGCATGATGCATGCAGTCAGTATACTTGAGAATTAAGCAGCAGTTTCACATAAAAATTAAACCACTATTGCAAAAAGTGACTTCCCACAAATTCTCCCTCCTTTTTTCATCCTCCTGCATACAAAGCACATTTACTCACCTCACAAGGAGGCACAGGGCTTAATTTTGGTAACATTTTAAACAGAAGGACTCAAAATACAGCAAAACCCCTCACAAAATGCTGCAATAACATAAGCAGCTCTCAGAGAGCTGAACCAGAGCAGGGGGAAGGATGGGCATTGAAGCACATTTGCAGTTGAGCCTTACAGCCCCTCTCCTCCCTTGTGCTCTTGGCCACAGCAATCACAATCTGGTTTAGAGGCAAAGCAGGGCCAGGCAGGAACCTACTGGGGAGAAGTTTGCACACTGAAAAAAGACCATTTGTGCTATTTTTACTCTACAAGGAACAGGAAAGAGCTTCACCCTTCCAGTGACGGAGCCCAGACTCTCGCTCCCAGTGCTCGTCTCCTGAATGCCATTGTGCATCAAGAGCATCATGGACCCCTGGAATCTCCTCCTCTGCTCTCATGCAGCCTCATCCCAGAGGAAAGGCAGCAGAGAGGCTGGTTCTGGTTTGGGAATACTAGCAAAAATAAAATAAAATAAAAGCACACAGGAAATAGGGGGGAAAAATTCTGAGTATTTGTTTTCTGTAACAGGCAGCCGAACGCTGGCCTTCAGCTGCTTGATCGCTCTTGGGCTTCCATTAACCAAACTCCAAGAGCGCCAAAGGCAGCTGCGTTCCCTCAGGCAGTTTTGTAAGGCTTGGTAGCTGGGAGCTCTGGAGTTTCACATGAAACCTATAAATGGCTGGAAGATCCCTGTCACCAACTGCAAAGCCAGAACCAGAGCATCGCACCGAGGCAGCTCTCTCCCCTGCGCCTTTGATTAATGACTCCTGCTGCACGTGGGGAACTGAGTTTCAGCATTGTGTGCATGCACAAGCCAAGAGAAAACAGCCAGCTGGGCAGAGTATGGCCCTCCAAGAAAGATTTTGAGGATTACCTACTAGTCAGGGACAATCTGACAATACAGAGCCAGACTCCATCAGCAGAGGGAGAGTGATGCTCAGAATTACCACGGCACATTCGTTACGCCTCACACAGTCTGCGGGATGACTCTTCCCCAACGGGCAGGAGGCAAGCAAAGAGCTGCTGCATCATCTGGCAAATCTTGCTCTACTTTTTTATTGCCTCCTCAGCGAGTTCGGCTCTCGCGAGAGAGCGAGGTCAGAATGGGAGCTGCTGCATCACCTGGCAAAGCTGGGGAGGGGCTCAGGGAGCACAGGGACAGGACAAAAGGGAATGCTTTGAAGCTGAAAGAAGGGAGATTGAGACAAGATCTTAGGAAGAAATGTCTTCCTGTGAGTGTGGGGCGGCCCTGGCACAGGTTGCCCAGAGAAGTGATGGCTGCCCCATCCCTGGAGGTGTTCAAGGCCAAGTTGGATGGGGCTTTGAGCCCCCCGATCCAGTGGGAGGTGAACCCTGCTCATGGCAGAGGGTTGAAATTGGATGGACTCTGAGGTCCCTTCCAACGCAAACCATCCCATCATTCTGCAAAAGCACTTGGGAGCCACAGGCACAGGGTTTGCTTCTGACACCCATCTTCCAAAACAGTCGGAGCTGAAGCCTCCCCTGGCACACACCAGCCTGCTGGGAGCCCTGCCTGCCCAGAGCCCTGCCTGCCCATCCTGTCTCACCACTGCAGCTCTGCGAGTCCACGGTCCTTGGTAACATAGGCAACACAGAATTGTAGAATCATTAAGGGTGGAAAAGATCTCTAAGCTCATCCAATCCAACCATCAGCCCAGCCTCACTGTTTCTACTAGACCATGTCCAGAAGTGCCACCTCTACATGCTTTTTGAATCCCTCCAGGGATGGAGATGCCACCACAGCCCTGGGCAGCCTCTGCCAGGGCTTCACCACTCTCTCAAGGAAAATAATTTTTCCTGATTTCCAATCTCAGCCTCCCCTGGCACAACTTGAGGCCACTTCCTCTCATCCTTTCACTTGTTACTTGGGAGAAGGAGAAGAGCCCAGCATCTACCTCACCACAACCTCCTTTCAGGAGCTGCAGAGAGCAATGGGGTCTTCCCTCAGCCTCCTCTTCTCCTCACTAAACAGCCCCAGGTCCCTCAGCCATTCCCAGAACTCCTGTTCTCCAGCCCCTTCCCCAGCTCCGTTCCCCTCCTCTGGATGAGCACCAGCCCCTCAATGTCTTTCTTGGAGTGAGGGGCCCAAAGCTGAACCCTCAATCTGAGGACATATATCGGACACCCCTTTTTATACCACACTTGTAACTGCAGGTAACCCAGGCTTTACTGCTTAATCCAAACTCCCAGGGTTCAGGCTCACTCAAAGTGAGGAGCTGTAGGTGCAGAAGGTCTGGGCAAGGCAGTAGCCACAGTCACCCCGGGGAAGGCTTGACCTGCCCTGCACTGCTGACACGACATCGGGGAAGAGCGTGCCACAGCCTCTCCTGCGTATCACAGCCTTGGCCCTGCAAGCTTCAGAGCACTTCAGCCCAAGTTAGGAACATGTTTTAAGTTAAACTGCTTAAATAAACGAAGCACCTCCCTGAGGGTAATTTGGGTCTCTACAGTGAAGCTGACAAAGCCAAGAGAGGGACAACAGGATGAGTCACCTCAGACCTCCTCCCAGGGACCACGTTGGGGCTTGGCCCCTCCACGTGGTGCATTTCACACCCACAAACACCAGCCAAAAGAGGGGTTGATGCCCATTTCTCTTCAGACTCTGGGCCTTTGCCTCCCCTCCCCAGCATTCCCACTTGCTTTAGCACTGACATCCATTCCATTCTGCCTTATATTTTTACTTGCTTTCTTCCATTACGAATCATTAACCATCTCCATTTATCATCAATAGTTATTATTCTTTAAATTACAATAATAAAGGAAGTAGAACTGAAGCTTCAGGTTGTTTCTTTTTTAAAATCCAAACGATCCCATGGAAATGTCTGCATTTTTTATACTAAAGAGAAGAGAGAAAGGAAAACTAAAGCACGTTTGAATGTTGAGCCTACAAACCCTCTACACTGCCCTTCTTATGTCTGACAACAAAGAGGTGTGAATGCTATCAAGTCCCACACAGGGACAGGCAATGTGATCCTGCTCAGTACCACTTTCCAGCCAGGTGCTCATTTGAATACAGCACTGACTGTCACATGATTAAAAAGGTCATAAAACAAAAAGCTGCAGAAAAAACTGCTACCATACCCAAATACCCTCATTTTTAACCTCAAACAGTGACCAAGGCATCCACAGAGAACTCCCTTTGCAATCCATCAAGTTTAAAAGCAAAGAGTGCCCCCCACCCCATTAAAAACCCGCCCAGCAGTGACATTTTGGACACCCTCTACATCATGAACGTGTCCCCAGGCACCGGGGGCTACAAGCAGAGTTTCATGGCTCCCTTTGCCATCCGCTCCCACGTTCCCAGCTATGTTTAAAGCAGAGAAAAGGGGCCCTGCCTTACCGCGAGGAGAATAAAAAGTAATAATAAATCAATCCTCAACAAGACAAAGCGCCTTTGCAGGCCGTGGCCTTACCTGCTGGGAAGGGGGAGGCACGGAGGGAGCCCTCCTGGCAGCAGCACCCTTTGCAGAGCCCAGCTGGCAAACGTAGAGGCCCCACACTGCACGGGGGATAAAACAGCCGGGAGACAACCGACTGCTGGGCCTGCTGAGCCCCTTAGGTTTAGAAGTATTTTGTCTGAGGCAATGCTTAGGAAACCCAACAGGATTGAAGAATAAGCAGTAAAACCCTCTTAAGGAAAGCCTGGTGTGATGTGTACCTCTGCCTGGGCTGGGGTTTAAGATTCCCTCCAAGGATTTCGGAGCCCTATGCTGGGGGATCCACACACTCCACACCACGGGAGGTGGCGAAGAGCAGGCTCAAAGGGAGCAGCATCCTCCCAGCACGCCACTGCCCCATCCCAGCACACCATGGCTCCATCCAGGCACACTCCAAGAAGGACACCTCACTACAAGAACGACACTGAGGGGTTGGAGCGTGTACAGAGAACGAGAACGGAGTTGGGGAAGGGGCTGGAGAAGAAGTCTTATGAGAGGCAGCTGAGGGACCTGGGGTTGTTTAGGCTGGAGAAGAAGAGGCTGAGGGGAGGCCTCATCACTCTCTGCAGCTCATGGAAAGGAGGTTGTGGTGAGGTGGGTCCTGGGCTCTTCTCCCAGGTAACAGTCATAGGATGAAAGGAAATGCCTTCAAGTTGTATCAGGGGAGGGTCAGACTAGATATCAGGAAAAATTCCTTCACCAAAAGGGTTCTCAGGCACTGGCAGAGGAGGTGGGCCCAGGGAGGAGGTGGAGTCCCCATCTCTGGAGGGGTTTAAAAGATGGACAGATGAGCTGCTCAGGGATCTGATTTAGTAGCAAACGGGTACGTTTGGACTCAATGACCTCAAAGGTTATGTGATTCTATGATTCTGTCAACTGCAGCTCCATCCCATCATGGCCCTGCACTGGAAGGGGAAGCGAGGAGCCAGGATGCTGTGCTGTGCCCAGAGGCTGGCAGGGGGAAGGAAGCAAGTGGAGATGGTTTTTAAGCATTCTCAATCATTCCTTGGAATCAAATAAAAAAAAAATTACCCATAGAGCGATTAAAATGTGCAAACATTTTGCTTGGTGTTCCGACTGCCACATTTAATATTTCAAACATGCAGGCCAATATTGTTGCTTAATTTAACCGAACTGGATCCCAAATGCATTTCTAACAGATTAAAGCACAGAAATATCCACATGTTTTAACGAGGATTTGGCACAGCGTGCAGCCAAACAGATTTTAGCAATATTTTTGGACTATGAATTCTTCGAGAAGAAAAGCAAGGCCACTGGTAATGGATCTGCATTCCTCACGTTTCAAGGGTTTCTGGATTTAAAAGCAAATAGAAAAACCTAAATATTTAGTGCCTGCATAATTCAAGCAACATCTGGACAATTTTCTTTGCCTTGTAAAAGGTTTCAGCCGGCTTTGCAGCAGCTCAGTCCACGTTGCTCAGGCAGAATGGCTCCTTTTACATTCGCATGCTTCACTCCGGTTCTGCAGTTTCTATGCCAACGAGCATTTGTAACTCTTGAAAAAGCCCATTTGGAAGTGGGGGAGAAGATTTAAAATGTGATAAAGATTTTTCTTGTTGGGTGATTGGTTTTGGTGCTGGTTGTTGTTGTTCCCCCCAAATCTAAATCATCCATTCCTCATTTTTTTCGAAGCCTTGGATGCCTCAAAAAGGCCCTTAAGCATCATCTCAGCCATTCCAACTCTTCCACCTGCTTCAGACCACAGCAGTGACTCAGAGAGAGGGAAATTTGTTCAATATGATGTATGAAAATACGCACATACACACATGGACCGGCATAAATATATACATAGATTACTCCAGTTCTCTCTTCAGACAAAGAACCAATAGCAAACGCCTGTCGGTCTCTCTGCAGACAATGGCTCAGTGGGGAGAGCAACAAATGTGCTGTGCTGAGAAACCCTCAGACGTGCTGAAACCTTCTAGACGTCCCCAGCCCGACCTGCAGGCACGGGAACTCCCTGCAGGTCTACGTGTCCAGCTCCAGCTGCAGCACACGGGGCCTGCGCAAGCCCTCAGATCCCAAGGAAAAGTAAACAGAGAGGAGCAGCCACTACTCAGCTGTCACTCAGAATCCAGCAGTTTGATTTTTAACTGGATTTTTGGAAGCGATGCCTCCCTTTCTCCCCAGCTCTTGCAGATGGTTCCAATTTTATAGTTAGTGCTCGTGCTCAGCGCTGTGACGTTATAGGTGCACAGAGACAAAGAAAACCACAACCATGGAACAGCAAAAATAACTCATTCAAAGCAAACAATACTACCAAAAATGAGAGAAAAAAGAGATATATTTTTACACAGACACAGCCTACAAGACAACATGGCCACTGTGAATTCCTCTCACACCTGGATTTCACACATGGGACCTAGCAATGCCTTTAGAGCTACCAGCTCAGGAACACCAGCTCATCACGAAGGGGCCCAGCAGAAGAACCAGCCGGGCCAGGCTGCTTCACAGCAAGGACAGCAGAAACAAGCTGTTCCCATCAAAAGCCAGGAGAATGAGAGTGTTTCATGGAGGTGCTGCTCACCAGGAGGAGCTGCACAGGCAGCACTCACCATCGCCTGCTGTCTGATCATCTTCTGGGCTGTGAGCTTCGGAGGACGAAAGCCCAGAACACCCAGTGATGCTGTCAGCACTAAACACTCATTTACAGGCTCGTTGCTAACGATGGAGATCTATTAGGCCCTTAATCCCCTTCCCATGCACAGGTAATACATAACCTCATGTGCTTGGAGAGGAGAAGGCAAGGCTGAGGATACTGTGCAATAATCAATCCTAATCACAAGATTAAGAGGAAATACTCTCGAGGACCCGAACATGATCAACTTCTCTTACTTCAGCCAGGTGGGGGATACAGAGAAGGGAAGACTGGACACCCTTGGCCACAGCAAAACGTTTAACACGCTGCCATTCTGGCAGGGCACCGGGTCCTTCCCTCCCTGCACAACCATGGACGGTGCAGTGCATCAGACAAGGGATTTCATCAGCAACCCGGGATTTGTTTTTGCAAGCAGGGATCAGGATGAGATCCAGGAAGGGCAAAAAAACCCTCGGGGAACAGGAGACAAAACGACAAGATTATCAGTATCATTATGGGGACTGAAAAAACCCTTAATTTTTAAAAGCAGCATGGTCTCCCAGGCCAGTCACTGCCCCCAGCTAACACAGTCAGTGCTGCAAAGAGCCATCAAAAGATCAGGAGAAAAGGCTGCATCTATAAAACTCTTCTCATTTGAAAAAGGCCTACAGGTCCCTGCCTGGCACATGAAATGCCTGGAGCATGAGCCTCACAAGACACAGCCATTACACCCCGCCCTTCCAGTCAGAAGGGGCCAGAGCCCTGCTCCAGCCCAGCTCCCATCCTCTCCTGTTCCTTGCCATGATTTCACAACCTTTGCCATTTCAAAAGCCTTTCTGGCAACCACGCCAGCAAGCACAGAGCTATTTCACACAAGACTGCGTGACTGATAAATTCAGGCTTCTCCCTCCGCATCACGCAGCCACGGCTCACGCTGCCTACGGA
Organism: Dromococcyx pavoninus; assembly: GCA_033558185.1. Classification (NCBI taxonomy): domain Eukaryota; kingdom Metazoa; phylum Chordata; class Aves; order Cuculiformes; family Neomorphidae; genus Dromococcyx; species Dromococcyx pavoninus. The sequence continues at coordinate 31,258 of JAUMJL010001284.1, read as the reverse complement.
TCGGGACCATAAATGCTGTGAATCTGAGTGTTTTCACCTACTTCAGTGAACATTTGCACTGGCTGGAAATACAGCTCCATCTGTGGGTTAAGGGATTAAGCCTCAAATACCGAAACCAAAGGCAGCTGTCGACAGATGGGAGGTGGCCACCTGAGTGTTCTCTGTCTGGGATAACTTCAGTCTATGCTGTAGGCACAACAAGCCAAGCAATGGACAGCAACAACAATCTATATCAGCTTCAGAACAAGCAGAATTGCTGGGTTTGTGCTGCAGCCTACACCTCCACCCCCGAAACTCCTGAACAGGGAGGACAAAGAGATCTATGAAGAATAGGGAGAAAGACCTGAAATCCAAGTCTGTCAGGAGTTGAGTTAATGAAATCCCCTGCCAGGTTTATGATGTTCAAGCGAAAACAAAAGATTGTTGCACACACAGCATAGTGGGTGCAACCTGAGAGGACACTCACACACTTGGTTTTATGTTCCCTAAGCAGGAGAGGGGCTCCCACCCTTCCTGTGCCAAGGGATGCTGGGGTGATGAACCCCAGTCTCACCTGGGTACGCAGTTTTCTGGAGTTTAGTGGTGTTGAGATACCTCCATTGTTCTTCTGCTTGAGATGGCAGCACAAAACTGGCTGTAAATGCAACAGATGATCACACGTGCCCTTCAGCTAATGGAAATACCTGAGGGCCACACACCCTTGGTGCCGAGCCTTCTCGCAGTGGGGCCCTTATGGGATTACTGCAGTGGTCAAGTAAGACAAATTACTGTTAGCAGGACTAAGGGTTACAGAAAGATCATGAAAATGAATTAACTCCCTCCCTTATCTCTGCCATGAAGGATTACACTCTGCTCCTTCGGAGCAATTTCACGTGAGGGAAGGGGAAAACATACAACAGACATGAGGAAATGATTGCCACGTGGTTTCTTGTGTTGAAACACAGCACTGAAACTACCACCAATGCCTCCGGCCATGCTGGGAGATGAGGAACGAGCCAGGGATGCATCCGGGGCTGGTGCCGGCACCTTTTCCCTGGATACAGTGGAGAGGAACTCCACCTCCACTGTCCCTGTGCCCAGGAGCCCACACCTGGATGTGCAGCACTTAGAGGGGTGTGAATGACCAGGCAGCAAACCCTGTGGTTACGCAAGAATCTTGTGTTTAACACCCTGTGACTTTGCCCACCCTCAGCGTAATCCCCACTGCAATCACAGCCATCCCCAGGCTCCAGGATTTTATGTTTCTCAAAGCTTGTCGGGATAAAACTGGGAAGTGAAGGGCAGATTCACTACACCCCTGGCACTTGGCTGGGTCTGGAGCTGGGCCACGGCTGTCACACCACCTTGGCCAGCCTGCCCAGCCCTTGTTAGCTGATAAAATATGGAACTCCCTCAGTCACCGCACCCCCAAAAGCTCTAATTTAGCTCTCAGATTCATCACTGAATATTGCATCACTGCTGGGCCTTTTAAGGAAGCACTCGGGCATTTTCCCAAATTAATCAGGTTCCTTTTTTTTTCAGCCAGCCCAAGTTAAAAATAACCAAGAGCCAAGGAGGTGCTAATGAAAAGCCCTTGCGGGGACACCTGTACAGAACAAGGTCCTTGCCCATCGCCAGGCACTGAACTGCAGCAAAGCCACCTTCCTGGCCAACAACCACAACGAAGCCCAAGGACAATGCTCCCCATTAATGCCGGATAATTTCAGGGCTTCAATGGCAGGCAGTCCATATTGCTAGCAAAATCCTCCCTAAGACTCACACTATCTGCCACCGCAGGCCTGACCTCGCTCTCACATGCAGAAGAAAAATAAACCCTCATAATCCAACGGAACGCAGAGCAAATAGCGCTCGCTGGGACTCCTTGAGTCCCACCCTGTTAAATACAAACACGCTCCTACAGTAGCTCAATGATTTTAAACACTCACCATCTCTTCATTTCAGGTTTTAAGCACTTTGCCTGGCAACTGTCTGAAGGGCAAATCATTATGGAAATAGGAAGACAATTAATTTTCCTTTATTCTGGAAGGGAGGATTATCGGAATAAATAAAATAATCAGCTTAGACAAGAGCAGAATTCACAACTGCTGAAAAACAGAGGACTTTTTTCATTTTTCTTTCCAAAGAGAAGATTTTTTTTGGATGGACTTTGCAAGGCAAGTGCAGAAGTTTTGGAGTTAAATAACCTTAGACTGCTGTCTCACCGATAACTCCCCATATGCCATCAACAGGAGGAAGGCTGTCACTTCAGCCAATTTTTTATTTATTTAATATAATGACTTAGAACATCCAAAAAAAGATCCAAAGGCTCCTTCCCAACCTCACTCTGCACAGAGGTAAGTCTGAAGCAGCCCCAGGCTGGACACAGCCCTTCCAAGTGGGAAAAGTGTCAAGGGAGGAGGAGCAGCCACAGCACTGGGCACTGACAACATCAGGTCACCACTTTTAGGGTCCTCTGCCCGTCCAAGCCTCTGCCCCCAGTAAATCCCTATCGAGACTGTGGAGATTAATGAATTTATCTGGATTCCAAGCACCGTAGAAGATATTTGAACCAGTCTCAAACTCAAGCAAAGGAAGGTTATATGCTAATGGCTGCTGATGAATGCAAAGGAGAGAGCGACTGTCTCATTGATGCCGCTACCTGACGCCTGCTGTAGCTCCAGCTGCTCAGCATCACGATTAATATGGCTAAGGGAGTATCTGACACAGGGCAACATGCATTTATACCTACACACATGAATTCAGTTAAAGGTAAGGCATTTAACTCCCAAAGCCCAGCAGGAGAAGTGAACAAGAGGAAAAGGAGAGCCCTCAAGTTCATCTTAGCAATGACGAAGTCACGATTTACTGAGAAAATGTGGGGATATCGTGGGAAGAACTGCACAATTGTTTCTGAAGGACTCCTCTAATAGGCAGCATGAGCTATAAAAATAGTGTGGAGACTGCAGTTCAAGGTTTCTACAGCCTGGAAGAAGAAACAGAGATAACTGATGGAGGCACAGATTCCCAGGAACACTAAGGACTATAAAAGGACTGAGAAATCAAATTGATGATCTGGAAAATAAGATGGGATTAAGAATGATCATGTTAGTGGGAGCAGAAGCGGGAGAAAGCAGACTTGTAGTTGGCAGTGGATTATTCAGGAGGTTAGGGATGAATACCTTCCAATGTCTGTACCGTGTCCCGGTGAGCCTTGTCCCCGGACAGGCCGGTTACGCAGCGCCCCGCACCCCTCCCGGCACGGAGCACCAAGGAGCCCACGTGTTTAAGCCAGCTCATAAATCTGAGCCTGGCTCCAGGATCCGGCACCGTCTCCCTCCACCGCTGTGACACCAGAGGGAAATGCACGGATTAAAGCTGCTCCATTTGCTCTCTCCAGCAGTGGCTCTACCAGTGCCAGGTGCTCGGGCACAGCCAGGTCCCAGCAGCTGGAGGAGGCTTCCCTAGAAAGAGCTCCCACACCTACCGGCCCCCCTGTCCTTCCCGCACGGAACAGCCATGTTTCCTCTTTGCCTCTCTAGCTGCAAATCACTGTGGCAGCAAGTAGGTCAGGGACTGGACGGCGCTTGGAGAATCACCTGCACTTCAGTTCCTCCTCTTGTGGGCTTTTCTTTTTAATTTGTCTCTTTAGGAGCCACCAAGTCACTTCACCAGAGCCTTCAACACCATCGTCCTCCAGCACAGCCCCATCCAGCCATTCCTGCCAGTCCTCTCCTCCGCCTGCCATGCTCCCAGCCCTGCCTCCTGCGTTTCTGCTCCCTCCCTGCTCCGTTTAATTCCATCTTTCCCCTGCAGGAGGATGCAGGTCTTTAAAGCAGGATTTTTCTTCCATCTTTCCTTTTCCCACAGACTAGACTTTTCCAAGCACAACACACTGCACTGCATGGCTTCTCTAACACTGAGAAGCCCAAACGTGCGTCCTCCACGCTGATCAATTCATTAAGCCTCATCCACCACGGGAATGTAGTTACTCTACTAATTACACAGCCAGGTTAAAAATGCAGCTCCTTCCTCCATGCCCGTCACTTCACTCATTAATCCTCAGGGAGAAGGGGGGTTGGGAGTCCCCTCTTGCCATACGCTGCCTTCAGGCTTGCTCTGGTCCCCTCTCAAAGCCTCCCTGGAACGCAGGGCTCCCATGGGCTCTCCTGGGTCGGAGATGCCATCAGGTCCTTCCCTGCATCACCCAGGACATGCAGAAAACCTGGCAGCCTGACAGGAGGGCTTAGGCAGATGGTGAGTGCTTCTAAAGGGCACGAAGCAAGGCAAGAAGCTCGTTGGGGCTGTTAAGGAGGCTGAATGCAGCCATGAGCTGGATTTTCAAATGGCCAGGAAGATAAAACTCTTCCTCTAGATGAGTTTCTTAAGGACATGGTTTAGTAAAGGGACAGGTACGGTTGGACTTGATGCTCTGAAAGGTCTTTTCCAACCAGATGATTCTATGATTCCATGATAAAGTGAATCCTGGTAAGACATGAAGGAGAGAGCTTCACAATGGAGACAGGATTCATCACAGCAAATAACTACAAAGGCTTACATCAGAATGTCTGTTCCTGAAGTCCTTAGCAATAGGCTAAAGGTTGGCTGAAGCCATTAGAAGGGAGAGAAGCAAAGACTCCCAGCTCTGAAGTGGTCATTAGCTGACAATTAAACACTGGGACATCAGTGCAAGACACTGCCCAGCAGAGTAACTTTTCCCTCCCCTGCCTGCCAGGGCTGCGTGCAGCTCCTCTGGATACACCTGCAAGAGTCAGTTCCATTCTGTTTTTTCATTTCAGATGCCTTGGCTGCTGCAGCACCAGAGAGGGGAGCAAGTCTCCGGTCTGGGTTTCAGTTCCTCCGCTCAACAAAGCTGTGCTGATGGGGAAAGAGACAAAGCTGGCCACACAGGCAGAAGTTTTCAGAGAAATCTAGAGAGGAGAGCCTCCAAATTTAGACAACAAACCCTCCTGAAAAGCCTGTTACCCTTCTCAGTAAAAGCACCTAGGAGTCCCCTGCACTGCCTTCCCCTCACAGCCCACAGGACACACGAGTTCAACACCCAGGGTAAGGTTTTTGAGGGGATGACACCTCTGCTCTCCCCAGATGCCCCAGTCTGGGCCCTGGCTGCTGCCTCCCCCTCGGACAGCCTCGTTCCCTGCAGGCTGCTGAGGCTCACAGCAGGCTCTGTGCCCATTTCAGCAGGCCGTGAGCTGCCCAGGTTGGAACACCAACCTTCGCTCGGTCTGGCCCAGCAGGGATCTGCAGGGCTCCTGTGGCAGAGCCCAAGAACACATCCACAAACTTTAACCCCAAAAAATTAAATTTGGAGGTAGCTTTTTTTTTTCCTTTCAGACTTATCCATTCTAAGATGAGTTCTCTCAGCAGAGAAGAGCTGCCCTAAGCAGGAGGGAAGCAGCTGTGGGCTGAGGTGCTCGCAACAGCTGCTCTGATCTGGAGGCAAAACATCTCCAGGCCACCAAAGCCTTGGTAAGGTTGAAGCATGGTGCTCTGTGCTAGGGGCTCTCCCCAGCCAATGAAAATAGCTCGTTTTCCCTGTTTTACTGTAAAACGAAAACAGCAGAAGGGCTTTACTGGTTGGTTCCAAGCCAAAAGCCACCGCCCTAAGGACACAGCATCACCTTTGTCCTCTTGCTGAACCTTCCCCCCCGCCCCGTGTGCTGGTGCCAGAGATGCCCACCTGGTACTAGAGACTGAAGGGAAAACTTTAGAGCTGGTCCAAACTATTTTAGGGATGAACTTGATTACTTTTCCTGGTGAGATTGCAATAAAGAATGAGATGACAGAACCAGGCTCCCTAAAATCACCCATTGCAAAAGGGAAAGGCAGTGACTATCTGTGCTGTGGGAGAGTCAGGGACAAGCCCCTCGTGTCAGCATAGGGACCAGTCCTGGTGCCATGGGACCTTGGGTCCAGTACTGGCAAAGCAGCCCCCACCTGCACACTTGAGGTTAACGATGGATTTCTGTTACACCCTGATCAGAAATAAATTTTAAGGTTTATTTTCACTTCCTTGCTTTCAACTTTGCTTTTCAGAAAACTATTTCCCAGCCCTTCAACCAGATGCGCTTTCAGCAGAACTGGATCCTTTTCCTCTGAACTGAAACCCCTTGTCATGGTGACGGACACATCGCTGGCATGGGATAAAAATCCGCAATAGAAAGCACTTGTCCACCACTGAGAAACACGAAAGAGTGCTGGATTCCAACCACACCACAGCCCTCCAAGGTGGCCAGTCTTTGTTCTCACCATTTCCAAATCAGGAGTCTGCAAACAACGTCCCTCCCCATATTCATTTAGATTGCTGTATCTCCATCATTGTCCTTACACCCGTCAAAACGAAGATATAATTAACCCATCCTCAATAGAAATTACAATGATTTTGAAACAGCAAGAAACAATCTATTTGCATTTGGGAGCTAATTATCCCCCCTACGCACACAGCCACCAATGTTCCCTAAACCCATCCCCAGAACAGACAGTTCGTGCCAGCCAGAGTTCCTGGGAAGGAGGGGAAAAGGAGGGACTGAGCGAAAAACCTCAATAGTTGGGTGGCAAAATTTTCTTCAAAGGTGCAGCATCTCGAGCTGAGCCGAATCTGTAACAGAACTCTGAACTCATCGCACAGTGTTAGCATCCACCTGTGCTTCCCATGGAAGCTGACAGCTACCACAGGGCAGGGCCAGTGGGAACCACTGACACTTGCAAAATTATCTTATTATTGCCTTCTCCACACCAATCCAAGGAATCCCAAAGCCATTTTCCAAAACACAATACCACAAACAGATCCTGCTGTTGGACATACATTTAACACCAGGATTACAGTCACAGCCATGCAACACATATTTTCAGTGGCCCAGGCAGAGCAACATCTGTTATTGTTCCCTCCTGGAAGGAGGAAGGGTGTGCCCTTCTTCCACACATCCTCCCGGAGACCTGCTGAGGAGCCATCTCTAACAACTCCAGCTCAAGGGGAGCGATTGATCCCACTGAGGGACATCACACTCCAAACGACACCCTTCCCACCCCCCCAAGTCAGGCAGGTGCTGCTGACAGTTCAACCTCCATCACCTCATCCGTTCCCAAGGATCAGGTAGATGTTGCTAAGAGGCAAAGAGGCAAGCTGTGGTGCGAGCACTGCCTCTCCCTGCGCTGAAGCAGCCTGAGAAAAACCAAGCCAGCCCGGTATTCCTGCTGGGAGCCCCCAGGTTGGCCTCCATTGCTTGTGCTGCAAATATTCAGAGCCAGAAAGCATGGAGGGCAGCAAACCACATTCTCCTGCACCCACGCTTTCTGGAGGCGAGGAGATAAAACACTGTTCAGTCACCAGGAACTAAGAGAGGTTGCCCTTGCTCCAGGATGCACCCACAAAGCAGCGACTGGGAAGGAAGAGCTCGGTTTCACCTTGACGCAACCCGTGTGCCTGCAACACTTACCTTGCTGGCAAGGCATTCTCTCCTCAACACGCGAGAAGTGATCATCCTTGAAAGCAAAGCCAAAATATCTCAAAGGTTATATTTTTTACCCCATCTAACACAGGTTTACAGCTCCTCAGGCCTGGGGAGGAGGGGGACCAAAATGAAAAATCAACTATTATCCTGTAGGCAATCAAAACTAATCCCTTTATGCATTTTCTTCCCAACAGAAGCATGATCTATCAAGTCCCACTGGGATCTGATCGTAACTACTCAGGACGAGGTGTTTTCAGCTCCCTTCTGCCAACACAGCTCAACGTGCAGCAGGCCTCACCTCATACAATCATTTAACTCAACACGAAGTCGCCCTGGTGCTCCACCCCAGCTCTAGAAAGTCAGCCCATGCCTCAGTACAGCCTTGCATGGAAAAAGGATTACTTTGGCCTGGAGGAGAAAAAAGAAACCACAACATGAAGGTCACCCATAAAATCATTATACAGATCCCTCTTCCCCAGCTCTTAGAGAAAAACCTTTATCAAACCCTCAACCTTAAAGTAGAAACACAAAAAGATAGGTACATTAATCCCATATACCTCCGTCAATTTTTTTCCTCGTGTCTTTAGAGCAGTTGTTTACTGCAGCCAACTGCAGAGAAATTACAGTAGCTTAACTCTCCAACTCCCTCTAAAGGATTAATCTTCCAGTGAGCATGCTCACGCGAGATCTTTTTTCAGCAGTTGCATCCATTTCATGAAATGAGGGCTGCTGCAGGCATGAGGAAATGGCATTTCAGGGCTACAGGCAAAGTTACACAGCCCCCAGAAGAGGGGCTAATTCCTTGCTGGAGCTCCAGCAAGGATCCCTGCCCAACCCTCTACCTCCATCCAGGGTAAAGGATCTCACGTCAACGTCAACGTGCCCTGCAGGAAGAGGGGGGGCCGGTGGTTTCCTGCGACACCCGTTTGAAATGTCTGATCTTGGCTTTTCTCTACAAGCTGGTGGACACTTCATCCACTGAATCTTAAGCCAAAAATAGCTTCTCACCGGCAGATTTTTCTTTTGTATGACTTGTTGGCTCATCTTTGCTTTGAAAAAATCAGGAAGATCATTTGGGGGGTGGGGGGAGGGGGAACATTCCAATAAAAAGGAACAGCTTTAAAAATCAGGTTCTCAACTCCGCAGCACAGTAGATAACAGATCCTGAGACACTTTTAACTCCCCAGATTAAGAACCCATGCAAATGAGGATTTGCTAAGAGACAACAAATCCAGCATCCAAACAAGGCTGTTTGAGTAATCTCGTCCATTCTCTCCTTGTCCACTGCAGATTAAACTGCTCTGTTTGAGGTGTTTCTCCCTCAACCACCTTGAACCAGAGCTTTCCTGGTGAAAACAAACCTCCAAAATTAAGAACAAATATTTGCATTTTAGAAAAAGAGTCTTCTATTTTCATCTTCCCATGTTCCCAGGACACTGCTCCCCTTCCCACTGATCTATTCCATGTCCTGTTTAATTGCTCACTGTAGCTGATGGAGCTCCGAGCCTTCCCCTCCCCCAGGAAAGGCTCTGATTTCAAGATCCAAGCCCCGCTGGAGCCCAGGACACGGAGACCCGGCTGCAGCCCCCAGACACTGGGGAAAACCAGAGTGGGCTCCAGCCCAGGTGTGAGATGGCTTCACAAATCCTATTCCCAAACCTCACTCCAACCATTCCAAAGATCTAAACATTTAGTTTTTAAAACCAAAATGTCTTGAATGCTGTTGAGTGCCATGAAGTCCCTTTAATGTTTTAAGCCCTCCAGTGAATCCACAAAAGAGGCACCTTGTCAGGATAGTGTTAAAGAAGGGCTATGTCTGCTTTTAAAATGAACGCTCACCATAGCGACAGCTCCGTAAGGAATGATAAAACACGTATGGTGACAGTGGAGATTCTGTTCTGTTGTCACCTAAATAGAATCACCCACAGAAAGAAAATCTCTGCTACCATGCATTAAAATAGACACTTTGTTTTATTTATAAAGCATCCAAACTGGTTGGTTTGGATGTGTCACGGCTCACCCACCCCTCCCAGCTCTGCCCTGCACTCATCCCGCCCGCACTTCCCGCTGAGCTCAGGTGGTGCTGAGCCTGCTCCTCATTCTTGGAGGACAGTTTGGAGCCAGGGTGGGATCTGTCCCTGAAAATCCCTGCAAAGAAAAATCCCAGGCTTTAAAGCAATTCTCGATGCAGGAAGATCATGTCCTGCACTTCCTCCTCCGCTGCAGGATTACAGCCAGACATGAAGGTGGGATATCAGATATGGAGTTATCCTGACCTGTCATTCCCAATTTGGAAACCAGTCATACTCCCTGCGAGTTCAGACTTTGAAGATTGACTGCTATTGATTCTTCTTCAAGCCAGCAGTCCAAGCTGGCAATCAGTCAATAATAAGCAATTACTCGACAGTCTCTTATCTCCAGATGCCAGCCCAGACAGCTCGGTTCAGAGAGGCAGCAGGTCAATAAATCAAAGCTGTGCTCAAATTTTAAAATATCATCATTTAAAAACCCACCCAGCCTTCAACCTGGTTGAAAAAGCATCCAGGACAGAGAGATCCCTGCAGAATGTGCCTATTACTAATTCACCCAACAGGAGAGAGTACCTGATGTGAGATCCACCCCTGGCACTCCTCAGTTGTAAGGAGCAGCGTGACAGCTGCAGCTGGATGAAGAGGATGAGAGAGAGAGGAAGCAAAATCCTTCTCTTTCAAACAGTTACTTGTGGGGAAGCAGCAAGCCCCAACATGAGAAGGATATGGAACTGTTGAAGCAGGTCCAGAGGAGGCCACAAAGATGAGACACTGGCACAGGTTGTCCAGGGAAGTTGTGCCTGCCCCATCCCTGTTCAAGGCCAGGCTGGATGGGGCTTTGAGCCCCCTGATCCAGTGGGAGGTGTCCCTGCCCATGGCAGGGGGTTGGAACTGGATGGGCTTTGAGGTCCCTTCAAATCCAAACACTCCACGATTCTATGACTCGCCCTGCTCCTCACTGGCTCACTCTGACCCACCTCTCTCTTCCCTGGGAGCCTCAGAGGTGCCAGCAGAAGCGAGTGACATCAAACGGATGGCACCTTCCCAAATTCCCTGGCTGTGACCTCCATGCCCTGGGTATGCAACTACTTATTCCATCCTAGGAAATGCACTGCTGTGCTCCTTCCTGGACTAAACTTCATACAAGCGTGAGTCAAAGACTCCTCTTGTGCATCTCAGTGCAATCCAGAGGTGATGCTGTCACCTCCAGTGGGGCCAACGCAGTGCAACAGAGAATTGGCCTTGCTGAAAACTCACGTAGGCATTTTATGCTCTCAGTGCAGACTCACTTCAAGAACTCATTTGTATGAAAAGAGCTAAGAATTGCCAACATAATTTGCAGGAGACCACGTGGCTGGAATGCAACACCAGTGCAATGGCAACTTCTGTCTTGTACTGCAGAACCTACAGACTCTGGTACCTTCACTGTCGATCCATGGGTTCTCACGTAAGTCATGAAGGCAGCCTGAAAGTACCACAAGAACAGAGTAATACTTAATAAATAACCCTGCTGCTGCTACCAGGGGAGGTGGGTGGCCTACAAGATGTCGTATCGTCCACGTCAAGTGTTACCACTGGCACAGGAGGAGGAAACAAGGTACCAACAAGCTGCACAGCACAGTAAATCCAAGATACTTGGAGCCTGTGAAGCCTTTAGCTCATGCTGCAGAAGTGTCCCAGGTTCATGGAGATTGGGGTACATCCACCCCACGATGCAGTGTGTTCATCACCCCACCTAGGCAGGCTGCCAGGGGTCTTACAACATCAAACATGTAAGAGAAGGCGGCAGCATGACTTGGGAATGTCCTGCCAGCAGCTCCCAAAGAACAGAGCATGGGGGCTTCTTGCTTTGTTTTACATGACCACTGCTTCTGGGGAGGAAAATGTTCGTATGATGATGACCAATTCTTGCAGATTGAGCATCTTCGATCACATTAGATGGAAAAAAACAAGATTTTGACCCACTGGCAGTAGGAGCAGCCCCTTGACTTGCTCTTCCCCAGAGAAGAACAATGAGGCTGGTGAAGGGGCTGGAGAACAAGTCCTACAAGGAGAGGCTGAGGTAACTGGAGTTGTTTAGCTTAGAGAAGAGGAGGCTGAGGGGAGACCTCAGCACTGTCCACAACTGCCTGACAGGAGGTTGTGGTGAGGTGGGTGTTGGTCTCTTCTCCCAGGAGGTAGAACAAGAAGAAATAGCCTCAAGTTGGGTCAGGGGAGGGTCAGATTAGACATCACAAAAAATGTCTTCAATGAAAGGGTTCTCAGACACTGGCAGAAGCTGCCCAGGGAGGGGGTTAAGTTGCCATCCCTGGAGGTGTTTAAAAGGCGGGGAGATGAGTTTCTTAGGGACGTGGTTTAGTAAGGTGACAGGTACAGTTGGACTTGATGATCTCAAAGGTCTCAAAACCATGATTCTATGATTCTTCACCCTCTATTTGCCACAAAATGCAGGGATCTGAGGACATGGTCTATATGTCCTCAGTTGTCAACATCATTCAGAGGTCCAGGAGGGAAGGTCGGGTGAAAGGCAGCAGATAAGGAACTACTTCAATTGTATTCTCCATCTGGGTCAGAATTCTTGTGGAGGAGCCAACTACACCTCTATCTTCACACAGTGCAATTGGTTCTTTGTTGCATCGGGGGCTGGTATGGCAGGAAGCTGTAGGAATGTATGCCCAGCATCTGAACAGGATTCCTCCCCTCCTTACCCACCAAGCATCTACAGGTGGCTTTTACACCATCAGCCCAGCCTGCAACATCATGGTAAGACATGGGAGAGCACTCCAGAGAAAAAGCAAGTGTTAACATATGGTAACGATCACTATCATCATTTATAGCCCAGCCTCAGAACGCCAGCCCAGCTGACAGGATCCCACAGCCTGCGCCGCAGAGCGACCGTGGGCACCTCAGTTTTGCACCCTACCAGAATGATTTTCACACCATACCTGCATTTTTTATGGTATAAAACACAGTGCCCTTTTCTCTCCCCCTCCAAACACACAGATAACGTCCACACTGAAAGGACAGGCTTGAAAGAGGAGCCTACAAAACTGCTGGCCATTGGAATGGTTCTTGGTTTCCACACAAAGGAACAAAGTGCCTGGCTTCGATGGGCACACGGCCTCAGCCCAACCCACGCTGTCACACTCTGCAAAAGGAAAATCATACAGCAACGTGACAAATCATGAATGCAGCAGGAAGAGAAGGCTACTGCCCATCTCTTGCGATGAAAACAACGCCAGCTGCAACACGACAAGATATCACAACCTGCCACGAGAAACAGAATCATGGAATGCTCTGGGTCAGAAGGGACCTTAAAGCCCATCCAGTTCCACCCCTCTGCCACGGGCAAGGACAGCTCCCACTGGATCAGGGGGCTCAAAGCCCCATCCAACCTGGCCTTGAACACCTCCAGGAAGGGGGCAGCCATGACTTCTCTTCATTCATCCTTCCCAAATCAAGACCCAACCATGTCACACAAAAGCTGGTGATCATCTGTTGTGCTCCACTTCCTTCTCTTAAACCACAGCATTGTGTTAGCACCAGGATCCTGCTGCCTCGAGTTGAAAAGTGTTGCTAGAGCAACAAATGCTAGAAACTAGAGCAGAGAACAAAAGGGCTCCACAGCCTCACTGTGGATGTTATTCAAGAGACAGCAAGACTGCAAAATCGGAGCAAAGACCTCCCTTAGAGCAGGGAACTGCTATCTTCAGTATTATCAGTGGGTAGAATGATAAGCATAGAATAGTTTAGATTGGAAGGGACCATGAAGGTCATCCAGTCCAAATCTCCTGCAGTGAGCAGGGACAACTTCAACAAGACCAGGTTTTTCAGAGACCCATCCAGTCCAACCTTTAATGTTTCCAGGCATAGGGCATCTCACACCTCTCTGGGCACCCTGTGCCAGTGCCTCACCACTCTCAGCATGAAAACTTCCTTCCTAATATCTAGTCTAAATCTCTTCTCTTTTAGTTTAAAACCATTACTCCTTGTCCTATTGCCACAGACCCTGCTGAAAAGTCCTTACCCATCTTTCTTATCAGCCCCCTTCCAGTATTGAAAGGCCACAATGAGGTCTCCTCAGAGTCTTCTCTCCTCCAGGCTGAACAAGCCCAACTCTCTGTGTGTCCTCATATGGAAGTTCTCCAGCCCTTGGATCATCTTCACGGCCTCTGGTTTCGCTCCAATAGCTCCATGTCCTTCCTGTGCTGAGGACTTCAGAACTGGACACAGGGCTCCACGGGAGGTCTCAGGAGAGCAGAATAGAGGGGGAGAATTCCCTCCCTAACCCTGCTGGTCCCATTTCCTCTGATGCAGTCCAGGACATTGTTGACTTTCTGGGCTCCGGGTGCCCACTGCTCATGTCCAGCTTCTCACCCACCAGGACTCCCAGGATCTTCTCAGCAGGGCTGCTCTCAATCTTTTCATCCCCCAGCTTGTATTGGTACCAATGGTTGCTCCAACCCTGGTGCAGGACCTTGTAGAACCTCAAGAGATTTTCACAAGCCAACTTCTCCAGCTTGTCAAGGTCCCTCTGGATGATGTTCCATCCCTCCGGGGTGTCAGCCTCACAACTCAGCTTGGTGTCATCTGTTCATCAAGTCCATCATCTCGGTAAGAAATTACAGCAGCTCAGCCCCAACCCTACTTCTTACCAGGAGCCCCATGACTGACCAAGTCATTGCTCCTCTTCTTCACCCATTATTTCATGCCCAGCATGAACACGCCATTGCAGTCCGAGACCTCATGCCTGACTGCCCTGCAGAGAGCCAGGAATCAGGGGACAGACTTTTCCATAAAGGCAAAGGAAATCACTGCTTGCAGGTTGCCTTTGCAGAAGGAGAGAGGGTCAGAGTACCTTTCTCAGGACAAATCCAATTTAGGTTAAATTCCAGAAGTTCATTGGGCAGGGCAGACAAACTTAGTCTCTTAATGGGATCTCACTGCACCTTTCAGGGCTTTTCAGAGTGGCCCACGTGGTTGCAATGAATACGGATACTTTAGAAAAAGCTCAAACCCTCAAAGCTGACTGATTCAGGGACTTTCCTTCGTCCCTTCCAGCACCTTCAGCACAGAGACATACACCAAAGATGTGTGCCCAGTACCCTACGTGTCAACATGACCCACTGACATGTGGGGAGAGGGAGGACAGTGAACAGCAGCCTCTGTGTGGCCACATCCACTGCCAAAATCATACAATCATAGAATGCTTGGGTTGGAAGGGACCTTAAAAATCTAACTCTGATTTGTCTCTCAAGATAAACAATGTTTGAGAGAGCCCTTTCTTCATTTAGCAAAACCTGTCTGTCTACACCTGGTCCTCCTATCACCTACACCAGTGGCCTTCAACCTCTGGTCCATCAATTGCCAGAAGGCTCTGAAAGGCAGCTGAGAAAAGCAAGCCACTTGCAGTAGTCATATTTGCTACACCAGCATTTACACCCTTCTGGCATGGGATTAAAACCCATTCAAACTAAGTACTGAGTATCAGAGAGGAACTCCTGGAGGTGCCTGGCTTTAAGTATGAACACCAAAAAAACCCAAACCCAAAGCTGAAGCACATGATTTAGTGAAGCAGACAAAGACAAGAAATCATTTAGTGGCTTTGAAATGGTGTGATGGCTAGCAAAGGCGGTCCCAGCTTCAAGGCTGTAAGGCTCAAAGCCTGGCTCTGAGCTGGCCTCTTCTCCCACCTGTAACACCTGCACAGGTTACAAATCAAACAGTGAAGAGGATGAACAATATTTACCCCCCTTCTGGACTGAAATTCAAAAGTGGAGAAGGTGCATGAACTGCTGAGGATCACAGCAGTGAGAGGGAACAGATGGCCAAGCCCCACGCTCTCAAGCCTGGCGTAACGCACGGTGTGAATCCAGACATCAGGAAAACAGAAGGATTTTTGCTGCAACTTAATCCAAGGGCCCTGACAGCACAGGGCTGTGATGCGACCTTCCAAAGCAGGCAGGTACCCACACTCTGATGCCTCCTCGTGTGCCTGCTCACAGCTCTGGGGGATCATTGCCTTCTCCACGCTCTGAGCCCTCCTCTGTTTTCCTCAACGGCACACAAAGCGACCCAGCAGTGGGATATGGTCCAACCTCACCTCAACTGGCATCTACATTCCATCTTTTCCTTTGTAGGTTTCCAAAATAGCTTGTTCTGCATTGGCCACATTAAAAAATAAATGAAAACCCCAAACTCAGAGAAATACAAACACATGGAATGACAAACACTGAAATGTAAGAGAAGGAAATTAGTTCAAAGACCTGGTTACTGGCCCATCTACAATCTTTGCTTGTTTTTAGCTGTTCCTGACAGACATGTCCCTGACAGCACAGAGACAACTCAAAGCATATTCAAAGTTATACTGGCATAAATGCACTTCTGTCAATACGACTTTGGTCCCACCTTTCGATGACAGCAGCAAATCCACATTTATACCAGTGTAAGCTGTGCTTACACCGACACGGCCAAGCCCTGGGTCTTCACAGGGATCAGCTCTACCCAGGCAGAAGTGCAAACTGCAATGTCTGTTAACTGGGATTTGTAGAGGTTCAGTCTCTGTGTGCTGAGAGCTGTATGCAAATGAGCACTCACAGTACCGTCTTAATTAATAGTCATCACTTTCAACATGCAAAGGAACTGCCATGATCATCCTGTCAATAGTTATTTCCACAAACCCAATGGCTCAGCCTGCAACTGCAACCACCCCACCACCATCTCCTGCTCCCTGGCATCTCTGCTCTATTGAGGAAGGTCCTAACGTATGCACCTCTGCACGAGCCTTTATGCCATGGAAGTAGCTGGTTTCACTCAGAACGGCTTATTTTGCCAGCAAAACTGCACCCACGCTCAACCAGTACAAGACACCTGGGCAGCCTAACCACAGAACATCCCCAGCTGGAGGCACAGCTCACACCTACCCACACACAGAATCATAGAAGGGTTTGGGTTGGAAGGGACCTCAAAGCCCATCCAACTCCAAACCCCCTGCCACGGGCAGGGACACCTCCCACTGGATCAGGGTGCTCAATACTCCATCCAACCTGGCCTTGAACACCTCCAGGGATGGGGCAGCCACCACTGCTCTGGGCAACCTGGGCCAGGGCCTCCCCACCCTCATTGTGAAGAATTTCTTCCTAATGTCTGATCTAAATCTTCCCCCTCGTCGTATCACTCCAGGCCCCTGTAACGATCCCTGATCAAGAGCCCCTCCCCAGCTTTCCTGGAGCCCCTTTCAGGACTGGGAGGCTGCTCTAAGGTCTCCCTGGAGCCTTCTCTTTTCCAGGCTGAACAACCCCAACTCTCTCAGCCTGTCCTTGCATGGGAGTTGCTCCAGCTCCCTGATCATCTTCGTGACCTCCTCTGTACTCGCTACAACAGTTCCATATCCTTCTTATGTAGGGGATGCAACCCCACATCCACAGCACAGCCAGCGTCGAAGCCGTTACGTCCCCGATGAACCATTCTCCTGTAACACTAAGTGCCAGGGCGTGTTGGTAATTATTGCTCAGATGCCTAAATGTTTGTAAGATCAAAACCTACCTTTCAATCCGCATTATGGAATTACAGAGCAGAGCCCTCCACAGCACACAGCCGTGCTCCTCTTCTTTGATCTGGATCTGCAATGTACAACCACACGAGGCACCATGGGCTCACTCAACACAGCAAGCTCTGTTCACATAACCGACCCATGCCACAGGGAGACCACTTGGCACGCTCGGGGGGGGGGCTGCAGGACAGGAGAGTTCTGATCTGATTTGGGGCACCACCTCCCTGATGCTGTCACATAAGCAATTCCTAGGATCTAGTAGAAAAGAGAGAGATTTAAGCTGCTCCTCCCATAGGCTGCCCAGCCCAGAAGGCAGGAACGTGACACAGTACTCTCCTGTCAGGAGAGACCGACAGCTGGTGCGTTACAGGGAGGAGACACATCACGACAACAATGGCAGCGCCTGTGTGAGGATGAGCTCTAAACCTAAGCTTGGGAAAACAGCCTCTGAATCCACATGGAAAACCACAACAATTTTGATTCGAGAACTCCTGTAGAAAGAATTGGGGAGATGACTGTGTTCTTGGAAATACACTGGCAGAGGTGGCCTGTGACTAACAGCCCCCAGACAACAATGCTGAAAGAGGAATCTGTTGAGACACGCATGGCTGAAACCCAAAGAACAGGTAATGATGGGAGCCCCTCTCCTCCTGCCTTTACTCCTCAGGTGATGAAACACACAGGGATATTTACAGTGAACAGAAACCATAGCCAACATTGGCCAAACCTTCACAAAGCTCTGATAATGCCGTGAAAAAACAATATTGGTTGATTTTCCTTCTATGGAATTTAACTTCTAGTACTCAATACAGCACCCTCCTTCCCGCTCCGTGCCCAGAGTGAAAGCAAGCGGATCTGTTGGAGAATGAGGCTGAAGCAGGATTTAAGATATGCCTTGAACTCCTGATGGGTGTCCGTGAAGGAGCAGATCCTGCCCAGGCTGAGCAAGAGACTGCAACCACACAACTTCTTCATAAACAGAATAAAAGAAAGCATTGTGAATTCATGCCAAAATATTAAGGGCTTTTTTTCATTCAAAAAAAAGAAAAGGGCTGAATCAACCAACAGAGCAGCACTTTTCCCAGTGCTTTCGCAAGGGATGCAACCACAGCCAGACTGTGCCTGGGGGTACCCTGTGCTGGGCACTGCAGGGCTCTGGCACAGCCCGCGGCAGAGGAGGCTGATGGGGGCTCCAACCCTCTTTGTCCCCTCTCAGCCTCCTTACTTGCACTGGGAAGCGCAGCCTGAACCTCCAGCAGCAGCTGCTCTGCTCCTCCAAACCACGTGAATAAACAGATACTTTTCGACCCAATGTTTTGCTTTAGAAAAGTCAGTGGCGGGTTGTGAAAGCGGATTTGTTTACTAAAAGTGGATCTTTCCTAGCAAGGGGCACGGTACAACAGATGCCATAATCACACGGGTTTGCTAAGAGTTGCACAGGAACAGGATACATCAGCCTGATTTAAGAGAAGATGTGAAAGACTACAGACAATATCTTCAAGATGAAGTCCACTGTTGCTATCAGAACTCCAAAGAAGAGATGCTGGATGTTCAGTCAAACTGGCTTTGATCACAATGGTTCCTAAATCACAAAGTGCTTCTAGAAGTTTCCTATTCCTCTTAATCAGCTTCACCTGTGATCTCAAGGAATTAAGCCAGAAACCAAAGAACATAAAATAATGAACAGTTTGATGTATGTAACTTGCCATCTCTTCCCTAGTGATGATAACCCACACGTATAAAAACTGACATCCTTCATCTCCACGCCATTTCCAGTTAAAGGCTTCCAGCACCAAGCCAAGCTTTATAGCTTTCTAAAAATGTTACCTGCATTTTACAGATGGAAAAAGCATCACAGGGAATTAAACATCAACCAACCTGTGCCAGGAACAAGGTTTGGAGAGCAGTGGAGGGTGTGTTTAACCGAGACACTCATGGGTGGGAGCCCCTGCTCAACCTGGGGGGACCCTACGGCACAAAATGGGCTGAGGGGTGTGCAAGGAGGAAGAAGTCACCTCATAGATCACACAAGAACGCAGCCCATCTCTACACATCCAACCTCAGCAGACTGAAGGGCCTAACAAACACACAGACCTCAAGGTGATCCAAAACAGCAAATTCAGGAATGACAGCATAGCCTTTCCCCTGCCACTCCAAGCCAGCACATCAGCACCCAGCTGCACCTTTAAGGCAGGGAGGCTGCTGACAGCAAGGGCCCTGCATTTGCAGCAGACAGAGCGCCACGACGGCGATGCCAGGCCAATCAGCAGAATTTCAGTTCATTGGCATTTAACACGGCTACAAAGTCATCTTGGGCACAGCGGCTTTCATCAGGGACAAGTTCTGAGTCTCATAATCAGCCCCAGCCAACCAGCCTTGCTCAAGCAGTTCCTTAAAGCCTTTTGTTTAAATTGCTGACTGCCCCATTGCTTGGGGATGCTGCAAGCAAGCCACTGTGACTGCTCTGATGGCAAAGCCCTCTCTAATTCCTGAGGGTATGGATCAGGTCTCAAGATTCTTTTTAATGCAGTACTCTCATCTACGTAATCTTCTCTCCTTGCACTTAAGTTCTATTATCTGTCTGCACTAATTCTGCACACAAGCACTCACAGGTCCTTAGCTCTCTGCTCGCAGAGCTGCACGTTCACCAGCCCCACCCAGCCATGAATCACAGACTCATAGAATGGTTTGGGTTGGAAGGGACCTCAAAGCCCATCCACGTCCAGTCCCACTGGATCAGGGTGCCCAAAGTCCCATCCAACCCGGTCTTGAACACCTCCAGGGATGGGGTAGTCACTACTTCTCCGGGCAACCTGGACCAGGGCCCCCTCACTCTCATTGTAAAGAATTTCTTGCTCATATCGAATCTAAATCTTCCCCCTTCCAGGTTAAAGCCATTCCCCCTCATCTTGTCACTACAGGCCCTTGTAAGGAGCCCCTCCCCAGCTTTCCTGGATCCTTCTCTTCTCCAGGCTGAACAACCCCAACTCTCCAAGCCTGTCCACATAGCAGAGGTGTTCCAGCCCCCTGATCATCTTTGAGGCCTCCTTTGGACCCGTTCCAACAGTTCCAGACAGGCATCAGCTAAGTAAGAGGAAAGAAAGAAAGCAAAACCCAGAGGTTTACCTTATTTCAACATTCAGCCTCACAGCCCATTTTTCCACTGCTCCCATTTTGCACGTGGCACAACACAGACTGCAGAAACTCTGTGAAACAAGCAGGTTCTGCTCTGTGCTTGCAAAGCAGCACCATCTACACTTACAGGGCAATAAAAATTAGCTTAATTAATAATACATCAGCAAGAAAACGTTAATGAGCACTCAGCAGGGAAAAGGACTGTTGTCTAATCACCTTGTGTGGACTCCTTGCTTTGGTAGCAATCAGCAACTGCATCAGCATTCCCACCCCAGTGCAAGCTAAGATATCTGACTCATCAGGGAACACATGCAGGAACCATGGGCCTCATGTCACCACTTACAGTTCTCCTTAAACGCAGACACTGTTGCATCAGGAGCAGCTCTTGGCAGCTCCACGCCAAGTTCCACTTGTGTAGTTTTCGTCATTTAAAGAAGAATTTCCCTGGGCATCCCATGTATAAATACACAAAGACAGGGCCTCCTGCAACCAGCTCTTTGGCCACAGCTGCAAACTACACAGCTGTGCCGACAGAGCCTGCACCAGCTCCAAGCTGCTGACACAACCCTTCTAGATCCCACGCACGTTGGGGGAGAACCGTATCAAACCTTCGTGCTCCTGGGAGCTCACCGAGAATATCCGAGCCGTTTCCCTTGGGGTCTGCCTTGCTGAGCAGAGGCACCGCAGGCTCAAAGCCGTGTGCCACCAGCTGGCTGCGCTAGGTGCATTTCAAGGCAGAGAATGGAAATTCCCTCTCCCAGCTGTTTTTCCTCTGGCTCCTCGTTGGAGGAGGCTGTTTTGGCAGGAGCCAGCACCCTGCGAGTAGGAGCCCGGGGCTTGCAGCTGATGACACAGCTCTGCCACTGGAGCGCATCCACGCTGGCACTCGGCCGCAGCGCATGTTCGTCAAGGGCTTGTGCCGCACGGGGCGGTGGTTTCCGGCAGCCAATGGAGAAGCTGCTGTCTCTCCCTTTCATCGGAAGCGTGGCTGGAAACAAAGGCCCGGTGAAGAAAGGCAAGTTGGCTGGCAAAACTTCCTAGCAGTAGCCAAGCCTCACACCTGACAAATCCCCCTCATCACCTCCGGACCCGCTCCTCCGCAGGCAGGATCCCAGGATCTGGGACCACAGCAGGACCTGGGTTTGAGCCTCACACTGGCTGGGGCCAAGGAGGATCTTTGTGTCGTCTGTCCCTGCTGATGGCAGCCTCCAGCCACAGCTCCAGGACAAACACCAGCAACAAACGGCATCTTTCAACTGCATAAGGCACCAGCATTAGGGAAAATCTCATCTGTTGTCACAAAGGGGCAGAAAACACATTCTGTCTATAAAGCAGCCTCCATGAGGACAGTCAAGAGGTGTGAAGAGGTGTGGATTTGCGAAGATATCAACCAGTTCATTTTTAATAAAAGCCATAAGTAATTAAGTCCAATGTGCCATCAGCACAGAGCTGCATGAGAAACGGTGCTGAAGGCTTAAAAACCCACAAACACCAGCACGGAGGGTACTTTCAGTAGGGAAGGAGCCTGTAAAACTTGCAAAGAAAACCCAGACCGTAGGACATGGACACAGAGTGCCCTGTGTGAGACAGACACCTCCTAAATGTTAAACAAGATGGGAACTACAGCTTGCAGTGATGGGAAAACAAAGAGGAAATCATCAAGACAGAATGTGATGCCCCTTCGCTGGCCTTCTTGAAGGATGCAACCCAGAAGCAGTGCCAACTTCTCCCCCCTGTAAATGCTCAGGAGCCAAAGAAGACGAACCTTAAGCAAATATGATCGGGAACAGTTTGTTTGCTCACTGGTGGCATCTGCCTGGTACAGGGGGAAGTCAATTAAAAGACAGCCTGGCTCTTCACCTCACCTCTCCACACATGCTCTGAAAGCTGCAGGGTCTGGCACTACAGCAAGAATAAATATGAGACCCCATCTGATGGCCAGTGTTAAAGGAATATGCGTTGTTTTTCCTCAAAATGTGGTGAAAAACATTAAATATTCCAGATGAGGTCTCCGGGTCCTACAGGACACCTGCTCATAAACAATCAGCTTTGCATATTACAGAGGCATCAAAGCACCAATCTGAGACAAAGCATCATTAACAGTACTACAAAATACCCTTCCTAATCCAAAGAACAAAAGGATCTCAAATGTATGAAATTCACAGATCCTCAACATCTCAAACTCGGAGCTGACAACAGCTATTACAAACAAGTTTGCAATTAAAAATGCCTAATGGCTTGGTTACCAGCTCAGCAGTGCTTCTTGCAAAGCCTTCTGGGTGTTGATTTAATCTATCAAATATTAATAATGCTCCTCAACTAATGAAATATGTAGACTCATGCTGTATGTTCTCATAATCTGGAGGTTTATGGTCAACACGATACTGGACGGAATTGTATAAACACAGCCTGATTGTTATTGCTTTCACCTCCTGAATACAGATACTGTGTTCTTCACACTGATAAAACCACATTCGACAGCGTGTAAACTTGCCACCTACCCCCTTGGACCTAAGGAATGCATTGAAAAACCAAATCAGTTTCTCAGGTCCCAAAACCACAAGTGACCCAATGTGCATCTCCCATCTAGCGCAGTCCTGACACCTGCCAGGCTGGAGGTGCTGCCCCTCCAGCCCCCAGCCCCTGCCCCCAGCCCTGTGCTAGACAATTTGTGTGGAGCTGGCAGGAGCTGAGCTGCACAGCCCTGTCAGCCTCCAGTACCTTTCCACAAGTCTCTTCCATGCACCCAAAGCAAAACGCACGGGGAACGCATTTGAGCCAAGGGCAGCATAGAAACGTGCCTTGGATAACACCCCGGGAACGATAACCAAGAGGATAAATCAAACAACAGGGGAAAAATAAAAAACACACGTGGTGGTTTTGCTGCCCCTCTGCTCACCGCCAGGCTGAGCAACAGCAGCACTGGAGGCACGGCAGGGATTTGGAGTCAAAGGTGTCTGGACATCTGCATTCACAAGACACGGTCAAGAGTCACATTCCCATAACCACCTCCTGATGCTGCAGCACGCTTCTAATTCCCAAATCACCAGCTGGATAAAGCATGTAATTTCAAAACCCATTAATCCTTTCTAAGTCTTCTACCATGTGCATGTTTAATTTCCCACTTCTTGAAACAACATTATGAATTTTGAGAGAACCTGAGCTTCTGAATGCTCTGGGTCCACAGTATGAAACATCCCCAGTTACACTGAAGTTGGATAAAACATTTGGGTAATTTGCCTTCTGGCTTTGAGCCTGTGGGAGAAATTACCTATTAAAACTTCCTCTGCAACTACAAGGACTGGAAATATGTGACTGAAGAGGGAGAAGGTAGCTGACATTCTCAAGAACCCAAAAATTCACGTTTAAAAAGAAAAGGAAGGAGGAAAAATGCATTTGACAGCTCTCAGTGTTGGACCCAAATGCATTGGCAGGTCACGGACAACAGTCTCGGGGAGACCAGGGCTCCCTTTTGCCAGTTAACATGCAAAAATACATCCACATCTACACTTGGGTTCTACAATCCATTCAAAACCTGAAGCAGCTCTCTGAACCACGCACAGGCTTTTGCTCTTAACTAATCAAGGCCAGAGCACAGCGTATTTCAATTCAGACACCCAGACTGCAATTCTCTCGCCATGAAGGTGCCTGCGCTCATTCCCTGCAGCTCAAGCATCAGATTCCAATGGCTGCCCTCCATTCTCAGAAGGAATAATCCCCATATTCCTCTTCTTTTTAGCACTGAGACAAGCACAAGCAGACACATTTTTCTCCAGCATCACAAGCTGCCAGGACTCGGCTCAAACGAGAGCCAGAGCCAGCTGCGCAGTCGCTGGGCTCCACTGTTGTCTCCACTCACCTCCATCTGCTCAGTTCCCCAGTTCTCTGCTGCTGGCTCTGAATGCTGCAGCCACAGGAAGCTCGTGACCAGCTCCTGGGCCACGTACCAGCCTCACTGACCCAAGAAGCTGTAATCACTTTGATTATTTTCATCCATGTTTGCATAATTCTACATTTCCCTTTAACAAATGGGACAAGTCACTCACCTGGCTTTATTTTGAGTTTATCCATCCCAGCTCGGTTATCTTGCTCTATATTTACTTCCTCCCCAGCCGCACCACCTGCAAATTCCCTCTCTCTCCCGTGTGCAGCCTCTGCAGGATGATGAGCCGTATGCAAACAGAAGTGGACCTGGATTTTCTGCTTTACCAGTCCATCCCACTCACTGCCTCCCTTATCCTAAACTGACACTGCTCACCACTGCCTCCAAGAGCCTTCCCTTGAGAAGCAGAAAGGACACAGAAAAGGATGGATTTCACATTTAATAGCCCACCTCCACCTCTCTGGTACATCTCAGCCCTACCCCGCCTCGGCTCACCTTGCTTCACAGCTCCCTGCAGTTTATGTCAGGCAGAGTTTCACAGAGTCATGGAGTGGGTTGGGTTGGAAGGGACCTAAAGCCTGTTCAGATCCAACCCCCTGCCATGGCCAGGGACACCTCCCACTGGATCTGGGTGCTCAAAGCCTCAACCATTTGAAGGGTGACTCCTCCCTGGAGCCAAACTATTGTAAATGTAAACTTGGAAAAAATGAGCTGGTGCGGAGGCAGACACAAGACAACGGATTGGGATGGGCATTATGGAAAGAGGCATCTTCCTGAAAGAACATTTCCTACTTGAAAAGAGGATAGGCTGGATGTCCTTGATACTTTGCCTATGCTAAAAGGTTTAATTAAAAGCACGAAAGCCCTTCTATTTTAGATGGGGTGATAGCAGCATCAAGTGCTTTTTTAAGTACAGTTTATTCTGGGTTTATATGCATTTCACAGAGCTTGGCAGCCAAGCCAGCAGGCCTACAGCACCTCTTCCACTCCCTGTCAGATTTACTTCACCACTGAGGCTGCCCACACGCTGAGGAGGATGGGCTCACACAACTCCTCCCCACTCCACCTGAGACACAGCTAGGCCAGCCTTTCAGTGGCAACCTTTGGCCTCTGAGACAGTCCAGGAAGGGAAAATCTTTAAGCAAAACGTGTCTCGACGCACTCAAACAGACCCCTTCAACGTCTCACAGTCTTGCATGATATCTAACCCCCCTTTTTCTGGGAGCCAGTGACCCAAGCCAGGCACCAGCTGTGGCTCAAGCACTCTGCTAGGGAAAAGTAAGAGGAATACAGCCTGCTGCTACCCCCTCCACAGCCCCACTGTGGAGCAGAGGCCATGCAGGCAGCATTGCTCCAGCTTCAGGAGGGGAAGAGACAGGGCACAAAATGCCAGGCAAGCTGATAAAGAGTACAGCCCCAGACTGGCATTTCAAATCAGCACAAACACAACAGTATCAGTGTCCAATCAGTTCGATATCAGCTGCTCTCATGCATGTTTGGAAGAGCAATACCCCAGGGCACCAGTACCTCATGCTCTGTCAGCAGCAATGAACCGCAAAGGGAGGCTGTAAGGGATGCTGATGCCTCCACACAGCTGTTCACAAGGCAGGCAAAGACCCACCCTGCTCACTCTGCCAGCACAGCTCCAGTCAGTTCCCTCCTCCAAAGAGCTGTTTGTTTTTCTTTTTGATGTTGGGGTTTTGCTGGTAATTGCATCTCTACCAGGACTTCTGCTGACACAGCTATGGCAGAGGAGAGAGCAATTTCTTTGCATTTGTGGACAGATAACCAAGTTGGCAAAACTTCTCAGATGTAAACCAAGCCTCTGCTTTGGAAAGCAAAAAATAAGCTACCTGGTCTAAAATCACCTCTAAACTAATACAGCTACACCCAGACCAGAGACTTTTATTACTGTGACTATTTCAGCAAGGAAAAATGAAAAAATCATCCTCTCCAGCCAGCACAATTATATTGGAAGAGCTTTTTTTGGAGTATAAACTAGGCCTTTGATTCTAGCTTGACTGACAAAACGTTCTTCAGATGCTTTCTTTAGTCCCATTGACTCAGACACGTTAGTTTAAGGTTTTCTGAAAACTTCTGAAGTTACACTCGCCCATTCTGGTGTTATTTAAAGTTTGTCTGCATGGCAGAAAAGGATGAGGTCCCAAGCAGCCTTTTCCAGCCCACAGCTTGCTCGGCATGTGTTAATTCATGTTAGTAAGTAAATGTTAGCATCCATTTGATACAGGGTAGAATTCTGTCACAGCAGGGCAATGTGCAGTTTTAACAAGCTAATAAAGTAACCCCTATGCAAAAGTCCATCATACACAGATTTAAAAACTCTCCTGACCAGGTGTTTAATACCAGAGCAAGGCAAAAAGACCTCTTCCTTCATACAAAGACATACTAAGATGTTACAAACCCAGTTAGCCCTGATACCCCAGAAGAAATTAAACACACTACAACTGGAAACACACCTGTTTCACCTGTGTGCACAATCTCACATCACCGCAGCATCAACAGACCTCACTGCACTGAGGACATGGAGGGAAACTGCTGTCTTGCAGCCATCAAAACATGCAGACTTCCAGATAGCTCACAAAAGAGAAACGATGATGGGGTTTAAAATGCACCAGGTTTTCCTCATGCACCTGACTGAAACAGATTCTGTATTAAAAGCAAAGACCCTGGGAAAGCAAAGCCCTCTCCTCACTTGCAATCCCAGCTGCCAGGAGTAAATGAGAGAGGAGGAAAAGCAGGACAGGCCTGAAAGCAGTGCTGGGTTTCACGTCACCTACAAACCAGAAAGTGGGAAATTGAAGAAATCAGCTCCGTGCTTGCTGCTCAAAGGCACTGCTCATTAGGTCCCAGCTTTTCCTATTATCACTTCTGCTCTTGGCCTATTACAGCAACCTCCTTCCAGCCAGGGACCCGTGAATAGGAAGCGCTTTGACATGAGTGAATGTTGCCCCTTAATCCTGTAGGGAGTTCATTGAACAGGCGGAGGGGCTGCCTACAGAACTCCCGGCACCAGCTGGCAGAGGGGATGAGAGCAAGGATCAAAGTCAGGGCAAAGCCTCTGCACCATGAGCCTGATTTGCAAAACTGCTCAGCCTGTTGAGTCCTCGCCTTTAAAACGTGGGGAGCTGCTGGGTGCTGAACTCATCAGAGATCCAGCATCAGCTGAGGGTGTGGAGCAGTGGGGAAATCTGTCCTCGATGTGGCTTGCACACCATCTCTTCACTTTAAAGATCAAAGCTGCATCTCCAGAAAAAAAAAAGATGTTACAGATCAGAACAGATAGGAGGAAAAAAGTGATGAAAAATGCAGTGTGACTTCTGAGGAGAACCACTTCATTCAAAGCCACACACACACCTTGCTTCCTGCTCAGCATGCAGGCACAGCCTTCCTGAGGTTAGCAGAGCCCCAGGAAAAACACCCTGGCTTCAAACCTCCCTTTTCAAGCTCACACCAAAGGATCACTTTGGGAAACACAAACATGAGGTCAGCTGATTCTCTTCCCTAAATTGTTGCAAACTGGAGTAGCAGCATCAAACTCAGCAAACCTGCACTATCATGAAACTGGCTGAGCAAGACAGACTCAACTTTAATCCTTAGTGCGGCATTCCCAGGAGGGCTAAAATAAGGAAAAGCACCAAACTAGACTGGATGTAAGAAACCTGCTACAGAAAACCAGCAGCAAAAACAGTCTTCTCTGCATCGAGGTGGCCACTGCAGCATCTGCTTACCTCGACTGCTTTGCAAAGCACAGAGGTTGCTTGGGGCAGCCAGCACAGGACAACTGCTGAAGTTCACAGCTCAGAAGACTGGAAGATCTCAGTGCTAAAGATTCTCTCTCACTCATCAATAGTAGGATTTGGCAAGGAGCTCCTCTATACTAGAAACTTTTGTCTTGAGTTAACTGACTGCCAACAACTTTCTGCACTCCCTGGAGACACAGACAGCACTCTTCCAACTCGCCCACTCCTACCCAGCACTCTGCTGGAAGCAAATGCCTCCTCCCAGGAACACGCCTTTCCTGATCAAGGGCAAGCATCCCTCCTTTCTGCCCCATCTTGCACATGGCAAAACACCACAGCTGTGGGATGTTAGTCCTTGCTCCTTCCCCCACTACCACTGGGGAAGCAAAGAGCATCTCCAGCCTGACTTACACCAAGTTCCTCCCTCTGGCCTCAGAGGGGTATGCGTGGAGGCAAATCTGGCCTCAGATTTAACTGAGCCTAAGGGGGAGGGGAGGCATTAAACTCCAGATGAGTCACTGTTCCCTCTCCATAATTCACAGCAACATCTGTGGATATTAAGCCTTATTTTAACAGCAAGGTTTCTTAATGCTCTGCATACAGAGCAGGCCCAGCCAGACCTCCTGGGAGATGCTTCCACACACAAAGGTGTGCATCTGTAGTGCTAGGACTAACCTGTGTGCTCAGAGCTGTCGAGTTACGAGCCAACTCCTGCCCAACTGCAGCCATGTCTTCCTCCTGAAAGCAATCACACCAGGGCAGCTGAAGGCAGAACCAGGCCACAAAGTCACGGAGCACCTGAGAGCCAATTCCTCTATCACATGGCAAGATTAACACCTGATCCTCTTCTAAAGCACAAAGGATGGGCAGCAGGATCAGGCTTTGAGATGCAGTTGTGACGGAACAGAGAGCCAAAGGACAAAACTCAACCAGAGATGACGCGAATCTTGTCTGAGTAATAAATTCGAGCTGTCTTTGTAGCTCTTTGCAAAGAACTGCTGTTGCCACCTGCGTGACCAATGGTACCAACGTGATCCCACGCGGGGCAGCCGTTCCCTGCCGCAGCGCAGCCCCATTTCAGATGGAATGCTGGGAAAGGCTGCAGCACAGCCTGTCACACCTGAACAGGGGCTCAGCGCAGCCCAGCTGCAGGGAGATCAGTAACGGCACCTCATCCCCAGCCCTTGCTCAGTCTGTGTATGAACGTGCACCTGCATTATTGTCTCTCCGCTCTCTGTGCACGTGAGGGCTCAGCAGCCAGTGCAGCAATCTCACCTTTAGCTGCGGGCAAACACTTATAAAAACAGTTTATAAACTCTGACAAAACAAGGGAAAAGTTTCAGTCTGGCAACTAAAGTTGCCAGAGGAAGGGAAACCTCAGTCCCTTCTGCTCCTACCAGTTAGATGCTAGTGCCAGCAGTAGATGCCCAGAGCAGGAACACAGGTCAGCAGATGAGCACCTGCAGGATTCCAGCCCCTCCAGTCAGTCAGCCTCACCGGGGCCCAAACACCTCTGCAATCGCAGGGAGCATGGGGAATGGACACCAGGAATTATGAGATGCACACGTGCCTCCAGGGCTATGATCTCACTGGCATCATGGCAACATGATGGGATGGATCCTATGACCGAGGAGAGCTGCAAAGACGATCCAAGGGCTGAAGCACCTCCCGTGTGAGGACAGGATGAGAAAGTTGGGCTTGTTCAGCCTGGAGAAGGTATCGGGGGGAGGACCTTAGAGCAGCCTCCCAGTACTGAAAGGGGTTCCAGGAAAGCTGGGGAGGGGCTCTTGATCAGGGAGTGCAGGGATAGGATGAGGAGGAATGGTTTGAAAATGAAAGAGGGGAGATTGAGATGAGATTTTAGGAAGAACTTCTTCACAATGAGGGTGGGGAGGCCCTGGCCCAGGTTTCCCAGAGCAGTGGTGGCTGCCCCATCCCTGGAGGTGTTCAAGGCCAGGCTGGATGGGACTTTGAGCCCCCTGATCCAGTGGGAGGTGTCCCTGCCCATGGCAGGGGTTGGAATTGCCTGGGCTCTGAGGTCACTTCCAACCCAAACCATTCCATGATGCTGTAAGAATCACTGCCAATGCCATCATTATTTCAGTTCCTGCATAATTTTACAGGGAATGAGCTGCCTGTTGTTCTCTTTGGGGACATTTACAGATCTGGCTAATTTACAGCTAATCGTCATTACGTGCCAAACTCCATTTGCTTTGGGGATTTTGGATGCGATGCTGCTATTTCCTCAAACCTGGCGCTCGGTGCCTTTCAGACCATTACAAGGACAGTGAGAATTGCACCTCTGGGGAGGCTGGGGAACAGCTGGAGATTCCTGAGAAAAAGCTCGATTTTCTGAGAAAAAACAGTTTTTTTTGTGGAAAAACTCAAATTTCTTTGCGGAAAAACTCAAATTTCTTTGCCGAAAACCACAAATTTTCTTTGCCGAAAAACACAAAAATTTTTTTTGGTGGAAAACGTCAATTTTTTTGGTGGAAAACGTCAATTTTTTTTGGTGGAAAACGTCAATTTTTTTTGGTGGAAAACCTCAATTTTTTTTTGTGGAAAACCTCAATTTTTGGGGGGCAGAAAACCTCGATTTTTGGGGGGCCGGAAAACCTCAATTTTCCTTGGCGGAAAAACTCAATTTTCTTTGGCGGAAAAACTCGGGGTTTTTTTTTTTTTTTTCGGAAAACCTCAATTCTTTGGGGGTGGAAAAACTCAATTTTTTGCGAAAATCTCAATTATTTTGCGGAAAAACATATTTTTTTGTGGAAAAACTCAATATGCTCAAGAAAAAAAATCAGAGATTCCTGAGGAAACACTCAATTTTCTGAGGAAAAAAGGCTGTTCTAAAGAAAACACCAAGGTTCCCGAGACACAACTCGGCGTTCTCCTCCGCAAAGGCGAAGCTGCCGGCGCCGCTCCCGGCTCCCGTGCCGCCGGAGCGCTCCGGGCCGGCGCGGGGCGCTGGGGCCGCGCTGCCCCCGGCGGTGGCGCTGCTGCCCCCGGCGGTGGCGCTGCTGCCCCCGGCGGTGGCGCTGCTGCCCCGCCCCCGCCCCGGACCCTGCATGGCCCGTGGCGCGCCCGGCCCCGCGCGCCGGATGCCGCCCCGGAACGAGGATGGCGCGCGCACCGCTGCTCCCGCCCCCGCCGCGCGCGGCCGCTCCCATTGGGGGGCGGCGGGCGAACCCCGGAACCTGTATGGCCCACACCACTGACTCGCCGCGAAGGGGGTGTGACTTATACAGAGTCCCGGGCCCCCCCGCACACAATGGCAGCAGCTCCCACATTCTTCCCCTCGGAGGGGTTGGACTGAACCACGGGGCGGCGGGGGCGCGGCCCCCCCCTCCCGGCCCCCGGCAGAACCCGCCTGAGCCTGGGCGGTACCACTGCGCGCTCCCCCATCTTCCGTCCCCCCGCGCGGGCAGATGGACGGCGCCGCTCTCACT